>BLBF01000044.1:4949706-5005228 GCA_015471245.1 Laticauda colubrina
AGAGAGAGAGAGAGAGAGAGAGAGAGAGAGAGAGAGAGAGAGAGGGAGAGGGAGAGTTTCTTTTACTGAATTTTATACAGTTTGAAAAGCTTCTTAGAATGCTGCAATATGTGTAAAAACCACCCAAAAAAAGGTGCAACAACCTTTACAGCCTGGGTTCTAGTCCCTGCAGAGAGGTACTTTCTTTCTAGAGCTGAGATGAACCTGGAGTTGGATTTGCCTCTTCAAAGTGATGTAGTCCAGGATTTATATAACCAGGGATTGAATGTAGGAAGAATAACAGAATGCCCTGGACCACCTACACAAATCCTACTGAATATCCCTCAGTTTATAATTCAACACTTGGTCTTCTTTAAAAAGCATCCTTGAATCCAAGGAGGTAAGGTTACCCAAAATACAGGAATGCCATAGGAATTGTGGAGGGCTTTGGGAATTATTTTTAACTTAATCTGCACTCTTGAGGAAGAAAAATGGACTGCAGTAAGAAGACCTCACCAACTTCTTGGTGATAAGATAAAGTACACTGTTTGGATGTACTTATTTTGCTAAGCCATTACAAGAAGCTATAATGTAGTTTGTTTGATTTGGTCCCAGAATGTTATATGAATGGTACCATGCAAATTCTTTATTAATCACTATTTCTAAACTCTAGTACTTACATCTTTCCACTGGAGCTCTACGAAAATCAGCCTTTCCCTGCCTGTCAAAAACAATGCCATATTGGTGGTTGGGAAGGCGACAATACTTTAGCAGCTGAATTGCGTCTTTTACATTTTGCCTGCTGGCTTGAGATATTAATTGACAACTGATGTTGCCAAAAGCCCATTGACAAGTTGGATGCCAGCCAATGGGTAAACAGCAATTGAATCAAACCAGTGAGATGAGCCATAATTATGCCCATGCATATCCAAAATAGTATCAATAACATTTAAACTCCAGATGGTGCAAATGAATTTGGAAATTAGATCTATCAAGGAAGAAAGTGCAGAGATAATTAAATGGGAATGAATACTCCAGAGCTGAATCTTGGCAGTAGAACATTCATGTAGCTAAATATCAAACATCCTGATCAACTCGTCAATCGACAGAAACCCACCATTAGAGTATCCTTTCCCAAGCTAACCCCTTCTAGATATGCTGAATTACAATATCCATCATTCTGAGCCAGGAAGGCATTATCTCTGTTAGATATTGATCATCAATGCTATAATTAAACAGGGATAGGCTGAGAATAGATTGAGAAATATGTATTAGGTGCACCTCCATGGTCTCACTTTGAAGAAAGGCTTGAATAAATAGAATAATCCATCTGACCTCTGTCCAATGGTTCTGTGAAAAATGTAGAAGTTTTTCAAAGATAGGAAAAAAACATTTGTACATTCTCAAATGTACCATTCCATCTCACCTGTTAAACAAACTCTCACCTCCTTTTTGTGATCTTTGTCCTCTTTCAGCCTTCTCACATTTGAAAATTTATCCCCACTTAACTGAACATATAATAAGTGAAATAAATTGGAAATTCACCTGTAAGATTTCAAGAATAAGACTCTTGGCAAAATTCTGAAATCAATAAATTGCAAACAGCATTTATTCTATTATCCTCTATAGTTTCCCTGGAGAAAAGAATGAACATCTCTCTTCCTGTTTTTTAAAATAGACATTTCTAAAACTCTCCATCAGGCTAGCTAAAACCTTAGAAATTGCCAATACTGTATGTATTAATAATTACCATGTTTCTAATATTTCCTATGATGGAAATATACATGTTTACATGAATAGTACAGTATAAAATGTTTGAGTGCTTTTTCTTTATTTAGTTATCTACATGTAATTCATTTACATAAAGTTGCTTAAATGATGTCCTCATAACCCTATACATAAAATGAAAACACTCTAAATTCAAATATTGACATTTCTATTTGGCTTTGTCTTCCATAAGTTTTTTTTTTCATGAGATGGATTTCTTTGCTAGCATTTATATTTGGCTTGGTTTTACAAAGGAGTGTTACAGGATGCTTAATACCATGGATATTTGTTCTCAAGATGCACATTTTTAATTTCAGATTTTTTTTAAAAAAATCATTGTTTAGGCTTGTGATTTGAAGTTTTTAAATTAAAATCTTGGATGCTTCAACAGTTAGGTATGTTCTTGTTGTTTAGAGTCAGGTATGTTCTTGGCTTAAAGCACAATTAGATTAATTTTGGTTAATTTCTGTTCCAGTGTTTCCATCACAATTCAGGAAATAAAATTTACCTCAATCTTCCTTTGGGGTATTAAGGACAAATTTAAAACAGCCATCTCACAGATATTGTAACAACACCTATGGATAAGTATTTGTGCAATTTATACCACATGCAAAACAAATATGGAATAAATTATTATAATTAGTATAAAACAGGAAGCTATATGTTAAAAGTTATATAAAACAGATGAGTTAGATTTATTAAAATGTAAAAGGCAGGGGCAAATGGACAACCCAGTATTTGAATGTTATTCATGTTCAAATAAGGGTGTAAAGGAAGATTTACAAAGTGATTTTTGAGAATTCAGATCAACTGTTCATTTCTAGGAGTGAAAGGTTCTCATCCAGAGCAGCTGAGAACTAATTATAACTGGCCTCGTTATTACTTTGAAATAAATTGGGGACAAATCTCGGGGGACAACCTCAGTTTTAGGGGACAACCTCAGTTTTCCATGGAATTAGAGGTAATTAAATTTTTCTCCCATCTCTTGTCTGTGCATTAATGTACGTTTAAAAAGGTTCAGAGGCCAAGCAGAAATTAACTGACAAACATAAGTTAGTTTTTAAATTATGGATTCCGCCCACTCAAAAATGTTACAACAAATTCTAGATGTTACCCTCCAGGTTGCCGTATTTCGAAAGCATTATGAACACATGCCTTCTTGAGCGAGGGCTTTACAAATTTAAGACTGCCCGTCTAGAGGCTTCTCCACCTTATTTTCAGATCGATCGATCTCAGCAGGAACGGTGGCTGAATTCCATACGATTGCACCATCCCTGCAGATTTATTTATTTTATTTTTTTTTACAAAAATCGGCTTTGAATGTGATAACTATTTGCCGACACTTGGGGTCATTTGCTCCTTGTGAAGTGAGAAACGCGTGTGCTGGGAATTAGGAAAACAGCCCGGGGTTGAAAAAAAGGGCCGCTGGCTAATCGCGAAGGAAGAGACGAACCTGGGAAGCTGCTCAAGGCGGCCGGAAGGTGCGAAGGGAATTGACCCAACTTTCTGGAATGCAGCTGCTAATGTACAGTAAGGGAACAGGGCTCCCGACATAAAAGCTCCAGGCGGATCTGATAAAAGATGACAAGGCTTCTGAAAAATGTTTAAACCTGTTCCCTTTCCCTCCTCTCCTTTCTGTGGGCCAAGACAGGGGAGGAAGCCTCAATGTACTTGTAACATTAAAGCCGATTAGGAGAGCCAACACTCGGAGTAGGAAAATAATGAAACACTCGCCCTGTTATTTCTAAATCAACCATCGAGATTATTATTAAAACAAAAAGTTGGAGTCCTAGGTGCCTGGTGGGATTTACATTTACATTTCTCAGGCTAAGGGGTTAGACATATAAAAGGGGAGGGGGAATCATCCTTTGATTCAGATTTAGTAATATGACTTATTTAGGAAAACAGACAGATTAGCAGTTAAGATCACAAGCAAATGAACCGATAAAAGATAAATGGCTGTGATTTAACTTGGTATTTTTGTAACTGTATTCTTTTATTTAATTTTATTTAGAAAAGTTTTCCAGTTCTGAGATAATCAAATAACACCAATAATCTTCATACATTTATTTGCAATTCAATATGCAAAAAAAGTAGGGAAACATTGAAACAAAAATCTCTCTAGTCAACCCAGGATCCATTACAAGAGTTTGATACTTTCCTTGACTAGTGTTAATTATGCAATTGCTTGGTTTTCATTTAGTCTGCTGTATGAACAGTCATTGTTTATAGAATATAGCTTATAGTTTTATGTAAAGATCATTAGGCTTGTTTAAACTGTTATGGTTACAGAAATTGTTGTACAGAATTTATTTTCACTTAGTTCAGATGTTGACTGATAAACCTGAACTCACTGGAAGAGTTAAAGGATTTAGCCAAGGAGTGATTAATCATGAATAATTATGTTTTTAGCCTGCCTAATTATCTGAGTTCATACAAGCAATTTAACCAACATAGTTTTGCACAAATCATGAAAAAACAGCTGGACAATTTATGATTCTGTCTATCATGAGCCCTCTATTTTTTTGTGAGGTATACTTTGCACAGTACTACTAATTGATTAAAACTCAAGCTTTGATTAGAAAGAAAAGAATGAAGCTTAAGCTATTGAATTAATTCATATCAAAGTAACCGCAAGATAAGATAACACGCTGTAACAGAAAATAATAAGAAAAAATCTGATTCTGAAGAAGCCAAGCATTAAATTCAAGGACACACATCCCACAATATAATAAATTAAAGAGATTGGTGAACAGCTGTGTTCTCCTTCCCTTCAACCTCCTTAGACATTGATGATCTCCTTTACAAAATGAAGCCAGGCAAGGAAGATTATTGAAGGAGGGAGGAACAGCTTCAACTCATACGAGTTCTTATATTTACTGTAGAGGAGATGGATATTTTCCTCTGGTAACATCCTTGCTGGAGTCTGCACGGTTGACACCCACCTCCAATACACTTGACCCTTTGACAAGAATTAGGAGGGGTGTTGGTGAGAGGGGAGAGAAGGAATGAGAATTTTTCTTTCTATAATTTCCTTTACTTGGGATCCAAGGCCAAGGTTATAGACTGATATATGTTGTATGCTTCTCATTAATTTCATGGTGCAGTTTTCACTTTTACTTTTAATGTGAGACAAAGATGATGGTTGAGTTCTGGTTGAAAGTCATAACTGTTTGGTTTGGGCTTCACATGATGTTTGAAGCCAACTATTGATATATGATTTACTTTGTAGAGTGAGACCAGCCAGTTTTGCTTGTTTAACCAACAATAATGCAACACGTGAGTTTAATAGGGTTTTATGATTTGAGGCTGCCCTATATCAAGTGAAATAATAAGTGTGAATATAATAGAATTAACCTATCTTTTGTTATAAACAGATCCCTTTGGTTAAGATGTTATGATATAATGATGTTTCCTAAATATTTTAAGTACATATACTTTACTGATTTGTCCATTGACAAATTTTACTTTATATGAAGCTATTATTTTAATCACAGTAGCATTAAAATATTTTAATGAAGTAAAACAGAATATTGATTGGCCTTTGAACCAGATTCAGAGATAGGATAAGGGCAAAGAGTTTTGAACAATGTTTCTCAATCTCCCAACCCTTTCACAGTGATTCATCTCTGGCAGATTTTTTTTCACATTAAAATAAGTTTATTAAATATTACAATTGTAGAGCTAAAACTACAAAAAAGAAAATATAATAATAGAAAAGAAAGAGTGGAAAAGAAAGAAAAATAAGAATAAAATTAAAAATAAATGTAAAGAAATAATTTCCCCCTTTGTCTCAACAAAAGACAAGGTAAAAAAATTCCATTGAAATAAATGTAAATATATGTCATATCGATGACACAAAATTGTTAACAATGTAAATAGAGATGTGTAAATTTGAAAATAAACAAATAATAATAATTTTAAAAATCCATTAGAACATATTTGTCTTCTATAATATCATCCATAATCTATGTATAATGGCAGGCATTTTTAAAATTAATTTTTGAAAGAATTGTTCTGATGTCTTTTTCAGTACATTGAAGATTAAGATATTTTGCTCTATTCTTTATTAACAAATCACATAGATGTTCTCCTTAAACTTTAATATTTACAGGTGAGCCTTGACTTACAACCACAATTGAGGCCAGAATTTTCATTGCTGACAATCCAGTTGTTAAGTGAATCATATCTAATTTTATGAGTTTTTTTGCCAATTTTGCTAAATGAATCATTGAAATTGCTAGGTGAATCATGTAGTTGTTAAGCAAATATGTATTTCCCCATTGATTTGCTTGTTGAAGGCTGTCACATGACTCCAGAATGGTACAACAGTCATAAATACATGATGATAGGCAAGCACCTGAATTTTGATTACATGACGATTGAGATGCTATGATGGTTGTACGTGCAAAAATCTATCATAGTCACTTTTCTAAACAAATGATTGTAAGTTATTTTTCCTTTTAGCTCCATTTCATGACCAACCTTCAAAATCCCATCCTAACATGTTTTTCCCCCTCAGAATTCCAAATATAAGCCATTTTCTAAAGGGAAAGTTTTATTCAATTAATTTCAAAATTTTGTTTCAAATCCATTTGTACTTAGCCCATTTATAATTTTCCAGAAACAATAATCATCCTTTTGTTATTTATTCTCCAAAATTGTAAAGTCTTTAAAGTGGCAATGAAAATTTCTTGTGGTAAGGACTGAAAAGAAAATCACTCAGTGAATACTTTGCCATTTGGAAGATCCTTAATATTTGAAAAACAGTTAAAAAATGATTCCAAAAGTAATTAAGAAATGAGCCAGATTGTGTCCATTATGATTTTGGGCATAGATGGAATCCCTAAATCTTCAGTTGCTCCATTCCCCAGCTGACCAGAAAAATCTCAGTTCCTGTTGTCTGCTTGTAAGGAGCCGCTGTCTGGAGTACATGGAGGCGATCCCATACTCTGCTCTCTCTTTTCTCTGAGAGATTTCAATGGCCAGAACCTTTGCCCTAATGCCATCCCTGTTCCTTCAGGGACATCTAACTTTCTGTGTGCTCACTGGAAGTTATATCTGGCAGATATTGCTAAGGTTCACACATTAAACTTCCCTTTGCCAACAAGTAATTTGTTTTTTGCTCAAATCCAGCCAACACAGCATTTTTCAACCATCCATTATTAAGTAAACCAGTTTAGCATGATGTCATGGAGTCGTGCAGTTTTTAAATCCAATACTAGATAGCTTACATATGATCCCAGGCTATGATCTAGTTTGCCTGACACACTAAAGCATATTATGACTGGTTTTAGCATAGCATTCAAACCTGAATCATGGCTTCAGTTGCGATAAGGGTAACTACAGTGTCTTTATACATGATACTGATTGTTATCTGAATACATGTTCTGGAGAAAAACTAGTTTGTGATTATTTTTTCTAGCCTCTAAGATAGATAGGTAGGTAGAATTATTTATTGTCCAAGTGTGATTGACACACAAGGAATTTGTCTTGGTGCAAATGCTCTCAGTGTACATAAAAGAAAAGATACATTCGTCAAAAGTCAAGTACCACAAGATACAACATTTAATAATAGTCATAGAGTACAATAAGCAATGAAATCATACTAAGTAAAAATAGAAGGCAAAAAGGAGCTAGTTTCAGCTGCAGCATTTCTGCTGATAACAGTTTTGTTGTTTTATGTGGCATGGGCACACAGATAAAAATAATATGCCAAAGAATTGCCCAGGTCTATTTGCTTTTCAATTACACAATATTTTAAAACAGGGGGATATACTCAAAAATCTCAAGGATAACTGGCAAATGTCATTTTGTCACAGTAAAGTGCTGTCTCTGTATTCTCATGAGTGCTCCTTAGTGTCAGATCTTTATTTAACCAAGAGTGCTGAACAATCTGATTAAAGAACTGGGATTCTTTCATCCCAAACTAGTTATAGGAATACATGTATTATACAACTCCTGAGTAAAGTAATGTGAATGGGTTCACATATTTTATTAATTTCAAATATATTTTGATTGGTTTTAGCTTAGTAGTACAAAGAACTAGGTGGTATTTGTTTAATATTTGTGTGTACTTGCCATATTTATCGGATAAACATAGAATAATAGAGTTGGAAGGGAGCTTGCAGACTGGTTTCTGAATGTTTTTGTTTACATTTTGTTTTTGTTTTTTTTATGTTTGTTTTTGATACCTAGCCTTTTGTTACAGGCTAGGTAACATCTTTAATGTTATAAACAGCAGAATACTGACAATGACATCCCCTAGACTACATTGAAAATGTTATCTAGCCTGGTAATGAAATGTTCAGAAACCAGTACACAAGCTTCACCCTCACTTCAAATGATCTTGATTCTATTCCTCTGTTAATGCAGCCCCTAATTGTGGTGGGTTTTTTTGGCAGCTGCCACATACTGTTGGCTCATATTTAAGTGATTGTCAGTGAGAACTCCATGATCTATCTTACACTTACTACTATTGAGCCAGATACCACCTATTCTATACTTGTGCATTTGGTTTTTCTTGTCTAAATATAGAACCATCATTAGCACCATTTCTGGCTTTAGAGTTTACTTGTAGCCTTGGAATAATCAAACAAGAATGTTCTAACTTCATGTCAGCCATTCATTTGGATAGGGCGGGGAGGGCACTTGGTGACCTAACTTGTCATCTCTCTTTGGCAGGAGGCTTGTAGTGGAACTGGTGCCAACTACTTAGCTGGCGCTGCTTGGGTGCTAAAAATAAGTCATTTCTTGCCCTCAAGTCAGATTCCCTCCAGAGTTAATAACAACAAAGCAAACAGCCTGCTAAAGAAGAATTATCTCAGGCTAATCACCTCCCTGGAGCAGGGAGCTTATCAGAGTTCAGACAAGCAAACAGGTGATGCTATTCCCAAAGCAAAAGCAAAGAGGATTGGCCACAGCTCTTCCCACACAGAGAAGAATCTTACATGCTCATAGGAGATTCAATCTTGACCTGCCAACAAACTCTCCAAACCTGACCTGATGTCCTCTCCTGAGCATTTTCAAAATACGAAGCATATTTATTGTGGAAAAATGTCCATTGGAAATGTTCATCAGCTAGAATCCCACCCCTCAAGGCCCTCTCACCAGTGCCATTGAAACTGTGGAAGGCATCAACAAGGCTGCACAGGGCTTCACTCTTACTCAGTTTCTATAGCCACTCTATGATGGGCCATTTCCACAACACAAACTTCTACTTCCCAAAACTTCTGGAAGACAGGTCTGGTTCTATTCCATGCAGACAACACAGCAATACTTTCAAGAATATTTCCTGGCCTTAAAATAATACAGAGAGCATGAAAACAGTACTGCAAGAAGAACTAGACTAGACATGGGGCTTATGAAAGTGGAAGTTAGAGAGTATGAACAACCATACTACATTGGTTCAGATTTATCCCCCCCCCCCCCCCCCAGCCTTGCCCTTTTAATGGTGAGTGATGATTTTCAGTCCACATGGTAATAGATAGTAGGAACTAAAATTTCATTCTTGGGCTTTTCTGCAAATCTTCTACCCAGTATAGGATAAAATCACGTCAAAATATTCTTTAAACATCATCTAGCAGACACAGACAATTGGATGTGGGACCCAAACCTTTATTGTCAGTGAATCCAACCTCCAACTGGCACTCTGTTTCCCCGATGGAATACTTAATTAAAGTTAAAAATAAACATTGAAGCCTTTGTTCTTTCACATTATATCACACCTTACCTCAGCTGTACTTTCAGGCTGATACCCTGAAAGACAATGCCCCTATGGCTCTGGAAATACAGAGCATGTTTTTCTCCAGCCCCTGTATTACAGAGAAATTTGTACCACCTTGATCTCACTATTATTGCAATAATAGTGGGTAGAAGATTTGCAGAAAAGCCCAAGAATGAAGTCAAAAGCAGCAGGGCAGTATGGAATTACCCTGTGCACTGCTGCTTTTGATATCAAGACTGCTAGAATGTATAATGTTGCCCAGTTCTGTGCAGCAGTGCTTAAGAATGATGAGCTGTGCCATCCTCTAGATTTAATGAGCATCTAATTCACCATACTAGAGTACTCTGTAATTGGATAGATATAATCTTTCTCAGATTAACTCTTACACCCATTTTATACTACTAATCCTCCTTTTAGATCAGGGGTCTCCAACCTTGGCAACTTTAAGTCTTGTGGACTTCACTGGCTGAGGAACTCTGGGAGTTGAAGTCCACAAGTCTTAAAGTTGCCAAGGTTGGAGACCCCTGTTTTAGATTATTTTACTCTTCTTTTTTATATCTTATACTTGTTGTTTTAATATTTTGTATCTTCTAGCTTTTCATAATTTCAATGTATCTTCTGTGCTTTTTAATTGAGTGCACCCTTATCTTCCTTGGGCTTGTCAATTACCATAACGGAGATTTGATTTGATCATCCAGCATCATACTTCCCTAGTAATGCTGCATTAAAAATCTAAAACCTAATGAAGATAGTTTCATGGGATAAGGCTAGTAGCATTTTTAGAGGTTAAATTAAGACCTGTTTAGTCCATTAACTAATTTTCTAGGCCAAAGAATCAATTTATTTTAAGAAGTGCTGGATTTTTAAAATCTTACTTTAAGAAGTGGCTATGTATGTTAATTGAGTTTTAGTCAGCAGGGCATGGCTAAAAAAAAAGGTGAAAATGGCAAATGTGTCATAGAGCTTCAATTGCACCATCTAGGGCCCCATATCTTCACTTTTTTGCCACAATGTGCAGACAATCCTGCCTACCATATACTCCACTGGAGGAAAGGAAGAAGGACTAGAGGAAACACTGGAGGAAAGGAAGAAGGGATGCCCTTTCTGGCCACATTTTTGCTGTGAACCCACTTATTGGCATTACTAGATTATCTTCAAGGAAATAAAATTTGTAACAGAAAAGTGGGTCCCTACCTCTTTTCTACTCTCCAGTGTACATACATATATCTCCCAAATGAGAAGTCAATTCCTTTTTTTGCTGGTGAATGCCACAAAAAGGCATTTAGGGGCAATGTGTAGCATTTTAAGTTTTATTTTCAATATGATTGGAGGAACTGGGGAAGATGATTAGTGATGGCCAAACTCAGACTGACTTTACTCAGAAACAAGTTCTATTGGGTTGATGGAGCTTGTTTTCACAAATTGTCATAGATGCTCTAGGGTACCTTTTGAGGGTGATTTTGTGTTGCTTACATGGTGGGCTGATTCCATTGTGGAGGACTACACTAGAAAACTCCCATTATAGGGACAAGAGGATTTAAGCATCTTCTAATGAGGTAGCCAAGGAAACGGCCCACTAGGGTTAAGGATGCCATCAACCCCTGTGGTTGCCCTTTAGATAAGGAGCAATCTCAGCTGGTAGAAAAGAAAGGATCACAAGGAAAAGAAGCTTTAGAAAGTCCTTAAGACATCTGAGGCTGTTGGACACTCCTCTTGTTCTGTCCTGCTTACTTTTATAATAAAGTTCAGACAATGGCATTTGTTGACACTCCCCTGCATTCAAGTGGGAATGTTAGAGAAATTCTCAAATTTTCTATTTCTCCAGTAATGTTCAGGTTCCATGAAAGCTCCTTGGTTTTATTTCTAGAGCAGCAGTTACATTATTTCAATTATTATGGACTTCTTGATCTCACCACATATGGAGTTTCTTTCAGTTTTTAGCTCCTCTTTTTATGCAGATTTTCATGCAGATGGATATTTAATTAAATCCATTCAAACAAAAATATTATTCTGATTATGCAAGTGTAATCTGATTCCTTTTGAACTGTGATTTAAAAAGGGTACATACGTACCCAGTATCAAGCAACAAGTAAAATGATGGAAACAGAATTTCCATTCATTCCATCTGAGCCAATCCTGAAATTAATTTTAGAGACTCTTGATCTCTCATATTATGTAATGTTGTGGTGGCAAAATTAATTTAGATTCCCATGTATGTGAGTGAATCTATTCGATTCTGGAAAAGAGAGAGAAAAGCACCCTAGAAACCTTAAGTCACAATCTTAAGATTATACTAGTAACATCTGTATTTTATTTCATTTTTTTTCAAACATCAAGAATGTTGATATTTTGCACACTTTACAAGTTTACAGTCTCCCATTTTACAAGTTTTAACTTGGGTTTATTAGTGAAGGCTGCTAGGTACTTTGTTTTGTTACGGCTGTTTTACTTATATAAGCCATTTGTATATTTAGACAGACAGGCACTTGATGTTAATACTTTAGGGCTACTTGCCAATGTTGACTTCCCTCTTGACTGAAAATGTGGTTGCATGGGATTGTGATATGAATAGCTCAATGTAAACATATCAATTGGAGGAATTAAACTAAAGAAGAGAAGGTAAGTGTGATAGCAGCTATGTAATCCATGCTCATTTGAGAGCAAAAGGAAAAAAGCCACACATGAATGAAACTGGAAAGCTACTGTAATTAATTTAATTATTTTTTTCAGTTCCAGAAGGAATAAGGTGGGCATTATCCACATTATAAGCAGACATGGAGATAATTTTTCCCTTGTGCCATCACTCTGCTGAACACCTAATTTCCACAGTACTGTCTTATACCTAAGTATATTTATCCATTTAGTATGGCTATATTACTATTATCCTTTTCACCTTTTCTACTACCTTCTCTTGTTGGTATCTTTATTATGATTATTATTATGCTCAGAGTTTATGCACTGGAGACAAATTCCTTGTGTATCCTGTTCTGTTCTGTTCTGGCTGGGTTAGGTCTGTATACAATACATGATCTAATAACTCATCACACAATATTATGTTGTAGATTCTTTGTCTTGGGATATGGGATATGCGTGAACCAGATCATTTTGCCTACATTGTAATCCATGTGCTTATAATTTGTTTGTAAAAAACAGCTAATATCCTTACTGTTTTATTTCAATTCAACCAATGATTCCACTTCATATTATACTAAGCCTTTTTGCTCTGTACTATGTGTGAACCTTCTGTGGCTTGGTAAAACAGATAATGTCTTAGTCATGATCAGCCAGACCATACATATAATCAGGTGAACAAGGTTTGTTTGACCTATTCATAACTTGTTTTTCAGACATTCATAATATTGCTAACCATGCTACTACAAATATCCTATCAACTTTGGAGTATCTGAGCCATTTGTTTTCTTTTTGTGTGGTATATTTTTTTGCCCAAGTATTTGCTAGGAATTGGAGAAAGAACTTAGTGTATTGAAATGAAATGCCAATGTGTTTACCGAAAATCAGGAATATGTTATAACCCTTCAGACTAGCACATTAAAAGTTACAAGCTTTCACGACCTAATTACACTATGCATCTGATGTTATAGTTACAAAAATATACTAATAAAACATTTAATCTGAAAAGGTGTTAAAAAATTCCTTCTGACATATGGCTTTCATAGACTAATACAGTTATCCTACCATGATATGAATTTATTTATGTCCCACCTTTATTGTTTTTATAAATAACTCAAATGACAAACATGGATAATTACTCTTCCTTCTCCTATTTTCTCCACAATTACAATCTTGTGGTGTGAATTTGGCTGAAAGTGAATGACTGGTCCACAGCCACCCAGCTAGTTCTCACACCTAAGGAAGGATTAGTCTACTGGTTTCTATCCTCTTGTCTCAACCATTATACCAAACTAGCTCTCTGAGTTTCTATCTGTGTTCTTGATTTTTCTGTTTCTTTGTTGGAAGCCTTGTGTATTATGGAGGATGGAGGGCTAAGTGCTTTGCCTGTTTATAGCTACATACACGTAAGGAGTAAAAACAATTCAGAACCAACAATACAAGTGAGTGGAGTTGATAATTTATTATGACTGCATCCCTCCTTTCCTTCAAGAAGCTGCAGGATGCAGTTTTTCATTTTTTTTCCCTTGTAGTAATTCTGTGAAACATGCTGAGAGCTAGTGAGTGATTCAGGCAAGAAGCTGTGAAGCTAAGCCATTAATTCTACATTACTGATTCTCATCAAAGGGCAGTAAACTTATGATGTTGCACTGATTCTCAGAGGTGATAGTTCTTGCATGTAAAACATGAAAATGAAATGGAACAATTTATTTTATATTTATGTAGCAAATGGGGAATGACCTGCTATAATAGCCTGTGAAAGTAATGTTAGGAGACAGGTGGAAAAGGAGCTACAGATTCGGCAGTGATCAGACAAGAAATATCTTAGCCCACAAAAGAAATGGGGGCAGAAACAGCATCTCAGAGGGATCCTTTCTAGTTTGCTGGAATTAAGGCAAGGAAGGAGAGAAGGGCTTTCAGACTTGCATGGCTCTGTTACTGCAACCTTACAATAAAGTTAAGTATTACAGTAGTTTTTACGATTTTGGTTACTTGTCTGAACTGCCTGGAAGAGCTGGCACTTGCTCATCCCAAATTAGTGCTGAGAATACTCTGGATAGACAAAAAACTCTTTCCCAGTAAAAAATCTTTTTGAGTAGAAGTGTAAGATAGGAATAATCAATATGTTTATACTGTAATAGGCACTACATAACATTATTTGGTCTTTTGGTTTGCTAATAATTGATTTTAATTTTGGATAGGAAAAAAATAATAGAAAGGTGTCACTTGCAAATTGGCTGAAAGATAAAGTGTTAATTTCTACCACTTTGTTTTCTAAGAATGGCTTTGGCCCCAATTCTTAGGCAACAATGTTACCATTGCTCTCGGCTAAATGGATATTTTATGACTGGATATGCTTATGTGGGGGAGCTCTTTAGTGAAAAGGCAAGCCCCTCCCTACCAGCAACAAGTATTGGGGACATGGGGTCAAACCTTAAAATTTGTCTAAAAGTCCTCAAACAATTGCATCTCCTTGGTTACCACAAACTCTTCTGCATCAAACTTATTTGAAAATATTTGGAAATACAAATGCTTGCCAACAGCTGTATTTCTACCCTTTCTTTATAGGGGAGTGATTAATGTTTCTCAATATAAATCAGGTTTATGATATTTTAGTCTTCCACCTGCAAAGAAGACTACACATTTATCTCCAAATGTAGGTGGTGAGATTATTAATTTTCTTTTCTTTAATTAGTTCTTTCACTATTTTTCCTATTGTCCTTAGATTCTATGTTTGAATTTAAGACAATGGGTTTAGAGGCCCTTCTCACTTTCCATCCATTTGTTCCGCAATTGTTAGAAATGCTTTTGCGATTTGGATGACAGCTCTAAAAATCTATGTTGACTAGAGAGGACACAAATTGCAATTCATCACATATCATGAACATCTGGGTAGGAAAGATTGAATCAGAAAATAAAGTTGATGAATTTAAATTGATCATAAGTCACAAAGGCTTTCCTAGGTCAGACCATGCAGCACATCAAGGTAATAATATTCATCTGCAGGTACTAAACCACAGAAATTCAGATTCAGCACTTTTTCTTGGATAGCTCCCTTTGCAAGAAAACTGACCAACCCAAGGTTGTTTTTTTTAATTTGTCAATTGCTTACGAGATAATAGGCATAAATAAAAACATAGTTATGAATACATGGATACATATAAGAAAAATAAAAAATATATAAAAGAAACAAGGACAGGGATGGTAGGCATGTTAGTGTGCTTATGCACACCCCACACAGGCCTCTTAGGAAAGAGGTGAGGTCAATAGTAGACAGTCTAAGGTTAAAGTTTTTAGGGTTTGGGGAAAAAAATACCAGAGTCAGGTAGAGTATTCCAGACATTGACCACTCTGTTGCTGAAGTCGTATTTCCTGCAATCAAATTTGGTGAGATTAACCTTGAGTTTGTTTGTATTGTTTGCTATTGTGTTGTTATAGTTGAAGCTGAAGTATTCATTGACAGGTAGGACATTGCAGTGTATGATTTTATATGCTATACTTAGATCGGATCGAAGGCCGGACCGATCTAGTTCTAGGTTTTCTAGGTCTAGAATTTCAAGTCTGGTGGCATAAGGTATTCTGCAACGAGTAGAGGAGTGGAGAACTCTTCTTGTGAAATATTTCTGAACTTTCTCAACTGTGTTAATATCAGATACATAATGTGGGTTCCAGACTGATGAGCTGTATTTGAGTACTGGTCTCGCAAATGTTTTGTATGCTGTAGTTAATAGTGTAATATTACCAGAGAAAAAGCTACGTAAGATTAGGTTAATAACTCTTAACGCCTTTTTGGCTATGTAGTTACAGTGGGCTCTAGCACTTAGGTCATTTGAGATGAGTACTCCAAGATCTTTGACAGAGTTTGGATAATCAACAAGGTCTTGACTATATTTTATTTTCCTGTATTTTATTTTCTGATTTTTTGCCAATATGAAGGCAGAGCATTTATTTGTTGAGATTTGAAGTTGCCATTTGTTTGACCATTCTGATACATAGTCAAGGTCTTTGTGAAGGGTAGCAGTATTGTCTGTGGTGTTAAATAGCTTTTCATCATCAGTGAAGAGAACGCAGTTGCTCTTGATATGATCACAGAGGTCATTTATGTAGAGTATGAAAAAAGTTGGTCCTAGAACACTGCCTTGGGGGACACCACTGTTAACAATTATAAACATTCGTCCTTTTTAAACAACTAACAAAATGACTTTTTCAAATGTTTAAACAAATTATTCATTGTGCTCCATATCAGAGGTCTCCAACCTTGGCAACTTTAAGACTTGTGGACTTGGAGCAAATCTGGCTGAGGAATTCTGGGAGTTGAAGTGCAAAAGTCTTAAAGTTACCCAGGTTGGAGAGATCCCTGCTCTATAGGAAACCCAATTACAGCAAGTGTGTTACTATGAACCCACTGGCCAGGAAGTTAGGAAAGCAGCATCTTACTAGCATTAAGTATTCATGCCATCAACATACACTGGGGCCTTTAAGGATGAATAAAAATGTATAGTACAGGTAGTTCTAGACTTACAACAGTTCATTTGGTGACAGTTCGATGTTACAACACTGAAAAAAGTGACTTTCCACCATTTTTCATACTTATGTCCATTGCAGCCTTCCCATGATCATGTGATCAAAATTCACACACTTGGTAACTGGTTCACATTTATGACGGCTGCAGTGTCCCAGGGTCATATGATAACCTTTTGTGACCTTCTGACAAGCAAAGTCAATGGCGAAGCCAGATTCACTTAACAACCATGTTACTAACTTAACAACTGCAGTGATTCACTTAACAACTGCAGCAAGAATGGTCGTAAAATTGTTTTACTTATCAATAAAAATTTTGGGTTCAACTGTAGTCATAAGTTGAGGACCACATGTATGTGTACATGTAGGGGGGAAGAATATTTCCATAAGGAGAGAGGAGAATTTATAGCCCATATTCTGGCAGCAGAAAAGCAAGTGAAGAATATGAAAGTTGGAAGCTGACCATGAATAGAGGCAGTTACACAAGATTCCTTTGTTCAATAGGGAATGAAAAAGAAAGGGTTAATTTTACTAGATTTGATGTTTTATATAAAATCTATGTCATATTAACTCATTTGTCTTTTTTTAAAAAGAACTCCTGTTATACTAACTTATTTGCTTGCCCATGTGCATTCTAGAGGTTTGGTAGGAGGGACATGCCCTGTTTCACAAACATATTTTTTAAAATACCACTCATACTACCTAAGCTTTGCCATCATATCCTATGAAATGAATGTGTAATTCTAATATTTTCTGCATATATCTGTGCAAATAAGCAAATTTAAGAAAGTAAATGAGCTATGGTGGTGCAGTGGTTAGAATGCAGGCTACTTCTGCTGGCTGCCTGCAATTTGGCAGTTGAAATCCTTCCAGGCTCAAGGTTGACTCAGCCTACCATCCTTCTGAGGTGGGTAAAATGAGGACCCAGATTGTTGGGGGCAATATGCTGACTCTGTAAACCTCTTAAGGGGGCTGTAATGCACTGTAAAACAGCACATAAGTCTAAGTGCTCTTGCTAAAGATCAGCAGATTAGTATGTTGATTTCATAATAAGGCTAAAAAGATAATTTAGTGGTGATATTATCCATTGAGAACCAATGAGACATTGTGATTATGGTGTTGGATTAGGGCTGGTAAAAGTCTCTACCTACCATGCAGAATCCTTGTGGTAGGAATAAAATGAAAGAAGATTCTTAGATAAGACACATTTTGTTCCTGGGGAAGGGGCAGAATATAAATCTAACAAATAAAATTGCATTCATTAATGGGACAAACCATAAATCAAAGAAGAGATAACAGTTATCTCATTCAAAAGTATCATCTTATAATTCTTCAGTAATGGTGCCTCCAGGTTTTAAGAAAAATATTTTGAAAGATAGAATTTAAACCATCTAAAGGAGAGGGGAGCACTTTGAACTTTATGCCGTGCTAAAATAGAGTTTTGATAATTTGTTTATATAATTGTTTATATATTTATATAATTATTTTTTGGCATGAACCACTTATGCAGAATTCATGCTTGTCTGACTGTGAAATTCGGCAGGCAGGGCATTGGTATCAAATATAAATTTTATCCCAAATTGGGATATTTCCAATTACCTCAAGATAGTTTGAGATCCAACACATTTAGCCAATGTGGATTGGATAAAACGCTATTCTAAGTCAGTGGTGTAAAATTAAATGGCAACTTTTCCACAGAATGTGTTTCAAACATATTAATAGAAACATGGTTTGGGATTTAACACAAGGTAATTCTCTGGCCATTTCCTGTTAAGATATCCTGGTTTCCTGTCTGAATTTATTCAAATGAAAAAGGACAATCAACAATACAAAACAAATCATGCACATATGTTAACATATGCTGTTATAATTTTTTTCTATGAATAGGACAATGAATATTCTGAATATTTTTCTGATTCTTCTGTGGTATCTATAATTACATCTTTAATTTTATTTTCCAAATTTAATTTGTCTCGTTTTATTTAATTTTTTATTGCTTGTTTCCAATCAACTAGATCAGTCCCTATTTCTCCTTTCCTGTTTTTCATAATTTTCACTTTAAAGAATTTTCAGGGAAAAAATTCAGCAGAATAAATTGTTAATTAATTATCTGCCTACCTCCAATGGGTTATGGTTGCAAAGACAATGAGTCGTAATCCAATGTTGAATTTCAGTGTTATTTAATTCAACCAACAATAAGGAATGAAAAGAGCATTTTCAACAGTATATTGAAAACCACATATTGCCTACTTAAATATATTCATTTGAAAAAAGTTAAAAGACAAATGAGATATTTTAAATAAGTTTTCCTGGGTCAGTATGTAAATTACTAATTCTATGCTAGAATGCATCTATATTATGCAAAATTAAATCTAACAAATCTTGAGTAGAAATAGTTGAAGAAGGAAGCATTTGACTAATATAGTTATGGTACAGATAAACCAATTATTTCTGAGTTTAACCCTCTCACCTAATTACTATCTAGAAGAAAATGTGGTGATCATTATATTTTTCAAGGGCAGAACCTATGAATTATGTGAGATCCCCTTTGGACAAATATAGGTTGGTGGAAATTGACTTGTTGGAGGACCAGTACATTTCAGCTTTAGACTGTATCTATTCTCTCCATGCAGGTCCCTTGCATTAGGCCAGCAATATACATCCCTGGGCTCCCAACCAATTCTCTGTGGTTCCATTCCTGGCTTAGTGCCTAAGCAGCTTCGCTTCTGCCGAAACTACATTGAGATCATGCCTAGTGTGGCTGAAGGTGTGAAGTTGGGAATTCAAGAGTGTCAACATCAGTTCCGGGGGAGACGTTGGAATTGCACAACCATTGATGACAGCTTGGCTATTTTTGGGCCTGTTCTAGATAAAGGTATAACACAGGGTGTGCTGGAGGTGGGGGAAGAGGAACATTAGGTTATATGTTTTACATGCTGGAAGCATAGTTTCTGTGTTTTCCAAGTATTAGGAATGTTGTAGGGTCAGGACTGAAAAAGATTCTGACATTTGGAGAATCAACTCCACCAAAGTAAAAAATGGTTAGATAAGCATAAGAAACTCCCCCCCAAATACTCACATATTGTGATTAGCCATAGTTGACTTGGTTGAATAAGTCACTGTGATTTAATTAATTCTGCATGCTAAATCACAAATATTGGCTTGTAACCCACAAATAGCTTAATACATAATATACTAAAATCAAAGCATTGTATGACATAGTGTAATTTATGAATTCAGACTCTTTTAAAATAGCAATAGTACTTAGACTTATGTACTGCTTCATGGTGCTTTACAGACCACTCTAAGTGGTTTACAGAGTCAGCATATTGCCCCCGACAAACTGGGTCCTCATTTTACTGAACTTGGAAGAAGGCTGAATTAACTTTGAGCTGGTGAAACCCAAACTGTCAAACTGCTGACAGCCGGTGATTAGCAGAAGTAGCCTGCAGTACTGCACTCTAACCACTGTGCCATCCCGGCACTTAAAATAGATGCATATGTTCATGCTTAGGTCATATTAAAATCTTAATATGAGTTCTATAAATTGAATTCTAACACTTCATGTGAATTCATATTGTAGTAAATTATACTCGTGAAGAAATTAAAGGAAGCATATATGTCAGAGAAACAATTATTAAGAGGATGGTAACATATCCCCAAATATATTTCCAAGGGAGAAAGAGAAGCCTATTATTCAGTTATTGCACAACCAGAGTCAAGTCTCTCAAAGTAAGCGCAAGTCATAGCTCCAAGGTTTCTTTTGTCTGTTTCTTTTCTTTTCTACAGTGTTTATTTACATTTCCCAAGTGGGAAGTGAGATATCTTAAAATAAAATTATCCTACTTGTAAGAACTGACCATTCTGTCAGAACTTCATTTCACTTCAATTGTATACCAGCAGTTCAAAGAAAATGAATAGAATTGCAAGGCCCAAAGAATGAGGGATTATTATTTTTGCTAAAATTTCTGAGTTTACTGAATATGTTTTCTTCAGACAACTGAGAAAATTACTGAAAAAGGTGGATAAAAAAGTGGGATTTTAACACAGAAATTGATCACTATCTAGAACACTATAATGCGTTATATATAAAGCAATGGAAAAGATAGCAATAATTTTTATAGATATGACAATACCTGGGGTGGGTAGAAGAACAGAGGAAAAAGACCTGGAAAAATGTAAACTATAGAGCTCTGATGATAGAAATGGGTAAATTCACTTAATTAAGCAAATGTTTATGACAACTAAATATTTTGGTTTTATCAATTGTGAATTAAAAAAAATATTTTTAATGAGCACAAATTACATTTTATGATGTTACTTGGATAATTCTTATGTTCTGGCTGGAACTCAAATTCCAAATATGATATTCTCTTTATTAGTTCTTTGAATAAAATCTATCTCAACTTTCAATCACTAAATAAACATACCCATATTAGTTTTTTGGCAAAATCATGTAAGCACTAAGTAGTTACATTTTTTCAGAAGCAATATTAAATGATTTACACATACACATACACACACATACACACAACCATCTCAGTGTTTTGACTTCTGGCGATTGCTTAGGGAAATTTTCTTGGCAAGCTTTTCCAAAAAAATGGCTTGCCATTTCCTCCTTCCAAGATGAAGAGTGAGTGACTGGATCAACCAGCTGGCTTTGGGCCTAAGATGGGACTAAAATGCACAATCTCCCAGTTTCCAGGCCAATGTCTTAACCATTACAACAAAATGCCTGTCAAGTCCATTCATTTCAATCATTTAAAAAAACAGAACTTCTATACAATCATCACATCCAGGAACTATTATGTATAACATCAATATGTGAATGTTGCTATTTACAAGATCTGAGGTAGTAAATTAACTATATTTAATAGACATACATTACTTGTTTTGTTTTGGCTGAATGAATAAGGAGCTCCAATTTCAGTAAGACAAGGGTCCATCTAATCTGGAAGGCAATGCAGTAAGAACTATCCTGTGTTTTGAATCCAGAAAAAAAAAGTTGAGCAACGTATCCTCCTTAGTTACCAATAGCTGATTGGCATCTAAGAACTAACTGTTTGGATGACTTTGTTTTTCACTAAAAGGGTAAAGTTTAGTGTGGAGGTGCAGATTAATATGCATATATTTCTCAGTGCAATAAAGTTATGTTGATATAAATAACTAAAAAACACAAATCCTTGAATGCACGTGACTTATTTTTCCTGTGTGATGATTTGTTTTGTATAGGGCAACCGGCAAATATGTGAGCCCTACACAAGATTCTCTCCTCAGAAAATGCTCAGCTTAAGAAAATAAAAAGACAGGTGAAAGGGTTGAGGTGTGGGTGGGGTGTGTAAAAAAAAAAAACTTGGGTCATATGGTATGCAGGGAAGTTAAAATGTGTAACCTATTTTTACAGATAATTGTTTTAGAATTCCATAGCAAATTGAGGAAAGGAGCCTGCCCACATTTCTGTGGAACAAATAAGTACAACAAAACCTGTATCTCGAGGGCCTCTGTATTTTGAGGAGACTGCTTGGCTTTGCAGGCTGCAAATGGCCTACAGCATTGTGATAACCCAGCAGTGTTTTTCAACTGTGACACAGATGACAAATTTGCATTAAAAGAGGAGCTGGGATCTAAATGGCAGAGATTTCAAGGCAGCACAGTCGGTGGGGAGGGAGAGAAAATGAGCTTATGGGCAAGAGAAAAGAGCTAAGCTTCAATTCCCCACTGTGCACCAGAGTAAGGGATATCATTCCTGGCCTCGAACTGCTTCACAACCCTGCACCATTCACACGCCCTTTGGCCACTTAGAGCTCAGGAGGGGAGAAACAGCATTAGAGGACTCAATAGAGATTTCCGAGCCTGACTGGTGGGCTCTCAGGGGGATGGCAGGGCAGGGTGAGCACAGGCCCCGTTGCCAAGGGGTGGCTGCAGAGAATGCCAGCATGGGCACCATCGTGCCTGGCGGAAACATTCCACATTATGTGGGTAATACAGTGTGACACTCCACAAACAATGACAAATCAAGTGTCCCAGCAGGTAACAGGGTCTGGATAGGAGGCTATGACAGTGAAGCTCTGTCAAGTGTCTCTAATCCACCCAAGCTCAGCTCCCCCCTTGCCCCCTTGATGCCTCTGAGAACTTCAGTTTTATCACTGGGAAACCTCTCCCAGCCATTACTAGCCTCCTCTTCGCATCTAAGAGAGAATTCCAGGGTATAATTGACAGGGGGGCAGTGGAATGAGGGTTGATCTTTGCATATACACAGGCTCCAGGACAGTTTTGAATTACCCACTCTGGGTAATTTCCACTCTGAAGATAGCACCCCAGATCCAGTTACTCTGGTTCATTCCCAATCCTCGAGCTCTGCCTAATGAAAAATAGGGTCACATTCTCCAATTACTCTTTCTTTTCAGAGCAGAAGAACCATTTACCTCACTGGAGCCTCCCCTTGGCATTGCTGCATTACTTATTGTTCTGTTCAAACCTTCATTGGGAACAATTATTTAAATTATAAATGCCACTTTTCAACACTTATTTTAAAAACTAACCTCAAAGGGCTAGAAGACTCTTCAAAACCAAGTCAGAATGGGCAGAATGATAGCCATTGTCTTCTCCTTTTTCTTCTCTTCCTCTTTTAAAGGAGTACTTTTTCTGATTTATGACTTGGGCTCTGGCTTAATGCAATGTGTCAAGTTAACTCAGCTAATACTTTATTAAAATTAATGAAACGACAAAGCCAGACAAAAATATAAAAGCAAAGTCTACACACACATTTAATGTTGGGATGTAAATGACTGATCCCGTTATTTGTAGAAGACTGTTTATTGTAATCAACTATGAATCTGTTTTTCACGGAACATATTCACTGGGTCATCTTACCCATATACTAACCTTGGTGCTCTGTTCTAATACCATCTTTGCTACATAACAGCTTCAATTGGTCCAGGAAAAAAGTAATTTTCATGTCTGAAATAAGCAAGACAATTGCTAAATTCTGTTCAATAGCAATGGCTGTGAGGATCACTTCAGTGTGATGCTGAACTTAACCTAGGTGCTATACAGTTATAAATTGAATTACTTTATCTTTTAATTGTTCATATTCCCATATTTTTGTTATACCATGGAATGGTTTTGATCATTGAGTGTAAGTAAATAAATTGGGTCTTTCCACCCTCTTTTGCAGCCACCCGAGAATCAGCTTTTGTGCATGCCATTGCCTCTGCTGGTGTGGCATTTGCTGTCACACGCTCATGTGCTGAAGGTACTTCCACCATTTGTGGCTGTGACTCACACCATAAGGGACCACCTGGTGAAGGATGGAAATGGGGAGGCTGCAGTGAAGATGCTGACTTTGGGGTACTTGTCTCACGAGAGTTTGCAGATGCCCGAGAAAACCGTCCAGATGCTCGCTCTGCCATGAATAGGCACAATAATGAAGCTGGAAGAACAGTGAGTGGCTCCCCTCTTTATAGTCTTCTGAAAAAAAACACCCTTTTTCCCTTGCATTTCTGGGGATTCACCATTGGAAAGTTGGCCAGCCCAAGAACCCAAATCTCAGCAGCCCTCTGAGGCAGACTAAAGCACTGTTGATGGCTTCATTCAATGGACAGATAGAAATTTCTTCCTCTTTTCTCCTTATCAGCTGCAGCCACTCAAGGCTTGTCATTCAATCATCTTCTTCCCCTTGTCACCATGGCTCATGACCCATCAAGAACAGAGGGAAAACACATAAAACCCTCTGCCCTGAGGGCGACTGTATACCCATAGTGCTTTCTAAGAAGTAGTATTATCTAGAGATTAGGAAAAAGAAGGTAGATAGATGTGTATTTGATGGCTCAGGCAAGAGGACTATCCAGTTAAAGAGATCAATTACATTTTGGCTGATCCAAATTCCTGAGGCATTTGCTTAAACTATCATGATAAGAGAATTATTGCCTGCATTTCCAGGCAGATTGTAGTGACTACAATATCCATCACCCCTTGTCAACACAACCATGCTGTCTGATGGAAGATTTGAGTTTTAACACTTCTAGACGGCATGTACTTGGAGAAGGATGCATTTTTTATTATGTTCCTAAATTCATGCTATCCCAATTCATTATAAATTCTTAAAATAACATAGTTCTGTTTAAGAACTATGCAATATCCCAACAGTATGATTAACAATCATTGGTTAAACTAAAGTTACTTCTCCAGAAGAAAGGACAGGTATGTTTGTCTTTTTATTAGCAGATCAAAAGGCTATAAGGACAAAATTGTTCTAATGAAAATTGTATAGAAGAAATCCTAAAAGCTTGACTCGCCTGATTTTTTGTTTTCTTTTGTAGACTATCTTGGATCACATGCATTTAAAATGCAAATGCCATGGCTTGTCTGGCAGCTGTGAGGTTAAAACATGCTGGTGGGCCCAGCCAGACTTCCGGGCCATTGGTGACTACTTGAAGGACAAGTATGACAGTGCTTCAGAGATGATGGTAGAGAAGCATCGGGAATCCCGTGGTTGGGTGGAGACACTGCGTGCCAAGTATGCCCTCTTTAAGCCACCAACAGAGCGTGACTTGGTCTATTATGAGAATTCACCCAATTTCTGTGAACCCAACCCTGAGACTGGGTCATTTGGTACAAGGGACAGGATGTGCAATGTGACCTCACATGGGATTGATGGGTGTGATTTACTCTGCTGTGGCCGTGGCCATAACACTAGGACAGAGAAAAGGAAAGAGAAATGCCATTGCATCTTCCACTGGTGCTGTTATGTCAGCTGCCAGGAATGCATTCGTGTTTATGATGTTCATACCTGCAAATAAAAAAAGGTATGTGTGGGGTAAAGGATTACGTAGAGCAAAATAGATATTTTGTTGTTGTTGCAATAGTAAGGAAAGAATATGAGGGAAAGTCTCCAGCTTGAAGTTCACCTCCATTCTAAGCAATCTTAAATAGCAGACACATGAAACATTTGTGAAGATTCCTGTGCTGTCATTATATGAAATGCCCAGGAAATACAAAATGCTCTGTAAGAGCACTCATTATTAAATAAAATCTTGCATGAATTTTAATGCAATGAATTTAGAACCTTTCCTAAGTTAAGGCTATGGAAGACTTCCTCATTTTTTAAAAAAATTAGCTACTATTTCTTATACACAAAGTGGCACCCCAAATGTAATCTTATTAAGATAGTTGCTCAGCAGAAGACAGAGGACACTGGAACATGGATATGTCACTATCCGACTAACCCTTAAGGACAGAGAATAACATGCAAGAGGGCAGCAAACAAGGTATAAGAGTCTGAATCATACGGGGAAAACAAAGTGGTGTGTGAAATACAGAAGGAAATAATTTTTTGAATACTGGAAAAAATTATTTAGGAAAACACATTCCAGATATAAACACTTCTTAATTAGATTGACAATAAAACAGATACAACAGCTTTCTTAACACTTATCACCTTTCAGATGTGCTTGGCCATAAGCACCATAATTTCAATCCAGTACTTGTGCTATCTGAAACTTTTAAGTCTCGAACTCGTCAGTGTTGGGGGAAACTGAGTTATGAGCAAAAGGACAACACAGAAAGCTGTTCTTCTACATGGCAGAGTTATCAAAATTGGGATCCTATCACTATTAAATTTCCAGACTTTTGGAATAGACCTAAATGGCAAATTGACTTCAAACCATTTCTTTCATGAGAAATGAAGTTAGAAGGGTGGAGAGTTATTAAATGTGTAAAGTCATAAATCAAACTCAAATAATAAGTTCTCTGAAAAACTTGAATACCAGCCCAATATTTTATGCTACTTTAGTTTGTCATAATAAGCATTTTAACGTATACATTTTTGATTTTGAACAATGGACCAACACAGCACAGATTATTAGAGAACATTTGAATGAACATATATGCTTGCAAGTGCAATATACTGCTTCCATTCAAAGTGTGAAATACTCTTAACACAATAGGTCACAATTGGATTGAATGCAAACTCCTTCTTGAAAACAATCCAGCCAGACTTCTTCAGATAGTCTACTTAGCAACATCTGCATTTCTTCTTGAACAGGTTGCATTATGGCGGCTGACAATGAGCTCTGAAGTTCCTGAGGTAATGTTCCCAATATTTAAAGGTTATTTGTTTTGCACATATGAGAATATATTTGTTTAAAAATCCCTAAGAAAGGAGTAAAGATGTTGCAGCTGTGACAGACACTCATTGTAACTATTCATGGTAGTAAATGATGTTCAAAATGCAGAGAAGTAAGAGCCAGGCTCAAAAAATGTGAAAGGAAGAAACTCAAACGATAGCAGGTAGTTCTTCCTAAATAAGTGCAGTTATTTTATGAATAATTTAATGTGAATCTTCTTTCCATTTCCAAATACATACCCTGCCCTATAATGTTTTTTTTTAAATAGGCAGCATAGCTTGGATTTTGGAGTTGAAATGTTAAAGTGACAGCATTTCAATTTTTTTCAGCAAGTTTTTGCTTAGTACAACTTTTAGTTCTTTGACCAAAATACAGAAACACCCGCCATGTTTAACATACACTAACATATATGCATACCCACACACTTTCAAACATTAGAGTCCCAGAATATATAAATAGAGACTAGAGCAGGGGTGTCAAACTCAAGGCTACCCTGAAAACAGCAAAGGACCGGCTCATGGTGCCAACTCCATTTTTATTGTCAGAGGGTTACAGGAAGCTGTCACAGCTGAAAACAGAGCTTGGGAGCCTGTTTTCGCTGGCAGAGTGTTTAGGACGCCACAGATGCCCCCTAAACAGTGATGTTAAGCTGGTCATGCCCACCCGGGCCCCCATAGTTCAAACACAACCCTGATATGGCCCTCAGTGAAATTGAGTTTGACACCCCTGGACTAGAGGAAGGAAAATTGTAGCTTTGAAATACCAGCAGCCATCTCCTAGATCTAAATTTCTACTTCTAAAGTTTCTGCTTGAAAATGTTGAATTAGAGTGAATTAATAGAAGAAAGAATTAAGATTGGCAATCTGTCCATTGTGGCAGGTTCTTTTTGTTCTGTTTTAACCAACAAAGCTAATGATCATTCTTGCCTCTTCCTCCAATGATTCAAGTAAGCAATTCTCTCTCCTCATTCAAGGACCAAGTATTTGTCTCCAAAGACACTAAGAATGTTATGGTTCCTGGAGAACAATAAACATACTCAGACAATGTTGATACTTCTTCCCCATTTATCTTTTTTTACAGACCTACATGTTTCTGGATACCTAGAGGATATTATTAACTATCTTTTTTGGGGGGTGTTCTAATTCCTTTACATAGAGACTTGTATCTGCCCCTCCTATCAATACCCTCCTTTCCTAAATAGATTTAAGTGCTGCTGTTGACTTAGGACATATTTTTTTTAAATGATGCTCTCCCTGAAATTTTAATAATTTTAAGTTTTTTATTATTTTGATCTTTCTCACATAAATAATTTTGCTTCTGGCTCCTTCCAAAATACTGCAATAGTACCACTAAGTTAACCCATCTAAACTTGAATCAGTGATCTGAACTCAACTGAAAAAGGTGAGGATGATTGTTGCTAGTAACAGTAGATTTTATATTTATAAGGTGTTCCAAAATATTTGAGATATGTAATTAGCATCTACCTGATATTAGTTTTTCTTCTGTTCCAAACTAATACACATCCTTGCTTCAATGGAATTTGCCATTTACACCCCTTGTTTTCTTAAACTGTCTCAAAATGTCCCACTTTGTATCCTAGAGTTGTGAGAAGTTAATTCTAAATGAAAAATTTGAAATTGATTAGTACTGAACTCCCTCCCCCCCCCATTTTTTTGAAATAGCACGTTATGGGTAAATATGGTTTACCTAATCTAAACTATAGTATAGAGATAGATCAATAATAACCAACATTCATATTAATAAGGTAACAAAATTCAAATCCTGAGAAGAACTAATGTTAGTCAGTTTTGATATCACTGAGCATAGCGAGAATAGTGAAAACATTCTATCATCAAATGGAAATATATTCTACTAGAAAAGCAGGAACAAGCTTATGATCAACTCAGTCTGCTTTTAATCTCTTAGAGTAGGGGTGTCACTCACGTAGTTACAGCTGCATCATGTGATGTATTGGGACTTTCTCCCCCCCCCCTTCGCTAAACTGGGCATGGCAAGCATGTGATGCATCCAGCCCGCGGGCCAGGAATTGGACAGTCATGTCTTAGAGTAACTTAAAATGTACCTTTTGAGGAGGAAGGAATATTAAGTATGTTTGCCACTTTGAGTTATTCTTAAAAATTATTGGTGGACTATAAATAAAAATAATTAAATAGGAAAATAATGTTACTGCTCTTTCCAGAATTTTTTTTTAACCTTCCAAATTTAGCTTACAGCAGTAATATTTTCTGATAATTCCTATCCAAGTACTACTAATCAGAATAAATTGTGGTCATTTTTTTGAAATCAGCCAAATTCAGTGAGTTACATCATCTAACTTCAATAGGTCTAACAAACCTCTAATTTTAAGCATTTGTAGGAGTGGAGTAGGACAATGCATTCCAATTAGTTATATATTCAAGTCATCTTGCAGGAAACACTGAAAATTGGTTTGAAAATGCACTTGCTACAAATCAAGGGAAATATTTTCCTTTTTTGTGCTAAATTTAGAATTTTGCTTGCTATCACATTGAAACCTGACTTAAAAGGAAGGAAGTTACTTCAAAAAGTATACATTCTTTATTAGACTCCATTTTTTTCTTGCTGTAGATATTCTAGAATTAAAAGTGGGTATATAGTTATAAGAAAGCCTCACAGTCTATGCTTCCTTTGCCCTCAACCTGCTGCATCCAAAGTTCTTTATTAAGCAGAAGAGATTTCTCACAGCTTAGTGGTCCTTTAAAGGAATTGGATCACAATTCCCAAATTTTTTAAACAGCTCAGCTTAATAGATAGAGATCATGAGAGCTATCAAACACATCTAGGAGAACATCAGGGGAAAAGCAGCTCTAGAGGGTATTCATCTTTTCTTTTTCTTTTTTATTCTGAAAATGCTGTTTTTATAATTATTTATTATACAATGTATATAGCTTTGGGTTAACTAAGATTATATATTATAAATATATATAGATAGATATATTTGAAGAAAAAAATATTTCATCTTTCCTTGGTTCTCATGTCAATAAAGGTACAAAGGCACTTAAAACAATATTTTGAATATTTTCATATTCTTTTGTGGAAGGTATGGATATAATCAACTATTATGTAAAGAAGGTGTTGTTGCCTGTGATTTCTAAAAACAGTAGTATACTATAATTTTTCTGGGTTATAAAAAGAGATCTGAGAAAATGCAGTTGGAATCCACAAAGCACAGCAGAAGGAAATCAGAATCAAAGGTTTTTGCAATTTAAGTGTAAGTGCCTTCCCATTCTTTTTTAATGCTAAGAATTTTAGCAGGCATATATAGTAGAGATACTAGAACTTCAGGATTGGCCCAAATTTTAGATAGGGTAAGCTGAGAGCAAACATAAAATTCCTAACTCCTAACTTTTGTATCTCAGTAAACTTAATCCTGAAAACATACCCACAGTCCAGTGAGGCCCAATCAATTTTAGTCAGACATTAAACTCTGTAAAAAATTTTGTTCTCTCCCAACTATCACAGGTTTAATGTATCCTTCAATATGTAATAGTCAGTGATTGCTGGAGAAACCTTGTTCCTTTGAAATGAGAATTTTTTTTGCAGATCTTTCAGGAGAACTAATTTACTCATCCCATCAATTCAACTCAGAAACCATCAGTGCATTTTAAACATTTGTGCCTTTTTATTGCATCCTGCATTTTAACATACAATCAACCATATATATATGTGTGTGTGTGTGTGTGTGTGTGTGTGTTTTCTTAAGATTTTGAGGGTATCTGTATGTATGGTATTCATACCATACCATACATATATACATTTGTATTTTTCTTTCTCATTATAGCTTTGGATAAAAAAAAAACCACAATAAAAATGTTTATATTATTTGATCAAGACAATACAATATGTATGCTTTGCTTTCAGTGAAAAAAAATGGAGGGGGAAAAAGGGTGTGTGTGGAGGTTTGGGAGGACAGCAGAGAAAAGTCCAGCTAAAAGCAGTTCAATCGTATCACCTACAAAACATGGGAGTCTTACATGTCCACCAGTCATTCGCAGATTATCGTTCATGGCAGAAAATCAATAAATATGAATCAGAAACAATGCTAATCCACCGTAAAATAAATATCCATTATATTTCAGGTACCCTGCAACAGTTCTAATACTGCAGGTCTGTCTTTTGCAGCACAGAATTGGAAGATGTCAAGTACTGTTTTTATTCTTCCAAATTCAGCAAGTTGGAGAAACAGGGAAAGGAAACCATGTCATAATGGAGCAGCCCCTTTGTAGAATTAGAGTGAATAGTTTACTTTTAGGGCCATTAAGAGCTTAAGAGCCAATAAATGTTTCACTGTAAGAGGGAATGACAACTGTGCATTTAGTTTCCTTCCATTTCCAGCTATTTAGAAGATCTTAAACTCAGCTGCATCCCACTCCTGCTCTAGTTCATCACTGCTTATACTGCTAGGCAAACTCCCTTTGACAAGAGTTGCAAATAACTCCTTAATATGATAGGCAAGGGTAAATATAATTAGTACCAGGAATAGGCGGCTAAGTGGCTCCAATTTAAGTACGTACTACATTCTTTAGGTCCTAAAAGTTTAGGATGTTGGTCAGTGTACTTCCCCTAAAGGATGGAATGGTAAGAAATAAATGATTGAGCATTCTAAATAGCAGCCTATTGCTCTCACTGATCAATAGTACATTGCACACCAAACATCACAGGAAAACATCTCTGGAAAAGGCAAATCAGGCTTTTCTCTAATTTCTACTACACAAAATATGAGGCCAATAGCAGACAATAGCCAACCACAGTGACTGAGATTAATTGCTAGACATGTGACTGAAGTGTCAAGAAGCTACTTGCTAAATGGCAGAGGAAGGAAAGAAGATAGAGTATGAGCTCAACATCTTACACCTATATACTTGACATATCTCTTAAAAATAATTCTGTTCAATATTTCTGTAAAGGAGACAGATTGTAGCAGGTAAGCGTCAATGTGACAAAGGACACAAGAATGTTCTGAAAATATCATGGGAATCAAGGGCAGATTGCTGCCTGTTCATAGTTTAAGTATGTGAGATGCTCTACTGCTGCTTTTGTAGCTGGTGATCAAATAATATTGGACCTCAACTAGCTGAGCCACTGCAAATGCTGATATGTGCTTGTAGACCAGCAGGTAATCTTGCCTAAAATCTTGGTAGAAAGCAGCCCTTAGATCTGAATTCATCTGAAACTAGTTGCAGCACTTTACACCACATATTTTTTTCTTGAGAAGAGTCTGAAACTCCACAATGTAGGACAAATCTAAGAACAAGCAGCTATTTAACAAGATTTGAGTGGGAAAAAAAACATTACCAGGAGTTTATAACCATGCAGACTGTTACTGGTTTTCACACTGGACTGGTGTAAGCCAAAAATGGAAGGATTTCCCCATGTTTTATGCCTGAGTTTCAACATCAATGTCTGTAGGTCTGTACATGGCACATTTCCACTCCTTTGCTTGTGCACCAATATCAATCAAGTGGGTGCATAACACCAAAGCAGTTACTCTCGAGTAAGTTTGATTTGTCACAATACACCAGGATATCAAAGACAAAGGTAAAGTACTTAGTTGTATCTAACATGCAAAAAAAAAAGTTCAGGAGAATCTCTGAAGAGAACCAAGCAATATGCAGTTGTCCAAATGTGCCACATAGAAGAAGATCCCAGAGAAGCAGTCTTCTGATTGGCTGTGTTCCAGGTCACCAGCCTTTAACAAGGTTCAAGCTTCATTCTAAATCCAGTGGACTACTGCAAAGAGAGAGAGTGCAACAGCCACAAGGATAGGCAGGTCTTGGGGAATGGGTGCTGGCACACAGAGATGGTCATCCAAAGAGGGGAACTGCATGCAAATTCACAGGCCAGTTGTGCCCCAGATATTATTCTCAATAGCTGCAAAAAAGAGAGGGTTGTACTCTGACTGCATTAAAACATGCTATGGGAAAATGGCAAAGCTAAGAACTAATTCTCTAACATGCTGGTTAAAGAAGTGAATTCTATTTCATCCCAGCATTCGGTGATCATCAGAACAAGGATCATCTGTAGCTCATTTACTAACACTAAATGAAGTAGCATTTTATTATACTGGCATAGTCCCTACTGTAGAAGTTATGAAAGGGTTAAATAATAGACTCATCAATCCAAACGGTACACTAACCTTCTTATTAGACCGGAATAGATCTAACTAGAAGAAAAATAGTAAAATAGTATCAACATCTAAAAATATCTCAAATACTATATCTTGAGTGATTATGGTTTTATGTGGGCAAATAAATACACATGTAAGGAGAACACATATTACTGTAAATTTCCATTCACCAAAAACTCCCTCTACTGGAAGCCAGCATGTCATGGAGTCAAAGTATTAGCTTTGCTTGCTCCTTGATGTCCTAGTTTTATATATTCAGAGAATCTGAAAAGGTAAAAGCCAGAAGAAAATTTAGGGTGGAAACATTTTTGAGCATGAAGCATTGAGTTTGAATCTGTTGGTGACAGAAAGTGGCCTGGAACTAGAATATAAGCCAATGTATGAGTTGGGACTGTAGAACAGGGGAAACTGTGTTTCCCTCACATAACTAAGTCATCAAAGTCAGCCCTGAAATACTTATGCATATGACTTTGAAAAACACAAAGTATGGCTTATATGTATGCTTAAGAAATAAAAACTCCATCCCTTTTAATACACAAATACACACACACATACATTTATATAGCAATATCAGCTGTCAACACAACAGTGTGACAAGTTCTAACCAATGGAACAGGCTGATTTGGGGGTAGAATAGTTCAACTGTCATGAATTACAACAAATGCTTTTATAAAACAAAATTTACAAAGCACACTCCCACAAAATCCCTATCTGGCCAGCAATAAATAGTTCTTAAGCATGCATGCAGATTAGGTAAGCACATTCCAAACAGTTATTTTATTACTTACGCTCCTTCATCTCGTAGAAGTGCCAGGAATTTTCTCACACGATACTCAGGATCCATCTTCATAAATTACATGTATTAAAAACACAACAGTTAGTACACAAACACTCTCCAGTTAATCACAACAAATTCAATGAACAAAACGAAAGTTAAAAGAAATAGTATCAACGAGACAAAAAAGTTTTATCACAGTTATTTTTTTTAACTAAAGAACAAAAGTCAGTGCATGTAGCCTTTCTGCTTCTATTCACCTGACCCCCAATTTGATGTTGGGAAATAGTGCCTGGCTTCAAAAGCAGCCAATGATCAAGTACTAATTCAATATTGTCAGAAAAAGAGAAAAGTAGATACATGACCATTCTGCAATTCCTGCATTTACAAAAATTTATAGAAAAGAACTGCATGCTGAAATATTAAACCATGCAGATTTTTGCAGTTGTTAAAGTAGATTTCAGCAGGCAATGAACACATTCATATAACATGCTAAGCCATAATAAGGATTAAGGGCAGACACACCAGGCTAGTTCTTTCTGTTTATGTCTACTGGTTCCTCCCATCAATTGGGAAGTTATATCAATTCTACAGCTTCTATTTGCTCCCCATGTTTTTTGGTCATTGGCAAAAGATAAAATTAACATTGATCTTTCTTAAACAAAAGAGCCTGCTGAAAAACATGTTGTACTCATGATTGCAGATTTACTGTTCAATTTCTGCCTTATTTCAAATCCAATTTCAAATGCTAAGGAGTATGTCTAATAAAAGGATAAGAATGATAGGACAAAAAATAAATAAAAACAACTATCTTCCATTATTCAGTCCCTATTCCTTTGTTAGCTGGAAAGGAAAAAGGGAACATAACACAATCGTTTCTTCATTCTATCTCTCATTCCATTCTGTAGCTCTTTCCCACTTCTGAATATTAAATCATATTAATTCAAAGTACTAAAATGCAGGATCAGTAACTAACCAAAGATATCTTCTTAAAGCAATAAAAAAAGTGAAATTGGCCATCACCAGGCCAGAGTCAAATGGTACAGGTCTCTGCCTATTACATTTTAATAGGTGTGAGCAGTAAGTTACTGACTTTTGCCTATAGCTATAAAATAAAGAGACAAAGGAAAGAAAGGAAAAGGTAATCTAGATAAATAACTTTGTACCCTCAGGTGACATCCAGTCAAAGCAGATCCCAAATCTTATACAAGTTTCAACAGAATTTCAAAGAACAAGTCACTCAGAAGGGAGTGGGAAGCATTTATAACACAGTGACGAATTGCATATTTCTTGGCTTATACTTAAAAGCAGTCCGAAAAATAGGCAAAAAATCTACATTTATAGTTACACCAGCTGATTAGCAGGCATCAGTCTTGGAGAGATATAGAATTGCCCATATGCATATCTGCTATCAATGCATATCTGATCTCCATTTTCATTTAATTGGTACACTTACACCCCAGCTAAGAGGTGTAAACTTTAACTAGGTTCATGGACTATGTCCCTTGGCAGGTGATCAGATTTCACTAGCTTCTTTTGCATAAATTTTAAGCCATCATTTTACAAAATAATTTGTCTGTGGAGAATTGTTTTCAGTGACCATTAATAACCTAGATGGCATGAAATTAATTTTAAAAAGATATATAACTTTTAATCATCTGTAGTTTTACATAGCAAATGTGAATGATAAAATCAATTTGTCAAATTCTGGTAGAAACTAGATCCCTAAAGTTTTGCCTCCTAATATATGAGAAGGAAAATTATTTAAACATATCTTCCCTTTTGCATGACAGATGCAACATTTTTTTGAAGTTTCCTGCTACCTGGAAATTAGTCCCAATAAATAAATATGCAAAGAAGTTCTCTCTTTGTGAAGTAGAAATTGCTATCTTCTGTAATTAAGTTACTATCTACTTTGTGAAGGAAAATAAGACATTTCAATACAGTGTTAATCCTTTTTAAAACATAGCTGAAAGTGGGACTACAGGTCCATATTTTATTTGATTTCATTGTTACTGAACTTTCATTATGCAGGTGTTTGGAACATCAACTGTGCTGAACCTTTAGAAATGAGAGAATGTACCGTGTTTCTCATATAATAAGGCCGGGTCTTATTTTTTTTTGAGCCCTGAAAAAATGGGTAGGCTGTCTTTTGGGGGGTGACTTAATTCCCCCTCCTTGCATCTTTGGGTGAGCGGGCGGCAACGGCTTGGATGTTGACCTCGGCGTTGGTGAGGCACTTAGTATCAGGGTCAATGCAGGCAGCACCATATCCAGGTGTGCAACAAAAGTACTTCCTAACAGCAAATCTTCCCACCATTCCCCCCCATTTCGCATGTTTTAGTATAGGCCTTAATTTGGGGGGAGGGGCTTAATTTCATTTCATGCCTATAAAACATGCTGGGACTTCCTATTGGGGGAGGCCGTATTGTTGGAGAAACAGGGTAATTCATAATTAATTCCTAAGCAGAAATAAAAGCATAAAGACCTATTTTTTATTTTTCCCAATGCCTAGTGCCTTTTAAAAAATATCTTGGCATGACCAGGGGCCAAGCAGCCCATATGTCTAGATGTGCCGGATGTGGGCCAGATGATGGGCCAGATGTGACCCTCCAAACATGTCTTTCAGCTCTTGCCAACTGTAGGCAACATTTAAAACACTGATAAGGAACACTTAACTGCAAACTCCAAGTTCTGGAGGGCCACACCTTTTATTTTCTTGACTTGATCTAAGGGCAAAAGTGTTTTACCTGCAGTGACATCTCAATTAGCATCAGCAGCTTCTTGATGCCAATCCAGACCTTCTTCCCTTTGATGTTCTGAGCAATAGTGCTGCGTTCCTTGTCTTTGAAGACACTCAGAAGCTAGAAGTTGCAAAAAGAAAGTTACCTAAGTTATAAGGAAAGCCCAGTCAAGGGAATGGATGGGATCTGGATAACTCTGGAATCCATTTTCTTCTTATACAGCAGGATATTTTTTATATTAACTACTTGAAAAATAAGCCAGCTAGAAACCATCATTTCAGTTTATGTTCAAATCTTCTGCTCCAGACATAATATTTATTACCACTTCTACTCTTCATTCCAAGATAAAGTTCTTTTTTTCCAAGAGAAAGTTATATTTTCACTCCTAAATATTATTGTAGAAAGATGACCTTGACAGAGATCTGTTGCCTAGGCTAAAAGGGAGGAAATCTAAAACTGCCAGATAATGTTCGGAAGTGGCTCAGACAGACAACTCCCTAATTCACAAAGTAGTGGGTGATGCAGAACATAGCAAATCTTAATAAAAATAGCTTCAGCATTCTTGTAAAGGAGATTTCCTGGTGTGAGCTACCTTGTAAAGCTGATAGAAGGATTTCAAAAGATCCACAGACTCGATTTGTCTGGAACTCCAAAAAAATGGGGTTCTGATTTCAGATTCCTTCCTCCAGGGCACACTAGTGATCTCCTCACCTCTAGGGCCTCCATGAGATGGTCTCCTGTAGCAATGTTGGGAATATGGATAGTAGTGCTAAACGCATCCAGCATCTCCATCTCTTGTAAGACATCTTTGCGACTAGTAGTCCCCACGATCAAGAGCTTGCGACCCTAAATGTTAATAAAAAAATGGGAAGGAAGGTAAAGGTAAATGAAACGGAACGTTTTTAGAAATAACTCAAATACAATTTTACTTGTTGTCTTTCATCATTCCTTTTCAATATTTGGTAGCTTGATATTACCCTGCTGAACAAGTTCAGTGGTCCAAACCACAGTGAGGTAAGTCACAGGAAGCCAGGAAAGCCAAAAAGAGGGCTTGAAAGCATTGGTTTCTCAAATATTGTTTTTTTTTAAAATTGGTAAACATAGAAATACCATTTTGCTACCAATGATAGTTTTTGATAGCCTTACACTCCATGCATTTAAACTTTTTTTTCAATTTTTTAAAAAAATTTAAATGATCTTTCCAAGAAATCTGAAAACTTCTGCGAAATATTGAAGACAAGCTACATTTTTGTGAAGTTATTCTTTTTAGATTTCTTTTGGGATAAACCATTACAGTCAAGCTGTTATAAATTTGTAGCACAGCTTGGATTAGGTTACTAGTATAGTATAAGTAAGGAAAATGTTCCTTTCAAGAAAATGAAAAGTACCAAACTGCCAGATTCATCACTGATCTTGCCTGAATTTTCAAATGCCTCTATCTCTCCTTGGTGAGATGCTCATTAAAACTGGAGATTGGAAAAGATAGCCCAAAATGCAACAGTACTTATATATTGCTTGAAAAGACACTAACAAGCCATTAAACTAAAATTAATACTTCAATTGAAACTATTAAAACAAGTAATTTAAAAACTGTATTCATTTAATTACATTTCTGTAGCACTCAACATCTAAAACACTGTGGGAAATTCCCAAAGTAAATTATTTTATAGTAGATATGTTCATAGAATTGTTTCTACTGTTCTTAAAAGTTAGTAGAGCAGTTGGTTTTTCCCATAAATTTATTTCTATCATTCTGATTCTTATGAGTCACTCCAGCACTTGAACTAACCTCTAGCAAGATCAATCTGATTAAACACAAACAGTGGTGAAATATGTGAAAGAGAACAGTTTTGTCAGCTGCTGGAAGTAGAGAAAGCTATGCTTTTAAAGCCATAAAGCATTTATTCTGATGAAAGATGGAGCCCACCCAGGAAATAATTTTGCACTGCCAACTGGAAGGTCATGAAGTTTAAATTGTAAGATGGATATCAAACACCAACATAAAAAATGTACTTCCAGACAAATCTTTCACCTAAACTAGGAAAACAATTAAGATAAAAAAGTATTAAATCATATCATTTTCCAGCTCAATGGAGAGGTTATGCAGTTTCTCCAAAATCTATTCAGCTGATGTGGGATGGCACTGGAAACCAGGTTTTGATCCATTATCAGTTACAGAAGTCCTCTGTAACCTTGGTCCAGCCATTCTTTTTCAGCCTAACCTGCTTTGCAATATGTTGCTTTGGAGAAAAACAGGAGAGAATGCTATTTATGTTTCCTTGAAATTCTGTGCAGAAGGCAAGATATAAATATAATAAACAAAATGGTGTTAAGTGCCTGGAATATCAGATTCAGGCAGTTCAAATGATTGTACGCTTAGCTCTCTACAAGAATCTAGCCAAGTGACCATTAAGGGAATGTGTAGGAGTTAAGAAAGGAATTCAAGGTGGTCTGGACTTAGATCTCTTGCAGTCACACAGGGACTCATGACTTATGACACATTTGACCCTCCCTTGGGCTCAGCCTGGTCATTTCCCACAGGTGGTAAATAATGAGTTTAAACTAAATGAGTTCATTGGGTAAAGTAAATGGGAACCCTAGCAGATATCAGAGTGTGGAGTTCTGGTGCTCTCTAAGCTTCATTATTTTATTTTTAAAAGTTTTATTTATCTTTTAAAAACTTATAAAACATGGGCAAAAATATAGTAGCAATAATTAAACGTGCTGGAAACTGAGATTTTAATAGTTCAACAGAACATATTAATGTTACTTTTTGTAAAAATAAAAAGCAAACAACCCTTCCCTCTCCAATTCAGATGAATTCATTAAAAAAAAAGTCTAATATGATTCTATCACTGCATTAATATTTAAAAAGTAAATGATTACAGTCTGACAATTACATCTCCAATTGTGTGGCTCATTCAATTTTCTGACGGCACATGTCTAATTCACATTTTCATATCTGTATTCAATACGTGCAGTATAAACCTCAAGAAATGACCCAGGTCCTTCATGTTTATGCTAACTACATCACATAGTAAGCATTTTGCTGACATATAGAGAGCCAAAAGGAATAACTAGTCCGTTTGGGGATTCATTGATAAACATATGAATCAGATAAATCATATGACTACAAGATAATTTTATGTTCAGAATTTCTGATCTCCATATCTTTGTTATTATTATTCCAAATGATTCTTTACTGATTAAAAATAACAATTTAAAAATGACTTTTCTTCCCTACAAATGAACAAAATCTAGTTATTGAGTATTCAGGTTCATGTTACAGATTTGGAATGGATCACAGAATTTTAGGGCTGGAAATAAATGTGGGAGTGAGCGCACTGGAAGAGGGATGGCTTTCAAGAGGCACCATGCAAAATAATTTAATAAATTAAAAAGACAGGAGGGAGATTAAACAAGGGCTTAAAAGTGACCAGGAGGCATGGAGAGGGCAGAATAATGAGTAAACATGCAGATAGGAGAAAGAAATCAAGATTTGCATAAAAGATGCTGGCTATTTAAAAGAATATTAGTGAAATAAAAATCACGCAGGTGGGCAAACATATCTCTTGCCAGTTGGCATCCTATGATTGGCAACCAGCCCAGCAGAGCAAGACAATGCAGAAGGGTTCAAGGTCTTGGGACAGCTAAACTGAGCAATTTTTTTTTTGGCTTCCCTCCCAAAATTCAACAGCCAACATTTGGCCTGGCTTGAGAATTCTGGGAGTTGAAGTCCCTGTCTTAAAACCACTGAGGTTGAGAACATGTTGGTTTCATCTGCTTCCCTCAAGCAAAAATCTATAATGAATCAATGTATTATGGAAGAAATGACATAATTATCAAATTGTGTTTTCTAATGGGAAACTCTCTCAAGCCTCTGTGATTTTATCCAGGTTTCCAGAAAGATATTACATTTTCTGAAGAGAGGCAGAATGTGGTACATGTTACTCTTATAGGTACTGGATTCAAAACAGAGCAGCTGACTCATAAAGGTTATGGAAGGAAATCATCTCTATTTTTAAGTATTTTAACTAAAAGATGAGCTGGATTCAAAACAGAGCAGCTGACTCATAAAGGTTATGGAAGGAAATCATCTCTATTTTTAAGTATTTTAACTAAAAGATGAGCTGTTTTCCTGAAGCCATGATGACATTAGCTTTGATTATTGACCAATCCTAAGATCTAAGAAACTACTTTGTACTAATGAAAGAGAATAGTTGTAGCTCAGGGCTGAACTGTGATGCCCTTGATACTCTTTGAACTTCCAAGCTCAGAAAGCACCAAGAAGCCCACAACATACTTTCTCAAAGATATCAAATCTTTCTGTATGTAAAAAGGCAATTTACAGGGTGGATTATTAATTTATAATCTAAATTAATTGTTATGTGAGACTGATCTTATATCTCAAAGTTGTTTCTGGATTGTAGAGAAACTGGTATAGTGTTTCCCAGTCAAACTATTTTTGATCCTTACATAGCAAATCATCCTCAAGAGAAAAGAAATGCAGCCCAGTGATCTGCTACATCACACCCACTGCCATTTACAAGTTACTGACTGGGAGACAATGATATTGTGCAAGACAGTATTTCCAATCACAATGGAAGGGATTAGAAAATTATATAAGCAAATGCTTTTTTTCCCAACGCAGAGATGTGTGGGAAGAAAAAAATTATCTTCCTTAGGATTCCCTAGCACCAGACTATTAGGCTGTCTGCAACTGCCTATGAGAACAACAAACTGTCCTTAAGAACAGGATTATTATTTTTTTCATATATGGCAGATTTTCATTTCTAAGGTTGGTTGTCATTTTTATGGAAGGAAAGAGGAAATTTCATTCAGTATAAATTGTCTTGAGAAATGCTAAAAAATTCTGGACAAATTCATAGAACAAAATTATTCTCCAGGGGGGAGGGGGGGGAAATCAGTAACAGGTTATATTTTCCCATTATTCTTGCAATATTAGTTGAACATTTTTTCATCTTCTCACATTTCTGTCCTCATGTATAAATTGCATGGTCCATCTAAACCATTTTTCCCTTCTGCTTTTTACAAATTCTGCAATAGGCATCACTCACATTATTTAAACTCTGAGGCCAATGTTTCACTGACAGAGTTTCCAAGTTCCAGAAAATAATAAAATTAAAGCCATCAAATTATGGATTACATCAAAAACAGCAGAATTAAGGCATCTCTATTCATAAAGACTATAGAAGTAAATAAGGTTATATACATACATACTTATAAATAAATGAACAATATTTTCTGAGGCTCACAAAATAATTGTTTTGTACTAAAAAGTTGGTCTAGCTCCAGTAAGTGACATATTTCACACAAACACACACACATACAAATTTGTAGGACAAATGTAAGGAAGGTCTTAAGCAGGTCCCATTCAGAAGACCCCCAAAACATTTTGCTGGGTTTTTCATAACACTACCGAAATTGTCAATCTAGCTTAAGGGGGGGGGGGGATGGGGGGAGAATAAAACAGAGGGATACTGCACTAGGCTCCACTAAGTCTAATTGTTAGTTTTTTCATAGGAACCAGCAGGGAATCCCATGTGAAGCCTCTTCCCGAGCAGAGTATCCAATGCCTTGTGTGACTCTGCATGTAGATGAAGGAAGCCTTTTGGGCTGCTGGACTGTTACTGCTCCTTTCTCAGAGAAATGCTTTTTTCTCTGGCTTGGCACCCTGCTGGGCCAGCGCTTTTCAATCTTCCTCTCTCCTTTCCCTCCCCCCCCCTTATAAAAAAAAATCCTCTCCCCTCATCTCTCCTCTTTGCAAAATCCATGGAAACATGAAAAAATAAAAGAGTTCAGAGACATGGATTTATTTATTTTTTTCTTTTATTTTGGAAAATCTACATTATTTTTTTAAAAACTTTAAAAAATCTGTATAAGAGAATATACGAATACATGAGTATGGACCACATATGGAGGGGGGAAAGTGGATTTTTTTTCTTTCTCTGGATAGATTTTTACAAAGCTAAAGGACATTCCACATCTAAATGATATCTATCTGTCTACATACATACATACAAGCAGTGGAAAGCTGATAGCCCTGGTTCGAAATCCAAGTGCTACACTCCCATTCTTACCCCAGCTCCTGTCCACCTAGCAGTTCAAAAGCATGCAAATGTAAGTAGTTAAATAGGTACCATTTTGGTGGGAAGATAACAGCATTCCATGTGCCTTTGGCATATAGCCATGCTGACCACATGACCACAGAAAATGTCTTCAGACAACGCTGCCTCCCTCAGCCAAGAAACAGGGATAAGCACTGCACCCTAGAGTCAGATACTACTGGACAGGGAAACCTTATATATATATACACATGTATGTACATACATAAATACATACATAGGAAGTGCAGATTTATATAGACAGCAGAAATGCCTCCCTGATCAACTGTTTTCAATTTTATATGATAATACCCAATTACCATAGTAAAGTTATTTTCCAAACTAAAAAAAAAGTAAAATTTTAATTGTTTAAGGCCCATTCTGAAATTAAATTTGGACACCTCCTCCCTGAGATCTGGTATGCTCCTACCTTCCTACCCTTTTAAAAAGCCTTAAGGACTAGGATTTTCCCATAAGCCTTGGGTAGCATATGCCTAGGACCTAAGAAAGCTGTCTGTTGGATGTGAATGATGTGATGTTCTTCACGGACCAGGAATTTTTATGTTGTTATAAATCAATGTTTTTTATTCTTTATTACTGTTCATAAACCATGCAAAATCATAGCATGGAAAACTATGTTAATTTAATAAATAAAGCCTGAAAGCCCTCATACAGCAGCTTACTAATGACATTATAATGCATAGCAACATCTATAAAAGCATGCCACTATGCAGAATAACATGTTGAATTATTTTCCTCACTACTATCTCAGAACTTAGAAATGCTAATTTTCTCCTTAATACATACCCAAAAAATTAGATAAAGCAGAAAGAAAAACTGACTTCCCATTCAACATAAAGTATACTTAAAACTCTTCTAATATGAAAGGACAAAAAAGGCTGCTCTGTAAATGCTTCATCTCTTTTATATGAAATTATTTCATTGATCTTTAAAGACTTTTGGTCTCAGTTGAGGACTAACTCAGCTTACAAACATTTTGTCTTGTTGCAAGACAGAATACTTACATTAGGTGGTGCTTTTTTCAATAACACCAGAAGGGCTTGTAACACCAGGTTGGAGAAACGTGGCCCAATTGGAACATAATCTGAAAGTTTAAAATAACAAAATATTAATACACACATTTATCCAGTTCTTGGGAAGTCACATAGAGTGGCCATAAGTTCAAACACGGTTCCGTTTCAAGGTTTGGAAATCGGGTCAGTTATACTCTTCCAAGTGTAGTATGAAGGTAACTAATGCTCCAATAGATGCAGCTAAAGAATTCTACTTAAGCCCTGCTGCCGTCATCTCAAATGTGGCTAATATCAAGTAATGCCAATTAGGAAACTAGCTATGATAACAATAAATGTTTGAGTGGTTAATTAGAGAAGGTTAAATAAAACTCTAATTTAATCTCAGGACCCAACCATCCTTCTAGTGTTGTGTTAACTTCTCCTCCAAATAATGAAAGGTGGATACAAACACCATCATCTACACCCACAAAAACTGCCTCCATAATGCTACCTCCATATCCAAGCACAAGCACACCAGCCACAAGAGCCCTTCTTTTCATAGAGATTGCTCCAATCTCATCACTTCTTCACAGATATTCCCTTTACAGGCATTCTCACCAAGAAGCCGTTCAATGTCATCCACCACCACACAGCTGAGCTGAGACTTGTAAGCATCATCAAAGATCTAAACATCAGGAAAAAGAAGCAACACAGCATTTTGTTAACAGCGTCTTCAAATAAAAAATACAAAATAAAGCTTTGCCACTTGGAACAAGATTTAATTTCTATCAAATTTAAGTGTTTTAGTTTAACTTGTTTTAAAAGAAAAGCTCTTTAACTGAAGTTATACTACTATGAAGGGAGAAATTTATTTCTGCACAAATCACATTCTAAAATTAGAGATTTAAAAAAAATGTATTATAGATAACTAGTATTTTGTTTCCCTCCTTTGAAGAGTTATCAAATAAATAATTTTTATTTATTTAATAAATAAATAAATATTAAATAAATAATTTCAATTTCCATTGAAAAAAAGTTTTCAATGGAACTGCCCCCAAATTTTGGGAAATTATTCCTCTTCTTAGCTTGCTGAAAATATTTTTAAAATATTTCCTCAGTTTCCTCAGATTTGGAAGATAATGTTACCTCACACCCACATTCTTAAAAATAATTTTTCCTTGGTTCTTTCCCAAATGTATCTTTTCTTACATAGAAATGTGAAGCCCTCTTAATTAGATATACTAGATTTTTGTTCCCTGCAAGACTTTTTTAGTATGGTCATAGATTAAGTGAACTTGGCTCATTTATACATCACCCTGACTACCACCAAACTTCTCTGGAGTCTTCCCAAGCATTTATTATTCTATATGACTAACCATAATTGTCATTATTCACTCTGACAACACCCAGAGAAAAACAATGAAATTCAAGATATTACTCTACTGAAAATGATTTTTTACTCCTGTGTTGGAAGCACTGTATTATGAAAGTGAAAAGAAACTAAGACAATTTATATTAAGCTAAAAAAAATGACATCCCAATTTGCACTTCAGAAAAATAATGGTAAATATAGACTATTCTAACTATTCTAACAATCTATTGTACTTCAGACAGATTCTGTTTACATGGGTCTTTTTCATTAAATTTGACCAAAATAATTAAAACCCGCTCTTTCCCCACTCTTCAAATCCTAATTTGCAGTAAAGTAAATCGAAACTGATACAAATAAATGACATCCAACATCCTTTATTCCATAGATACTTCATTTTTTATGCATCACTCTCATTATTTTTCTAAATAATAAAACAAATGAAAATGGCATGGAGATCGTTATTGCTATCCCTTAAAAATTAAAAGTTACTATTGGATTTCAGTGATTTTTCAGGCAAACTATTTACTTAGGCTATTTAAATGGGAAAAAAGTACTGTGTTTGACCAGGAAGACCCCATTTCTGAAAGACAGATACAAAAGTCCAAATTTTTAAGATTATCATGCAAGCCCCTAAATGTGTATCTAGTGCTGATTTAAGATGAGAATTAGAAATTACAAGTATAAAAGCAATACCTAGATTATCTTTAATTTTTGACCATAAGTAATATTTAATCCAAGAGGCCTGTTTAACATGGATAACTTCCAATCTGCCTGAAATATATTTATTAGAGAAAAACTGGAGACCTGTGGCTTCTCTAATGAAGATGGGATTTGACCAAGCAAAAAGATTCCTGAAGGAAAGAGTCACTAACACAAGATGTGTCATTTTAGCACCAAAGCTAAGAGATACACTTCTAGTACTATGCCAGCCAGTTATTAATAATCCTTAATAAACAACAGGCATCACAAAACATTTGTTTTTATTAGATTCAATGCAGTCCCTTCAGCAGTTATTCACAGTAAGTATCAAAAAAATTATTTCTATGAATAATTTTGCCTCAATGATTGTCACACTGCAGAATGCACTGTTGCACTCAGAAACTGGGGGATACATTTATTTATTCATTAAATTCACATGCCACATATTTCTCTGACAAGGTGACCCTGGACAGCTTAAAATCATAAATAGATAAATAGAAAAATAGTTAAAAATTTAAAATTATGCAAACTGGAAATGTCAAAACTATGTTATACACACACACGGGGGGGAGGGGGGGCTGTTTGTGCCCAGGTGTTTGCTTGGCTTGTGGTGTGAAGATTTTTTTGTTTATGATTCAAGGCTTCCAGATAATTGACAGTCTGGTGGAATCATCTCTTCTATTCATGCTTTCAGGTCTTTTTTCAATCTCTATAGCTTCTCTGATAATTCTGTAACTGGGATTTTCTATGGTGGCTAGGGTTTTGGTGCCATTGAAATCGATGCTATGACCTGTTGCTTTCATGTGTTGGACTAGTGAGGGAGTACATTCCAGCTTTTTACTGCATTTTTGTGTTCATCCAGGCGGGTACTTATCCTTCTGTTGGTCTGTCCGATGTATGTGGCAGGGCATGATGCGCAGGGGACTTTATATATGCCTTGGTTTTTCAGGTCAATTTTATATTTGGGTTTCCTTAGGATGGTTGCTATTTTTCTGTCTGTTTTGAAGGCAGTTTTGATGTGATGCCTGTGTAGTATCTTACTGATTTTGTCTGTAGTACCTTTTATGTAGGGCAGGACAGCTGCTCCATAGGTCTGTTAATCTTCTAGGTCTCCATTATGTCTTAGTGTGTTTTTGTGGATCAGGCCTGTGATTTTGCTTTTGTGGAAGCCGTTGGCTGTCTGTACTTTAGTCAGGGTGCATAATTCAGTCTTTATATGTGTCTTGTCTGCCAGGGGTTTGGTTCTGGTAATTAGTGTTTTGGCCACAGAGTTTATCTGTGCTGGATGGTGGTAGGATTAGGCGTTGAGGTATAATGACGTGGGAAAATACCCGAACAAAGCTGAATACCATGAGTGTGTGTGTGTGTGTGTGTGTGTGTGTGTGTGTGTATGGAGTACAGAAACACATGAAGTTATGAAATAGCCCTATTTTTCGGCCTCCCAAGGCTGCAGAGGCTTCCCTAGAGCCTTTGGGAGGCCGAAAATCAGGTGGGAGGCACATACATGTGCAGTGAGGTAAGTTTGGCTGGGGCTCTTGTGCCGGCACAAATGATTCTGCGTGCCACATGTAGCACATGTGCCATAGGTTCGCCATCATGGCACTAGGAAAATTTGAGGAAATTTCCCCCAGCAGGGAAGAATCACATTGAAGATGGTTGATGAGTTAAGAGGCAATCCCACCTCCTCCATCCATGCATTTTCCTTCCTCCTTCCCCATATTTTAACTATAATTCTATTTTTCATAGTAATTCCCATTTTTATTGCTTTAGAAATATTTATATTTTATTATTTTAATCTTTTAATGCTGTAAACAACCTAAAAATACTTCAGAACAAGATGAGTGGCAAGTAAAGCCCATGTCACACTGAACAAACGGATGCAAAGAGGATGTAAAATGGACAAAAAACCTTGCCATCCGTTGGTTAATGCGATGTATCCGTTCTGTACTCACTGCCTCCGTTTTTCATCCTCTCTATCCATCCAGCATCCGTTTATGGACGTTTCATCCGCTCCAAAAGTTTTGGGCTGCCTAAAACTTTTGCGCGGAAAATGTATCCAGTTCGTCCGTTCTGCATCCGCTACGCATCCGTTCTGCATCCGCTACGCATCCGCTATATCCGCTAGGCATCCGCTGCGCATCCACGCAACTCGCATCTGACCGGACGCAGGGAGGAAGCGGAACGGATTCAGAACAGATGCAGAACGGATGCAGAACGGATGCAGAACGGATGCCTAGCGGAAACAAAGCGTTTAAAACGGAAAAAACGTTCACAGAGGGGACCTATCTCGGATATTAAGGATGCCTAGGGGATGCCTAGAGGATGCCTAGAGGGTGCAAAGGGACACCTACACTGCCTATAAAAAGGGGGAGCAACTCGTCTGCATCTCACTTTCAGACCAGCAGCCCACCTGTGCAGACCTCTGCAGCCTTCATCTGACTCTTGCTCTTCCACAGCATCCAGTCATGTCCACTGTGGATCGTACCACAGTCCTTTTGGCAGCCACCATCCTTCTGCAACAGTACGAAGCCATCTACAGGCTCTGTGAACTCTACTATGGGAAGAAAAAGAGGCGGCCAAGAAGCGTCTGGGTCCGAAAATGGATTGGGAGAAGAGCAGAGTACAGACTATACAACAAGCTGATGGTGGAGCTCAGGAACGAAGACACTTGGGCATTCCAGAACTTCATGAGGATGCCTCCAGCCATGTTTGACGAAGTTGTGCAGCGCCTGACACCCAGGTTGACCAAGGCAAACGCCAACTTCCGGCCCAGCCTGGAACCTGGGTTCAAGGTGGCACTCACTTTGCGCACCTGGCCTCAGGGACCATGTACAGGAGCATGCAGTACGGCTGGAGGGTGCCACACAGCACCATCAACATTGTGGTCAGAGAAGTGGTGCAGGCCATCATCGAAGAATACCTGGAGGAGCTCCTCCAGTGCCCCTCCATTGAAGAAGGATGGAAGAAAGTTGCAGAGCAGTGGTATCAGAAGTGAAACTTCCCACACACCATTGGAGCCATAGATGGCAAGCACGTGGCCTGCAAAGCGCCAGCCAAGTCGTGGTCCACTTATTTCAATTACAAGGCTTCTTCAGCATCATCCTCTTCGCCATGGTCGATGCTGACTACAAGTTCATGTACATCGATGCTTCAGGCTACGGCTCATCTTCAGATGCCCAGGTATACAATGCCAGTCACCTCATTGTGGGCTTCCCAGATCCAGACTCGCTGCCCAACGACACACAAGATGTGCCCTACTTCATCGTGGGGGATGATGCCTTCTCCCTCAGAACCTACCTCATGAAGCCCTACACCTCCAGACTCCTCACCTGTGAAGAGAGCATCTTCAACTACAGGCTGTCCAGGGCAAGGCAGGTGGTGGAGAACGCCTTTGGCATCCTGGCCAACAGGTTCCAGGTACTTCTCACCACCATGCAGCATCGCCCAGAGACCGTGAGGAGGATCGTGGAAGCTTGCTGCATCCTGCACAATCTCATGAGCACCCGCTACCCAGTCTTGCAGAACAGGCTCGTGGACCGTCAACAAAGCAATGGGGACATGGAGCCTGGGGAATGGAGGCAAGGGCGAAACCTGATAGACACTCAGGATGTGCAAGGCCACAACAGAGCCTCACGGGAAGGGAAGAAGCAGCACAACCTCCTGAAACACTGGTGCAACTCCCCAGCTGGAGCGGTGGAGTGGCAAGACAGGATGGTAGATGCTTAATGGATGCTTCCTTCAGCCTGTCTCATCACACAGATGAGATTGGGCCATGTATGTTGGGTGGGCCTACAATGAACAGGGCGTTTAATAAAGAGTTGTGTTTGTGTTGACATGTGTGGATGATTGATTACATTATTATTGATAATAAAGGGCCATAGGTGTTGCACCTGGGAGGGTGGACCATACAGTCCCACTATGCTTGCACTGGAGGTTTATCTATCCCACAGCTATTAGCCATCCCAAAGGTATCCCTGCTCATTCCACAGGTATCCCTGCCCACCCCACTGCTATCTTAACCCATCCCACAAGCTTGCAAAGGCTTAAGCCAATTCTAAAAGTTTCCACCAAGACTTTATTAAAAAAAAGCAATGAAGCAAGTGTGTGAATCAAAGATAAACTTTACTGAACAACAAGCTGTAAAAAAAAATTGACCCAAGTCAAGTGTCCAAATAAAGTCCACAGGTAGCCAGCTAGCCGGTCTCTGGCACTCTTCTTGGTCACTCGGAGGTGTGCCCAGTCTCAGGGGTGAAGGGCCCAGGTGCTGTGGTGGTGGGTGGTGCTGGAGTGCCTGGCCTCGAGAGGACAACAGGGGACGGTTTGTTGAGAAAGGTCTCGGACAGCTGGCTCAGCCCCGCGATGCTGAGAGGTCCTTCCTCCATGCCATGGGGTGTCAGCCGCAGTACTGATGACAGACGTACTGAGGCCGGGCTTGGCTGTGGGGTGGAGGAAGGAGTAGTGTAGTGGGGCTGTCTGCTCTGCAGCTGGGTGAGGACTGGCGTGGCTGGCATCGCTGTCATGGGTGGCATCATTGGCGTGGGTGGCATCGCTGTCGTTGGTGGCATCATTGGCGTGGGTGGCATTGGTGACATCAGTGAAACAGGTGGCAACGGTGTCGCCCGATGACTCTGCGCCTGGACTGGGAAGGGCTGCTGCCTGTGCTGCTGAACCTCCTGGTAGCCGTAGCCCTGGTAGGTGAGGGCCTGTGGGAAGCCTTGGAATGGAGGGACATCACCTGGGGTGGAGGAGCAGGCCTGGACTGGGTGGGAGCAGGTTCCTCTGGGTCTGGAGGGTTGTGAAGCAGCTTGGTGATCCGGTCCTTCACCTGCTGGTACTGTGGATCCGCCATTTTCTTGAGGGTCTGGTTGACATAGGTGAGGAAGGGCTTGTGGTTGGAGGATGTGGAGTCGGTGTGGACCAGCTGAGAGAGGAGATCTATGCTGTTGCGGATGGTGTCCCTGATCTCCAGCAGGACATTGTGGCTCTGCCCCTCCAGCTGTCCGGCTCTCTGCCTTTCTGCGGAGGCGGAGCTGGGGGTGGTGGATGCGGCTCGGAGTGTGGTGGACTCGATGTCTCCTTTCTCCCACCGCACCAGGGAGTCCTCTACGCACTCCACCACGCTTACCACACCTGTCTGCGGGTTCTCCGCCGTGGCACGCTACACAGAAACCTGCCTGGAGACAGGGACTGACTCTCGGCCGGAAGAGGACTAGGTGGCAGCTGAGAGAGAGGGTAGTGAGAGGGGCTGCTGGTGCTCCTCGGTGGCGGATCTCACCCTCCAGGACGCTGCACCTGGCCATGACGTAGGTCTCTCTGTCTGTCAGCTTCACAGTGGCCTGGCCAGATTTCTTCAGTTGCGGCTTCCCGTACCAGGTGTGCATATGTTTCCACCAGCTGAGGAGCACCTCCAAAGTGTAACCCATACTCTCTGCCCTCTCTCTCCAAGCAGCCTGCTTCTGCTTGATGTCCCTGTACAGCCGGTGTCCCTTCCGCCACAGATAGTCGTTCTCTCTCAGCCACTCCAGCACCTCATCCTCGTGCGTCTCCGCAATGGAGTATTGCCTCCTCTCCCGTTGTCGCATACGCCTCTTCCTCCCTTTGGCAGGACCAGATGGGCCCTCATCAGAGGGGCTCCCAGGTAGTAGGGGCTGCTCCTCCACACCACCAGCAGCAGCAGCACCAGCAGGATCATCATCATCATCATCATCATCATCATCCTCACCAGCAGGATCATAATCAGCATCATCATCCTCACCAGCAGGATCATAATCATCATCATCAGCAGGAGCAGCAGTAGCAGCAGGAACACCAGGACCAGGATCAGCAGCAGTAGAGTAAGCACCAGCAGGGCCAGCAAGTCCAGGAGCACGAGCAGGACCAGGAGCACGAGCAGGATCAGGAGCACAAGCAGACGAGCAAGTCCAGGAGCACGAGCAGGTCGAGCAGGACCAGGAGCAGCTTCAACAGAGTAAGCAACAGCAGAAGCCCCAGCACCAGCAGAAGCACCACCGCCAGGAGCAGCTTCAGCAGAAGCCCCAGCAGAAGCAGAGTCAGGGGCAGGGGGCAGGAGGTTGGCCCTGTCCCTCTTGCCAGGGAGGGCGGCAGGTTGCTGAGGCTTTCTCTTCCTCCCCATGGTTGTGGGGTTGCTGGCTGGCAGGGAGGCTGGCAGGCACCAAGGCTGGCAGGAAGGCTGGCAGGAAGGCAGGCAGGCAGGCACCAAGGCTGGCTGAAAGGCAGGCTGGCAGGGCAGGCAAGGAACTCGAAGTGTCCAGCAGCAGGTCTTTCCTCGGAATGCTGGCCACGTGCGAGCTGCTTCCCTTTATATCCGGGGGGCTTACGTAATACTTCCCCCCCGCATGCTAATTAACGCGTGACATCCGTTCCGCTTCCGCTGTGCATCCGCTAGGCTTCCGCTGTGCATCCGCTCTATCCGCTGTGCATCCGCTTCATCCGTTTGGCGTCCGTTCTGCATCTGCTGTATCCGTTCCACGTCCACTTCGCTGAGGACCCCCAGAAGCCCTGCGGTTGCGCCATCCGCTCCCATCCGCTTCCATCCGCTGTGCTTCCATTCCGCATCCGCTTTTCATCTGCCCCGTGTCCTCCCCAAGGTCGTGTTATCCGCTCCGGTTATGCAAATTTTTGCCCCTTTTGAGAACGGATAACAACGGATGGAACATTTTTCTCGTCCGTTGTGTCTGTTTTGCATCCGTTGGCCAGTGTGACATGGGCTTAAGTAAGTATATAAATAAATATATTTTAGCTTTTTGAATATCTTTTTCTTTACTACAATAAGATTATTTTCATACTCATGTTTCTTAGGTCCTGATTTTAATTCAAACCTACATAGCTAATTTATAAAAATATTTAACAAATTGTTAAACATAGAGCAGTAGAGAAAATTTTTTAAGTAATATATCAGAAAAAATAGTTAGTACTGTGTTTCTCATATAATAAGGCCGGGTCTTTTTTTTTTTTTGAGCCCCGAAACAATGGCTCATACTCATATTTCTTAGGTCCTGATTTTAATTCAAACCTACATAGCTAATTTATAAAAATATTTAACAAACTGTTAAACATAGAGCAGTAGATAAAATTTTTAAGCAATATATCAGAAAAAATGGTTAGTATCGTGTTTCTCATATAATAAGGCCAGGTCTTTTTTTTTTTTTGAGCCCCCCAAAAATGGCTAGGCCGTCTTTTTTGGGGTGACTTAATTCCCCCCCTTTGCATTTTTGGGCAGACAGGCGGCAACGGCTTGGATGTTGACCTCGGCATTGGTGGAGCACTTTGTATTGGGGTCAACACAGGCAGCACCATATCCGGGTGTGCAACAAAAGTACTTCCTAATGATAAGCCCCCCCAACATTCCCCCCCATTTCGCATGTTTTAATATAGGCCTTAATTTGGGGGGAGGGGCTTACTTTCATTTCATGCCTATAAAACATGCTGGGCCTTCCTATTGGGGGAGGCCATATTATTGGAGAAGCAGGATAGTTATACCTTCTTAATTGCCTGGCACTTGGCAGTTTCTGAAAAGCCAATCATCTTATCAGGAGAGCAGATCTTGATGAAGGGGAAATTAGATTCCTCTGCAATCTTTGCGGCTAAAGCTGTTTTCCCACTATGTGGTGGCCCTGTTGGTGAAAAATAGTCCAGTGTTAGATAAAAGAAACAGCATATCTTGCCAGTTTTAAAAAGACAAAGTCTCTCCATGAAAACTGAGTACCCACGGAAGAAAAGGTTTCTCCATTTGGCTGAGACTTGCATGAACTTTCAAGTTCTTGAAAAAGCTATGAATCTAGAATCTTCATTGGGACACAAATCACTTTTAATACCAAACCATGTGCTAACCAACTCCTTTCTTGACATTTTTATAGCATTTAAATTTCAGGCTTTCCTTGATAAAATTAATTAATTAAGCAAAGCTATTACAAACAACTTAAGCCCATGTCACACTGCACCAACGGATGCAAAGAGGATGTAAAACGGACAAAAAAGCTTGCCATCCGTTGGTTAAAGCGATGTACTCACTGCCTCCGTTTTGCTTCCTCTCTATCCGTCCAGCATCCGTTTATTGACATTTCATCCGCTCAGAAAGTTTTGAGCTGCCCAAAACTTTTGAGTGGAAAATGTATCCAATGCATCCGTTCTGCATCCTCTAGGCATACGGGGGACATCCGTTCTGCATCCATTACGAATCTTCTATATCCGCTAGGCATCCGCTGTGCATCCGCACAACTAAAATCTGTTCCAGTGGTAAACGGACGCAGGGAGGAAGCAGAACGGACGCGCAGCGTTAGTAGCATGGATGGAGAAAGGATGAAAGCGGATGCAGCTCATCCGCTCTGCATCCGCTCTGCATCCGCTCTGCATCCGCTCTGCATCCACTCTGCATCCTCTACGCATCCTCTACGCATCTGCTCTGCATCCGCTCTGCATCCTCTACGCATCCGCTCTGCATCCTCTACGCATCCTCTGCGCATCCTCTACGCATCCTCTATACATCCGCTCTGCATCCTCCCCAAGTCCGTTCCTTTCCGTGTTATACGCTCTGCTTATGCAAATTTTTGCCCCTTTTGAGAGCGGATAACAACGGATGGAACATTTTGCTCATTCGTTGTGTCCTTTTTGCATCCGTTGGGCAGTGTAACATGGCCTTTAGTGATCATGGATAATCTACTCCCAGAATTAGACAAGGATAATACTTCACTGTTGCTTTTGATGAAATTCTCAGCAACTTTTGATATAACCAATTACTGTACTATATTTTTTGGATCGCCTCTTTCCCAGTTCTAAGTGCCACTTCTATCTTCATCATTTGCACTCAGATTTGCTTATTTGCACATAAATCTTTTACAAGATTTAAGGAGATAGAGCAAGATAGAGAGTATGTATTATTTTAATCATAGCATTAGATAGCAGTTAGCACTAATCACTCGTGGAAAGCTATTTCAATGGTTCCCAGTTTGTTTGCTTTCTATTAGAAACCATGTTGTAACATTTTAGATATCACACTAAATATGATTTGAGGTTTTGCTGAATTAAATTTCTGTAAGTTAAGAGGGAGAACAATATATCAATCCTCTTTTTTTCATAGAGATGCCAGAAACCCCTTTTATAATCTAATATAATATTAATAATCTTCTTTTAGAAATTGGAAATCCTTCTAGATAGAAGCAAGCTCCCTTAAGCCCAGCAGTCTTTCTAGGAGCAGATCATATTTAATCTATCTTCTGTAGAGCAAGTAACATACCTTCCAAAAGAACACTAACCAAGGGAGTACGATCACTATTTTTGGCCTGCTGAACAAGAAGCTCCCCATCATCCAGCACCCGAGTAACAGGGTCACCCCATTTAATAATGCCATTCATAATATAGCTTGCATAATCTTCCTGATTGGTCCCAAATGCCTGTAGTTGGAAAGAAACAGATGTAGTAAAGCAAATAATGAATAACTGCCTCAATTTATAAGGGTAGGGATGATATGAACTAGTTCTCCTGTTTAGCAACAAAAAGAAATGAAACACATACTCACCGGCTTAATGTCATTCTCCAGTGAAGCCAAAAAGTCTCCCCTTGTCACCTGCAGAGATTCTGCTTTTTCCATATCAACTTCCACCTTAGTGCTGGCCTAATGAAAATAGAAGATGGCATATCAGTAAGACAGCCAACAAAACGAAAATAGATCGACAAAGCTGAAATAATGGAACTTCCAAGAAAAATGTCAAGTAGTCTCAGTTTCCTTTTAAATAAAGAATGTGTGTGTGTGTGTGTGTGTGTGTGTGTGTGTGTGTGTGTGTGTGAGAGAGAGAGAGAGAGAGAGAGAGAGAGAGAGAGAGAGAGAGAGAGAGAGAGAGAGAGAGAGAGAGAGAGAGAG
>BLBF01000044.1:5013832-5024135 GCA_015471245.1 Laticauda colubrina
AGAGAGAGAGAGAGAGAGAGAGAGAGAGAGAGAGAGAGAGAGAGAGAAAGACAAGAAAAGTACCATTATCTTGCCTTGTACTCCCAGTAACATAAAGTAAAATAAATAAGTTTTTTCACCAATATTATTCCTTGGGTTGGTTCTCACTTTTTCTTTTCCAAGTAGTTTTCACAACTTTTCAATACTTTTTTTCTGTTTTCCATTTTATCTCCTTTAGTTATTAATTTTAATATTACAATTTAAACTTTCTTTGAAAAACAGTAGTATAAAAATTACTGTAAAATATAGCTTTGATAAAAATATAAAAAGCTAAAAATCAGTCAATTAAGAGTTAGTCATTCTTAAGATTGAATATAAATACCATAGCTCGTAATGTATTATTTTACTTTTGTTGTATGCTATCCAGATTAACTTGCTGTGACATTGGTGGCTATATCAATATGAAAAATAAATAATTTCCCTATTAGGTAAAATAAATCATATTTAAGGCTCTGCATTGTTGTTTTAGTCTCAAGACTTTGAAGCGAGACATTCACTCTTTGCATCCAGAAATATCTTGCATCCATGCCTCCCTGCAAATATGTCAAAGATATGGCAAAGTTTCCCTCTCAAGAGAACCAAAGAAAACAAGGCAAGTGCATACCGATTACCAAGATATTGTTCAACTGTTCAACACCATCAATTTTAGACAAGAGCTGGTTCACAACAGTGTCATGGACTCCAGTGCTACCTGCCATACTCCCTCGTTGTTTGCAGATAGCATCAATTTCATCAAAGATGATTATATGAACACCACTGTTTGCCCCAAGCTGATGAAGAAAAATCAGAGTATGTGATTAAACTATTGTCATCCTTATTCTAATAGCTATCATAATATAATGTTTTGAGGAATGCAGAATAAGAGTAAAGCATTTAAGTTTGTAAAGAATAATCCCACTCTAATCGTAATGAAGGGAAGAAGCTTTCAATATTCATTTGGTGTAAAGCTTATGCCATAAATAATGCATTTTTGTGGACCTACTTCCAGTTTCAGTATTTCAGAGCAGCTCAATTAACAATAGACTAATTCATATTATTAAAATTAGAAAGGCCTCTAAAATACATTAGGAAATAGAATATTACGGTCAGCTTCAGGGTTAACAAGATTGACAATTACAATATGTACACTTAGAATTTTATGAACAAACATATTTTGTTTTAGAACTAGACAACCCATGACCCATTGGGTCATTCTTTCAAAGGTATTTCCTTACCTAAACAGAGAAACAGAATAATATGGGAGGGCAAAAAAGCAGTGACAGTAGGAATGACTTCCAACTTCCTGTTGGCTTTCCCACTGACTTTCCTTGTGGGAAACTAGCAGGGAGCACTAGAATTCACAATGACATGACCGCAACAAAATAAGAATGCTGAAGCAGCCAAAACTTTGTAACTACAACTGATGAGAAGATCCTTGTAATTTCAATTACAGTAACAGTAATGATGGTACCACAATGGCAGTAATGGGTTCAAGATTTTGTATCATTAAGTTAATGGATTGGAGATAACTTTATTCAAGCATTTTTGCACTATGATGAATCATTTGGGCTAACAGTGCATCATAATGCAAACAGAAAAATTACAAACAGACAGGGAAGTTCTAGTAGCATATAAATATAGATGTATTCCACTCCAAACTCTCAGGTAAATTATAGAACTCACAGTTACATTGCCTAAATTCCATTTCTAGCCATCCAAGTCAACAATTACAAATTCTTAAAACTATTAGAAAAAAAATAAATATATGTAGTATGAAGTATTTATCAGATTGCAATTAGGCAGAATGAATTATAAGACACAAAGGATTACAATTCTTTCTCAAGAAGAATTATTGGTGTTTTACATTTTTGGATTTTCTGCATGTTTGAGTATAATTCTGCTGTATGCTATCAACATTTCAAGTGAATGTTCCTACTGATATATAAGGAAGAATGAGCAAATAACATTTAGAATTTATTTCAAAAACAAAATTATGCAATATTTCACATGGAAAACTGAGAAATTAATTATCTCGAGATTTAATTAGTACAATAATAGAAGCCATATTCTTCCTGCAGTTGCTGATCAGTCTCTCACCTGTATGAATTTTAATCCAGTCTTACATTGTGAATGGCTCAACTCACTATCATCTGATGATTTTCTAGCATCAACTAATTGTTTCAGATCCTGCCCAAAGTTTCGATAGAATCTGTAATTGGCTTTTCTATTTTTTGGTATATCTCCTTTTATGTTTGGGAATATATTTTGCTGCATGAGCCATTTGTAGCTTAGGCAATGACTTGATATTATCTAACAGAATATCTAATACAGTACAACATTGGTCCACAAAGACTTGAAGAAATTTTATGAGTTAAATGCTGAGTTAAATTTTGGGAGTCCATAGCCATAGTCCATAGCCACAAAAGGTACTTAAAGCGGGTCCATAATGAAGAAAATATTGAGAACTATTACAATATAGGATTCCTTCCTTCGAATGATGATAAGTCATGCAGGTCTCTCAAATTACCATCACCACACTTATAGTTGGACATATTTAATTATTATTTGGGGGTTTTATGCAATTGATTCCAGAGTCGTACAAAATCTTTAATCTTTAATCAAGGTTAAAAACATGACTATTGGCCAAAACCAACAGTAAAATATCTATAACTTGTCACCCTCACTAAACATGCAGCATCACTCCTTTCGGAGCAATAATCTTCCATTCCATCTCTACCATTCTTATATCGTCAGGGCAGCATGATCCAAGGCACTAAAAACAAAGTCTTCATCTCTGGAACAGAGAAGAGGGACCTTCACTGAAAATACTTGCATCTTCCAGATATTGACATTGTTTCAACAAATAGACCTGTAGCAACTCTCCGCTTGGAGCTTGCTGGAGAGGCAGATTGCATGAAATCTGTCTTAATAGGTGCTTTTTTTTTCCTCTCAAGAGGCAACTGGACTTTCTAGGTTTTTTTTCTTTGAAGACATTTCACTTCTCATCCAAGAAGCTTCTCCAGCTCTGACTGGATGGTGGGGAATAGAAATCAGTCAGTCAGAGCTAAAGAAGCTTCTTGGATGAGAAGCGAAATGTCTTCAAAAAACAAAACCAAACTTAGAAAGTCCAGTTGCCACATGAGGAGAGAAAAAAAAGCATCTTTGAGACAACCATGACCTGGATGACTGAGATTCTCCATAGACTATGTCTTAGTAACTGAAAGTTACCAATATCCTGACAGTTGTTAAATGCTGCCCAGTACACCTTCTGTAATAAACGTCTTACATGCATAAAATAAACCAAACACATTACTACCCATGTAGTTGCATTCTGAATCAGTTGAAAATACTAGAAGGTCTTCAAGGGTGGACCTATGCTGTGTAACTTCCAACTTTGAGGTGACAATTACTTAAGGAACTGTCAACAGGCTTTCTGGTTCAGAAATGGCTGCAACTGGTGCACAAAGTAGAGTTACAGTGAAGTCTTCCTTCCTTTTCAAGGAGAAAAAAGAAGTAAAATGAAGACTTTCAGTTTTGAGCTTCTTCGGTGACAAACCGAAACCTTGTCCCTCCGAGGCTTCAATCCGTGCTCGCCGCTGGAGCACCCCGAGCCAGCTGGTTTCGGGGCTAAGCCATCCCGTAGTGGTGGTAAAGAGGGGGGAGACTGCCTGCAGGGTTGAGGAGAGCCGCATCTCTCCTCCTCAGCTGGCCATTACTCCCTTTCCCGAAAGTGGTTGCAGCGGCAGTCAGAAATGGCCGCCACTAAGAAGAGCTTGACCGGGAAAGAATGTGCAGGAGGAAGATAAGAAGAGAAAGTTTTGGTTGCCCGGTCAAACAGCAAAAGCAACAAATAAGGTACCCTGGAATTTAAACTTAACAACATTGTTCCCAAAGAAGATCTTGAAGCTGCGAAGGAGAGAGAGAGGGAAAGGATTAGGGGTTTTTTTTCTTCCCTTCCTTATACTAACAGCTAAAGCCCATGTCACACTGCACCAACGGATGCAAAGAGGATGTAAAATGGACAAAAAAGCTTGCCATCCATTGGTTAACGCGATGTACTCACTGCCTCCGTTTTGCTTCCTCTCTATCCGTCCAGCATCCGTTTATTGACGTTAGATCTGCTCAGAAGGTTTTGAGCTGCCCAAAACTTTTGAGCAGAAAATGTATCCAATGCATCCATTCTGCATCCTCTAGGCATACGGGGGACATCCATTCTGCATCCATTATGCATCTGCTATATCCGCTAGGCATCTGCTGTGCATCCGCACAACTCAAATCCGTTCCAGTGGTAAATGGACACAGGGAGGAAGCAGAACGGACGCGCAGCGTTAGTAGCACGGATGGAGAAAGGATGAAAGCGGATGCAGCTCATCCGCTCTGCATCCGCTCTGCATCCTCTACGCATCCGCTCTGCATCCTCTACGCATCCGCTCTGCATCCTCTACACATCCTCTATACATCCGCTCTGCATCCTCTATACATCCGCTCTGCGTCCTCCCCACGTCCGTTCCTTTCCGTGTTATCCGCTCTGCTTATGCAAATTTTTGCCCCTTTTGAGAGCGGATAACAACGGATGGAACATTTTGCTCATCCGATGTGTCCTTTTTGCATCCGTTGGGCAGTGTGACATGGCCTCAAGAGACTTAAGCAAGAAATTGAAAAAAAATCCACTTTGATTAATAGGCATCTAAGCTGGAAATAAAAGTCAAAGGGATAATAAAGATTTCTGAACATTTAAAAGTTTTTAAAAGCTGGAAAGGAGAAAAAAAGAATACAAGGATAGGATTTGGAAAAATGGAGGAGACTACCTGGAATTAAGGAATGGAACTCTAATTAAAAGTGAAACATTGATAAGATTCTTCAAAGATATATTTGAATGGAAACTTGGGAACAAAATAATAGAACCCCAGGAAGATAAAGTGGAAAAAAGAAGTAGTGACAGCCTGGACTACTGGATTATTTGATGATTTTTGGTTTTTGTAACTAGACTGACTACAATTAACTGGGTGGTTGTCTAAAAGTTTTTAAAATGGTATCACTCTTTGAAGAACTGAAAACAGAACTTAAAAAATGGAAAGAAGATGCACAAGAAGTGAGAAGTTCTTTTGGCTTCATGTTTCAATTTTTAGAAATGGAGATCTGCAACTATGAGAAGCAACAAGAAATTCTTGCAGAACAAGAAGACTGGGACAAAGAAGAAACCATCTTTAATGATCAAATAATTTTAAGTGGGGGGGGGGGAAGAAAAGGGGGGAAAGAGATTAAAAGGTTTAAGACAAGAAAAAACAACCAAAAAGAAGGACAATTTGAAAGATAAGTATAATATTAAAAAGTAACAGAAAGGGATTACAGATGAGAGAGTTAGAAGTAGAGAGACGAGGGGGTAAAAAGGGGAGGGAGAAGAAGAGAGGGAAGAAAGCAAGGAAAAGAAGTTGTAAAAGACAGAAACAAGAAATGGAGATACAAGGAAAAGATATAAGGATTGTAACCATAAGCTTGTTTAGAGATAATGGGTGAAAATTTAATTGTAAAAAGGATTCTGTAATGGTACATAAGATAGCATTATTATATTACAATGGAAATAATTTTAGAAAATATGATGATGGATAAAATATTTACTATAAGGTAGTTGAATGTTTGGTAATAAATAAATGAATTAAAATGATTGAGAGAATTAAAAGGGAACATTTTTAATTATTAGTAATGATTTATAAAAGTATAAGTAAGTAAGAAATATGGGGAAAAAAAGAGTTAAACATGGAAAGTTTATAAGTGTTCCCAAATATGGGGAAAAAAATTAATCATGGAAAGTTTATAAGTGTTCCCAAAGAAGTATGATATTCAATTGAAAAGAAATGTTAAAGATGTTAAGATTTTAATGCATATTAATGATAGAATTGAATTGGAATCGAATGTGTATTTTATTTACATATGTATATAATTTTTTCTTTTAAGAATATAGTGCCTATTTTAAGAATGTACCAAGCAGAATCCGATTGGAAGTTATGCATTATATTGAATGCTATAATCTCAAAGTTATATATTGAAATTTAAATAAGAGTTTGAATGGATAAAATTAAAGGATATAAAGGTATAAATCATACTCTAATTGGTAATTACAGGGAAAAATTGGTTTAATATGAAAAGATAATATCAAATTGTAACAGGACAGACAAAGTGTGTATTATAAGAATGTACCAAGTAGAATTCGATTGGAAGTTATATATTATGTATTATATTGAATGTCGAAATTTAAATAAGAGTTGAATGGATAAAATTAAAAGATATAAAGGTGTCATATTCCAATTAGTAACTACAGGAGAAAATTTGTTTAATGAGATAAGATAATATGAAATTGAAACAGGACAGACAAAAGTATAAATATAATGATTTGAATTAAGATGAGATAATCAAAACAAAATTGAGAAAATTAAAAGAGGGGAAAAATTATGTAGAAAATATAAAATGGTAATAAGATATGGAACAGAATATAAAAATGAGCCTGAAATTGAGTTTTGTGTCTGTATGAAGAAGTGATAACCTGGGACCATGCTATTTTCAAAAAAGACGTTTTATTTGTATTTTGTTTTTTGTGAAAACCCAAATAAAATTTCAAAAAAAAAAAAGAGAGAGAGAAAAAAGAAGTAAAAGAAGCTCCCCAGATGGTAAACCACTTTCTGAATAGAACGGAACAATTCATTCATGGTTAATTATTATTTCTGGAATCTGACAGCTTCCAAATCTATAGCCATCCCTTCTTATTTGGATAAAGTCTAAGACTTTATCTATCTCTATTTAGATACTAGCACAGTGTCTAGACACATAGGAACAGTACTTGATCCCATCTTTGGTCTAAGCTGCACACTGATATCCTATGGATACAGATAGTCTTCTTTGGCAGCTTTATTTTCATCATCATCATCAAAAACATCTGCTACTCCAAGTCCTTGGGAAGGATTCAGTAGATAGATAAAATCCATATCTAGAATCTTTAGTGAGAAGTTCATTGTAATAAGGACATATGGTTTTTAAGATATGTATAAAGGACAGCTGGCCCAAATCAGCTCTGATTGTTAAATGAAATTTTCACATAATTGGCCTTGACTCTTCCTTATTTGAACTGACTAAATGGAAGCAAGGGCAGTGGCTTTTTAATAGTGAATCAAAATGATGGATACCTTTGTTAATGAAAAAAATGAAGTAAGAATCATCTTTGTTCACTCAGATTCTAGGAATTTTTAATAATGTTCAATATCAAAGATTCATAAAATCTAAACGTGGGGAAACAGAGAGCTGTCCAATATTTGAACTTTTCAATACTGAGAAAAGTGACAAGTAAAGGAGGCTTAATAGAGTTATAATAAATATATTTATTACCTCCAATGATATCAGGCAATATGCCTCTAAATAGAATTGTTTGATTGATTGGTTAGATGTGTATCCTGACTTCCTTTGGAAAATTTAGTTTCTATAATAGACATCCTCTGAGGTAAATTAAACTGAAGGCATATGAAGGGCAGAGAATCACACACTGAATTTTCGCAACTAATGGTACATTTCTTTCTCCAATCCTAGTATAGTTCTTTAAGCCCATGTCACACTGCACCAACGGATGCAAAGAGGATGTAAAACGGACAAAAAAGCTTGCCATCCGTTGGTTAACGCAATGTACTCACTGCCTCCGTTTTGCTTCCTCTCTATCCGTCCAGAGAGGACGTTTATGGACGTTTCATCCACTCAGAAAGTTTTGAGCTGCTCAAAACTTTTGTGCGGAAAATGTATCCAATTCGTCCATTCTGCATCCGTTACGCATCCGCTAGGCATCCGCTGCGCATCCGCACAACTCGCATCTGCTCGGATGCAGGGAGGAAGCGGAACGGACACAGAACGGATGCAGAATGGATGCCTAGTGGAAACAAAGTATGTAAAACGGAAAAAACGTCCGCAGAGGGGACCTATCTCAGATATTAAGGATGTCTAGAGGATGCCTAGAGGATGCAAAGGGACACCTATACTGCCTATAAAAAGGGGGAGCAACACATCTGGATCTCACTTTCAGACCAGCAGCCCTGCTGCAGACCTCTGCAGCCTTCATCTGACTCTTCCTTTTCCACAGCATCCAGTCATGTCCACCGTGGATCGTAACATAGTCCTTTTGGCAGCCACCATCCTTCTGCAACAGTGCGAAGCCATCTACAGGCTCTGTGAACTCTACTGCGGAAAGAAAAAGGGGCGGCCAAGAAGCGTCTGGGTACGAAGATGGTTCGCCAGAAGAGCAGAGGATGAACTGTACAACAACCTGATGGTGGAGCTCAGGAACGAAGACACTCGGGCATTCCAGAACTTCATGAGGATGCCTCCAGCCATGTTTGACGAAGTTGTGCAGCGGCTGACGCCCAGGTTGACCAAGGCAAACATCAACTTCCGGCCCAGCCTGGAACCTGGGCTCAAGGTGGCACTGACTCTGCGCCACCTGGCCTCAGAGACCACCTACAGGAGCATGCAGTACGGCTGGAGGGTGCCACCCAACACCATCAGCATTGTGGTCAGAGAAGTGGTGCAGGCCATCATCGAAGAATACAAGGAGGAGCTCCTCCAGTGCCTCTACACTGAAGAAGGATGGAAGAAAGTTGCAGAGCAGTGGTATCAATAGTGGAACTTCCCCCACACCGTTGGAGCCATAGATGGCAAGCACGTGGCCTGCAAAGCTCCAGCCAAGTAGGGGTCCACTTATTTCAATTACAAGGGCTTCTTCAGCATCATCCTCTTCGCCATGGTCGATGCTGACTACAAGTTCATGTACATCGATGCTTCAGGCTACGGCTCATCTTCAGATGCCCAGGTATAGAACGCCAGTCACCTCAAGCAGGAGCTGGAACGCAACCTCATCGTGGGCTTCCCAGATCCAGACCCCCTGCCCAACGACACACAAGATGTGCCCTACTTCATTGTGGGGGATGACGCCTTCTCCCTCACAACCTACCTCATAAAGCCCTACACCTCCAAATACCTCACCCGTGAAGAGAGGATCTTCAACTACAGGCTGTCCAGGGCAAGGCGGGTGGTGGAGAACGCCTTTGGCATCCTGGCCAACAGGTTCCAGGTACTTCTTACCACCATGCAGCATCGCCCAGAGACTGTGAGGAGGATCATGGAAGCTTGCTGCATCCTGCACAATCTCATGCGCACCCGCTACCCAGTCTTGCAGAACAGGCTCGTGGACCTCCAACAAGGCAATGGGGACATGGAGCCTGGGAAATGGAGGCAAGGGCGAAACCTGATAGACACTCAGGATGTGCAAGTCCCCAACAGAGCCTCACGTGAAGGGAAGAAGCAGCGCAACCTCCTGAAACACTGGTGCAACTCCCCAGCTGGAGCAGTGGAGTGGCAAGACAGGATGATAGATGCTTAATGGATGCTTCCTTCAGCCTGTCTCATCACACTGATGAGATTGGGCCATGCCTACAATGAACAGGGCATTTAATAAAGAGTTGTGTTTATGTTCAAATGTGTGGATCAATGCTTACATTGTTATTGATAATAAAGGGCCAAAGGTGTGGCAGCTGGGAGGGTGGACCATACAGTCCCACTATGCTTGCACTGGAGGTTTATCTATCCCACATCTATTACCCATCCCAAAGGTATCCCTGCCCATCCCACTGCTATCTTAACCCATCCCACAAGCATGCAAAGGCTTAAACCATTTCTAAAAGTTTCCACCAAGACTTTATTAAAAAAAAGAAATGAAGCAAGTGTATGAATCAAAAATAGACTTTATTAACAAGAAGCTATAAAACAAAAATGAGTCTCTGGTACTCCTCTTGGTCGCTCAGTCTCAGGGGTGAAGGGTCCAGGTGCTGTGGAGGTGGCTGGTGCTGGAGTGCTTGTCATCAGCTCCTCCAAAAGCAGAAGCAGCAGAAGCCCCAGCCCCAGAAGAGCGAGCCACGTGCTGCAGAAGCCCCAGCAGAACCAGTGTGAGGGCCAGGGGGCGGGATGGTAGCCCTGTCCCTCTTGCAAGGGCTGGCAGCAGATGGCTGAGGTTTGCTGTGCTTCAGCATGGTTGTGGGGTTGCTGGCTGGCAGGGAGGCTGGCAGGAACCAAGGTTTGCAGGAAGGCTGGCAGGGAGGCATGCACCAAGGCTGGCAGGTAGACATGCACCAAGGCTGGCAGGTAGACATGCACCAAGGCTAGCAGGAAGGCTGGCAGGCAGGCAGGCAGCAAGGCTGGCAGGCAGGCAGGCAGCAAGGCTGGCAGGCAGACTGGCTGGCAGCAAGGCTGGCAGGCA
>BLBF01000044.1:5024145-5127326 GCA_015471245.1 Laticauda colubrina
GCAGCAAGGCTGGCAGGCAGACTGGCTGGCAGCAAGGCTGGCAGGCAGGCAGACAGCAAGGCTGGCAGGGAGGCTGGCAGCAAGGCTGGCAGGGAGGCTGGCAGCAAGGCTTGCAGGCAGACATGCAGGCAGGACAGGCAAGGCAGTCGATGTGTCTGGAAGCAGGTCTTTCCTCTGAATGGCGACCTGCTTCCGAGCTGCTTCCGTTATATCCACGGGGCTGACGCAATGCATCCTCCCCGCATACGCAATTAACGCTCGGCATCCGCTAGGCTTCCACTGTGCATCCGCTGTGCATCCGCTTCATCCGCTCTGCATCCGCTCTGCATCCGCTGTATCCGTTCCGCATCCGCTTTGCTGAGGTCCCCCGGAAGCCTAGCGGATGTGTCATCCGCTCCCATCCGCTATCATCCGCTGGGCTTCCGTTCCGCATCCGCTTTCCATCCGCCCTGTGTCCTCCCCGCGTCCGTGTTATCCACTCTGGTTATGCAAATTTTTGCCCCTTCTGAGAGCGGATCACAACGGATGGAACATTTTTCTCGTCCGTTGTGTCCGTTTTGCATCCATTGGGCAGTGTGACAGGACCTTTAACTACTAAATCACAGTGGTTCTAGATATTGAAAAGCATTTGCTGCAGGATTCTACTGTACCCCTTGCACTTTTTACTGACTTCTCAAATCAATTAGTCTCTGTGGGAACAAAAAACAGCTCTATCTGCAGACTGAATCAACTCTCCTCTCTCAATCTTCCTCCACTCCATTCTGTAGTTAGGATAGCCAGACACATTGTTATGCTAAATTTCCAAATGAAAAGATTTCTAAAATTGACTGACAGTCATTGGAATAGATCTAAATTCTTTTTCTCCCCTAGAATACCCACATTAACAAAATTGCAATCCCATGAACCACAACATCTCAAACTGCACAACACAGAGGCTGTTAAAAATAAAATATATCTTTCCCATTTCTTTCACTAATCATGTCTAGTTATTTTTAATTGGAAAAAATATCATTTCTATCCATTTCTACTAAATTTCATTATTCCATGAGAGAAGGAAAATATGCCATACAATGATGCAATCTCAAGCCACACGTTTCTTAATAATTATTATTACATGACATGAAGAAAAGCAGTTGCCACAAGTTGCTGTTGTGGCAGTTAACACATGCTCTGCTACTTATACTACTGGCCTGAATCCTAACCCAAACAGAACATCATGTAAAGTCTTTTCATGTTTCTAAATTACCCTCTTTTGTTCTTCTTCAGCATCTGCAAAGAGCTTGCGAATGTTGGCCTCTGATTCTCCGACATATTTGTTAAGGATTTCGGGCCCGTTCACAACTTTTGGCTCCCTGGCATTCAACATTTTGCCAATCTGCCTGGCCATAAGTGTCTTACCACAGCCAGGTGGGCCATATAAGAGAATACCTTTCACATGTTTGCAGCCTAAAAAGAAAAAAGAGAGAACACAATCATGAAACTAATACAGAAAATCTTTTTTTTTTTGCCAAAACAATAATTGGTGCAAAACAGAGCAACAATTATTACTTGCTACTTAAACCACAATTTATCAGAAAACTGATAAACTTATCATATCTTACCATCTGACTATTCTTAGCCTTTCCTCCATAAGTACAATTCAAAATCATAGGTATTACTATTAAAAATTATAGACAGCTTTGGATCAAATAGAACTTAATGCCACTAGTTCAATAAATCCATGGCTAAAATAAATAAGCCATGTTTTGAGACTGCTAAAACTTTTTTATCTTCTGAGGGTCAAAGGATGATAATAGTATCCATGTACTAGCTCAGATATAGTATTATATGCAATTTTTTGTTCTTGGCAAAAATATGTAAAACAAATAATAGTAGAGGCTATAAATCTAATAAATGAAAGGAGAGGAGTGACGAAGTCAAAGAGATAGGTACATGACCTTGTTTCTGTAGAAGGAAATCTGAAAGTAGAGCTATAAAGTTTCTTCCTGTAATTGTTGGGGAGTTGGAGATGAAGCACATGGTAAATATTCCTGTGATTTCAATAACTCCTCCAGAATACCTCAGCTCAAGCAGATTAGTTCTTTTTTTGTTTCAATTATTTTCTTGTCATAGATTTTTATATTTCTTGAGATATCCCAGTGTGTACTGAAACTAATACCTTATTTTGGGATCATTTTCATTTCTTTTCTAAGAAACTTGATGAGTCAAGTTTGTTGTTTACAATGCTTCTAAAGGGCTTCCCCTAACACTTCCAGAAGGAAACTTCTAAATGTGTTTTACTGCAAGAAAAATCTTCCTCTTTTCTGTTCTTTTGTAATCTATCTCCTCTATGCTAATTAGGCTAAACAATTCAAGGTTGGAACTGGCTCTATCCCAAAACTTTTTTATTGCAGGAGAAAGGAAAAAGGTGTGCAATCAAATATTTAAATCTCATGTTATACACTTACACAGATCAACTCTAGCAGTCACCTCCAAAAATTACTAGCTATTATGAGATGAAGAAGACCAATTCTCTCCTTTCCTTCACAATTTCAATGAACACTTTAAAATTTCCATGGTTCAACTGGTTAATTACTGGGCTCAGAATTTGCCAATGTCCTGTATTTTGCCTTTAAAACTACTTTTAGCACTTTGTAGCAAAACAATGAGCTAAAATGCAGACATTTTCCAAGTTAATCTTTCCAGCTACCATAATCACCCCAGGCTATAGTGTAAGGAAAATTGGCTGAATGGCATTAACAAAATATGTTAAAATTCAAGATAACATTTTTGCACCTAATTAAGACCTAATTTTGACACTGGATGTCAAGTAATACTCTGACATCCAGTACTCAGTCTAAACTTTTTCCTCCATTATTTCTTATGTGTGGCTTTCAACTTAATGTATTGAAAGATTAAAACAACATTCAACATAAATCTCTCTGCATAATAGTAGATTACTATGTAATGTACACTATCTCATCTCTTCATTCTCAAAGTACTGAACGACCAGAGAGAAAACAGGAATGTTGTATTTTATATATTGTATTTATAAATAGAAATAATTTCTGCACAACTAAAAGATGTATTTATAAAATGATGGATATATAAGAAAATTCTTTCTTTCTGAAGAATATAAATTGCAAGCGTTTGCAGATGATATGATTTTTTTCATTGAAGAACCAATGGAAAGAGAACAAAAATTGATGAATGAATTAGAACAATTTGGAGCAGTAGCAGGACTAAAAATTAATAGAAAGAAAATGAAATTAATAACTAAAAATTTAACAATAAAACAGAAATTAGAACTAGAAGTTATGGGACCACAAGTGATAAAGAAAGTTAAATATTTAGGAATATGGTTGACAGCACATTGTAAGACACTAAAGGAAAACAATTATGACAAATTGATGCAACAGGTAAAAAAGGATTTAGAAACATGGGGCAAACTGCAACTTTCATTATTAGGCAGGATTGCTGCTATTAAAATGAATATACTTTCAAAATTCCTCTATATATTTCAGATGATTCCAATTAATGTACACAAAAAGTTGAAGAGCTTAACAAAATAACTGCAAAATTCATCTGGCAAGGGAAAAAATCTAGAATAAACTTAAAGGCAATGCAGGATATGAAGAGCAGGGGAGGGCTGGCACTCCTAAATTGGGAGTTGTATTATAGTGCGGCCTCTTTAGTATGGTTGAAGGAATAGGTGAATTTAACCAATAAGAGAATATTACTCTTAGAAGGCCATGACTTACAGAGGGAGTGGCATGCTTTTTTATGGGATATTGGGAAAACTCACCAGGAATATTTTCACAGACACCTAACCAGAGATTCTTCACTGACTACTTGGAAGAAAATACGGAAAAAACACTACTTAAAGATACCAATCTGGATCTCAACAGTGGAGGCAATGATCCACCCAAATAATCTAGATATTACTAAAATGATTAAATATAAGGAGCTATTGGATAAGCAAGGAAATCTGAAATTGTGGCAAGACCTTCAAGATCAAGGATTAAAAGCTTATCGGTGGGCATATCTTCAAAATCAAAGTAGATACAAACAGAAAGAATTTGGAATTAATAATAAACTCCAGCAATTAGATAAAATTTTATTAGGATCAGGCAAAAAAAATAACATTTTATAATTATTTATTAGAGGTAGAATTAGAAATTGTTAAAGGGAACATGATAGCCTGGAATAGGAATATAGGACATAGTATCACCTGAACAGAATGGGAAAATGTCTGGGGTAGAAATAACAAAACCATAAAATCGGTAGCATACAAAGAAAATGCCTATAAAATGTTTTTACAGGTGGCACCTTCCTCCTTTGAGATTAGCGAAGATGCACCCCAATATGAGTCCGAACTGCTGAAAATGCAAAAAAAAAAGAGGGAACTTTCTTCCATATGTGGTGGTCTTGTACAGAAGCTCAAAAATATTGGCAGAAATTTGGAAATTGGCTGGAGGAAATGACAAGAGAACAAATCGAATTTAAGCCAGAGTCCTTTTTATTAGGGATAAACAACTGCCAAAAAAAGTGAATTATTTTGACAGTGACCAGATTGGCTTTTGCACAATGTTGGAAACAGCCTCATGTTCCATCAGAGGAGATGATTATTCAAAAAATTTAAGTTGTGCAGAAATGGACAAACTAATCTTGGCATTAAAAGATAAAGACACTTCAATATATTATGACAGCTGGACCTGCTGGTACAAATGGATAGATCAAAGATAGATTTCACAATAAAAGGCAGAAGAAGATATGATAGAATCATAGTAGTGATATACAGATGTATGTAAGGATTAATTGTGTATATGGCATAAAATAAGGATAAAAAAGAGGTCTCACAAACTATTGAAAATGAAAATGTTTTAAATTGTTTTTTATCTTTTTCTTTCTATTCTTTTTTATTCTCTTTTTCTCTCACATTTATGTATTTGTTGTTGGTCTATTTTAATTGTAAAATAAATAAAGTTTATTTAAAAAAATTCTTTCTGAGTTATCTTGTTTCTAGACATTTTTAGTCATCTGAATCTAGAGCAAATGTACTAAACAGCAACATTGATTAAGCTGAGTGGGCTACCTTCTGATGCTAGATACAACACTCAACATCTATATTCATGTGAGAGAACAGCAGTAGGTGAGAAGATGAAGAAAAGTGGACAGGGCCATACCACAAACAGAATTTGGCTTAGATTTTCCAGTTTTTCCAATGCTTAGGGAAGGCAATAAGTTTCTTTTTGTTTGTTCTTTTATGTGTAATGCAAGGCTTCATGCATTACCAAAATGATTATAATGAAGTAGTAAATAAAACACAAACATAAAATATGTTTATGTGTTACCGCAGGAATGTCAAATTCGTCATGGCATGGTTATGTAATGTATCGCAACTTTTTTCCCTTCGTTAAACTGGGCATGGGCATGGCCAGCGCATGATGTATCTGGCCCTTGAGTTGACAGCCCTGTGTTAGGATATAAAATAAATTTACTGGCAGATGACTAAAGGGGAGCACTGTCAAAATTATTTGTGGCAGTCAAGATCTGAAATCTTTCTGAAGATGAAGATGTTTTAATGTTTTAATCCTATGTTGTTTTATTCTGATATTTATGGTATTGCCAGAATCATTTGACAGAGAAATGGACAGTATACAAATTCAGTAAATAAGATGAATTAATAGAATTATACCAAGTTTCTGAATTTTAGCTCAGGTGGGCCTTCAAGGCAATAATACTTTAAGATGGGCTGAGTCATAGCAACCAATAATGGCGGCTATGACTCATACTCTTGACATTTGTAATTTTTTTCTAATGCATCTGCTTCGCTATTACCTTGATGGGGAGCTGGATAGAGAAAAATTTATTAGTCAATTCTTAGGTATCTGAGAGAGACAGACAGAAAAGCAAACACTCAGTGCAAATGGGGGGAAGGAAAGAGAAAAATAATGAAGGTGAAAGACTAATTATACATATGAACCAGCAAGGTGGTGATAAATTAAAGGTGATCCTTGTCAAATTAGTGTCAAAGAAGAACCTGTTAATTCAGCATATAGGGAACATGATCTCTTGTGTAGCCAAAAATCAGTGAGGTGGGATTTGAATGATGAGTGATGCCAGAAAAGGGGAATCCCAGTTTGCTGAGATGAGAGAGGCTACAAAAAAGCTACGAACAAGTCAGAACAGATTTTGTACAAACAAGTTTAGGGAATTTCTGTTGCCAAACAAGCCAGTGAATGTAATCCCTTGATGCTGTATACTAGCCTCTTACTGCAAAGACAGCAAGGTAAAAGGGATACACCCAAAATCTCATCTCCTTGAGTGTGCCATTATCAAGCAACTGCATGTAACTAGAATGACTGAGAGATTGTACAATACACAAATATATTAACTTTCATTTGATTATGATACCAAAATAATTCTTAAGGGCTTATGCATACTAATCCTCTCTGACAACAATAATTTACTCTGGCAGAAACTTCAATGCTACAGAACTTCAATGGAGAGGAAACTGACTTGGCAGAAAACAAAACTTTTCTTTTTAGTGCTAAAGACAGTGTAACAATAAGCCATTACTATTAGAGCACAAATCAGATATGCAACTTGATGTTCACCAAATGTTTCATACTATAACTTCCACAGTCTTATACTACTAAGCAGGTTGATCAGGATTTAAATTCAAAACCCCTCAGAACACCAGATTACTATTCCAATATTAGATTCTTAGGCCTGTTACATTAAAGATTGGTCCACATATTCAGTTCTATTCTTTGGCAGCTATAGCTCTTATAAATAGAGATGTGCTAGTGTCAAATGTATGCTACTTTTCTTATGCATATTTCCCATTAGTTGTAGGTGTTCTTGCTATCCCCTCATGACTGCATTTAAAAAATAAATGAAATTATTAAAGGTTCCTTTGAAGTTAATGCATCTACTTAGAGGAGTTTGCCTAAAGATCTCTACAGTTTAGATGTGGCCTTGCTTCATATTCTATAACCTGTGTTGATAGATCTGCTATCTTTTTTGCAAAGGAAAGATTCTTGATTTTTTTCATGATTAAAAATGCAAAAAATCCCACCTTTCAAAATTATTCAAATGGCTCTTGTCCCTTCACCTTCATAAGACACCATGTGGAACTTCAGAATCAATAAATTACACAGCAATTTAGCAAGCACTGGTGAAGAAGCACTGATGAATATCCTTATTTTCTAATTTTTATTTTCAAACCTAATATTTATTTTATTTTGTTTGTGCCTTCAAGACAGTTTTTGATTCCTGGTGACTGTATGGACTAATTCCTGCATTTTTCTTGGCAAGGTTTTCAGAAATGATTTGACAATGCCCTGTCATAGGGCTGAGAAAGGGTGACTGTCCCAAAGACATCCAGCTTGAGTTATGCATAAAGTGAGAATAGTACCAAGTCTCCTGATTCCTAGTCTGGCACACTAATCGCTACACCAAACTAGCATTCTTTAACCGACATATTTATATTTTTTTCTAATGAGCCTCAGAAAGTATACATTTTTTCAGTGCATTTAATTTCCTTGAAATTTCTAAATCTCTTTACACAGAATTCTTTTTGAAAAAAACACAATTATAAACTATATCAACTAACTTGTTCTCACTTGGTTTTTCTCTAAAAGTTTTTAGTTGTAGATTATCACTTCTATATTGGTTAAGATTCAAAGTGCATTATAACAGAATTTTAATGAAACCCTTTTCATATAATTCTTGTTTTTATAAACTTTCCAAGATATTTATAGAATTAATTTGTATAATATAAAGGAATAAAATTTGTATAATATAAAGGAATAAAAAGAAGCTTGGCATCCATTTTAATTCTGAAGAGGGTAAATTTAAGCATTCAGGAAAAGAGTGCTGCTGACAGCTGAGCAATAAAAGTATTATAATTCTTTGGGAGTTATCAATCTCTGCTACAGTTTTTTAAACAGACTAGTTGCAAAACTAATCTCCATCTAGTCAAGAGATCTGAGGAAAAATATTTTTTGGCTCTGATCTTTGGCCATTACATATGACATTCTTCTGAAATAATGATTAAGGATAATCTACCAATAGTACGAGTATTTGTTTTATTGGCTCGGGAACTGTATTTAACAAAAGCCCCTATAGTTTTCCAGCTATATGGGCAATGGCACTGCTATTCAGAAACTTCAGAAATGATAGCACAAACCAGGTGAGCTAACCCAGCAGAACATATGTATGTTCAAAACATGCAGCCCAATCCCCAAATCCTACTTCATCTCATAAATTTTGATTATGATGGGGAATATGCACTAAAAACAAATGTTTTGAAACCATCCTTGATAAAGAGCAATACAAATTTTCAAAGCTGCAACATATGAAATCAAATTATCCTAAATTATCTCTAAATATAGGAAAGTCCATCTGAGGCTTAAAAGTACTACTGAACCTATTCCCTCTCCTCCCATAAAGTTGCCTAACCTCCTTTTAGAATTAAAACTGTTCATTATTGCAAAGAACCATATTTCATCTCCTCTGAATCTACCAGTTATCAGAGGGCTACCCAGGGTTTAGTATTTACATCAGCAAGCGTAAAAATCAGTAGAACTGATTGGTAGGAACTGGAGATGCCACAGATTAAACCTGGGACCTTCTCCATACAAAGCACATACTCTACAGCTGAGCCCTCCCCCACACTTTCACCTCTCTGCACCTAATAGCAGTCTCTGTACAAAATGTCCCCACCTGGCTAACATGGAAAATTCTGAAAACATGAAGACAGGCTTCTTTTCAAATAGACAGGTGATGACAAACTTCAAAATGAAGCTACTCTGTATCTCTTCTAGCACTACCTGCATTTGCATCTTATCTCCCTTCTGAGAGAAAAGCAGGCAGTGTATCCAAATGTCAGCATTGTTAACAGACAGCTTTTAAAACTTAGCCTCTTCCTTAAGATAGGTTGTACCTAAATGCCTCTGCTTACCTTCATTTGCTGATCAAAGGTCACTCCTTAAACAGGGTACCAGTTTTTAATTATTTGCTAAACCACTAGTAACGGACAATTCACATGGGAAACTTATGGCCATCAAAATAACAGAAAAAGATTACAAGGTCCAAAGACAATGTTGTCAGTATGCCATTCTCAGTAATTTGACATTTGATACAAATTAAAAGGAGATAACCACATCATTAACCTAGTTTGCAAATGCCAGTCTGAAATGCCACTTACAGGATTATTTGTTTTGCTTTAGTTCCCAATATCCCAGTCACTCAAACTGCCACATTTCTCATATTGTTTAATGCATGGCTAAGTGACACTCGTATAACAGAAATAAACCACACTGGGGAAAGAATTAATGTTAATGTACAATTATTAGGCACAATAACTTGGCTAGTTAAGGACAATGGGATATATAGTTAAAATAATAGGCCCGGAAGGGTATAAAGTTCAGGCTAGCTGCTTTAACAGTTTGGCTCACAGAAGTCACAGATATTTATATGGAGAGGAGAGAAAGCCAAGAAATTTTAGAATTCGAACAGCATCATTTCTGCAACAGCTTACAGAGTTTCATAAGCAAAAGGAGGCATGTTTGAAGATTATACTTCAAATATCAATTGTGAAAGACAAGATAGGACAAATTGGAGATGTGGAGAATACTGCAAGTATTGGATGTTAGCACATGTACTTTTTGTATTTAGGCATGACTGCAAGTGAGAACTAAAATGAAAACCACAAGTTGCGTAGTTAAGGAAACTATTTTCCAGACTGAAAGTCCCAAATGCTTTTACAAATACATGACCTTGGTCCATGAAATACATTGAATCTGAGTGAAAATGACAATATTATAGAATGTATTGAAAATAAAATCCTGTAATTATTTTATAATAATGTTCTGGAGATTTCTGGCCTTCTTATATATCACTCATATCCATTGACTAGAGTCAGAGCAAATAAACTTATTCTAAAGCAGATAAGATAATAGCTACATGCATAGTGGCTCTTTCTAGTGATTACAGTGTTTAAGCATAATATCTATTGGCCTCCAGTGCTACAGTAAAACCAAGACCACCTGCAGGAAAAATGACAATGAAAGAAGATGAATTAGAACCAACAGACCCTCTAGGATTTATGCAAACTGGAGAACAATTATCTCTTCTGATGGAATGCAAACAAAAAGAAAATCAGATTAAAGCAAGAATTCCTAATGCGTATTGAGAAAAGCCCTGGGCTAAAAATAAAAATTGCACATCTTTAAACATAACTTGAGCCCAAAAGTGGGACTGAGAGCTTGCTTTTTATTATTATTATTTAACTACATTTCATTTACTGTAATTTTAGGCTTTTAGCAAAATCACAGCCGCAGAGGAGACACACGAGCAGCCTAACTTTCGAAAAGCTCGAAATGAGAAGGCAGCCCAAAACGTGCTTGAGGATTACATGATAGGCCACCAACACTGATGGGTTGCAATTCATTTAACCTTGCTTTCAGCCATCGAATTTTAAATGTTATATCATTGATCCACAATTGCTAGCAATTTTCTTGAGCTTTTAAAAATCTAGCATGGATGTTTACCGTAAAATACAGAGCTAAATCTAGTGTCATTTTTCATCATAGACTTCTTTGATACAAGTAAGCTGGTAAACATGTCCATTCTATTTTGGAGTTAATTACTATATTTACCCATTAGGTATTGCATTCATTAACTCAGGTTTATGGTGTGGCACTATTTATTAACATTCCTAGAAGCTACAGCTATGAAAATTATGTAAAGGTATTTATTATGTATCTGGGTATTATGTATAGGAAGATTCTTATTTCCTTAAATTATTAGATCATTAAAATGATAATTAAGGACCTTAATTCATAAATATTCAAGGTTCTGTGTTAATAAATAAAAATTGCAACAAAAATCACATAATTTGGGAAATGATGAAGAGACCTAATATGCCTTAAACATTTACATTTCTTGCAGTAAGAATTTCATCATTAGACACTCCTAGCTTTTTCCATTATGCATAGATTAACCTTAAAAAAGCCAGAAGCTTCCTAATTTTGTTGTTAAAATCCAACTAATAAAATCCAACTAATGCCTTTGGCATTTGGGAAGAGGAGTCAGTGCAGCTTCTTCACTGTATTACAATTTGTTTCTTCATATGGTATTCTTGAATATAACTGTTCACTTCAAAGGTAGGCTAGATGATCTCAGGGTGAAAGCTACCTCCAAATTCTACCAGTCCATATCTATTGCCTCACAATAGGCATATATCTGTGGATTCGGCAAAGTGTAGTTGATTTATATTCCTGTTTTTTCTCCATTTCATTTTACAAATGGAAGAGTTAGAGAATCCTATTCTGAAGCAAATTCTAATGCAGATGATCAATCCCGCCAGGCTATACAGCTGGCACATTTATCATTTTTCATTTGTGAGACAGAAGAACAGAGAAAGGTAAGGAAAACACAGAGAGGGAAAAGATCTTCTCCTGCTATACACAGACTCCAAATTTTTTTCTTCTCTTTTTCCCTCATGAATTATTATAGTAACCTGAACAGATGTCAACCTGGCATTTGAACTCTGAAATATAGTTGGAAAAGCAAGTTATAACTAATGCAGAGAAAAAGGATGGGTGTCAGAAAGCAGCCCTCTTCTTCAAATTTCAGATAAGCTTCTCTTGCCTAAGGGAGGGGCCTGTCGAAAAGAAAATGGAACTGGAATGGAAAGCTTAGTAAATGCTTAGTAAAAAGCAACTTCTCTACTTGAAAAAGTCTGTAGTTTGTCTGGGGAAACAAGCATTTAGGCTACAAGAAACTCAGTCTGCATCATCTTCTGTCAGGAAGTCACAAGTTTGCTGACTTCTGAAAAATTTACTCAGTCAATGGCCAACAGAAATTTAAGAAGTGTGAATTGGTTGAGGTAGAACAACTCCATGAAACAAGGAATGGCTGCCCTCTGTATCACTACCACATCTTGTATTTTCCCCCCTTCCATTCTATAATTTTTGAAGATTGCTTGGACAAGTCCGTGCAGTTTCTTCGCAAGGTTTTTCAGAAGTGATTTACCCATTGCCTCTTTCCTAGGGCTGAGAGAAAAGTCTCAGGGTTACCAAGCTGGCCTTGTGCCCAGGCAGAACTAAAACTCATGGTCTTCTAGTTTCTAGCCTGATTCCTTAACCACTATACCAATCTGGCTCTCTCATGTTCTTCACTGCACTTTAAAATGAAACATACTGAAGCATTACAATGGCACGTTTCCAGTTTTAATTAAGAAGTATACTTGGATCATCAGACATTTAAGCTGGCAGAATAGTCAAATTAGAAACTGTCCTAGAAACAGTAAAATGGTATAATTTTCTCTTCATTTTGTTACTTGAATTGTTTTGTAGAAGAAAACAGTTTGTCCAATCCCGTCCATTTGCCTAGAGTGACTTGAAAGTGATTAAATAGATAGGAGGAGTTTTTTAAGTCTTCAATTCAGCTGAATGAAATTTTTAATTCTTGTTACATAAACACTTTAGAGTTAAGCAAACATTGAATTGGCTATGTTGGCAGATTGAATATATTTCAAAGCTTTAGAGCAGGGGTCCCCAACCCCCAGTTCATGGGCCGGTACTGGGCCATGGCATGCCAGAAACTGGGTCATGCAATGAGAAAGACCCATCTGCAGGATGCAGGCAATGCATGAAATCACACTCCCTCTGGTCTGCAGAAAACCTCTCTCCATGGAGGCTCAAAAGGTTGGAAACCGCTGCTTTAGAGCACCTGTTGATTGTGCAATGAACATACTATCGTCCAGCTTGTATCAACAGCCTACATAAAAAGTAATTTCACTTGCACTGAAACACTGAAAAGGTTATTTTATTTTTATTGATCTTACCTAGCCTTAAGCTGTGGGAAAATTATATTTTAGTTTTCTTATCGCATCAACTTTTGTACATTTCTTGCTATGGCAGTTTTTATATTCAATTTCTCTCAATTCATATTTTCTCCTTGCATTGGCCCTTATTGTATTCCTTTGGGCAGGGCTGTAATTTCTGTGATATGCAATGGGACCATATAATATCATAACATCTACTTATTTTTGTTTGGTACAAACCCATTTGCTCCACAATCTCGGGTGGGAATACTCGAGAGGCAAACGCTCTTCGGAATATGTCAGAAAATTCTTTATCAAGACCTCCAATACCCATCTTCTCAAAATTCCAATCAGGGTTGATGATAGATTGACGGTTTTCCCGAGTTTTGGATTTGCCTATAGAACAAAAGAGAAAATTCAAGACCAATAATTTCAATATGAACTGTTACAGATGGCTATGATAAATTTCAAATACACTATTACATATATCTGATACATAAAACATCTCATTAAGAACAGGAGTTAAGAATTTCAAACTCATTTAGTTAAGAATAGATTGAAAGACTGCTGATACTTCACTATATTAGAAAATATAGCCCTTGTCTAAAATGTCTTTGCATGTATAAACAAACAAACAAAACACACATATACCTTTCAGGCTTAACAAGAATTTAATTAGCCAAGTTTTCATCCCTATATTTTCTTGTGTTTTAATAAATAATATACGTATGTATAATTTCATGCAAGCAGAAAGCACTATTTTAAGTTGGATACTTAAAGATTCTTCTCTGCTTTTTTACAAGTCAAGGATATAATAAGATATAATGTCACAGAATCATATAATAATATATCACAGAGCTTACACTAGATTTGCTATATTTTTTAATTGGGACAGACCAATACATCATGTTGAACTTTTGATATTTGCTCATGACATGACAAGTTATGAAAGATTACTCAAATACATGGAAATCATACTTTCCTTTTTGTTTAGAACCAATTTTCTAGATTTCATAGATTTGGAAATATGTTTGAAAACACTACACAGCACTGTAGTCATCTAAGCAATTGTGTTTTTTATCATTCTAGCGTCTTTCCTCTAAGAATAAAATTCTAACAATACCAAACTAGAAATTTGCCCATGATTAACTTGAGGTTAAAGCAGAAATAAAGAATGTTCTCTCTCCCCCTCCCTCCCTCTCTGTTTCTTTCTTTCATATTTCTTATCCACCTCATTTCCCTCAGAGACGAACTCTAGTTCATGTACCATATACTTTGGCATAAGCAGATTGACAGAGGCATAATAAGTTTATAATAGGTATAACACCCTTATTTTTTTGCAAGTGCAGGAGATTCCATCAACAATTTGTTTCCAATAATGACTTAATTTGAAATAGTAATTAGTAACTGTCAAAAATCTGAATGAAGTTTATAAATTAACATTATCATCCATTAATTTTAAGAAATTAGAAAAGGGTAAAAATATATTTTTCTCAATGAATGAAAGGAGGATGGGAGGAAAGGTTATATTTAGCTATTATGTATCAAGGGGCCAGAATATCTAATCATTCTATATACAAATCATTCTAACTGGCACAAAGAAAGTTACTTATATATTTCTAGACAGAATATATAGTAGCTACTGGTAAACTAGATCATGTCTATCATTTCACCAATCCATTCTGTAAACAAATTAGAATTAAAAATCAGTCCCACAATTTTCTTAATATTAAAGGGAAAAGAAATTTTAAAAACCCATACTGCAATAATATGCATCATCTTATGTATGCCTGTTTATTAACCCATAACTCTAAATTCTTTCCTGCAACATGGTAACTCTTCTGGGGCCCAGAAATATGCTCGAGCAGGGGGTTGGACTAGATGATCTCCAAGATCCCTTCCAATTCTATTATTCTATGTTTAAACATGCTTTAAACTGATAGAGCTCATCGCCTTCACACAAAAATCTGTTTTCTTAATTTGAATAAAATAACTGAAGATAAGAGAGAACATTGTTTCTACAACACTTGGAATCAGGAATGCTGGCTGGCCTGTTGCAAATGGCTCAGAGTTCGAATGAGCTATTCAGACCTTGCTAATGTACTTCCCCTCTTCTACCTTCCATTCAGTCTTCTTGAACTTGGAGATCTAGTTTAAGGTGTGGACTTCACCTCCCGGAATTTTTCAGTCAACATTAAGAATCCTTGGAACTGAAATTTACACTATTTATACAGCAAAGTCTGTCAAGCTTTTTAAATAATATTTTTACTATATTCTCACAAAAGAGCAGATAAATGATTCAGACCAGGCACTAGAATCTAGGGGAAAGAAAGGATTAAAAGTAAAAAGACAAAGAGCTGACATGAGCCCAAATAAGAGTGAAGAAAAAGTAGGTAAGAAATAAGGATAAGAAAAAGGGAACAATGCTTTGGACAGTTGTGCTGTGAGGACTGATGGAATCTGACAAAATCCATTCTGGGAATCCACATGTATATTACATCACTGTTTTCTTCACCACTTCTTTCTTTTGTTCTATTTTTTTTTTTTGCACTTCTTTCTTTCTCTCTAATTCTCATTGTTCCCAGCACTCTACAGTCTCCATGCCACACACATTCTTCCTACTTCATATGGCTGCATTTTGGCATCTATTTTCTTGCATGCAAAGCTACACTGGCCTTTGGCATGTTAATTTCTCTAAAAGGCCTAGAGGGAGTGAAACAGGAACTCTGCTGAAGTATTTTGTTATTGTGTGCAACATATTGGACAATGGTACCATATAACCATGTCAGAAGATCTAGATAGCAATAGACTAATGGCTTTGGGGTCAAGAGGAAAAAAAAGTGATCAGTGAATGGGCAAATTGCAAGCTACAAGGATTTGAACAACAGAAAAGTGGAAACAAGAATGACAGCAAAGTGGAAACAAGGAATAAAAAAAAAATGGGGAAATACAAGACCACAGCTAGGACTTTGATTATGAGGGGCTGTATAAATTGACAGGAAGGAAAGTATGGAGACCTGAAGCCATATATCCTGGAATCAAAGGTATTGGGGGGTGGAGAGATAAGGATTATGTTCTTAGTTTAGTCTAGATTCTGAGGGGGAGAGAGTTCACTGCTATTTACTCTTGTCTATGAAAGAGGTGCAGGAAGGTCATAGGGGAATTCATTAAGAGAATTAAGGTAAATGGTTAGCTTTTAAGCTGCAATATTTTATGTTATTTCCAAAGAAGGAGCAAAATTAACCACTCATTTTTTCCATTTTATTTTTCTTATTCAATACTGCCACATCCTGGCCATGAGTGGTATTTGAAACTCTGACAGCAAAACAATTATGGTTTTTCTTCCATTCCACAATGCATCTTTTATTAAAGCCCATGTCACACTGGCCAACGGATGCAAAACAGACACAACGGACGAGAAAATGTTCCATCCGTTGTTATCCGCTCTCAAAAGGGGCAAAAATTTGCATAACCGGAGCGGATAACACGGACGCGGGGAGGACGCGGGGAGGACGCAGGGCGGATGCAAAGCGAATGCGGAACGGAAGCCTAGCGGATGGAAGCAGATGGGAGTGGGTGGCACATCCGCAGGGCTTCCGGGGGGCCTCAGCAAAGCGGATGCAGAACGGATACAGCGGATGCAGAGCGGACGCTGAACGGATAAAGCGGATGCACAGCGGAAGCCTAACGGATGCCTGGCGTTCACTGCGCATGCGGGGAGGATGCATTGCGTCAGCCCCGCGGATATAACGGAAGCAGCTCGGAAGCAGGTCACCATTCAGAGGAAAGACCTGCTGCCGGACACATCAGCTGCCTTGCCTGCCCTGCCTGCATGTCTGCCTGCCAGCCTTGCTGCCAGCCTCGCTACCAGCCTCGCTGCCAGCCTCCCTGCCAGCCGGTCTGCCTGCCAGGTTTGCTGCCTGCCTTCCTGCCAGCCTTGGTTCATGTCTGCCTGCCAGCCTTCCTGCCAGCCTTGGTTCATGTCTGCCTGCAAACCTTGGTGCCTGCCTGACTGCCAGCCTGCCTGCCAGCCTGCCTGCCAGCATTTCTGCCAGCCTTGGTTCCTGCCAGCCTCCCTGCCAGCAGCAACCCCACAACCATGCAGAAGCACAGCAAGCCTCAGCCATCTGCTGCCAGCCCTGGCAAGAGGGACAGGGCTACCATCCCGCCCCCTGGCCCTCACTCTGGTTCTGCTGGGGCTTCTGCAGCACGGGCTCGCTCTTCTGGGGCTGGCGCTTCTGCTGCTTCTGCTTCTGGAGGAGGAGCTGATGACAAGCACTCCAGCACCAGCCACCTCCACAGCACCTGGACCCTTCACCCCTGAGACTGAGCGACCAAGAGGAGTGCCAGAGACTCTTTTTTGTCTTATAGCTTGTTGTTAGTAAAGTCTATTTTTGATTCACACGCTTGCTTCATTTCTTTTTTTTGTATAAAGTCTTGCTGGAAACTTTTAGAAATGGTTTAAGCCTTTGCATGCTTGTGGGATGGGTTAAGATACCTGTGGGATGGGCAGGGATACCTTTGGGATGGGTAATAGCTGTGGGATAGATAAACCTCCAGTGCAAGCATAGTGGGACTGTATGGTCCACCCTCCCAGGTGCCACACCTACGGCCCTTTATTATCAATAATAATGTAATAATTATCCACACATGTCAACATAAACACAACTCTTTATTAAACACCCTGTTCATTATAGGCCAACCAAACATACATGGCCCAATCTCATCCATGTGATGAGACAGGTTGAAGGAAGCATCCATTAAGCATCTACCATCCTGTCTTGCCACTCCACTGCTCCAGCAGGGGAGTTGCACCATTGTCTCAGGAGGTTGCGCTGCTTCTTCGCTTCACTTGAGGCTCTGTTGGGGCCTAGCACATCCTCAGTGTCGATCAGGTTTCGCCCTTGCCTCCATTTCCCAGGCTCCATGACCCCATTGGCTTGTTGGAAGTCCACGAGCCTGTTCTGCAAGTCTGGGTAGCGGGTGCACGAGATTGTGCAGGATGCAGCAAGCTTCCATGATCCTCCTCACGGTCTCTGGGCAATGCTGCATGGTGGTGAGAAGTACCTGGAACCTGTTGGCCAGGATGCCAAAGGCGTTCTCCACCACCCGCCTTGCCCTGGACAGCCTGTAGTTGAAGATCCTCTCTTCACGGGTGAGGAGTCTGGAAGTGTAGGTCTTCATGAGGTAGGTTGTGAGGGAGAAGTCGTCATCCCCCACGATGAAAGCCCATGATGAGGTTGCCTTCCAGCCCCTCCTTGAGGTCACTGCGTTGTATACCTGGGCATCTGAACATGAGCCGCTGCCTGAAGCATCGATGTACATGAACTTGTAGTCAGCATCAACCATGGCAAAGAGGATGATGCTGAAGAAGCCCTTGGAGTTGAAATAAGTGGACCCCGACTTGACTGGAGCTTTGCAGGCCACGTGCTTGCCATCTATGGCTCCAACGGTGTGGGGGAAGTTCCACTTCTGATACCACTACTCTGCAACTTTCTTCCATCCTTCTTCTGTGGAGGGTACTGGAGGAGCTCCTCCTTGTATTCTTCGATGATGGCCTGCATCACTTCTCTGACCACAATGCTGATGGTGTTGGCACCCTCCAGCCATTCTGCATGCTCCTGTAGGAGGTCCCTGAGGACAGGTGGCGCAGAATGAGTGCCACCTTGAGCCCAGGTTCCAGGCTTGGCCGGAAGCTGGTGTTTGCCTTGGTCAACCTGGGTGTCAGGCGCTGCACAACTTCGTCAAATATGGCTGGCGGCATTCTCATGAAGTTCTGGAACGCCCGAGTGTCTTCGCTCCTGAGTTCCACCATCAGCTTGTTGTACAGTCCGTCCTCCGCTCTACTGGCGAACCATCTTCGGACCCAGACTCTTTTTGGGTGGCTCCTTTTCTTCTCGCAGTAGTGTTCACAGAGCCTGTAGATGGCTTTGCAGTGTTGCAGAACGATGGTGGCTGCCGAAAGGACTTTGTTACAATCCACGGTGGACATGACTGGATGCTGTGGAAGAGGAAGAGGCAGATGAAGGCTGCAGAGGTCTGCACCTCTGAGCTGCTGTTCTGAAAGTGCGATGCAGGCGAGTTGCTCCCCCTTTTGATAGGCAGTATAAGTTTTCCGCTAGGCATCCTCTAGGCATGCTCTAGACATCCTTAATATCCGAGATAGGTCCCCTCTGCGAACGTTTTTTCAGCTTTAAACGCTTTGTTTCCACTAGGCATCCGTTCTGCATCCGTTCCGCGTCCGTTCTGCTTCCTCCCTGCATCCGGGTGGATGCGCGTTGCGCGGATGCGTCACGGACGCCAAGCGGATATAGCGGATGCGTAACTGATGTGTAACGGATGCGTAGCGGATGCGTAGCGGATTGAGAACGGACAAACTGGATACATTTTCCGCGCAAAAGTTTTAGGCAGCCCAAAACTTTTGGAGCGGATGAAACGTCCATAAACAGATGCTGGACAGATAGAGATGAAGCCAAACGGAGGCAGTGAGTACAGAACGGATACATCACGTTAACCAACGGATGGCAAGGTTTTTTGTCCGTTTTACATCCGCTTTGCATCCATTGGTTCAGTGTGACATGGGCTTAACCATCAAATCCCACAAGCATTCTCTAATCTAAAAAAGCAGTTATAACAAAGCAAATTCAAACAAAATTGGTAGAACTTACAAAACAATGCAAGTTTCTGCTAAATTAAGTCGATAAGTTTTGAAAAATATTCCACAAATTGATTTAAAATATAAAGTTGTCATAAAATGCAACATTTATAATGCTATACAACATCTATAGATGGTTCCCAGACTCTGATAAAATCCTTCAAAGAAACTCTCTGTCAACCTAAAATATCAGATCAGTGGAAGATCTAGATTATCATCCTTTTATCCTAGGCACGACATAGTGCATATAATAAATCCAGAAGTTAGAGAGGAATTTCCCACATCCAAATGAAAAAAATAAAATAAAGTGTAGAAAATCCCTCATTTATCAATCAGTTTCTAAGCAATTGACTACCCCAGGGGTCATCAGTGATGTAGCTTTTTGTCATCTGAAAAAGCAGCAGAGAGAGGAATTGTCTAACCAAAACGTAATATAATGGTTAAGGAGTTAGATCAAGATCTGAGAAACCTACATTCCTCATTCAGTCAGGCAGACTCACTGATCTAGGGCTATCATTGTTTTTCAGCCCTCCCATCCATAATGATTTTGCTTGGAAGAAAGGATTAGAAGAATACTATACAGTATATGCCACCTTGAGATAAAAAATGAGGTATGTACAGATCATAAGCATCAATGTCGTGGATTTTAAGAAGCCCCCTCAGGATGGAATACAATTGAACATGATCAATAGAGAAGCTGTAAAAGAACAATTGGCAGTGCCAACATACAACAGTCAGTATATCTGTGAAGAAATATATATAAGTATAAGCTGAACAGCATACATGTAAGTACCTGCGAAAACCTAAGAAAACACACATATATATATATATATATATATATACACACACACACACACACACACACACATATATGTATGTATGTATGTATGTATGTATGTATGTATGGTATTCAGCTTTGTTCGGGTATTTTCCCACGTCACTGTAATTGTGCTTTTAAAGTTGTAGCAACGTTTCAGCAGAATCTCATCTGCCATCATCAGGCTTCTGTATTGTGTTAGTCTGTGAGTCAGACTTTTACAGTTGTTTCAGTTTTGTGAAAGTCTGACTCACAGATATATACATATACATATACTTGTTTTCTTAAGTTTTCACAGGTACTTACATGTATGCTGTTCAGCTTCGTTCGGGTATTATCTCACGTCATTGTAGTTGTGCTTTTACATACATATACATATATACAAATGCATTTTAATACCTACTTCCCATGATGTATTTGTTTTTGCCAACTTTTCTCCTAATGCATCTCTTTAATATGCACATTTTAAAAATATTCTAGTATACTGAAAAGGAGTAAATTTCTAAAAGGCATTTTAAAAAGGAAATAAATGTATTTAACTACCATTCACTTTATATATATGTTCAAAGAAGTGTGACTAAAGTAGATTTACCTAAGAATCTAAGCTAATAAAGGTATCTAAAATTTGTAAATGCCAATGAAAAGTAACTGGGTTCACACTCTCATGATCTGGCTATAGGATCTTTCATTATTAAGTGGGTGACATCTCTCCATATACATCTGGCTACTGAATTTTTTTCCATGCTTCTTTTAAAGGCTCAAAAACTGTAATTTTCCTTTTTATCTAATCATTACCAACTCTTTTCTATATTCTTGTTTTTCTTAAACCAAGATGTCATTAGTACCTTTGGTTAAAGAACAGTGTCTTCAGGAAAGTATTTGATGTTTTGTAGCTCCTAAAAGCTTATCCCCTTTAATAACATTTGTTGATCAGAAAAAATGAACTAGACTTCTACTACTACTAAGCCCATATAAATGGGGAGACAGACTAGTTAAAATGGATTAATAACTTTTGTGACTTCTGGTTGGAATCCAGAACTATTTCTCATCATTAGACTTACCAATAAGAGTGAGAGAAGAACTCTCAGCCTTCTCAAATGCAACTTGACTATTTCCCACAACAAGACCAATTTCAATCTAAGCATGGAAACAAAATACACAAATAAAAGCCTTTAGGAATAATGACATTTTCAATATTTCCCCTTGAGATGCAGAAGGCAAGAAACAAATTGGCCAACAGCAGAATATAAAGTTATTTTAATCCAACTGGCATTCTGCCTTCACGCTATTTTCAACAGCATGTGTCAAAGGAGACTAATTCGTGATTATCTGCTCTCTGATCAAACCATGAAAACAGGAAGAGGATCAGCATCTAAGGTTCTAGAAAGGAAAACAGCTGCCAGCACAGAAGGTGGATGCAGAAAATACTCAAAATGGGAAATGACTTAAGTGGGAATAGAATAGTTCTAATATAATAATGAACAGAATAAACAGAATTTGCCATATTTATATCTGACAAATTAAAACTGATTTAATGATAATGTTACCTTAAAACATGAGACACTTCTATGATATACATTTGACTCTTAGGATTTGATCTCGTTTTTTAGAAGTTTTATTGGGTCATATGCTGTTTCTTAAAGTGTTTATTTTCAGTATTATTTCTTCAATTTCTCAAGGTTAGTTTGATTTTCATTGATTATGAAATTCTCTTAGTCTAAGAACTAAGATTATGATAGTTGTGCATGGTTCACTTAATGAAATATTAGTTTGCGAAATAGTAAAGTTTTTCCCCTTTAAAAATTAAAAATCAAGTAATTACTTTGTTTGGGTATGTCTTTTATTTAGACTTCAGACAATTTCAAACACATGGTGATGACAACCCCAAATCAGGAGGATCTGAAATCTGCAGACCATTTTTCATCTTTCTGGGGGAAGGGTGCTTCTTAACATGCCAGCTTGTTTTGTAAGAAAATCAAGTTCTCAAGACTGCATTTTTTTCTGCCAAATTTCAATAGATGTAGTCTTGGAGAATGCTAGGAACCCCTCAACCTGCTGCTTATCAGTTAAATGAGATATTCAGATACAATTAATAGAAGATTGGCCAAAGTGCCTCCAAGAAGTCCACAAAGAGTGCCCTTTCCCAAATTCTGGGACTTGAAAGTTCAGCTGCCAGTTTTTAAGTCATGATCTTTGTCTTAAGACTACATGCATATTCAATTATGCAACTTACCTTCTGTTTTTTACTTGTGGCAGAATCTCCTTTAAGAATACTAGGATCCATAGCTTCAATGTCCTTGACCAATAAGCCAAAAAGTTTGTCATAAAAGCTAAACACAAGCTGCAGGAGTAAAGAGAAATGCACATTCAGATAATATAACAGGACAGACAACGAATGTTCCACATACAAAATTGGGTGATATGATTTATCCTAGATACCAGAAGATACATGCTATGAAGATCAGGGCCTTTCCTGATCTGCAAATTTTAAAGCAGAAGTACAGACAGTCCTTGACGTACAACAGTACATTTAATGACCATTCAAAGTTACAATTGCATTGAAAAAAAGTGGCTTATGACAATTTTTCACACTTACAACCATTGCAGTATTCCCATAATCACATGAACAAAATTCAGATGTTGGCAACTGACTCATATTTATGACAATTGCAGTGTCCCTGAGTCATGTGATCCCTTTTGTGGGCTTCTTACAAAGTCAATGGGGAAGTAAGATTTACTTAACAAACATATTACTGACTTAACAACTGCAGTGATTCACTTAAGAACAATGGCACAGAAGATCAGAAAATGGGGCAAAATTTACCTAGCAACAAAAATTTTGGCTCAGTTGTGGTTGTAAGTCGAGGCTGCTTGCATAAATTGCTGAAATATCATATCCCTGAGTAAAAGTCTCTTCATGTCTCTTTTAATCATTATCAGGTTGTGTCTTATATCATACAGTCTATCTATTCATCCATCTTTATTATAAACTATTGTGGGTAGAGAAAAATGTTGTTGATGATATTATAGTCCAAATTAAGAAAACAAGTTTTGGGTTATAGAAATACTCCAATGAGTATTCTTCATATTCAATGGGAACTTTGGAAGTAATCACCTGAATGTATCTGGAAGGCATTGTTTTTCAATTTCAAACCCAACACCAATTATACACTGTTTTCTTCTATTCTGCATTACTAATCACCTTGGGCACAAAGCCAGCTAAATCGTTTTCTCTCAGCCCTAGGAAGGAGGTAATGGCAAATTATTTCTGAAAAACCTCTAGGAAGTCTCTGAGAATCAAACACAACTGAACAGAAGAAGAAAACAATCTCTTCACTTAGCAACAAAAATAATTTTAAGAAATTATAAAAATATAACTTATTTTTATTTTCTATTGCAATTATTATGCTATCTAATGGTTATAATAAATATATAGCTTGTCTTGTACCATCCCTACAAATGGTCAACCGAGCATCTTATGATTTCTGCTCTAATAAATTTGGCAAAAGATTCTAGCAAGCAAGTCTTCTCCAACAAGTGTTTCAGAATTCCATGGATTGCTTGAGATATTCTGGTTGTATAAATAACTTATTATATCGATCAACATCTTTTTAAGTGATGTCCTTAAAAATGTTGCTTACATCTAGGCATCAAGAGCCCAAAATAATCCCCAAAAGTTTGCAGCCTACAAAAAAAATATAGAACAAGTATATGCTAACAGATGACCTTTTATTATTTGCAATATAAAAGGAAGTGCATGAAACTTATCATTCATAATTATTCACATCTTGGCATCAAATATAAAAGTTATTGCTAAATGAGAAACACACAAATGTATAAAACCATTGGAACACAAACCTGCTGTCCAACTGTAAATGCTTGGTTATTGAATTGCTGGATGAACTCTGCTGCCATTTTGTCTGAATCATAGGGATTTGAGTCAATACTTTTCTTCTGCAGGAAGTCTATCTCAATAGTCATCGTGCCAATACACTGCTTGGTCTTATCAAAGTTATACAAGGAAACTGTTAGAAAAGAAAAAAAATCTTGAATCATGATTCCTTTTAGTAGAACTCTGTGTCCAAATTTAATTACTATTTTAATAATGTCAGAGTCAAAACTAATTGAGCTCATACACTATATTTTATCTCTTTTTGTTTTTACCTGTCCACATTTTTCCCCAAAACAATAAAGGCTCTTTCTAGTTAAAGTCATGATTATTCACAAAAAAGCCTTTATCAAATCATACTATTATATGATCACAGGAACTGGAATTCAGGGCTTGGAAACTAAAATGGGGGTTATTAGCTAATTAGTTATTAGCTAAAATGGGGGTTAGAGGGCCTCCAACCCAACAATGTTAGGTAGCTATCTTTTATGGTCTAAAACAGGAATATATATTTTGGATTACATTTCACATGATTATTTCTTACGATACCTGACAATTTCTTCATATAATTATTTCATACTTTTGCATCAGTAGTAGGTAAATATTTTGAAAAACATCAAGGTGCCTACTACTGATGCAAAAGTATAAAATAGTTATATATGGAATCTAAATTATTGTTTTATTAAAAACTAATTGTTACAAGTGTTTTTAACTATAATCACATTTTTAGAAAATGGACACCAAATGCATGGGACCCACATGATTCTCAGATATATAACCAAATACTTCACTGCATGGCCCATTGTTCCCTACCATCTACAATACCTGTAGGTAAATTAGATGGAAACACAAGAACATTTTCATTTCTGGTTAAACACCATCCGATTTTCATTCCTAAACAAAATGAGTCTATTAGTAGGATTGCTTATTGTGTCACAAAATACTTTGTGGAATTATAAAATGTGTTGTACAAAATGGTCAAATCTTCCCTGAGAATTATTGTTGAAAAATAAGCATAATGATAATCAAAATATCTGTTCACAATGTGTCATGACTGTTGTTTCCTTGAAATTGAACATCTAATTTACACATAAACTTACTGAAAAACAACTGGCTATTTTGTTTGGTTGGTTGATTTGACATTTTTATTTTATTTTAAAAGATAGCTTCAAATGCAATTGATTAAAAAAAACAGATTTTTATTTATATTTTTATTGAGGTTCCATCCTTCTGAGATTGGTAAAATGAGGGCCCAGATTGTTGGGGGCAATAGCTGACTTCATAAACCACTCAGAGTGTGCTGTAAAGCACTATAGAGTGGTCTATAAGTCTAAGTGCTATTGCTATTGCCATTGCGATAAAAGAAAATTATGGCCTGTGTAGAATCGGAGAGATTAACCCTAGAATTAAAAAACAAGGGGGAATCTGAGTACTATGGAACGTGGAATAAATTCTATCAGTGGTTGCATAGAAGGAGGCAAGGTCAGAATATAACTAGCTGTGATGATTAGAATAATTAGTAAACAATGTATCAAACAAGAGGATTGTAAATGGTGAAGTAAAATTTATATGTGTATAACAATGTATCAAACAAGAGGATTGTAAATGGTGAAGTAAAATTGATATGTGTATAACAACTGTAAAGGCAGAACGGATGAACCATGTTGTATTCTTATAATTAAAATGTAAAAAATAAATTTTAAAAAAGGAAAGAAAGTTTTACAAACTATATAAAATGGAACAGGGATTTTCAAGGTAACTTTTGATTAGTATCATATATAAAAATAAATATATCAAATTTAACTATTAAAAATCAATAAGTAACAAAAGTAATCAAAATGACAAAGAACATCAAACAGAACAAACAATTATTAGGTGCTTCTATTTTTTTAGATGTATTTTTTATTATTTGTTTTCCAATATACATCCATATTGTGCGCAAACAGAGTTGATTCTGGGTATCATTCATATTAATCCAATTCCTCACAACAATATTAGTAATCTCTATCACATTTGTAGAAATTAAGTAACCCCTCATATTGTTTAAGCATACATCAACTAAAAAAAAAAACCTAACTCCTCATCTTTATCTCTATCTTCATCTATGTCTTTCTTGTTCAAAAGAAATAAAAGACATATATAAACCTTTCTTTATATATGTAAAAAATTAATTCTAAGTATTCATATTGATCCAATTCAAGCTAACAACATTAGTAATCTCACATTTATCAAATTTAAGTAATACTCATATTATTTGAAAAAATACATAAAAGAAAATGCCTAACATCTGTAAACTTCTTATCTTTCTATTATTTTTATTCATTCTATAAAAATTTATATTCTAATATTTCCCTTATGTAATTTTATTTCTGTCTCCTTTAGCTTATGATCAGGTGATTTCAATATTTAAATGGCAATTCTTTTTATCCATCATCTCTTCTCCTCCCATACTCATCTTTATCTCTATCTTCATCTTGTCTTCCTTATTCAATCTAGACCTTCCTCCCAATACAACCGCATGGTGCCAATTCTCCCAAATATCTGCCAATGTCCCAATCTCCTTACCAAAAGTATATTCCTGTTTCTCCAATTGTCGATTTATCTGTATTTTATTGTCTTTTTTCCTTTATTAGCTGATTTGTCAGTCCTATTTTTTGCTCCCATCCTTGGTTTCTTTGTTGATGTGGCCAATCCATCTGTTCTTTCTGCTCCTCTTGCTTGCCATTTATTTGGTCTTCCTCTTCATCAAGCTATTGCTTCATTTGCTTGTTTTTCTGATCCATATTCTTTTCCTGTTCATGTTCCATTTGCTGGTTTAAGAAGTTCATTTCATCCAATCTTCTGTTGGTTCCACCAATTCATGGGCACTTTGGTCTTTATTCATTGTTCTCTGCAAGATATTTTCCATTTTCTCATCCATCCTGTCATTCAAATCCATCACATTTTGTAACAACAAAAAAGTCTCATTCAAAAGTTTCCACAGTTGTTCCTTCAACTCCAAACATAGTAGCAAAAAAAGTGGAATCATGCCTCAATCTGATTCAGAGAGTCCAAAATTATGGGAGTATGGTTTATTTTCCAGTCCTTAGTCGGTGGAACTCTCCTCTCAAATTTCCATGCTGCCTTTTTTCCAACAGATGTTTATTTCACTCAATCTCCATTCCTTTCAAACAAAATCAATTATTTAAATAAGCCAAGCCAAGCATTTACTCAGTACTCTTGACAGTCCAAGGTATCTTTCAAGATCTTTAAATCTGCTCTGTGATTCTAATCTTTTATTCTAGCTTCCCAGAGTCTCTTTTATAAAATGTCTCTTTCATTCAATCTGTTCTTTCAAAACAAGGTCAATTGTTTAAATGAGCCAATTCCAACATTTACTCAATACTCTGATAGTCCAAAGTATTTTCCAAATGATTTAAGTCTGTAGTTTTAGTCTTTTATTTTAATTTCCCAGTGTTTCTTTTATAAAATGTCTTTCTTATTTCTGCCTCTGGTAAGCATAAGGCAATAAACAGTTAAAGATCAGAACTACTAAATATCAAATATTTCAAAAGAGATCTGAAGTTATAGGAGTATGCTTTGTTTTCCAATCATTAGCAGATAGCACTCTCCTCTCAAATTTTGATGTTGCCTTTTTTCCAGCAGATATTAATTTCAATCAAGATCCATTTCTTACAAAGCAGAGTCAATGATTTAAATGAGCCAGTTCCAGCATTTACTCCATATTCTAATAGTCCAAATTACTTTCCAACTTCTTTAACTCAGCTCTATAATTTTAGTTTTTTATTCTGGTTTCCCAGAGTTTCTTTTATAAAATGACTTTCTTATTTCCACCTCTGGTAAGTGTGAGACAACAAAAAGTTAAAAGTCACAGCCCTCCATGGAAATTTCTTTACTTCCTCTGTTACTCTCCTAAAGTCTAGGAGTCACTTTTCCTTTCGTCAGTAGATGGCACTCTCAACTTGCTTTTCAACAAAAATCTCCAAAGTGGTTATTTTTTCGCAGCCTAAACAATTATGTTTTTAGAGTCTCTTATCACAGATTTTTTATTTCTTGAAGTTAATTTTTAAATAGAAGAATCATCATCTCACCCAGTAACAATCTCTATTCACTGCTCTCTTCACTCCTGCATTTTCTTAGGTACTCTGAACTGTCCCTGGTTTGATGGCAACCATGTTGACTGACTGCCGCTGCTCCTCGTCTTCGGATGAGGTAGATTTTCCAAGTCAAGGAGGAGAGATGCGGCTCTCCTCCACCTGCAAGGTGCCCCTCTTTACTTCACCACCCCTACAGGATGGCGATGGTTCCTTTCTGAGCCCTCCAACGGGGAAAGCTTGAAGCAGGTCTTTACCTCCAATGCCATCAGAAGAACAGCCGGAAGTCCCATTATTAGATCCTTCTAAATCAGGGTTGCCAACCTTTTGGACCTCAGGGACCACCAAATTCATAATTTCAAATCCTGCACACTACTAATATGAATCCAGAGTGCCACTCGCTGAAGTGCCTCCTACTGACAGGATGGGGGTCCTTCAGGCACTTAGTTTGGCTGCCTGTTTCCGCAATCTTAAATACTCAGAGTCATTTGTACCCGTTTCCCACAGAAAACCAAACACCAGAATATCTCATCTCTTTTTCTCTCTCTCTCATCTCTTTCCCTCTTCCCTCTCTCTTTCTCCCTCTTTATCTCTCTCTCTCATCTCTCTTTCCTTCCCCCCTTTTTCTTTCTTCCTTTCTCCCTCTTTCTCTTTTTTTTCTCTCTTTCCCCCCTCATCTCTGTCCCCGAGGGTGGGGGCAGGGGGAAAGGAACCTCTGAACTAGTGCTGGATGGTGGCAATCTGATGTCCAGAGGCTGACAAGCCACATGCTGAAGACCAGATGGCTTGTGGGGTGATAGGATAACAGGGGTGATACCAGAGACAGATGGACTGATATGTGCAGGAGATTGTGGCATCAAAGCCCTTCCTGGATGTTCCCTGGCCTGTGAAGGGGTGTGGGGAAAGGAACCTCTGAACTGGTTTTACCTCCTGCTTCTGTGCATCGAGGAGGTCGAGTAGCTGCCAGTGATGCCCTCAGGTGAAGATGCTTCAGGGGCGAGGCTCAACCCCTTCAGAAGCCACAAAGCGCTCACTGCCCCTCTGGTACACACCAAGCCTCCTCCTTCCCACTGGACGTGTGAACGCTTCTGGCGAGGAGGAAGAGAAGCATAGTGGGAGGAGGCTTTGCAGCTCCTGAGGGGAGAAGTTGAGCCTCCCCCTCACAATAACTTCATCGCTGGCAGCTGCTTCCTGTATCTCAGGAGGTCCGTGCTCTTCCCGCTGCTGCTCGGCCTCCTCAATGCACTGAATTAGGAGGCAATAGCAACAACACGGGTTTGCTGGAGAGACTGCAGGACTGCTCCACTTCCCTGCCAGCCATCTGGTTTTCAGCACATGGCTCATCAGCCTCCAGACATCATATTCCCACTACTCAGCACCAGTTCAGAGGTTCCTCCCCCCCATCCCATCTCCTTGCAGGCCAGGGAACATCTGGGAAGGGCTCTGATGCCACGATCTCCCACATGCTACCCACCCTCCCCACATCAGGCAAAATCTAATATTTTAACATTTTAGATTACAAGAATCCAAACTGGATATAGAAGTCCACATGCAAAATTTCAATTTGTAAAGTGTTTTGCAAGTTGAATTTAATCCTCAAGTTTGTTTTTAAATCTCAATCTATCATTCTTCCATTAAAGGAATTATATATTATTTTCAGTAAAAAGCATAGAAGACCCTGGTAACTTACATTTCCTCTAAGGTGTGCATGTTGTTCATAAAACCTATATATGTTTATAAAGTCGATTACCAGCAAAATTAATTTTCAATAGTAGTAATATATTCAGTCATTATCAAATTCTAAGCTTGGAACTCACTGGGAATCCTGAACAAGTTCACCACTTCTGCTGAATTGCTGCAGCAAGGATTGCTTGGCTATGATATAGACTGAGTACTAAAAGAAGACCATCAGAACCTCCTACCAAGTGTTGCAGTTGGTACCAAATGACTCTCATTGGAACAGTTAAGCCAAGGCAGTGAGTTTGTGCCTTTTCCCTTGAACAGCAGGTAGAGAGAGCTATATGCAATGAAATATTATTCTAATGTATGCCGATTAGTCTACATTCAAAGTGACAATAAAGTTATTCTAAGTCATAGTAATTTTCCAATCTTTCTGTTATAGCAAACATGCTCCAGCCCCCACACATACATATTTCCCCTGCATACTAAGAAGTGCCCCCTTCTTTAAAAAAAAGATGTACAGGTAGTCCTCGACTTACAAAAGTTTGTTTAGTAACTATTCAAAGTTACAAAAGCATTGAAAAAAGTGACTTGTGACCAGTTTTCACACTTAAAATCATTGCAGCATCCCCCTGACCACGTTATAAGAGGCTTGGCAACTGACTTGTATTTAGATGGTTGGTGGTTCTGGAGTCATGTGATCAACTATTGTGACCTTCTGAGAATTAAAATCAATGGGGAAGCCAGATTCCTTTAACAACCATGTTATTAATTTAACAACTGCAGTGATTCACTTAATGTTTGTGGCAAGAAAGATCATAAAATGGGGCAAAACTCACTTAATAACTGTCTCATTTAGCAACAGAAATCTGCTCAATGGTGACCATACCTTTAATTGATTTCTCTTCTCCTTCCAAAAAAGGTTTAATTTCTATTGAGTTTTGGGCCCTGACTGTTGTTAATTTTGTTAAAAAAATAAATTTTAAATTAATAATGAAATTTAAATTAATTCAGAATATATCCAGATGAAAAAAGGAAATTATTGGATAAATGAAAGAAATGAAAGACTTTTTGCATGATGCTTTACTTTCTTTAATTACCAATAACTCTTTAATTACAATAATCCATCCTCCCCCCTCACATTTTTTTCTTTCGATACAATGTCAAATCCTTCCCATTCAGAAAAACAGAAATTTTAAATGCTTATAAATATCAACTATTATCAGTTGGAGCACAAACAGGAAGGAACAGTGATGCTATATATATGTGTGTGTGCGTGTGATATAATTATTTTATTATTTTTATTGGCTTTATTGTGATGTTTAGGATTACTGCATTTAAAACAGGCATCTATAATAAATTTAATAAGTACATAAATAAGAAATTTAGCAGAAATAAAGTTATGATTGCTGCCATTTTTATATTTGCAATTTACTTGCATATTTGTATTACGACACATAAATTTGTACATTTGATTTGGGAAAGTTACACAATTCTTTTCCACAAATGTGATGTGTCAGAAATTAGAGGGAACATTACTTGTAGTTGACATCATATAAAGCAGGGGTATCAATCTCAAGATTCACTTGCCAGATCTCACCCACAGGATGCTTAAATTTGGCCCACAGGACCACCCTAGAAACAGCAAAAGACAGGACCGCAGTGTCTCTGCCAGTAAAAATGGAGCCCAGGAAGGCCACAAGTTCTGTTTTTCCTGGCAGAGGGCTGCAGAAGAATCCCCCAAGTCCCACCCAAGCCACCACAGGTGCCCCTGACACCAATTAGCCACACCAACTAGCCACACCAACTCTGGCCATGTCCACCCAGCCCCCAAGGTCAAAAATAACCCTGATGCAGCCCTCAATGAAACTGAGTTTGATACCCCCTGATATAAAGAGTCAACTCTGTGCATACTTTGTAGAAAAATAAATCTTAACAATGCGAGAAGAATTGGTATTTAAAGCCCCTGTCCCACTGCACTTACAGATGCAAAGAGGATGTAAAATGTTAAAAAAAGCTTGCCATCCATTGGAAAACGCTATGCATCCGTTGTGTACTCACTGCATACGTGTTTCATATGCTCTATCCCTTGAGCATCCATCCACTGAGATTTCATCCACGCAAGAAGTTTTGAGCTGCACAAAACTTTGTGAGCGGATGAACTTTCCGCCGCGTACGATGTACATCCGCAACATATACGGGCAACAAACGTTCTATGTCCGTTATCATCCGTTAAACATCCACTGTATCCTCTCTGCATCCTCTGGGCATCCTCGCAACTCACATCTGCTGTAGCTGAAAACAGAAAGAGGGAGGAAACGAAAAGTGCACAGAATATCTACACAGCGTTAGTAGCACAGAAATAGAAAGGATGTAAGTGGATGCATCTCGTATATAAAGGATTAAAATGGACAAAACGTTTGTATCTGGGATGTATCTCGGATATTTAGGATGTCTGGAGTATGTCTAGAATATGTAGAAGGACACCTAGCAAAAAACCAATATTTCCTATAAAAAAGGGGGAGAAAATCATCTGGATCTCAGTATGAGTCCAGCAGCTGTGGTGTAGACTTTTTCACCCTTGGTCTTGGTCTTCCACATCATCAATTGTTCTCTACCATGGATCATGACACAGTCCGTATGATAGCTGCGATCATTCATCACCAGAACCAAAAGCTGTTCAGACTGTTTCACCTTTTATACAGAAGGACACGTCCAAGAACTGTGTGGGTACGAGAATGGATCGTGAGAAGAATGGAGTTTGGACTGTATGACCAGTTGATGGTGGAGCTGAAGAATGAAGACCCTCGTGCATTCCATCACTTCATGAGTGTTGCAGAACAGACTTGTCGACCGTCAACAAGGGAATGGGGACATGGAGCCTGGTGAATGGAGGTAAGGACGAAACCTGATAGACACTGTGGATGTACAAGGCCCCAACAGAGCTTCACGTGAAGGGAAGAAGCAGCACAACCTCCTGAGACACTGGTGCAACTCCCCAGCTGGAGCAGTGGAGTGGCAGGACAGGATGATAGATGATTAATGGATGCTTCCTTGAGGCTTTCGCATAACACTGATGAGATTGTGCCATGTATGTTGAGTGGTCCTACAATGAATAGGGTATTAATAAAGAGCTTTGTTTATTTTAAAATGTGTTGATCAATGAATAAATTGTTATTGATAATAAAGGTCCACATGTGTGGCAGCTGGGATGGAGGACCATACAGTCCCACTATGCTTGCACTGAGGTTTATCTCTCCCACAACTATCCTTATCTATCCCAGAAGCATGCGAAGGCTTAACCATTTTTTCAAAGTTTTCAGCAACACTTTATCAAGTAAAAAAAATGAACCAAGTGTCTTAAGCAAAGATAACCTTTATTAACTTTCTTAGGTAAACTTTATGACTTTATTAAATGAGCAAAATGAACCAAGTAAACTGAATTAAGTGTGTTAAGCAAAGTGTGTTTATTAAAGCCCCTGTCACATTGCACCAATGGATGGAAAGAGGATGTAAAACGGAGAAAAACACTTGCCATCCGTTGGTTAGCGCGATGCTTCCGTTCTGTACTCACTGCCTCCGTTTTGCTTCCTCTCTATCCGTCCAGCATCCGTCTATTGACATTTCATCCGCTCAGAAGATTTTGAGCTGCTCAAAACTTTTGAGCGGAAAATGTATCCAATGCATCCGTTCTGCATCCTCTAGGCATATGGGGGACATCCGTTCTGCATCCATTACGCATCTGCTATATCCGCTAGGCATCCGCTGCGCATCCGCGCAACTCAAATCCGTTCCAGCGGTAAACAGACGTAGGGAGGAAGCGGAACGGACGCGCAGTGTTAGTAGCACGGACAGAGAAAGGATGAAAGCAGATGCAGCTACGCATCCGCGTCATCCGCTCTGCATCCTCTACGCATCCGCTCTGCATCCTCTTCACATCCTCTACGCATCCACTCTGCATCCGCTCTGCATCCGTTTCCATCCGCTTCCATCCGCCAGGCTTCCGTTCCGCATCGGCTTTCCATCCGCTCTGCGTCCTCCCCCCATCCGTTCCTTTCCGTGTTATCCACTCTGCTTATGCAAATTTTTGCCCCTTTTGAGAGCGGATAACAACAGATGGAACATTTTTCTCGTCCGCTGTGTCCTTTTTACAAACGTTTTGCATCCGTTGGGCAGTGTGACAGGGCCTTAACTGTTTTAGGTAAACTTTATGACTTTATTAAAAAAGCAAAATGAACCAAGTAAAGTATCTTAAGCAAAGATAAAGTGAACAAGTAAACAACTCAGTCTCTGACACTATTCTCAGTCACTCTGAGTCATGTTCCTGGTCTCAGCTGTTAAGCGGGCAGGGACTGTGGAGGTAGCTGTGACTTGAGTGCTGGTCTGAGGCACCATTGGGGTGCTTGGCCCTGAGAGTACAACAGGGGATTGTGTGTTCAGGAAGCTGGTCCGAGAGTTGACTCAGTCCCGTGAGGTTGAGAGGCCCCTCATCAAGAACCTGAGATGTGAGGCCCAAGATTGATGACAGATTGTCTGTTGACGGGCTTGGTTGTGGGGTGGAGGAAGGAGGAGTGTAGTGGGGCTGTCTGGTCTGCAGCTGGGTGAGGACTGGTGTCTGTGGCGTGCGATGAACCTGGGCCTGGACTGGGAAGTTCTGTTTCTGCTGTGGGAAATCCTGGTAGTAGTAGCCTTGGTAGGTGAGGGGCTGTTGAAAGCCGTGGTAGGGCTGTGACATTGCCTGGGGTGGAGGAGCAGACCTGACTGGGTAGGAGTAGCTTCAGCTGGGCCTTGAGGGTTGTGCAGAAGTGCTGTGATCTTCTGCTTCATCACCTGATACTGTGCCTCAGGCAGGTCGCTCAGTGTCTGGCTCACGTAGGTAATGAAGGTGTTCCAGCCTGAGGATGCCCTGTCCAAGTGGACCAACTGAGAGAGAAGTTCTGTGCTGGTCTTCATTGTGTCCCTGATCTCCAACAGCACACTGTGGTCCTGGCCCTCCAGTCTGCCTCTCTGCCTGCATCCTCTGGAGCTGGGGGTGGGGGTGGGTTGGCCTCTCGTGGCTGCTGCTTCTTCCTCCATTTGTGACAGCAGGGCGTCATCCTCCACGGGATCCTTCAAGTCCACCGGCATGGGGAGTGCAGCTGTCGGGGGGGTCTCTGTCGTGGGGCCCTCTGAAGACACATGCCTGGACAGGGTAGCTGGCTCCTGACTGGAAGAGGACTGGCTGTCTGTGGGCTGTCTGAGGGAGAGGGGTCTCAGAGGGGCTGCTCCTCGGTGGCGGATCTCACCCTCCAGGAAACTACACTTGGCCATGACGTACATCTCCCGGTCAGTGAGCTTGACAGCAGCCTGCCTGGATTTTTTGAGATGTAGCTTGCCATACCAGGTGTGCATGTGCTTCCACCATCCCAGGAGTACATCTGCAGTGTACCCCAGGCTCTCTGCCTTGTCTCTCCAAGCTGCCTGCTTCTTCTTGGTGTCGCGATAGAGTCTGTGGCCCTTTCTCCAGAGGTACTCGTTCTCCCTCAGCCATTCCAGAACCTCATCCTCATGCTCCTTGGTAACGGTGTACTGTTTCCTCTCTCCCTTCTCCTTTCCTTGCCTCTTCCTCCCTCTGGCAGGGGCTTCAGCAGGGCCTTCAGGGGCTTGAGCAGCAGGGCCTTCAGGGGCTGGAGCAGCAGGGCCTTCAGGGGCTGGAGCAGCAGGGCCTTCAGGGGCTGGAGCAGCAGGGCCTTCAGCAGCCTTGGGGCTGGTCCACAGCAGCAGCAGCAGCAGCAGCAGCAAGAGGAGGAGGAGGAGGTTCAGAGTCAGTGCCAGGGGGTGGGATGCTGATTCTGTCCTTCTTGCCAGGGCTGGAACAAGTCGGCACAGGCTTCCTCTCTTTCCCTGACTGATGAACCATGGTGTTCCTCCTAGATGTATGTGGCAGCACGTCTTTCCCCTGAATGCTGACTGCATGCGTGCTGCATCCTTTTATATCCGCGAAGCTAACGCAATTCATACTCCCCGCATGCGCAGTGAACGCTTTGTATCCAATATACATCCGCGCGCATCCGCTTTGCTTCCTATAGGCGTCCGTGATGCATCCACTTCATCCACTATACATCCGCCCCTTCCGCTATGTGTCCACTTCGCAATTCTCCCCCGGAACCCCTTCGGAGGTGTCATCCGCTTCCATCCACTGTCATCCGCTAGGCTTCCTATGAACATCCGCTTAACATCCCCGCTACATACAACCCACATCCGTTCTTTTCCGTTCTTTTTTTGGGGGGAGGGCAATGTGTTGATATTTGTAAACTCCTCAGAGAGTGCTGTAAAGCACAATGAAGTAGTATATAAGCTTGAGTAGGACTATCTGTGTTGCATTTCCAATCATTTGGGTGTGTGTGTGTGTGTGTATTTCTTAAGATTTTGTGGGTACTTACATGTATGGTATTCAGCTTTGTTCGGGTATTTTCCCACGTCATTATAATTGTACTTTTAAAGTTGTAGCAACGTTTCAGCAGAATCTCATCTGCCATCATCAGGCTTCTGTATTGTGTTCATCTGTGAGTCAGACTTTCACAGCCGCGTCTGTTTTAAATTTGGTACTAACCTACTAATGTGCCAGAATTGTTTTTTCTTAACCTTGATTGGTTGGGAGTCTTTGCCTGTGTTTATTGGTCTGGAGTTTGCTGTGTTCTGCTTGACTGGTGTTTCTAATATCTTCTGTCTGTTTTGTGGCTTTTTTGTCTTGATTGACTGGCAACATTGTGTTTCCTGTATTGGAGGCTTTTAGCGCAGCTTGGCTTCGAGTAAAGGGACGGCTATCATTTATTTGGAAGCTCGGTTTCATCTGGGTGCCTGGTTGATGTGTTTGAGCTGGAGGTATCAGGGGGGGATCTGTTTGTGCCCAGGGGTTTGCCTGGCTTGTGGTGTGGAGATTTTTTTGTTTGTAAGTGCAGGCTTCCAAATAATTGACAGTCTGTTGGAATCATCTCTTCTATTCATGCTTTCGGGTCTTTTTTCAATCTCTATGGCTTCTCTGATGATTCTGTGGCTGGGGTTTTCTATAGTGGCTAGGGTTTTGATGCCATTGAAATTGATGCTATGACCTGTGGCTTTCATGTGTTGGACTAATGGGGAAGTGTGTTCCAGCATTTTTACTGCATTTTTGTGTTCCTCCAGGTGGGCACTTATTGAAGAATAAGTGATTAGAAATACAATACAGATAGTCCTCAAATGCAAACATACATACATACATACATACATACATACATACATACATACATACACCTATTTTAAAATATACCAGTTCACTTTGAACATAATATTCACACTAAATTTTATATTTATCTACAATTTGGTATTACATTATGGTATATAAATCATGGGCTTATTCTACTTCTGAGTTGTAAATATAACTTATAAATAAGCCTGAAAGATGTTCTGACTTTTCTGTTTTATGTTTTTAAAAGTTTCTACTTTTTGAAATCATTGTTATTTCAGTTATTTTAAAAATCTGAAGCAATAAGGCATTTCTGACCTTTGCCTCAAAAAAATTCATCTTTATTAAATCTTGCAATCAATATGAATTCTCTCTCCCCTGATCACTTTTTGTATGTACACTTTCATGAAAATAAATATTTAATATTGAAGCAAATGGTAATAAGGCCAGAGTAAAACATCTATATTTATTATATACTATTACATGCTATTTTTAATGACTGAATAATTTTTCATAAAGTAACACCTATATTTGCATCCAACCAAAAATATTTATGTAAACATGCTCTATGGCAATATGATTCAATGTGTAATCTAAATTAAACTTTTGGTTCCATAATAAACTTTATAAGATTTGATAGAAGCAGTCCATATTTTTCTTTCACATCTTGCATTCTAATTTTAATCATTTTGTTTGCTTAACAAAATAAGGTGACTTATTTTTCACTTAATCTATTTTTCAATTCTTATTGGTAATATTTGAAATAAAATATTCATCATTATCTTTTGATGACTCCACAATCCCTTGTAGGGTGAAGTCTGGAAAACTGAATGAGCTAGCAGTTGTTTTAACTGCTGGATGCCCTTCCTATCGCCAATGCTTTTTGTTCAGCAGATATAAGCTCATTGTGCCCAGAGAGATAAATCTGCCTCTACTCAGAATCAAGCCTCCTGACTGGGAGGTGAGAATACCTCTAGACCACTGCTCTATTTGAAACAAAAAATTGATCCTGGGTAAAAATGTTCATTTTTACCATTGATATTCTTTCTAATCAGAACATAAGTTTCCTGCCATAAATTTGTGAGTAATTATTTTTGAATAAATTTGGATATTTTTATAAATCTATCAATTAAAAAGATAAAATGCTTTTTGTCACAAAAACCAACAAACAATCTATTTTGGATTAAATTTTATAACAAACAAGTTGTTTTTCTATTGGATATTTAGATCTCTGTGTGTCTAAGAGAAAATGCAAAGACATGTAGTCTAGAATGTTTTTCCTGTTCATGCAATTCCTTTTGTATGGACCATAGTTATAAATATTTTAAGAGAAATATTAATATCTCCAAGAATATGCATGTCTCACACTGTAATTTTCATAAGGTTTTGCTTCATTATTGTTTCAAGCATAATTTGTTATGCATACATTTTCCAAATTCTCTTCTAAGTTTCTGATTCAGTGAATTTTTTCCTGTCTTCTAAGGGCCACAAATTTGATCTCTTTATTTTCTACAAATTGTCTTTTTTTGAAATATAGACATGTATATGTGCTTCCTTTTTTAAATTTCCAACAATCTCTTCCCTTTTAAATTGTTTTTTTACCTCATTGTTTGTTGAGAATATTTTGATTTAATCCATGGTGTCGACTATTAATTACATTTATGAAAAAACAGCTACTGTTTGATGCAGTATTTGATCTGTCTGGAAGTCCTTTAGCTTACTCTGTTTCTGCTAATGATGAAAATATTTTCTTAATGTCTTCTATTATTGCTATCATTTCTGAAAATTTTCAGATAAAATTGAGAAGTCCATTTGCATTTGACCTCTATCTTTCTTGGGGTGGTCAAAAATCTCATATCTCTTCACCATCCAATGACATCTGATAAAATATTTTATATGTCCAAGTTTCAAAAAACACACCTTTTTAAAGTCAGCATTGTATCAACATTTCCTCATGAATATACACATAGTAAGTTTCTTCTATATATTATCCATGAGTTTTATTCTGTAGATTTCTCAAATTTGTAATGATTCATCTTCATTCAGAGTCATTGAGAGTGAGGTAACACAGAAATTTAAATTATCATCGTTGTCATCAATATCATTTAAATCAATCTATTTTTCAAATATATGTTCCACTTCTCTTTCTAAATTATATCTTTTCAAAATATTCTGGAATTCCTCTGATCATTAAATATTTTCTTGGCCAAATCTGTTTCTACTATTTATAATCTAGTCTCCATTTTTATCTCTGACCTTCAAATTTCTTACCCAGAGGATAATTCTTGTCATTCTGCATCCAAATCTTACCTATTTATTTATAGTCATCACATTTAATCAAGAAGGATTCATTACATAAGTCAAAATGTATAGTCAATTATGAAAGTATATTAAAAATCTTTCTAACTTATAATATAATGCAATAATATGCTTTTATTTTATATTAAGAAATTGCTATTACAAAAAAGGAGGAATGGAAATAAATGGTAATCATGGATAGATACAATATTTTCCCTAATTTCCCATGAATGGACAAATCCCTATATAATATCAGGGAATCAAATCTCCCACTTCAAAGACCAAAAAAAAAAAAAAGTTTTGCCATCAACATGTTTCCTCAGATGGAATTGACTTAATTTCCTGTGTAAGAATTTGGATTTAACCAGTGCATATATCAGGGATACAAACAATATTTCAAAAGGTAGAATTCATTTTCTAGCAACTTTGATAACTGTAGCAAAAATTAAGTACTCTTCTTGTCTGAATTGCAATCAGTTTCATTGCATTTCACAAAACATATCAAAACCTAGGTCTAATTGCATAGCTATGTCCTGAATTACAGTCACTAAAATGAAGTAAGTGACAATGTCAGAAATTAAAATATGCCGTACAAAGATGTATATATCCATGCATCAACTTAATATGTTCAAACTTAAGGAAACAACTTCCAAATTTAGATACAGGTGGGAATTATATCACTGCAATCACTAATTAGCCTTCCTGTTTTGTAAGTATCTGCTTTGTAGGAAAATATTTCCACACTCCCTTTGGGAGATTTTCTGATAAAAAAAACTGAGAAATAAACACCTTTAACTGAAAAGAGAATATATCTGTGATGGTAATGTTAGATGCAAAGAGACAAAGAGGCAACATATGCAGTTATTATACAGTAATGGCTATACAGTTTTGTCTAAATCATCAAAGAGCAATTTAGGATGCTTGAAGAGTTTATTCATTTGTTTTCTTATATTACTGAGCAATAAAATATGAGTTTTTACTGTATAAGATGAAATGGTAGAATCCATCTCTTTTTACAAACTTGCTTTTCATAGAATTATAACTAACTGCAGTTATAAAGCATCAGGCACAGACTCGAGAAAATATTAGCACCTTGATAATACAGACAATAATCCCATTGCTAATATCCTTTTGGAGAGAGACTGGTGAAAAGGGGGGAATTTCCATAGATACCACTGTAGAAATAAGCAAGATGCATGCATGCAAATCAATAGCAATAGCACTTAGACTTATATACCACTTCTCAATGCTTTATAGCCCTCTATAAGTGATTTACAGAATCACTTATATTGCCCCCAACAAGCTGTGTCCTCAGTTTACCGAACTTGGAAGGATGGAAAGCTGAATCAACCTTGAGCCAGTGAGAATTGAACTGCCTAACTGCAGGAAGTCAACAGTCAGAAGAATTAACCTGCAGTACTGCATTCTAATCACTACCCCACTACAGCTCAAATGCAAAAATCATATAGATATCTATTTATAGTTGTTAGTTTTTCACCAATTCATTTATAACTTCACCTAAAGGGATATTTTATTTGCTCTTTTATCATTTGATTATTTAATAAGATAAAATGCACTGGGTCCTCATTTCTCTTTTCTGATTATCTATTTGTTTGACTCTTAGCTCTCTTGATATGCTTCTTTTATGTTTATCATCATTAATTTTTAAATATCTTACATAAAGCTTTTACTTAGAGATGAGAGTAATAATAAAAACAATATAACATTTAAAGATCAGTGTAACTATCCCAGCAAAGTATTTCATGTAAATAATACCAAAAGGCAAAAAGAGGATTAAAAAACTGCACTGTAACAGAATTCATTCCAAAATAAAAAGCTTTAGAGAAAAAAGTTTCAATTAAATTGAGTAAAACAACATACTAATTTATTGTGAAAACTTACCATCTATTTCTTGCCCAATAGAAAGGCCAGCCCATTTTCTCTATAGAGAAAAAAATGCACATAAGAAAAAGAACAATCCTTTACCTACATTAAATATGCATATATATTCACAAAGGAAAACACCTATCTAAATAACTTTTGTGCAGCAGCCATACGCACAATAAAATTCATGTCATGCTAAAACATAGTTACAATCCTTGATTACTTGTCCCCGACAGGCAACATGCCATTATTGGCCTATTATACTGTACGTAGTTGTTAGAAGCATAATCAAATACTACTGCTATCATTACTATAGTCACGGTTATGAAATAAAGAGCCCCAAGATCCAGATGGCTCCCACCCTGTTAGTGTTTGAGAAGACCTTGATTGTTCTCCCAGACCCTGGGCTAATGTGACTGAAAGCCCCTACTTCTAAGGTGAGATAGATGAATATTTGTGGTGTCTTCCATGTTCCACATCTATTTCTACATCTGTTTCCTTTTATCTAATTTTGTTTTGTTATTGATTCATATTACATTGTTTTTATTTTTCTGGTATATTATGAATTGCCTAGAGTTATTTGTAGTCAGGCAGCATAAAAGAATTAATCAACAAATACATAATTACTTTGAACACAATTTAGCATTATACATATACATATATTTTGCAGCTCAGCAAGCTACTTTTTCTTTGCTTTTATAAGAATGACTCCTATTCATTCTCCTATACTCAAAGCTACGCTGTTCTTGCTGTTCTTCATTCACAAGTCCAAACTGTTAGTTAACACCACAGAGGAATCAGGGAAGCCACAAAGATTAGTCACATTTTTTGAAGCTTCATTGTTAAATAGCTGATGTGAAGCTACGTTTGAAAGGTGTTGGTGAAAGAAGCTGAAATTATTAGATCATACAGAAAATATTATTTTCTTTTCAATATTGCAACTATACAGACAACATAAAAATGCTTATTCTGCAATAGCAATGCTATCTCATCTTACATCCTTGTCATAGAGGTCATCAAACCAGCTGCCTGATTGCCTAACTTGTATCTCACATAACAATTGGAATCCTTCATAGGCTCTGTCCTCAAACAACCCAATTTTCCTAATATTTTTAAAATTGCTTTACAAGAACGGATTAGCTTTCATATTCATAGGATATCTAGGAAGCATACTTTTATTTTGAGCCACTGCCATTTTAATTTTTGCTGAAAAATAATAACTTTCAGTAGCAATATTGCTTGCATTTGGGGATCAAAAAGGAAACAAATTATCAAAGCCATACCTGTGGCAAACTGAAAGCAATGCTACCTGGGACAACAGATGTATGACTTCTCAGTGTAAAAATATACTTGTGGTTGGGTGAGGTCTTCACAATTACATGCCTACAAAGAGTTTGGGAGAAGAGGAACGAGACGTGGAAAAAAGATAACTAATTAAAATCTTTCAATATCTGAGTCATCTCAAGTAAATATCTGTTCTATGAAATAACTGAAGTCTAATATCAAAAACTATGCTTTGCAATAAATACAGTACAGTATTCTATTTTCTTGAGATATTTTTTAACAATTTCTGACTATTGGATAGATAAAATGCAAAAAGAAGCCAAAAAATTGGGAAGATCCTTTTTTTTAAACTTCAAAATGATTTTCCAGAAAGTCTTTCCCAGATGTTGATATTGAAGCTTCCAAACTAAACAAGTGAAGTCACTATGATTTTGTTGTTGTCTTCAAGTAGACTTGACTACTGGCAAAGCACATACACAAAACCTTGATGTCTTTGGAGGTTTTTTACTATTTCTTTAACTTTTAGGGTTAAAAGCGAATGGCAGGCTAAAAGTTATCCAGATGATTTTCATGCCTTAGACAGGACTTCAATTCAAGTTTTCCATGGCTAGACCAAATTGGCTCTCATATCTTCTTTGATAGTTAAGATGGAAATGATGAAAAATTAGTCAATATTAATTTTCATCAGTAATAGGAAAATCTGATTAATAATCTTTAGTTTGTGCAACCAACAAGTATTTTTCTATTGCCTAAATATCAAGATTAATGCCTCGTCTATTTCTCCCTTTCTACATAGAAATTTCTAATGCCAAATAAAATACAATTATTCACAGAGCTGATGTTTTACATACACACACACACACACATTTAGCACATTGCTAATAATAGTCATATAATTTGCAAGATTTATTATGTATAACTTTGGAAAAAAACAGACTGAAGAAAGCCTATTTCCCCAATCTTCTCTAAAAAGAGACAAATCAAACTTACAAGCCAGATTGAAAGTCCTTTTCATTGACCACAGCACAATTGGTTAAGGAGAGTTCATCTGTGGGACATCTTGCAGCTTGCATAATCTGTAAGGAAAATCATAGACAAGAGGTCAATAATGAAGAACTAAATAGCATAAATACAAAATAGATTTAATTTTTGAAGTTCAATTTTATTTTGGAATAAGCTGTGGAAATAAAGGCAAATTCAGTGTTTGCCATTTGTTTAGCATTTGTGTATTTTTGAGAACATGTGTATTTTTGAAAAGATATCATGCACCATTTACAAACCGAGCTGGCTGATTATTAGTATAAAAAACAGAAACTTGGTTCTCAGTACATCTATGCTAGAAGATAGGATGGGCTAATCAGAAAACACAATGATGTTGTATGCAGATTATATCACTACAGAATGTAAGCAGTTATGTACTTCTGGAGGAAGAAATGGTGAAGATGGCTCTGTGAAAAGTGAAGCCAACAAACCTCCAGTGAAGAACAATGAGCTGGTGCATATACCAGTTCTTTGGAACCTCCCCAGCCAGAAGTAGCCAGGAAATTACCCACAAGCACTTTACCAGGGGACTACAAGACAACTATCACTGCAGGTGTTTGAGTACTGGGAGATTAACAGGAGCACTAACAGCCATTATTGGTGCCTTTTAAAAGACATTAGTTTGCAAATGTCCTTTCCTAATCATGTTCAGAAAATATTTATTAACTATTTTTAAGCTACCAGAGACTTTCAGATCCATAAGTCTGAAAACATTGGGAAAGTTTTCTTTCAAACCTTAATCAAGATATTTTTTAATTGAAATAAACAGCAAAAAGCTAAACAAGCCTTTGATCTGAGAAAGTTACAAATTAGATTAAGGCATCAGATAAATTTGGAATAAAATTTTGGAATTAATCATCAAAAAAATTCTTCCTGTAAGAAATAGATTTGTTTGGACTTTTGTAACAATGAGTAGTTTTAAAAATTGGTCACTATAGAGAACTAAAGATTTTAGTTAAAGGAGAAAAATACATTAACCCGATTAACAGCTAATTAACTGGACTTATAAAATGATGCAAAACATGATAATATTGAAAATACTGAAGGACATATTTGAAAAATGGAATTGAAAATTAGTAATAATGTCAATAGCGATGTTTATTTCTATAGATAGAATGTGTCCAAAAAACATTATGGAAGAAATAACAAATGAGGAGCAAGTATTATTTGAGAATATAAAGATAGAATAGAATGGAATGGAATAGAATTGAATTCATTATTGGCTAAGTGTGATTGGACACACAAGGAATTTATCTTGGTGCAAAGGGTCTCAGTGTACATAAAATAAAAAATACATTCATCAAGAGACAAGAATCAGAGTCAAAGATGGCATAGAAATTGGATTTTCAAATTACAGGCTATAAGAGTGATATAAAAAATGATGTCTTGCTGGATAAATCAGTTGATGTTTTAAAATTAAAAGGGCAATAAACAAAATAACCTGAATCATTTATTTATTTTCTATCTTGAAGTCAAAAACATTTAACCATATGGCCTGCAAACCTCAATTGTGAAATAGTATAGCCCTGATCTCACTACATACAACATGGCTGCTATATAAATAAGAAAAAAATCTTGGTCATGAAACAAGTTGCCAGAGATAATATGGTGTGTGTGTGCGTGTGTGTGGCAACAGAAGCAAGAATATGATCGAAGAAAGGAAATACCTTTAAACTAGGAATATGAAGAAAGCACTAGGCAAAGTGCACAAGGAATAGTTTTGCAGTTAACCCTATATCAGTTTTGCATTACATTAATATGCTAAGAGATTACACAAAGATGAAAGCAAATAACAGTGACAGATGGTACCTAGATTTACGGACAATTTTAGTATAAAGAACTAAATGATCTCGGAGCTATGCTGAGCAAGAGACAATACAGGAGGATCCATAGTTTCATCCTGAGCAATAAAAAGGAATAATTATCCTATTATTTAAGATTGTCTTCAGGATATAAATACAATTGTGCAATGTCTAACTACAATATTTGTATCTGGAACATATAATTTCTTAAGATTTAAGTAAAACTAGAGTACCCAGGCCACATAAGTCATCATTTTGAATGTATTTTCTCTGGTGTGGTTTGAGCTGTACAGGAGTTGTACTTCTAGTCAAAGATAGTATGATGGAGAGAGCAGCATGAGTCAAGGACACGTAGGCCAACAGTGAGGATCAGGGTATATGTGAAAAGTGCTGCATGTGTCAGGAAGACATGTTGGATCAGATTAGGTACTTGGTGTATTTAAGAGGTGCCATGGGAAGGCTTAAGGGAAGGGCATATTGGTTGGGAGGGTGCAAAGGGATGCACAAAAGGTGCTGAATGAATTGGAGAAACCTGAGGGGATAGTCTGGGATGGTGATTTGTAGGAAGGTTGATTGAATTGGAAAGGCTATATAAGGCTTCCTTCCTCCCTGTTTTTCCCTCTTTTCCCCTCTTCTCTTCCTAGTACGCAGGTAAGAAATGGAAGAAAGTCTTAATTGTATTTTGACTAGCAAGAAATAGAGACAGAAGAAAACAGAAGAAAAGGCAATAAGGAAAACATTAGCTATGTTAAAGAGAACTTCTACAATTTTACAGGTGATAATATGGATAAACAAATATTTATGCATTTGATATTGCAGAAGAAGGAATGTAAATATGTTGTTTGGAAAACTCAAGATATACAGCAAGAATAATCACATGCTGTTGACCCGAAAGAACAGCTAAAATAGTTGCCTGTAAAGAAATATTTACAGTCCATTAGCATGGAGCATCTATTTTTCATCCAATCCCAGACAGTGGTTTGAAAACAGATTGGCCTGAAGGATTGGCCAGCTGTCCTTCCACTACAAGAAGGTTTGCCAGCATCTACTTCAATATGTTATGATGCCAAGGAACCTTTTTTATTTTCCCCAATGCCTTCAGTTATTTATTTGTAAAAATGTATTTAATACTTTATTATCCCCTTAAAATATAGAATAGATTATTTCCTGAAAACAGATAAGGTTGATTCTATTAGGGTTCCTAAATTTTTTCCACACAAAGTAGGACAAAGGTATGGCTAAAGTTACATAGTGAATTTCATCACTGTAAATAAAGTTACTGTTTATCATTGTGAATTGTTTATATTGTTGATTCTAGAGTTACATTCTTAATCTGTAGTATTATGTTGAAATGACTGCTTTGTATATTTTTCTAAGGAACACATCACATTTATTGTCACCTAATGTTTATCATGATACAGAATGCGAATAAAGGCACAATAACAAAGTGAAAAAAATTCTGAAGTAGATAATCCCAAATATTCATTCATTCATTTTTGCATCTAGACCCCACCATATAAAACAGCAGCAACAATACTTGCCTCAAAACTCTCATTCTCCCCACCAAAGCAGGACCCCCTAAATTGTTTTTATACTGCAGAAGCAGCTCTCATCTGCTACGAAGTGAAGTATTGCATTCTGTATTAATTGTACTTTTCAGGTAATCTTCAACGACATCTTTACATATGATGATGATGATGATGATGATGATATCCATTTAGTTTTGTCCAACTCTTCACAATTCTATAGTCCAGATCTCTCCACATCTTCTGATCTTCAATTACTTCTTTACATTTTTCTATGGTCTGGTTAGTGTCAGCTTTGATGGTGTCTGGCCACTATGTTCTTTGGTGGCCTGGTTTACTTTTACCATTAATTCTTTCAAGCAGAATTGCTTTCTCCAGTGAATTCCCGACATGCTAAATGACATGCAGTTTATGATTTCAGTGACATGTCTGATGTTATACCCTCCAGTACTTGCTTGTCAGTCATCTTTGCTATCGAAGGAATATGTAGGAGCCTTCTCCAGCACCACAGCTCAAACAAATCAATTTTTTTCCTATCTTATTTTTTCAGGTCTTTCACAGCCATAGCTAGCTATGGGAACACAATAAAGCTAATTAACCTATATTTGGGTGCCAGGCTGATGTCCTTGCTTTTCCATATTTGGCTCATGTTCATCATTGCTGTATGGCCCAGTGAAATCCAATCGTTTATTTCTGGGCTGTATTCATCACTGAGTGATCCTGGCACCTAGGAAAGTGAATTTTTCCATGCATTCTATCTCTTCACCATTAATTTATATTTTAATGTTTCCATTCCTTGCAGTTATCATAAGCTTTGTCTTTTTGATGTTTAGAAAGAGACCAAAATTCTCACTGTCTTATTAATCCAAACCTTTATTCACAAGGTATCTAAGACCTCCTGCTTGAAAAACTTGGCTGCAACTTGCACAGAAAACAAAACTAGGTGAAATCTCTCCAGGTCATGATCACGAAAGTTCAAGCCAGAAATCTGTTGCTTTCTAAACTTGATGCCATTCCATTTTGTTTACAGATCTCATCATTCTGAGCCTATATATTAAGTATATAAGGTGACTGGAATTATGATCCAAAACTGGAAGACACTAGGTTAGGAAAACTTGCACAGCCATGATACTTTTGATTACTCTTATTTCGACCCTGATAGAGCTAACAGTCCATATAATATATATTTTATGCATAAAAGCTGAAGCAATGGGGTCTATACATGCAGATCTTCCCCATAGTCTTAAGTATTTGACATTAATAAAGGTGGAAAGAGATGTAAATAAGGGCTCAAGGAAAATGAGGAAGACTAGTTTGGGTGTAACAGAGTGTCAACAATCTTCACTTCTTATTTGCTAGGCTGGTTAAAACTAAAATTCAAGATGTTTCAAGGCATTCATATTCTATTTTCTCTTGGAATACATCCATATTTGAAGGAACATATTATAACTGTTGAAATAGATGTATTTAAAAGATCACATTTCTACTAGGATGATTAAGCAGAATCTGCTCAGCTTATGGCAAGCCTACATGTCCTTTGGATTTCCTTTCCAGAATGACTAGTGCTGATTTATATGGCAAATAGCCAGAACAAATATTTTGGTATTGTGAGTCCACTTTCTTTAAACTCAAACACACACAGCATTGCTGCTATATGTATCTTTTTCAAACTTTTTACACAATTTGAATAGCACTCAAATCCTTTCCATTCACCCTTTTTGTTGCTTTATCCAATCCAATGGACATTCTTTAAAAATAAAAGCTCCCAGAGTATTTTATGAGTTGATTTATAACTGAATGATGAATAAAATTCTATAGGTATCAATCCTCATGGTCATTATGATTTTGAGATTGATAAAACATTTTTGCACATCCTCTCTGCTCTTAATGTTCAATGTACAGTCCACTGCAAACCTCCTCTGTAAAAGCACCATAGCCTCCTCCCTGGTCAGTCTGACCAACAACAACCATCTTCTTTGCTCCACTTCGTTGCATGGTCTAACCAGCAGCTCTTTCATGAGAATGGATTAGGGATGAAAAGTAGTTCACAAACCATACAAATATAATACAGGTAGCAGTGTGAACATTAAAAATGACAGCAATAGACTCGAGGTAGTTATCAGCTGTTGAAGCTTTATATGCTATATTAAGTGCACTGTGGTCTTAGAAAAAACAATAACAAAAGAAAAAAAGAAAATTGGAATAGGAAATATGATGGATGTTCATTACACCGGAAATCCACTTGCTCCAGCAGCTCAGTATTAAGAGATTTTACTGAAGAAAATTCTTGATTAGCATAGTGTGCTAAGAATTATTGTTCTCATGGCTTGAAATACATAAAATAATAAAGGGACAAATACTAAATTTTAGATTGAAATTTTTGGGTTAAATTTAATTTTTAAAAGCCTTCAAAGACAAAGAAGATGGAAAAACATGCACAAATACAAAGGCAACCATAATAATAATTCTATTCACCAATTGCTGTAAAGTCTCATTTTCTTAAAAACTACAAAAGATATCCTTGTTTCATTGGGTGATCACATTTTTGTTGAGGAATTAAAATTAACTAAGTTTGACATCAAAAATTTCAGCCCAAAATTAAGTATTTATATTGAATGGGAAAGAAACAATAAGTATTGGTAGCTTTTGTTTGAATGCCAGTTCCTACCGAAATCAATAAAATATTTCCACTGGCATATTATACAACATTTTCACACTAGTGTTTCTAATTCCCATGTGAGTATCACCATTTTTTCAAGCCATAGAATCTTGAATAGACCATATGTCTAAGTCAAACAGTGCTCTATTAAATGACTCCCTGAACATGTGAAGTCATAAAAAATCCCTCACACAATATGCAATATAAAACAAGTTCAGATGTTCTCCCTTACAATGAGAAACCACTGCAGAAAAGAAAACATCCAAGTTGTCTTCCACCATTTTCTTCACTGCAGTTAAAAGCCTCATTGAAGTGGCAGTATATTAATAAAAGTGGAAGGATACTGAGGAGTCAATTCTCAAAACCAGCCAACATCTTGTGACTGTATAGATTGGAGCTGGTTCTGAACTTGTTCAATGTTCTTAAGTGGAAGTGTCCTAAGATTACAAAGTTCAAGAAACAGATTTTTTACGATTAATTATTAGGATATTCAAATGTGCACTGGCATGTCTAGATTTTAAATAAAATTAGATATCTAATTTCTACATTTTTTCATACTGTAACTAAACTCACATTTTTTTTGTATTGGTTTGTATATTATGTTTACTATAGTACTTCCTGAAGCTGTTTGGATATACAGAGTGAGAAAATTATTCTGCTGGGATCCTAAGTCAACACTGTCCTTTTCCAAGTAGAAGTGCTGTAGCCAAAGTCTATAAGGTTTGGTGATGTTTAAAACCATCTCTGAAAGGAAAGACCACCTTACATAATGATCCTTTTTCCAATATAACCCATTTTTGTTACACTCCTCGTTCTAAGGAACGCAGTGTTGGACATAAAATAAAATAAGTCACTGGAAAATGAAACAGCAGTAGTTCTCAGTAGTTAACAGCACCAACTGTAGGATCTGAAGGCAGAGTGCTCTATCGCTAGCCAAATACATTGCAGTAAAAGAGTGAACTGCATCAACAGCTTGACACTCCTACCTTTTCACCCACCAGATCCTCCTGTTCCAAATGGAGGAAGTAACACAACAAGAGCTAATTACTGGGAGGCCACCAATGAATGAATATCTATTACACAGAGAAACATTTCAGCACTGATAGTGAAACCTTCCCTGTCTGTGCAATTCCTTATTTAAGAGTAAGAAACGTAGGAGAAAAGGAAGTTTTTGTCAAGTTTTATTTTAAAAAAAAAACCACACCCATCTATTTCAAGAACCTGGAAATGAGGTTTGTCCTCCCCTCTGCTCCCCTTGTAGGATCACTGCAGTGATCTGAACCTAAGAAAGGGGAGGGGGAGAAATGTGCTAAAGGCTGGTGAAGAGATGCTATTTTATGACTCACTGTGATGGTTCTTAAAGAGGAAGCGCTGATATAGATAGTACGTGCGTTTATTCTGCGGTTGTTATTTTCATCTACGGAATTTGTCCAGGGTTTATTAAACAAACCCCGCTTTAAAGGATGAGAGGAGCATCGTGTAATCGAAGATCTCCCTATCAATCCCTTGAGTTTTATTAACCTGGAGGAGAGCGATTACCGCTACCCCAACAGGCTTGTGATGCAGACTCGGGTCCTGCCGATCCAACTACAAAAAGGCAAATATGCCACTCTTATCAGAGAAGAGGGAAACAGAGATCTTAAAATAATTCGACCTTAATAATTTGGGAAAGAAAAGGGAGGGCAGAAGGTGTCTTGCTGACACGTCATTGCCCCCGCCTTCAGCCATTCATCGGCACAACTCACCCGGGCCGCCATCTTGCTGTTCCGCAGCCGAAGACGCGACTGACAGAAGATGTGAAGACACCAGGCGCGAAACTCCTGAGGAGGGGCGGGAGGAAACACTTACATCATTTGCAAGAGGCGTGGTCAATATGCCTCCCGCCCACTTCCGGTCTTTCCTGCTTTACTCGTTCCTGTGTTCATGGGGAACCAGGGAGGATGAGCGTCTGCGTTGCTGGATGACGCCTGTAAAATATTATTTCTGGTTAGACACACGACTGCCCTGTAGAAGAGGGTAGCGAATGTTTGTTTAGCCTCTTAAGAGAATTGTTCCCGGTTTAAAGCAAGGGTAGGCAATCGTCAAGATGAACGTTAATGGGAAGCCTTGCGAGATTTTATTAAATGCTGTAATCTTGCAGATAAGCCTAAGATTTTTCTACCGGCAATGCTCATGGCTACTTCATAAGCTGAGAGAATGAAGATGGCTTAGAAAATCTATATCTATTGTAGCTTCCTACAGGACATATAAACGATGGAGCCATAGCCATAAGTTTATTTCTGCATTCATAGTGGAAATTTATTTTTTAAATGTACGTTTAAAACAACCAACGCTAAAAACAAGCATAATGACTTTAACTTGTTTTAAAAATCTTTGAGAAGAATAAGCAATATTTGAGCCATTCAAACCACTGAGAAGGACAGTATACCAAACGTTGAAGTGGCTGAGCCTGTCACTGGATCCATAGTTTGAAAAGTGGCAAGACCCTTCACAGACCCTCTATATAGTCTTGGATTAAGTGGGTAGATTCTGTGCTGTCAAAGAAAGAAACATGTTGAACCAAACCATGAAGATTTTGAATAAACATGGAAACATCTTTTCTTCAGCCCATATTGGTGCAGAGAATGATCTCAGAGCAACTAATTCAACAGCATCAGTACAACTAAGGATGCATGCCCTGACCTGTAGTTATAGACAATAGGATGTTCATGTAATATATTTTAAAGTGTTTCAAAAGATCAAGAAGCATGGGAATACAAGGCTGCACCACCCACATGGCCCGCAGGACACCTTCCCACCCACTCCTTACCTGGCAAACTTGCCTGCTAAATTGGTATTTTTTTCTTTTTTTCCCCAACCATCAGCTCTTCTGCTATGCCAGGAGATTTAGATTAGCTAGAAAGCAGAAAACCATTGGATGTCTTGCTTTCCAGCAAATCTTTAAATCTTCGGTTCTGCTTCCTACCTTCCTTAGGACTGAAACCTTTATTATTCATTGCAGACTCAGGTAGCCGGTGTCAGAAAGATAGATCTCTGAATGAATCTGTGATTCTGTGAGCAACTCAATCTGCCTGCCTGCTTTGCCTGATTTTGAGTAAAAGTTGCTCTTTTCCTATAAAAAATTCAGTATTTACACACATGGTGTGTTGTGAGTTAATTTTGTGAGAGTGCTTGCTAGCAAATCTTATGGCAGAAAGATAGATCTCTGAGCAATGTGATTCTGTGAGCAATTCAATCTGCCTGCTTTTGGATAAAAGTTGCTCTTTTTAAAATAGAAATTCAATATTTACATAAATATTTTTAATATTTACAGACAAGCCATGCCCAGCCAGTCACAGCCAGACCACCAAGCCACACCCACAAATTAGGCCATGCCCATAGAACTGGTTAAGACATTTGAATCACACCCTTGCCTCTGTGTGTTTGTGTGTGTGTGTGTGTGTGGGAGAGAGGGAGAGAGAGGTTAGATCAGATCTCTCTCTTTCTCTTTCTCTCTCTCTCTCTCTCTCTCTCTCACACACACACACACACCAACATCAGCAAGCTATTAGTCAAAATTCATATAAGTGGTCCCCAGAATTTAAAATTATGAGTTTGGTGGTCCCTGAAGTCCAAAAAGTTGGCAATCCTTGTTCTACAACATATTGAATCTCTAAAGACCTATATAAGGGTCCTTTTTTAAGACTCCAGCTACAAATACCAATCATTCCAGATATTATTTTAACTAAACTGATTCAACTAGCAGTTCCTGACCACACTTGTATATGGATCATAAGCTTTCTTACAGATAGGAAGCAGCAGGTGAAGCTAGGCAAAAGCACATCAGATACCTGTACAATTGGCACAGAACACACACACTCTCTTCACTTCTCTATGACAATGGCTATCTTTAGTACTAAAGTTTGCAGATGATACAACAGTGATTGGTCTCATTCAAGACAACGACCAATCTACATACAGACAGGAAGTTGAACAACAAGCCTTGTGGTGCAGTAGAAACAATCTTGAACTGAACATACTCAAAACTGTAGAAATGATAGATTTTAAGAGAAGCCCTCCTATTCTACTATCTCTTACACTACTGAGCAACACAGTATCAATAGTAAGACACCTTCAAGTTTCTAGGTTCTGTAATATCTCAAGAATTAAAAAGAACACCTAACATCAAAAATGTAATCAAAAAAGCACAACAAAGAATATTCTTGCGCCAACTCAGAAAGCTAAGACTGACCAAAAAACTGCTGATACAGGTCCAGAAAGAGATTGTTGAGTTTGTCATTTGCACCTCTATAACTGGTTTGGCACTGCAACCAGACAAGGCAGACACAGACTCCAAGGGATAATTAGAACTGCAGAAAAAGGAATTGCTATCAGCCTACCTTCCAACAAGGACCTGTATATTGCCCAAGCCAGAAGTGTTTTGAAAATATCAACAGACCCCTCACATCCTGGACATAAACTTCTCTCAAGACAATGCTATATAGAGCAGTAGTCCCCAACCGGTGGCTTAGGGACCACGTGTGGTCCACAGAGAAATGTCCCCCAAAGCATTCCCCCCCAAAACAATTAATCCAGGCTGCATGGGAACGTAAGTCTGCGCCATCTACATGGCCAGCTCACCTGCTAGCCCCACCCTTTTGCCAAGCGCAAACCTTACCTTGAGTAAAGCCATGTGAGCTGGAACAGGAAGGTAAGACCAACGGTGGGGAAGGGAAATCCGCTTGTTGACATTGGTGGGAAATTCGGTCCCATATTCCAAAGCTGCAGTAGTCAAAAGCCTGGCCCTTTGGTCATCCTGGAGCAACTCTTCCAGCCCATGACAGGTCGTTGCACCCGGGTGGAGGAGCAGCTGTTTCAGGATGTATAAAGGGCCAGTCCTGTGACTACTGCAGCTCTGGTATATGGGTCCGAATTTCCCACCAATGTCAGCAAGTCATTGTCAGTCAAAATTCAAATTAGTGGTCTGAGGGATTTAAAATTATGAGTTTGGTGGTCCCTGAGGTCCAAAAGGTTGGCGACCCCTGACATAGAGCACTGCTTCCCAAAGCAACTAGACACAAGGACAGTCATTCCCCCCCCCCACCGCTAAACAACTAATTCCCACAACACTGTCAAACTACCAAGTAGGCTATATTACCATTCTTCTAATCTTTCTTATAATTTATTTCTTTACCTTCTTATGGCTTTGTTCCTTGTATCTTACAATTTATACTAATTGTTTTATTTAATATCCTAGCATTGAAAGAAATGTTCATCTGTGTTCAGTTCCAAGTGGGAAGAAAGACAATGGAAACATGGAAACTGCTTGGAAGGATGGTTTAATGATGGACATGACTACATGGTTGAGGTCTTGGGCAAAATTGAACACATGAGTGTATGTGTGTGTGTGTGTGTGAGAGAGAGAGAGGGGGGGGGCTTGATTTATACCTTCTCTTGGGCTTTGATCTTGCTTCTGGTTCCTATGACAAGAAATGATCCTGATTGATTGTTAGACTCCCATGGGGCCATGCAGGAGTAACTTTGTAGGTTATCTTGAATCCCAGGCTTGGCTGAACCTTGCTGGGTGATATAATAAAGGGGCTTTGGGCGATTCCTATTGTGGCTTAATGGTTTTGTCCTGGTATGGATCTGAGTGAGAGCTAATCCTATCACCCTGGAGCTGAAGGTCTTTTGTGTTGTACATAAGATGGCCCAGTCTTTTGTCTTCTAGATAAGCAGGCACCAAAATATCTGCTAGAGCTGAGTTTCTGTGTCCTTTAAGATTTCTCTTTCTCTTTTAAGGGAAATGTTCTGCCTTTTTAATATTTTGTAGAATATTTCATTCTTCTAGGAGAGGGGTGAGTGCTAACTTTCTACACAAGTATGATTTATATGGATTGCTTATTTAGTACCCTATGACTATCACTATCTGTTTTATCATGATTTCTGATGAATGTATCTTATTATTATGATCTTGATTTATCACTTGTTCCTTGTATGTACACTGAGACCTCATGCATTGGAGACAAATTTCTTTCATGTCCCATCACTTGGCCAATAAAGAATTCTATATAAATTATTCATAAATTATTTCAATGTATACTATGGATTTTTGTAAAAATAACACATGGTCTTAGCTTCCATCTCACAATCTAGAATTAGTTCAGCATTTATTTTCAATCATAGCTGCAATAATGTCTAATAATAATTTATATTGCTGATTTTTCTCTATTGCACTGCCATGCCTCATAATAAAGACTGAGACTACTGCAGACTGCAGTGATTATCTTGCAGTACTGAAGCTTTTGCAGCTTAGAGAATAGAAAAGCTAGGAAGTGTTGCATTGTGTTGCATTGCACAAAATGTGTGTGTGTGTGTGTGCTTATTTAAAGAAGCTACTTAACATGACTTTTTTTTTGGGAGGGGGGAGTATGTTTTCCACAGTCCAAATCACAAAAAAAATATACAAACTGGGACATTTTTCAATAATTTAAAGAATGTTTTAGATGGAAAAATTGAAAACATATTACAGTAAAAGTGGGGGGAACATTGCCATGGAAACTAGAATTTTAGCGAGAAACTGCTGTCTATTGTCAGTGTATGTGTACGCATGCATATTGGAATATAGTTTCATTATAGAAAAGATACTATACATAGAGCAGAGTGTATGGTAAGATATACAGATAGTCCTCAAATTATGACCACAATTGATCCCAACATTTCCATTGCTAAATAAGACAGATATTAGATTTTTGTCTCATTTTATGACCTCTTTTGCCACAGTTATTAAGTGAATTGCTGCAGTTGTTAATAACATGATTGTTAAGTGAATCTGGCTTCACCATTGATTTTGCTGAGTATTTTGTCATGTGATTGTGAGGATGCTGCCCTAAGTTGTAAGTCTGAAAAATTGCCATAAGCAATTTTTTCAGTGCCATTGTAACTTTGAACAGTTGCTAAACCAATGATTGTAAGGCAATTATGTACTAGGCAATTATGGTACAACAGCTAAAGATAATCCGGAAAACCACTATTTAGTTATTCCTTATTGCCATGAAATCATTAGAGACTTTAGATCTTCTTCTATACCTGAGTTAAATCCTTAAGTCCCCAACTTAAAACCACAATTGAACCCCAAATTTCTCTGGCTAAGCGAGACAGTTGTTAAGTGAATTTTGCTCCATTTTACAACTTTTTACAACTTTTCTTTCCACAGTTGTTAAGTTACCAATACAGTTGTTTAGTGAATCTGCAATGACTCAGCTTGTCAGTGAATAAAATTATCATATGACCCCATGATACCTCAATCATCATAAATATGAGCTGTCTGCCAAGCATCTAAATTTTGAGAATGTGCCCATGGAGATGTTGCAAATGTGTGAAAAATTGTCATAAGTCATTTTTTTCAATGCTGTTGTAACTTCGATCAGTCACGAAATGAACTGTTATAAGTGGAGGACTCTGTGATATAGATAATGCCAACCTACTTTGCAAGTCTGTAATAATTCTCAGATAATCTAAGCTTTAGGTATTAAGTGAATGAACACAGAAGCAGTAAGAAAAAATTCAAGCTTCCATTAAAGAAATAGGTATATACTCCTTTCTTTGCAACTTGAATTTACTTGCTTCCTGATTCTATGCAGATTTAAAACTTTTAATTACATTTGATATAATTTAAAGGAAGAATAACTTAAATTCCATAATCTAGCATCGTAGGTCTAATCTACTGAATTTCAAAACATTTATGTTTCATTCAAAATTGTTTTCCATTAAAAGTCCCCCCCCCTCCAAAAAAAATTGACCTGGGGCTAAATCACTTGTTTTTTACTTGAAATAGTGGTCTCTATTCTGAATGTCTAAGGCAGTGGTTCTAAAACCACTGGGGGCAGTGGGATGCCTTAGGGGAGTGCTAACAGGCAAGGGGGCTGGCAAGGGGCACTAAGAGGTGGCAGGGGGGTGTTCAAGGCACCGTCCCTGCAGGTTCACCCATTGACTAGCACTGCTCCAGAGCCAGTGCCTCCAATGTGGAAGTGGTGGCACATTACTTGCTGCCACGGCTGCGTTCGATGCACCGCCCCCCTGCTGCCTCTTAGTCCTCCTCTGCTGGCCCCTTTGGGGGCGCTAAGAGGCAGCAATGGGGCATTTGAGGTGCCAGTCAGCCCTGCAGATTGACCCATTGAGGCGCCGGCTCTGGAGCAGTGTTACAGTCAATGGATGAACCTGCAAGGCCGGCGCCTTGAACACCCCCCCTGCCACCTTTTAGTATCCCCAAGGGGGACAGTCGAAGGGCGCTAAGAGGCAGCAGGGGCCGGCACGTTGAACACAGCCATGGCGACGTAACGTGCCACCGCTTCTGCACTGGAGGCACTGGCTCCAGGGCAGTGCTAGTCAGTGGGTGAACCTGTAGGGCCGGCACCTCAAACGCCCCCCTGCCACCTCTTAGCATCCCCAATAAGGCCAGCAGAAGGTCGCTAAGAGGTGGCAGAGGGCGGCGTGTCGAATGCGGCCGTGGTGGCATGTAACATGCCACCGCTTCCACAATGTAGGTGCCAGCTCTCAATGGGTGAAAATGCAGCTAGTCAATGGGTGAAAATGCAGGGCTGGCCGGCGCCTCGAATGCCCCCCTCTGCCAGCCCCCTTGGGGATGCTAAGAGGCGGCAGGGGGGGGGGTGTTCGATGTGCCAGCTCTGCAGGTTCACCCATTGACTGTAATTATGCTCCAGAACTGTTGCCTCGAATGCGGCAGTATATTGGGAAAAGCCGCTGCCACTGCTTTCCCAAAGTGCCACCGCTGTCGCATTCTGTCTGTCTGTCCGTCTGTCCATCCATCCAAAAGATCTGTCTGTTTGCCTGCCTGCCTGCCTATCTGTCTGTCTGTCTCTCCCTCCATCCATGCATCCATCCATCTATCCATCCATGTTTGAAGTGCCGGCCCCATAGTCTGAGAGTGAGGGAGGGAGAGAGAGAGAAAAAAAGAGAGAGAAAGAAAGAGAGAGACCTGATGCATCAGATTGAATGAGGCCTAGTTTAGACTGACTAAACCAAAATGTACTGGTAAATTACAAAGAGAATACATAGACGCACACTCCCTTCTAACCCTGCTGGAGCAGGTGATTGGACTAGAATAGATATCTCATTATCTTTCTCCTCCCTCCCTCCCTCCTTTATTTCTTTTTCTTTCTGTCCCTTACTTCCATCCCCACCTCTTTCTTTGTCCCTTTTTCTTTCTTTCCCTTTTCTCTTTATTTTCTTCCTCTCTTTCTTTTCTCTCTCTCCTTCCCTCTCTCAGGCTCATCCCTTTGGATCAGGGGTCGCCAAACTTTCAGGGACCACCAAACTCATAATTTTAAATCCCGGAGACCACTAATATGAATTTTGACTGATGGTAGCTTTCTGGACTTGGTGGGAGAGAGAGAGAGAGAGAGAGAGAGAAAGAGAGAGAGATCTGATCCAACCTCTCTCTCTCCTTCTCTCTCACACACACAGGCAGGGGTGGGATTTAGACCCCTGATCTAAAGCTATCAAAACTCCAAAAACTGGTCAAGGAGCTCTGGGGAGGCCAGTCATGCTAAACAACCTGTCATTAAGTGAGGACCACTTGTATTTGGTTTGCCAGTCACCTGGCCATGTCCACCCAGTCACATGACCAGCAAGCCACACCCACCCAGTCATGTGACCAGCAAACCACACCCTCAAATTAGGCCACACCCACATAAATTTGAATCCCAGCCCTGGGTGGGGGGCACCGAGGATGAGTTTGTAGCACCAAGGGGGCAGTGGACCGAAAAAGTTTGGGAACCACTGGTATAAGGGATAGTGAGTAACGTTTAGAAACAGTTCTATTTGAAACCTGAGTCTGGTGATAACCGTTATAAAATGGGCAAACATCTAAATCAATTTCAATCAATTGCAGGTGTGTTTGTTTGTACCTAAAAATGGACGTATCCTGCGGTGTTGAGTTAGCGAAGAAGAGCGTAGACAGCATAACGCCTCCTGCCTCGCTTCATTGGTTTCCTAATAGCAATAACTCACTCGTTTGATTCCTACAATGTTCATAAAACACTACATCTCCCAGCAAACACTGCTTCTTGGTGGGTAATCATAGAGTTATATTACAGCTTGACACAGCAAAGTCGAAAGAGAGGAAGTGAGGCAAGCAGTTTCCGGTGGAAATTAGGCCCTGTGATTCCGGCCGGCGTGAGTGAGCGGGTTTGGATTTTAAGATGGCGGCTGCGGCGGGCTTGGAGTTCCAGCGCGCCCAGTCTTTACTGAGCACCGACCGTGAGGCCTCCATCGGCATCCTGCACTCCATAGGTGAGTTGGGCCGGCCGAAAACGGGAAAACCGGCAGGTAAATCTGGCTGCCGATGGTGGAAAGGGATAGACGGGTTAGACGGCCTGGACGGGTTAGGCTGGAATCGCTGCTGACTCACTGTGTGCAACTCCGAAGGAAATCGGGAAGGAGGAATTCGGAAATGGGAACGCTTAGTAGGAAAAGGCCTTTATATTCAGCATCGCTTTTGTAGGGAAACGGAGAAAGCAAGTGGGGATTGGAAGACGGGAAACGCGGGGGATTGAGCCGAGGCAAGGGCCGAGGCTGACAGGTGGCCTCAGAGCACCAGGCGGACTCTCTGAGTTGTCGCCTTGGCTTTCATTCAGGAGAGGCGACTTAAAAGTTAGAAGGTAAACCTGGCGGATTTGCCCTCCAGGAATGGGTTCTGCGGCCGCTTTTCAAATATTTTGCAGCCCTTGCCCTGACCTCGTCAAGCTACTTTGTAACTTCCTAAGCGGGCAGTAGGGCCTGCTTCATTCACCCCTTCGATCTCCGTTCGAAGACCATTTTCTCTGGCGCTAAAAGGTAAATGAGTGGGTGACAGTATACAAAGCCACTTGAAAAGAAACATGTGTGAGCTTCTGAAATATAGGTTGATTTTCTGATATGAGTGGAAAGTGGATACTTGGTCACAGTTAAAACCTAAAGGGCTACATTGCACTTGGTTTACTAGTGGTTTAATATGTTCATCATTCAATATTTATATAACTAGTTTTGACAAGCAGATGGAGTACATGATAATACATTTTATATGCTGTGAAAAATTTCACTTGTTGGTTGTAGAAAGTCAAGACACAATTGGTAAGTGTAAATTAATATACTGTGAATGCTTTATTGATTCATTTTTAGTTGGGATTTTCTTGTTAAGTAAATAGTTTGCTTAATAGGATTGTCCTGCTACAGAAAGGAAAAGGGGAAGCATGCTCTAAAGTGAAACAGAGGTGACTTTTCAAGGGGATGGAATGTTATGTGGTCCAGGGATGGCATTAAAAAGGGTAATGTGAAGAGTAAGAATGGCGGGTCTAAAAAGGGCTAAATTGGATATAACAACAACAACAACAAAAAGACAAAGCAGCACGAGTAAAGCTTTTGGTGTAGTCCATTTTAAATGTTACTGATTTTCCCTGTAAAGGTATTTCCAGTTACAGTTTGTCATGTTCCAGAAGTCCACATAGGTAAATATATGTAGTCCTCAACTTACAACCACAAAAGAGCTCAAATTTTTTGTTGCTAATGTGAGAAATTTGTTAAGTGAATCCTTGCAGTTGTTAGTAATATAATTAAGTGAATCTGGTTTCCCCATTGACTTTGCTTGTCAGAAGATCGCAAAAGGGGATTACCTGGGATACTGTTAGATAATAAATATGAGTCAGTTGTCAAGCATACAAATGTAAATCATGTGACCATGGGGATGCTACAACAGTCTTAAGTGAGAAAAAATGTCATAAGTTCCTTTTTTCTGTGCCATTATAACTTTGAATGGTCACTAAATAAACTGTTGTAAGTTGAGGACTATCTGTATATGGTGTGGAAATATCAGCTGCTGTTATTAGGCAAGATAGCAACTATCCTTATGTCCATTAAAGGCTTTGTGAGAATGGCTAACTACTAAATTATATTAGTTTTTCTGATTTTAGAAGATTGTCATTATTATCTTTATTGTCAGAGTACAACATGTGTACTGTGAGATTGGCTGAGCTTCTCTTCATGCACTCCCCTAACACAACTCACAGCGAGGACAGAAGTCCCTAACCCGGTCCCAATCATTACACTATGTGACCTTGTTTCACAGGGCAGCAGCCCTGCAAGTCTATCATACTATGTTGACATGAAGTTATTTTCCATTCAGAAGTCTGACAGCCCATGGGTAGAAACTGTTATTCAGCCTGTTGGTGCAGCTGGTTATGCTTCTATATCTCCTCCTAGTGCTGACCAGAGTGTGAGTCGTCCCTGAGAACTTTCCTCGCTCTTCTAAGGCAGCAAGCCCTAGCAATGTCATCTAGTGGTATCAGGGAACAGCTCATGATGCTTTGTGCTATGCTCACCACCCTCTGTAATGTCTTTCCATCCATGGTTGTCAAGCCAGCATACCACACTGTAATGCAATATGTGAGGACGCTTTATTGTGGACTGGTAAAGGGAAGTAATCAGTCATTCCACTTTATTCTTTTGCAAGATCCTAAGGAACGGAGTCTCTGTTGGGCCTTTCTGGCCACCTGGGTTGTGTTGATTTTCCAGGTAAGATCTTCGCTGAGGTAAACTCCCAGGAATTTAAAGGAGGAAACTCTCCCCATGCAGCTCCCCTCAATGTAAAGAGGGATGGATTCCTCTCTCTTCTTCTAGAAGTCTAACACCATCTCCTTTGTCTTGCTGATGTTTAGGTGCAGGTTGTTTTCTAACTCAAGATTTAAATCATAATTTTCCTTTTAATGTTCTTATGTAAAAAGAATTTGGTTGAATTAATTATATAATTCTAAACACATTTCAGAAAGATCTGTGACAATTGACCATTGGCTGAGGCCAGTTGCCATAGACAACTTGCCTCAGCCAGTGCGCTGCAGAACAACTCACTGCAGGACAAGTTACACTAATGTTAAAAAGATTGTAGAATAGAATAATTAAAGGATGCAAAAGGAAGGGCAGAATGATATTTGAATGGCAAAATTAAAATATTTTATTTATTTTAAATAATTAAATAGAATTGTTAAATTGTTCTGCAGTGAGTTTTCCCGCTGTGTGTTGGCCATGGTGAGTTGTCCTGCAGCAAGGTGACCATGGCAAGTTGTTCCATTTTGTTCCAGAAAAGGTAGGTTTTTGAAATCTGATTGTAGGAGAAAATCCAATTTACAAAGGTTATCTGTGAGAATCACCCTTCTTTCTTCAGTGCAGATTCTTTTATACGTCTATCTGAATACTCCAGTGATCTTCTATCTGTGGTCTGTGGAAGCCGCAGTGTTATCACAGGGGTCTGCAAAGGCTTGAAGAAATGTTATGATTTAAATCTTGAGTTAAGTCTTGTGGGGGGAGTCTGTGCCCATGGTCTATAGCCACAAAGGTATTTAAAGAAGGTCCGTAGTGAAGAAATGTAATGAGAGAACCACTGCTTTATTCCATTTTATTTCACATTTAAGTTGATTTTCTGTAGAACATGCTTCTTAGTGACACAGACAACATTACTTCCTCTCTCAGACAAAATAAATTTGAATGAGGACACCTGCTGTGAAGGATTTTTACTTTTGTGACCTTGCCTGCAGAGAAGAGATGAGAGAGATGAGTACATCCAGAGGCAAACTGCTGCCATCTTTGTTGTACACCAAAGGTTCCTGGTCTTGTAGTGCTTGCTGAATCCTGGTAGTAAGTCACTGGAACTTATAAAGAGAAGGCTGATTTAAGGAATTGGTTCCTATGCATTTTCACTGTGCTTGACAATGAATATTTAGCCTAGGACAAAATAAATTTTATGAGATTCTGATTTTTCTAGGGAAAAAATTCTCAAAAATTGGTATTAATTTGGCTATATCTTTGCTATTGGGAACTGTTGTGTCCTGAGAACAGCTCCTGTTGTCAGTAAGTTTATTTTAAGTCACCTACAAAGCATTTTTTTTCTATAGTGCCATAATTTTAAGTGCAATTCATTATAGGTGCCAGTATTGCTATTCTTTCCATTTCCAGTTGTCTTAGGGTAAAAAGAAGATAAATTGAAATGAGATGACTAATTTTGCCAACGAACCTTTGTAAGCAATGGTAGATTATAGTGGAGAGATGTGTTCTTTTGTTTGTTTCAAGACTATGTCATTCACTCTCAGTATTAATAAAGAGGATGATTTCTCAAGCAAGAAGTTTGTATGCCTTCATACATAAATATTGTCTTCATCCCTTAAATATTGGATGTTGCACTGTGCAGGTACTCAAAAAAGAAACAAGCCTACTGTATTGATTTCTCTGAATAATAATGGTTTTATGTCTATTTATTCATGCAAATATATTTGTGCTGGTGACATCTGTTTTTCATGTTGAATATCTTCATATGCATTGTCTTATTTTCAATATCTTGTAACACATTCAAGAGTGTCGGGGATTCATTTCATAGTTGTGGCCATATTTATGCTGATTCAAGTGTTAATATCAAATGGGGTGACATCAAGCCCTATATATTCTATGTTATGAGCTGTTTCCTCATGCAAATCTTTCTGCTCCTTTCCAAGACTGAACAATTTGTCAGGCATATGTTTTTGGCTTATAAGAAGCACATTTAAAATAGAAGTTTGGGATACTTGTAAACTCTCTTTGATTTGACATATACCTCTTCTTTCATCAAAACATTTTATTTTCCCAGTGAAACGTGATGTTCAAGAGAATGATGAAGAAGCGGTCCAGGTCAAAGAACAGAGCATTCTGGAACTTGGGAGTCTTTTGGCCAAGACAGGACAAGCAGAAGGTGAATCCTATGTTTAAAGCAATTTAATGGTCATATTTCTAGCAGTTTTTCTAAAATTAACATAAATGCTAGAATAGGAGATTTTTCTCCTTTCCTTCCTTGATTTTCATAAAAACATACAGTTTAAAGATTCTTTCTTATCACCATTTCTCTATGTTAAATTATGATTTAATCATGGCTAGTTTCACACATTTCATAAAGCCATAAACTAAAAAGACTGCCTAGGTGCAAATAACATTTATGCAAAGTGACATTTCAATTACAGATGGGGAAAGACCTCATAGTAAAACTAAAATAGAAATCGGAAGTAGTTTAAATGAATATGCCTTTTCTGTCTCAGATAATTGACTGCTAAAATTTATGTGTGATCACTTTTTTCTAGAATATGAACATAAACTTTTTATAATGTATTCTGATACAATTTTAGATCCTGAGCGATATTGCTACTTAATTATTTTATTGTTAATATAGAGCTTGGAGGACTTCTGAAGTATGTGCGTCCTTTCTTGAACTCCATTAGTAAGGCAAAGGCAGCCCGTTTGGTTCGGTCCTTGCTAGATCTATTCCTAGATATGGAAGCTGCAACAGGACAAGAGGTGAGACAATTGAAATTCAGGCACATCTCTGCAAATGTTCAGAGATAGTTTATGTAGAAAATGATATCATGTCAGCAGTGATGGTGCAAATAGTGGAAAAATACTTGAATAAATGTAGTATTTATTTTAGGTTGACCTATGTCTTGAATGTATTGAATGGGCCAAATCAGAGAAGAGGACATTCCTGCGCCAAGCTCTGGAGGTAGGATGGAACATATGCCCATTGTAGTTAATGTAGTGATGCACAGTATTCTTTCCCTTGTTGTTTGGATATGGAACCTTACATCATATATGCCAATATATTATACTCAAACATTTGTCATTATTTTTTTCTCTAGGTTATTGACGGCATATCCTCAAGTAGTAATTTGGAGCATGATTAGCTTCCAAACTGACTCGCACATATTACAGGCAATTTTTTCTGCAGCTTATAATGCAAACGTATTTTGCTTCTTAAAAAGCTTTCTCAAATATAATTAATTTATTTATTTAAAATCTTTATAAGATTTTATTTATGTAAATGCATTAATAACATGGTGTTCCTACCTGCAAGCGTTAATACATTCAATTCCACGTAGGCCTTTAGTCCAAGTTTCTATCCTTGAAACAGTCTTTTCAAAAGCATTACTTCTGCTGATTTCTTTTGCATTACTGTGGTTGTGCTTCATAGTATGGATTTTTTTCTGTATTTTCTTGCCACTTCTGAAACATTTTTCCAAGAGCCTTGTCTGGTTCATATTTTACGCATTTTAGCTCTTAGATCAGTAACTGATCACCATAGGTTTTCACAATAATTCTTTATTTTTTTCTCTTTAGGCAAGGTTGGTATCTTTGTATTTTGACACAAAAAGGTATCAGGAAGCATTGCAGTTAGGTAAGTAGACTTCTGTAATCATCCCTAGACTGATCCCAACAATTAATTATAACTATTCTAGGAATGTATACAATGGTGAATGTATGGAACAGCTAGTTTTATTTTTTACGTGAACTGAGAAAATGTTTCGCCTCTAGAAGGAATGAAGTAGCACTGTTTTTGATCTGGAAACAGTTTGAAACATTTGTTACAAGCTGAAGTGTTTTCAGATAGTATGTAAGAAAGAAGAAAGTAAAAATCAGTTGGGAGTATAGAGGTTATGGGGAGAAGGGGATGAGCAGGAGAGAGGGATACATTGCGCTGGAAGTTGCTTTAGGAAGAAAAAAGGTATTCTACTCCTGCTTTGCCCTCCTTATCCCATAAAATCACCCCTATAGAATATCATATTAGCTAAAACCCAGAACAGAGTATTCCTCTTTACTTTTTCTGCTGAACTATAGCCAAAGATGGTTTGGTAAAATGTCCAGAACCCAGTGTGTTTGTTTTGAAACAAAATTTATGTTCTTAATTTTTCAGATTCAGTTTATCAATAAAATTCATGGTGACTTAGTTAAGCAACTGGCAACTGCTGGGTTTTCCATGTTGTCAAGAATAGTAAAATATCTATTAATGGCTACCATTAATTAGGCAGCATAATGTATTTGGAGGCTTTGGGAATGTCATATTGATATTGAAAAAAAGAAATGTTGGGTTTTGCATTTAGTATATTAGCTTTGTATGTGCTGTTTTCACTTTTCTTATATTTTGATCAGAATAATATTTTAGACTTTTCTTTTTCTGATTAAATTAAAGGATTCATAAGAAGGTATTTAATATGGTATAAATGCCACCATCCACATTGTTTTTATCAGGCTCACAGCTTTTGCGGGAGTTGAAGAAGATGGATGACAAGGCGTTGTTGGTGGAAGTGCAACTATTAGAGAGCAAAACGTACCATGCTTTGAGCAACCTGCCAAAAGCCAGAGCAGCATTAACCTCTGCCCGAACCACAGCCAATGCAATCTATTGTCCGCCCAAGTTGCAGGCAGCACTGGATATGCAATCAGGTAGGGCTTTATACTTTTTCGTATTGTGAATGTCTTGATCTTGGATCATCAGTACTTGCACAATCTGAGAAATAAAATCCAGCGTTTTCAAGTCTTGAATGACCAGATTATTTTAATCTGCAATAAATCCCCAGCCACCTTTCCTAGCTGCCCAGAACCATAAGAATTCTTGCATTCTTATAACAACCAGAACACAAAATGGTTTATAATGTTATGCAGAACAAACTAGATCATAGGAAAGAGAAAGAGAACCAGTTTGGTATAGTGCTGGCCTAGAAACTAGGAGGGAGGGAGTTCTCTAAAGTATGAAAGTTGGCTGGATAACTTTAGGCTAGTCACTCTGCCTCAGTGTTTTACCCACCTATTAGGCATGTTCACCACCTTGAATTATATATAAAAACAGGATAAAAAATCTAATAACAATATTGCAAAAATGTTTATAAGACAGAATCACACTAAAGCAGTCTGTCTGGGAAAATTGTATTTTATACTGTAATGTTCCAAAGATTATTGTATGAAGTATGAATAGATCATTTTCAAAGTTTATTGTAGGCTGACAATATCTGCTTTGTATGGTGCAGTTAGTCCTCAAGTTACAATGGCAGTTTAGACAGAGATTGCCATTGCCAAGCAGCATGATATTGTATGATTGTATTGCTAAGTGTCAGCAGCCATTATTAAGTAAGAAACTCATGTGACCACAAATTTAGTGAATTTGTGAAGATTAGAAAAATTTTAGCTATATGCATAAACTGAATTTTTCTTGCTCTACCTCGCAACAGGGGATTGATAAGAAAGTTAAAGAATTTTCTGGCTTGGAGAAATAAATAGGATTTGGTAGCTATGTTTTCCCTTATCTTTTCTCCAGGAAACCTCTGTTATATTCAGACCTCTTTTTTATTTCCCTTTTGTTAGGTATTATCCATGCAGCAGAAGAAAAGGACTGGAAGACAGCATATTCTTACTTCTATGAGGCATTCGAAGGTTACGATTCTATTGACAGCCCCAAAGCTATCACTGCATTGAAGTATATGCTGCTGTGCAAGATCATGTTAAACTCGTAGGTGATTTTATTGCATCACATAGGGAATGCAACTTGTTTCCTTTTTTTACATCTGCACAGAGGACAGTTGATCTAATCATACTACAGGCTGTTAAACAAAAGAGTTTGACAAAAGTGTTTGTTAAACTCTTGTATGAATAAATTTATTTTCAAATCCTGATGGTGGCTGAAAAGATATGAAGACTAAGGAGGAAAACAGAAAAAATTAAAAGCTAAGAAAGGGCAGAATGTTTGCCTTTGTATCCCACTGGCAGAATATTACCTTTTTCAGCTCTTGTCTAAGAAGCTTAGTCTGAGTTTGATAAAAGCAAAACCTTAAGAGTGAAAAGGCCACTATATTTGAGTTCCTTGACATATAACAGAATTGAGTGTCTTATAGCAAGCTTTCCTAGTCGAAACATGATTTGGTCTGGGGAGGCTCAGTTGACTATTGGGATAGCTGGAGATTCTTGAAATATAACTGTTTACTTTTCATTTCTGACTGCTAAGAGAAAGCAAAGGTTCTCTTAGTTTTTCTTCCACGTGATGAATGGCATTTGAAAAAGGAAACTCTAGAAACATTTTGTCCAATCCCTTATATCAATGCAGTTATTTTGTTCTTGATGTCAGAACATCTGGTTTGTAGCCTCATGTATATTTCTTGATCTTTTTATTATAACTCTGGCATTTCCAGTGGCTACAAGCAAAAGTTATTCTTTATAGCTGGAGCCAAAAATATTCAAATAGATGGTTTCATTTTCTCTTGATTGTCTTTGATTCATGCTTCTTTGGCATTCCCATAAAGCATTTTAAATATATTAATATAAAATCGATAGTAGAATGCAGGTTTTCTGGAAAGCAATTATTATATGATGAGGTACTTCTGTAGTCTGAATTCAGGGACTCAATAAATCAATATCTCTATGCTTTTTTTTACAGACCTGAGGATGTGCAGGCACTGGTGAGTGGGAAGCTTGCATTGCGATATGCAGGCAGACAGGTATAAAAATCCTGAACTATTTTTTGTTCCTGAAAAGTTTTCCAATCCTATCTGATTCCTGTTTAAAAAGTTTCTAAATACTGCTCAAAACAGTTAGCTACTAATTTCTATGTCCAGCAGTATTTTATGATATATCTTTTACGCATCCTTATTGATTTGGGAGCCAGTCAGTTGGCATGTGTTCCCACCTGAATGCAGAAAGATGGTCCAGCAGCATTATTGATGTGATTCATTGTAATGGGGTTTGTTAACAAGCAGCATCTCTGATCTTATGTCATTGGATTACTGTCTTTGAGTCCAATTGAACTGAAAGGCCAGGGTCCTTGACTATATGTGGTGTTTTGATGCATCAGTTTCCTTTTGTTCCCTTTCCTGGTCTGAGTCAGATAAGTCAAGAAGGATCAGTTCTCTGGCATGTAGAAATTGGAAAAATGAAGGCAAACTAGCCTGCTTTGGACTAGCTAAAGTGTGAAGTATTTCTCTGCTTTGATGAAGGGGTTAAATTGTAGGGCTCTTAAGATTCATAAAGGCTTTTTGCATTGTTGTTAAATTCAAGGATATCAAGTCAGTGTTTTGGCTGCTGCACGTATTATTTCTACCTTTTAAATTCATTGTATTCTTAGTATTATTGCTCACAATTGGTCCAAAAGAGTTAATTGCTATACTTTCTATGGCCTCATCCGTAAAATGTGTTTTTGGTATTATTTTTGGAGTATTATTTCAATTTTGCTTAACAAGAATGCTGGTTGCCATATTTTTTATAATTTGGCATGCTAGCCTTGGCATTGGGCAAGACAATTTCTGCTCAGGGTAATGGATTGAATGTACTCACTTTTTCATCCTGAAAAACACATAGTGGATATATTTGAAAAAATTCCCTCAAAATGCCAAAAACATTGTAATTAGTTAAATGACCAAAAAATAATTTGATATCCTGCCACAGTTAGATACTTTGAACAGCAAACAGCACTTTGAAAGACAGTGGCTAAATGCTACAATTCAGTAAAGCCCCTGTCCCTCTGCACTAACGGATGCAAAGAGGATGTAAAACGTTAAAAAACTTTGGAAAACGCTATGCATCTGTTGTGTACTCACTGCATACGTGTTTCATACGCTCTATCCTTTGAGCATCCCTCCACTGAGATTTCATCCGCTCAAGAAGTTTTGAGCTACACAAAACTTTGTGAACAGATGAACTTTCCACCGTGTACGATGTAAATCCGTGACATACGAGCAACAAACGTTCTATGTCCGTTTATCATCCGTTAAACGTCCGCTGTATCCTCTCTGCATCCTCTGGGCATCCCCTCAACTCACATCCGCTGCAGCTGAAAACGGAAAGAGGGAGGAAACAAAAAGTACACGGAACATCTACACAGCGTTAGTAGCACGGAAATAGAAAGGATGAGCAGTGAACAGTTTGCATCCGCTCGGCTTCCTATGAACATCCCTTTAACATCCACACTACATACTGCCCACGTCTGTTCTTTTCCTTTCTTTTCCGTTCTGTTTATGCAAATTTTTGCCACTTTCTGGAGCAGATGACAACGGTTGGAGCCAACCCCGAAATTTTGCTCTTCTGCTGTGTCCTTTTTGCATACGTTTTGCATCCGTCGGCCAGTGGGACCTAGCCTTAATATATTTTCTGGTAAACTAGCACCTATTATTAACTAAGTGTAACTTAAATAGCTTGTTTCATTTGAATTGTACAAAACTGTTTAGATTTCTTTTTTGTGTGATGTTATGCTATGTGATCTTGCTTTATTTGACTACTATTATTAGTCTTAACTTGGTTTCTCCAATTGTTTCCTTTCATGACTAGTTATGTGCTGTCCACTGCTAAGGGGCAGTCTTTTAAGCATCTGTGAAAAATGCTAAATTATGTGCAAGTTTTGCCCAAGAATTTCAAAAGTTGTTTTTTAAGGAGTCCACATTCTTGTTTATAGATGGTTAATATTCGAAGATAGAAATTACTGTTTGTGCAGTCAGTCGGCATCATCTGGCAACAAGGTCTGTTCCAATTCCTTGGAAGGTTGTTTAACTTTCTCCTCCCTCATTGTGGGTGTATGAATTGTTTCAAGATGAAAGCTAAGGAAGCATTCTGATCACCTGTTTCCTTGTTTATAAGAGGAAAATAGCTCGAGAAATGCTTGACTTTCGAGTTCTATTTCCAAATCCCAATTCAGATGGTCATATATATTTGAGGTGTGAATAAAGTAAATAGATTTGTTTGTTAGCTTGTTTACAGTTTTCTTGTCCATCGTAATAATTTTGTCTTCTTGGTGATTTAGGTAAAATCTGGACTTGTTCTGTTGCATAGGGGAAGGGATTTTGTCTTTTATATTGAGAGGTTAAACTGGATTAAATTCAGTATTTCAGGATATTACAGCTATCTATCTTCAAGGGATAGTTAACATTGAGCAGCAGAAAAAATAGGGATAATACAGATAAAATGAAAAAAAACACCAAGCAAATAGATTGTCCTGTCAGCTCTCTAGAGCCAGTTTCCTACTTCCAGTCCTAGTTTGCACTTCTGTATGTTATTGAGTTTAGTTCCACATGGATGGATTTGAGTTGCATTGACTACTTGGATGCTTTCAAGAACTTCATTATAACTGCCTAAATCTCTGCTTTCATATTGGAGTTATTTTGCCTGAATAGTGTTTTTCGAAAATATACCTGAATGCTTCTGTGATTTAGCAACTGTGTGAGTTAAATGAGAATAGAAGAAATAAAGCAGTCTTAGTATTTTGAACAAGTAATCTTCCTTCTACATTCCTTCTACATTCTATCCAATTAAATCAATTATCTCATGTGAGAACAGTACAAGCACTATTACTGTCTAATGGTTCAGAAGAATGTAAGCATTGGCTCGATTATGTTTTACAGACAGAAGCACTGAAATGTGTAGCTCAAGCCAGTAAGAATCGATCACTGGATGATTTCAAAAAGGTAAGCAGTTATAATAAGGAAAACAGGTTGAATATCTTTGGATTAGGTTAATTCTTAGAAAAGGGGGAGAAATATCCTCACTATAATCACCCTTTGGGTCTTCAAGATACACTTGCTGAAGTAATTTGAGAATAACCTTAGATAAGATCAGGGATGTCAAACTTAAGGCCCATGGGCCAGATGCAGCCTAGAAATATCAAGGGACTGGTCAGCAGTGCCTTTGGCAGCTAGAAAAGGCCACATGTACCCCCACCCATCTCATTTTCACCCTCCATGGCCTGCTACAGCACTCTGCCAGCTGAAGCCAGGCTTTAAAAACGGGTTCAAAACAGCCAAAAAAATGGGCTGAAAACAGCCCAAAAACAGGCTGAAAATGGACTTCACAGCCCATTTTTGGCTGGCAGAGTGCTGCAGGAAGCATGATATCTTGGGAGAACACTGAATATCTTGATTTGTACAACTAATCAGAATGAGGACTTATCTACAAAATTAAATTTTAGTTTGATTAAGGCTACTTCTGTATGAGAAGCTGTTTGGATCCAAAGTGGAAAGGATGCTATTAAGAAAGTGTGGGAATGCTTGTTATCCCTCTTGAATCTCCATAAGGAGGCAGCAACAGATTTAATGAGCATACCTACACTCCCTCCAAAGCATTATTTTTGCTTCAGATCTGAATAAAATTTCATCACAAGGAATACCATATGGTTGCTGCAAGAAACCAAAAGACCACGTGCCAAATGGATGCTCATAGGACTGTGTATTTTTAGGGTATGTTATTTTCATTAGTCAGATAATAATTTTGGTCCTATATGAAATTATTTTAATGAACTTTTTAGTCATATCAAATATTCTAAAAATAGCCATGAATGATATGCAGGATCCAATCTGGGCCAGTCACTGGGATCAGAGGTTTAGTCTTCCTATCTTTTGGACTCAGGGTCAGTTACTGGGGCCAGAAGTTTAATCTTCTGAGCTTTTGGACTTGTCTTGGAAGCCATCCTCAGGGAACTTTTCTCTACCAGGAGAAAACAATACATTCCAGTAGAAAAAAGGTTCCCTGAGGATGAGCTCCAGGACAAGTCCAAAAGCTCAGAAGATTAAACTTCTGGCAGTGGCTGACCCATATTGGATTTGCAACATTATCCATATCCATATCCACTATTTGCCTTTGTTCATGAATGGTCTGCAATAACTTCAGGTAACCTAGTCAGAATGGTAGTGAGATAGCCTCTTGCACTCAGTAATGATTGAACTTGATCTGCTACAGGCACTGAAAGATTATAAAATGGAACTCAGGGATGACCCTATCATCAGCACGCATTTGGGCAAACTGTACGATAACTTATTGGAACAAAACCTCATCCGGGTTATTGAGCCTTTCTCCAGAGTGCAGGTAAAATGTTTCTGTAGAGCTACTTGTGCCATTTTCTTGTGTCTATTAAATCATAGTTTTGTCTTAAAATTCCCATCAAATTGGGTATGAAGAGTTTATTTTAAAACATTGGCATTTTCACATAAAAGTCATCCAAGATTTTCTTTAAATCTTTCAAACCTCTTTAAATTTCTATCTTGCTGAACAAATTTGAGTCTGTATGTCTTATTTTGCCAATTCTGATTTGCCTTTCTTTTGGAAGAGTACAAAACCAATCTGGGACTAAACTATTATTATTATGGCCTCACATAATGGCAATCCCTGTTTAAAACAAGGAAGGATTTATAAACTTAAGAGCATTATATTGTGGTTTATTGTATTCAAAAAAAAATCAGTCATGGTTTCTTTTCTTATATTGTATTTTTATTTATTTAATTGATTTGATCATCATACTAAACATAGGTATAACACTGTATTTTAGAATAAAATATATATGCACAAATAAAATAAATAATAAAATAATGTTGTCTAAGCCAGGACATTTTGAAATTTTCTGTACATAATTAGGACTAGAGTAGTACAGAAGGAATTACAGGATAGATTGAATTATGTGAGATTGTTTCAAATGTTGAACAGAAGCTTTGAATGTCATATCAATGCATGGATTTAGTTTTTTGTTGTGCATCTCTGGACTTGCTCAATCTTATCAAAATCTTTTTTTTTAAGTGAAGTTTCCAGAACTGGATACAGTATTTCAAGTGGATAATTGATCACGCAGCTGATATTATTTCAAGATAGGGAGGTGGTTTTTTTTTTTTTTTAGAATATGGTATGGGTGGAGAGTCTTAATATTTTTCTGTTAAATTAATAAAAATGTAATTGCCAAAATGACCTTGCGTTTGAAAAAATTATGTCAAGTGTGAATCAAAAGATTGGAAGAACAAACATCAAAGTTAAAATTATATAGAGAATAAGGAAGGTAAACTTGACAGATCCATTGTAATATCTATCAGCAAAGTGACAAGGGGAAAACATATTAAATCTAACAACATGCAGAAATTATGCAGAAGAGATTCAAATATCTCCCTAATTCACATGAATATAAAAAGGCAAGGAGGTGTAGCACAATAAAATGTGTAGGATTCTGTTATTATAGCCACACTTAACAAAAGTTGTTGTAGCCATCCTGTAGCGTGGATTCTTGGCCTGGTCTGTCCGGTAAAGCTGATAATTTTACACAATCAGTTATGTGAATGCAGTGATAGAGGCAAATAGTATGAAGATTAACAGATAATTATTCCAAATTGACTGTTTCTATCAGAAAAATAGCACTTCCTCATTGCGGCACCATCTTATTTTCTTTTGCAGATAGATCACATATCTAGCCTTATCAAGTTATCAAAGGTAAGAGCTTAAATGTAGTTGCCTCCATAATGCTATTTTCGGTCTTTTTTTTTTTTTTTGTTACAATGCCAGTTACAGTTGTAAAAAAAATAACATTTTCTTCAGCAACAGAAGTGATCTAGTAAGAAATTCCAAATTCAATTTCAACTCTTTTAAAAAGACATAAGTAATTCTCATAGAATTTAAATGAAAAGAAAATATAAGAAATAAACTGTATTGCTAAGCAGATATCCATGGGTTGAACTGGCAACTATTTCTTTGAAATAAATAAGTGGTGGAAGATAGTTTTTCAAGGGTAAATGGGAAACATTGTGCGAGGAGCATTCTCTCATTTGAATGTTTCCTGGTTCAATTTTAGGCAGATGTGGAAAGAAAGCTCTCTCAGATGATCCTGGACAAAAAATTCCATGGTGAGTCAATTCTGAACCCTTTGTAATATTTGATGGCATTTCTTTCTGAACAAATATGATGTATGTCAACAATTATTAACAAAATAATATAGATTGAATTATATTGAGGAATTCCCACAACTTGTAGGGTTTTTCCTTTAACTTTATATTTAAAAGTTCTGCATTTGGAATCGATATAATTTTTATTTATTAATACATAATCCAAGTTATTCTACTTGCTTTTCTACTTTGAAGTCTTTCAAAATTAAAATGGAACATTCTGTACTGGAAATATAAGTTATCCAACAATCTTAATTGAAACTTTTATCTCATTAGGGATTCTTGACCAAGGTGAAGGTGTCCTGATTATTTTTGATGAACCACCTGTAGACAAAACATACGAAGCTGCTCTGGAGACCATTCAGAATATGAGTAAAGTAGTGGATTCATTATACAACAAAGCTAAGAAGCTAACATAGGTGAGGGGATTCTTACAGCCCATGGTTAAAGCTGTAACAGATTTTACAGAAGGATTGTACTGTTGAGTGATATGCCTCCATCTTTTTTGTTCCCCTTGCAGAGTTGAAAACTGTTGGCTGTTTGGAGCATTGGTGCGTGAAACCTTTGGGGTGTGTGGAACAAAAGGTTTAGAAAATGGTGGGGGGGGGGGTTGGGTTCCTCATGCCCCTTTTGCTCTGCTTCTCACTCAAGAATTTTAAGACAGCCTTTCCCAACCAGGTAGCCTCCAGATGTGTTGGAGCTAGAGGTCTTTGAATTTCAAAATCAACATGGACAGGGATTCTAGGATTTATAGTCCCAATATATCTAGAGGCCACCAGGGTAGGGAAGGTTGTTTTAAGACTTTCTCATCTGATCCATCTTGTCTATACAATTGTGTGTTCCAGTTTCCATATAACCTTTTACCTGCTGAACTTTGTACTGGGATGGGGAAATAATGTTTAAAAAGAAAAAAAGAAATGTTTGGGGGTGGGGGGGGGAAAGGAAACAATGGCAGCATTCTAAATAAAAGGACTGAGGCATATGCTACCTTTAAAAATGAATAAACTTGCTTTTCATTTTCTTGAAGGTGGCAAAGGAATAAGCCAAGATGTTTGTAAGTTACAAGAACCCAGCCACACAAAATTCCTGCATAGAAGTTATTTCTTGTGTGCATTGCGTCCAACATGATTGTCCACAGGTGTACAAGAACTGGGTAATCAAGGTTGATTACTGCCTAAGCATGTGCCCAGGTAGCAAATGTCCATAAGTGCATGTTGGTTTCCCACAAACTCCCTCCATAGCATTGTGTTCTATATAGGAATTTTGTCATCTGTAAAGGGTAAATTAGAAAGTAAGAGCTATATTATGTTCAGAATTCAGGAGTCAGAGTGGCTAAGCCACATCAATCTTCACATTTATTGAATAATTAGTAAAAGAATATTATAGGCTTCTGTCATCCTTAAGTGCCCCATCTACAATTCTAAGGACTTATCACATGGGGCCTGCTTAAAATATAGTTTTCCATAACAGTAAAAGTGCAGAAAATAGCCACTCTTGAACAGTGGTACTCAAGGTTTCCTGGTTCTGTACTTCATGCTTTTTTTTTTCTTTTAAAGGCTAGAATGTACTTGCCTTTTAATTTTGCAAGATATGCCATTGAAAGTACAATTGAGCTTCTGTCCCTAATTGTTGATTTCTTTAAAAACAGTAGATGGGTTTCTGTTGACGGAAGGCGGGTTTGGTCCATCCAGAGGTATTTTTAACCTTTGTTCCATTCCCTGAGCATCAAGAATAAAGCCGCTCTTTGAGGGTGTGGACATGGCTGCATATTACACTACCCATGTGGCTGCTATCTGAAACTGCATTCTTCTGTTACTGTAGATTTCCTAATAGATTTCCTAAAGTTTACTATGCTATTGTTTTCAGTAGTGAATTTCTTCATACTCTATGTTAAGGATCAAGCAATTAGTTGCTCCAATACCAAATTAATCTACTAGATATAATGGTGGAGCAAGTAATAATTATTTAATTTTCTGACAGCCTGTCTTTTGCAATGGTAGGAGGGATCCCTGCCTGATTCACTATTACTTTCAGAAAACAATTCTTGGCCATAAACATTTCATCAGGGAGAGAGGAGAACTTTTCAGAGGCAACCCTGCAGCAAAAGTAAAGCAGCCTTCCAACTCCTGGTGCCCACAGATTATCTTGGATTTCAGATCCAGTAATTCCAAGATGGGATAGTCTGAGGAGCCTTTGGGGGGGAGGGGATGGGGGGATGTCCTAGAATGAAGGAGACTGCTGTAAATAATTTGCCTCTTAAAACTGTCTTTGTTCAAATCTAGAATTTTAGAGTGGTGGTTTTGTGTGGGAGAGACAGCACTCTTCACCCTGGTGTTTTGTTATTGAATAATGGAGTTATATTTAAAGTGTTGCTTGACATATGAGTAGTGTAATCTTTCACATCATTGCCTTCATCTTCCACTTTCTTTCTCTGCTTTCTCATAATTATTTTGTAAACTTGCTTCTCCTACACCACAAAACATTTTTGCATACGCATGACATCTCTTAACTGGCTGTATCTACCCCTTTTTTTCATGCTGCATTTCTCTCTTTTGTTTTGTGTACTTAACATTTTTAAAGTTTCTCTCCATGTCAGCCAGTTCAAATGTTCTGGGAAGAAATGGGTTTAGGGTTTTGTTTTTGTTTTTTGGTCTTAGGGGAGGGTTTGGCACCATGAATTTCAAAATGTACAAATGGTTCACGCTAACACACACCAGGTATATCTGATGTTCAGATGGCATACAAATAAAAAATATTCTTTTTCAAAAAGAACTTGTCTGTTGTCATTGCCTACAGAGGCATAAATGTAATCTCTTGGGAATATCAGTGGCATGGTGACTCAGTATCATTATTAATTTCTAATACAAGTCTCTTTACGATTATTCATTACTAAAATCAATCAGATTGATGCCATCCTACTTCATGTAATCTCACTGGCTTTTGTTGTCTGAACATGGAAGCATTTTATTGTACCTTGTTAACAATAGGACAATATTCTGGAGAAAACCTACCAAGTATCTGACTACATTAACAAGTTTTTTGAACTATAAAGTCTTAATCAGCAACACCAGTCATGTACTTGGCAAGTAGCCACTTTGGACCTCTAATCTTATACAAATTCATTCGATAGACATAGGTTAGCATTTGTCCTTACATTCTGCCTCCCTCTGTATAGTATCTATAAACAATTGTTGATTGCATATAAAGTGCAATATAATTGAAGGAACTGTATCAGAACTAAGCATTAATTCCATAACATTGTTTAGCTGAAGATAGTTAAAGGGAGGATGCTATCAATGTTGTGGAAAACTTAAATGGCTTCTCTGAAGTTCATCAAATGTGTAGCCTGTGGAGCTGATCCAAGTGCAGAGTTGAATCAGGGATTATTTTTTAAGATAGGAAAGTCCTCGATGAAATTCTTTAGGTTATAGAAATATTATAGTTTTACTTACATGCTTTGTCTTTATTTGTTTTATTTCAGAAAAAAGCTTTAACACCAATCTATAATTCTTAAAAGTGACTTATTTACATTTTGAGATTTTTATTATCTCTGTGATTTCATGTTGAGGTGCTTCAGAAATGAGCTAGCTATAATTCAAATATTTATAATTATAAATAATTAAATGTATACATAGCATCAGAGCCTGTGCTTGTTTTCTTAATATCAGTGCCAGTTGTACATATCAACTATGTATTAAGCTATGACAGTTGCATCTACATTCTACTACTACACCTGAAAATAGGCATCTTCTTATCCTACTGCTATATAAATAGGAATGATCAATGTATATAATAGGCATATATATAAAAATAGAAGGGGAATTGCAAAAAAGCAGCAACTCAGAACAGTTTATGACCAGTGACCATGACTCTAACACCATCAAATATCCAATCTGCCAATCCCAGGTCCTTAGGAAAGACTCAATAGGTGGACAGAAATGCCAAATCCAGTCTGAACATTTGGCTGACTGTGCAACGAATCATAATAGAACGGATATCTACATTGACAGGCTTATATCAGTTATTGTAGGTTTATCAGATAATGACCTACATTGAGCTAAATACATTGCTCAAAAAAATAAAGGGAACACTTAAACAACACAGTGTAACTCCAAGTCAATCACACTTCTGTGACATCAAACTGTCCACTTAGGTAGCAACACTGATTGACAATCAATTTCACATGGTGGTGTGCAGATGGAATAGACAACAGGTAGAAAGCAGAGGCAGTTAGCAAGACTTCCCCAATAAAGGATGGTTCTGCAGGTGGTGACCACAGACCACTTCTCAGGTCCTAGGCTTTCTGGCTGATGGTTTGATCACTTGAATGCTGGCGGTGCTTTCACTCTATTGGTAGCATGAGATGGAGTCTACAACCCACACAAGTGGCTCAGGTAGTGCAGCTCATCCAGGATCCACATCAATGCGAGCTGTGGCAAGAAGGTTTGCTGTGTCTGTCAGCGTGGTGTCCAGAGCATGGAGGCGCTACCAAGAGACAGGCCAGTACATCAGGAGACGAGGAAGAGGGCAACAACGCAGCATCAGGACCGCTACCTCCGCCTTTGTGCAAGGAGGGACAGGAGGAGCACTGCCAGAGCCCTGCAAAATGACCTCCAGTGAGCCACAAATGTGCATGTGGCTGCTCAAATGGTCAGAAACAGACTCCATGAGGGTGGTATGAGGGCCCGACATCCACAGGTGGGGCTTGTGCTTACAGCCCAACAACATGCAAGACGTTTGGCATTTGCCAGAGAACACCAGGATTGACAAATTCGCCACTGGCAGCCTGTGCTCTTCACAGATGAAAGCAGGTTCACACTGAGTACATGTGACAGATGTGACAGGGCCTGGAGACACCGTGAAGAACGTTCTGCTGCCTACAACATCCTCCAGCATGACCGGTTTGGCAGTGGTTCAGTAATGGTGTGGGGTGGCATTTCTTTAGGGGGCCGCACAACCCTCCCATGTGCTTGCCAGAGGTAGAATGACTGCCACTAGGTACCAAGATGAGATCCTCAGACCCTTATGAGACCATATGCTGGTGCGGTTGGCCCTGGGTTCCTCCTAATGCAAGACAATGCTAGACCTCATGTGGCTGGAGTGTGTCAGCAGTTCCTGCAAGACGAAGGCATTGATGCTATGGACTGGCCCGTCTGTTCCCCAGACCTGAATCCAATTGAGCACATCTGGGACATGTCTCGCTCCATCCATCAATGCCACGTTGCACCACAGACTGTCCAGGAGTTGGGGGATGCTTTAGTCCAGGTGTGAGAGGAGATCCCTCAGGAGAGCATCTGCCACCTCATCAGGAGCATGTCCAGGCATTGTAGGGAGGTCATACAGGCACGTGGAGGCCACACACATTACTGAGCCTCATTTGACTTGTTTTAAGGACATTACATCAAAGTTGGATTAGCCTGTAGTGATTTTTGTCTAATTTTGAGTGTAACTCCAAATCCAGACCTCCATGGGTTGCTAAATTTGATTTCCATTGATAAATTTTGTGTGATTTTGTTGTCAGCACATTCACCTATGTAATGAACAAAGTATTTAATGAGAGTATTTCATTCATTCAGATCTAGGATGTCTTATTTTTGTGTTCCCTTTATTTTTTTGAGCAGTGTATATTTCATTTGCTGGTTACTTATAAGTCATCTGGAATATGCCATCTAGTAAGCTTCACAATTGCTTTTGAAGAATAAATCTCTGTGTATGGTACGTGTCTCCTTCAACACAAATGCAGAAATTAATAGAGAAAAAAGATGGTTGTACTGTGGGGTCCTTGGTGCTCTCTGAACATGTTTTCTAGCAGACAGTTCATGTTAAACTAGACAACATCTTTAGCCTGATAATAATTCAACCTTTAGCTACAAATACTCTCTTCTATTGATGCTTGTATTTGAAGTACAACTGAGGTGTATATAGAAAGAGGGCTAAATTTAATATTGGCTCTTTTTCAGGAAATCTTGCCTAACTTCCCCATTTTTCCTATATCACCTGTTTTATTTTTTCCTGTTTCCGTAAATAAATGAGCCCTTTCCCCAGATTTAAATCCTGTATTTAAAAGTCTTGATTCAATAGTTAAGACATCAGACTATTTTGTTAAAAGTTCAAAAAAAGTAATGTAGAATATAATTTAGTGTCATAATTTATGCAACTTAAGCAAACTTGTTTACAGCCTTTGTGGGGCTCAGTTGTGTATTATTGGCTGCAATATCTGAAGATTTTTATTTATTTACATCCCATCTTGATTTATGAATAACTCAAGGTGCCAGACATATCCAATACACCTTCCTCCTATTTTAACTAAAGCAGCAGGCCTTATATCATGGTAGTTTCCATGGCTGAGGCAGGACTAGAACTCAAGAGTATCCTGCTTTCTAGTCTAATGCTTTAACCACTAGATCAAAGTGGTTTCCATATATTTTGTGAGGAAGGATGAATTATTTGGACTTCTAGTTTATCAAGATTAGAGCAAAGGTGAAGAGTATCTTATTGTATATAACCATTTTCATGATAGGAAAAAATTCTTCCACTACTATTGGAATCAATTTCATATTATAAAGATTTTGTTACAGCTTGCTTCTTTTAAATGTTAGCAGTGTTCAGAAATCCCCCAAGACAATTCTGTGAAGAATTCTGGAGATAAAAATGCCTGGGTCTGTTCTAATGTGGGTTAGGCTCAATGGGTGGTTCTGGAGAACACTGTGCTTTGTCTTGGTAGTCTGTTGAATATCTTTCATTTTGTATGTACTGATAATTGGACAGGATTCATGGAGAAATACATTTTTAATAGCCCTGAACTGAGAGAAGTTCTTTCAACATGGATCTTTCCAAGCCTAAGGAAGTATTGAAACCCCCCCCCCCCCCAAAAAAAAAAAAAGACGGAAAAGACTTGCTTAAATTTTGAATAGTGTAGCTACTGACATACATACATTTTTCAAAAGTGTATTTTTACAAATACACATCCATATATGGTACTTTATAAAATGAAGAGAGAAAAGTCCTTGTCCTAAGGGGTTCATAGGCATTGGGATGAAGCAGGGAGAGAAGTGAAATAAAACTAAACGTATCAGAATAAACACAATGAGTTGTTTTACAACTGGACAGTTTTGTCCATCAATTTTGTTAAGAGTGGCTTCCTGAAACTGAAAGAAAAGTCATTTTCCTATTTTCAGACAGGTGATGCTTGCCATTAAGAATATTAAGTAACTCCAGAACCTTTCATGTTCTGTTTTATCATAAGCTACAACAGTACAAGATAGGCATAAAAGTAGTTCAGCATTCATAAGTTTAATTAGGGTTGGAATATAATACTCTTAATATAGGAAAACTATACTGCAGGAGGGAATTGGAAAGGAATACTGGCCAGATTTTTTTAAGGAAATTTCATCAAAGGGTGAATTTAAGAACAATTGGAGAATAAGAAACCTTACCCATTGTGGACAATATGGTAGTAAATCACTGTTCTTTTGCAGTATGGCTATTGATTTTTACTGCTGTATATGGTGTTTAACGTTAGAATCTCAATGCCAGCTGCTTTTGACCAATAATGGAAGTATGATTGTACTATTGAGCTTTTCAAAGATTGACTACTTTGAGAGCAAAAGACTATGTTAGAAGAGTTCTAATTTAATGGTAGTTGCTCAGATTTTAAGAAGCAAAATCAGAATCACAAGTATCCTGTTTCTCCAAGAATACGGCCTCCCCCAATAGGAAATCCCAGCATGTTTTATAGGCATGAAATGAAATTAAGCCCCCTCCCCCCAAATTAAGGCCTATATTAAACCATGCAAAATGGGTGGGTGGGGGGGCTTGCCGTTAGGAAGTACTTTTGTTGCACACCCGGATATGGTGCTGCCTGCGTTGACCTCGATACGAAGTGCCCCACCAATGCTGAGGTCAACATCCAAACCGTCGCCGCCCGTCTGCCTGAAGATGCAAAGGGGGGGGGGGGAATTAAGTCACCCCCAAAAAGACAGCCCATCCATTTTTTCGGGGCTCAAAAAAAAATAAGACCTGGCCTTATTATACGAGAAACACGGAACTATGAACCTTGCCAAGTTTGTTTAGCAGTTGCCTCTCCCATTTTTGCTTGCCTTCCTTGGGCTATTGTGATTTTGTTACTGCATCTTGATAATTCATGAGCTAAATCTGCTCTGGCAGAAGAATGTTGTCGTGGAAGTAAAAGTTGTAATAAAAATCTAGAGGACTTAACTCCGCCTTTGCCTGTTTTCGTGCCCTCCACTTCTTTCCTGTTAGGAATCTAAGTAGGTCTAATCAATAGTCAGGCTAATCAGGGCTTACTCTATCAGAAGGCTAATGGAATCTTTTTTTTAACACCCAACGGTTTTGGGATGTGAAAGGAAGATACCAGTTGGCTCCCATTAAAAGTTTGCTGAAGAGAGTCATTTTCACCGTCTGCCGCTAGAGGGAGAACTTTCGGGCGTCTCTACCATGGCTGCTTCGAAAGAGACTGGAGGATATGCCGATGTCCTTTAACGCGAATTGGTTTAGCGACGTGGGTTTATAGAAATAATAATGCATGTTGTTCCTCCTGCGTTGCACCTTTCTGCCTCCCATTGGGGACGTTAACTGGGCCGTGTTGAGACGAGGTTATCCAGCAATTTTGCAGGATGTGTCTTGAAAGGATGATGGCGCGGGCGCAGGATGCGTGCACTCAGCGTCAAAATGACGTCTATTTCCTCCCTTCAAAAGGTGGCAAAGATTTGAGGAACCTAAAAGCCCCTCCATCCTTGGCACGTGATTCCTCCGCCCTCCTCTCCCTATTCTAATGTTATATGTATAAGTGTACCCTACATCCTAAAATAGATAAGAGGTGGATGTGATATATCCTACTTCGGGCCACCAATGCCCATTTCCTTTTCTCTTGTCCCAGGCTAGGGCTCAATTTAGCCTTCCCACTCTTAGAGAGAGCCTTCCTCCACCTGTGCGCCCCCCGCCACTTTTGCTGACTGAGGATAATAGGAATTGTAGTCCAGCACATCTGGAAGGCGCCGACTTGGGTAAAGAGCCCGGCTTTCAAAACCTGCAGTCCTAACAAAAATCATGAATCTGGTCCTACCCATTTTGAAAAGGAATATTAAGAAGAAGCTAATAATACTCTCCGAACGGGAATCCATGGGCTTTGAGACCCAGGGAGCTCTCCTCCCGTCCCTTGTCTCGATTGCTATTGCTGCCCGAGACCCTCATTCCACTCGCAGGTGACTCTGCTATTTCGTCACCGTCCTTTTCCCCCCAGGCATCTCCTTTTCCCTTCCAGGCCAAGGCTCCTGCCTGGGGGAATGGGCAAGCTGCGTCGTCCCTCTCGGCTCTCTTCCCTTGCTTTCCCCATCTATCCATCCCAGTCTTTGCAAAATCCGCGCGCTCCCTCTGCGGCTGCTTTCTGCCTTTCAGCCCAACGGAGACCTTCCGTGCCAATGGACGAAGCGCTCCGAGGAGAGATTTAACGTTTTCGCCTGCGACCTCTAGAGAAGAGGACCTGCAGCGCAACGGTGAAGAAAAGTTGCCGCTAGCTTATTCTCGGTGCACGATTATTCCAAGCCAAACACCTGCACTGTGACTTCCTGTGCTCTCGCTTTCGGTCCTTCCTCTTTTGGGGGTGGAGGCGAGGGGGAAGTTAAGCTGAGGAGCTCGTCACTTCTCGCCTTCTCAAGAGCGACCGCGCGCTGTCTCTCCGCCGCTTGCAGCGGATCAGAGGATGCACCTCCTTTTTTTCCTGAGAAAAAGTTGCATTGCTACCTTTGCGTGGAAATTGAACCCATCAGTTTGAATGTAGGAAAGCGAGAGGCAGCGCTCTCCTGCCTGGTGGTGGCCCCGAAGGAGCGGAGCTCAGCGGTCACCTCGTTGGGCGACGTTGCCTCTAGTCCGCCGTGGCCGTTATTTCTCCTGTTTCCGGTAACTCCAAACGCCAGAGCAAAGTCATGGACAACCATCACGGCTCCTTTTTGCCTTTGAAGATTTTTTAAGCACGTGTAGGGAGTTTCTGGAACACCCCCCACCTTTTTCCCGCCTGTTTTTTTTTTTTTTTTTTAAATGGGTGTGATTTTTCTTGTAGGAAACTCTTCCTCCCCTTGAACTGTTTTTCTGCTTCAGGAGAAAACCGGGGGAATTTTCAAGTCGCAACCTTTTTCCAAATTGTATTTTGTAATCTTAAAAATCTGAGAATGGGCAATGCAGCCAGCAGCATGGAAATGTCTCCAGCGAAGGAGATTAAAACCCAACCGACTGCTTCTTCGCCTCTACCTCCCAAACAGCCCGCACCCCCCAAACTACCTATGCCCAACGCTGAGGAATTGGAAGAACGATTCGGACTTGTTCTGGTAAGTCTCTCGGAAGCCCGGCTCAACCTTCTACCGCGGCAAAAGCCAATTTTTAACTTCACCTTCCTTTCCCCTTCATCACTGTGTTAGATTGGATGGGGGGGGGGGGGGAGGGTCTTTAACATCAAACGGATATCGAGGGCGAGGTAGCCTAACAAGGGGAAAAGGTATTCTGTGTAGAACAGGGGGGACACAGTCGATGTAGACCACTTTGAAGTCACCATGACTTGTAATGTGATAATGTTTGAGACTTCTCTGGGTGGGTTATATGTTATCATATATGTTAATTAATGTTATCATTAACACTTCTTGTGCTACATTTCTCTCTGATTAAAATGACATGAAATGCTGTTCTCGTGCTGAAAATCTGTGACGGGAATAAAATAGTAGAATGAATAGGAACAAAATTCAGCAAACCCATATTCTGTCTTGTTAGGATTCCTATGTAATTTAGAGGGAGGATGTGACTATGGAGGGAGGAGAGAGAAGTGAGAACAGCTCCAGGTAGTTCATTTATCTGGAGAGGTGTGTGTTCTTATGTTGCCTTCAGTTCCCCATGGAGCTTAAATCTTTCCTCATGTTTCCAGAAATATATGTCTGTTGTAGAACACAGACCCGCTTCATGAAAAGCTAGCTCTTCCCTTTCTTCCTGATTTCTTAACTGATGTTAGTGTAACAACAGCCAATTCCTTACTGCCCTTTTGTAACCTTGAGTGCCTAAATGAAGTTGAACTACATCACCCATTGTCATCACCACCCAGTTCTGGGAATAATGTCCTCCCCCCTCCCCCCTCCCAAAAGGTTACCCTATCCAAATTCTACAGAGCAGTGCTTCATCTCGGATGCTGCTGTCACAGCTATGTTCCTAAAGCAGCCTTCTTGGCTCATCTGGCTGTCTTGAGACTGCATAGTCGTTCTCTGCCTTCATCATGGTGGCCGAGATTTCAAGGGAATTGTAATCCCAACACGATGGAGAAAACTGGATCGAAAAAGCCTGGCCATATCTGAAAGGGGTGTCTGGATTTGATATTTTCAGGTTCTTGTTGGATTTTGTCTCTAAGGAGACAGCATTCTAAGCACTTAAGTTTAGATGTGACAAAACAAATCCTTGGCAAGCCACATTAAAAACATAGAAAATAAACTCCTTTGAGAACCACAACTGAACTTTGTACCGGATAGCTTCAGGTTTTTTTTTTAATCAACTACTAACTTACTCTTATCCTATTAGTTGCTCCAAAGCTTTACAATAATCATGTGCCTGCCACCAGAAAGAAGTTTGCTTTATTTTAAGTATCCTGAAATGAATGATCAGCTCTCTAGTATAGAAGATGGTGGCAGAGCAATGTATGATCTATAGTTTTTTATTTGAAGAATAAATAAATAAATAAATGCTCTTTTGTGTGTCATTTTGTGTAAATTCATAGATATGTGGGTATTACCTTTTTAGGATCAACTAGAAATGGTACTTGCTCTATTATAAAATCAATAATTTAAATACTTATTGTGCCAGTTTGCTTGAACATTATTTTGAATAACAAAATATATCTTTGGAAAGAAGATGATGCCTGGATTGAAAAAAAGGATTAACTTTAAAAGCAGGAGATATGGGTATTGTCAGCAAAGAGCAGAGAACATTTTTTTTTCATTTGTAGATGTTGAGAAACGTGTGTTCATAAATTGTTAAAAAAAATATTCTCCCTTATTTTAATAATTCTTGTAGAATCATTAAAAAGTCAATGTTCATTTTCATATCCATAATTACAGGCAGTCCTCGACTTACAACAGTTCATTTAGTAATGATTTAAAGTTACAGGAGCGCTGAAAAAAAGACTTCGGACTGTTTTTCACACTTATGATCATTGCAGCATCCCCATGGTCACGTGATTTGGATGCTTGACAACCAATTCACATTTATGATGGTTGCAATGTCCTGGAGTCATGTGACCCCATTGTGCAACCTTCTGACAGGCAAAGTCAATGACAAACCAGATTCACTTAACAACAATCCAGATTCATTTAACCGATATTAATTTAAGAATTCCAATTTAACAAATGTATCAAAAAAGGCTTAACATGGGGAAAAACTCAACATATTTCTCACTTAACAACAAAAATTCATTGTAAGTTAAGGACTACCCTATATTAACAAAATCTTCTTGTAAAACCAAAAACTGGGTTTGTGTTTAATAGCATAAGTTAGTCTGCAACAATTAGGAATGCAACTTTCAATCTGTTTTCTATCCATAGTGAAGATTTGTACAACTCTCCTCCGGAATTCTTTCAAAGGCTGATTATCCAGGTTCTGAGAATGATTGAACTTTTGGTTGAAATTGCTACATAGCAATTTCATGTTCATGTTCCTGGAATATGTTCCTTTAAAAAATGTGCATTGACTAAGCAAGGAAGCTTTGAAATTTGCAGTTCACAGACCCTCAATTCTCAATAGGAAGAGGGGGGTTTTATGCAGAGCAAAAGATTGGTTATAAATTATCTTTTCCTGAATGTGTAAAACTGATTGTCAGAAATTTGAAGAGGAAAAAAATAACGAACTGTTTTTCTGCAAAATTGATTGTTGAGCCAATCAGCAAGTTAGCAGAATTTGTGTAATTGACACAGTTGTTCAGAAACAATCAGGTGTAAGGGATAGTTAAATTAAACTTTTCTGACCTGAAGTCATGTCACTTTTCTTAAAGTAGGATAATTGAGGTAATCAGCAATCACAAGCCAAATCTGTTGTTACTTTGCTGCAGTGCTCCCTCTCAATCTCCCTCACCTGCTCATTTCAACATTTTATTTTACACTGAACAAAAAGTTTTCAGGTTTACTCTCCCCCCCCTTTTTTTTTTACATGAATGCCACAATACTGCCACTTATAGCATTTAAGAAAAACAGACTGGGACTATATAAGGAGATACCCTTATATATGGTCCAACAATTCACATTTTTAGCTGCCATGAATGAAAACAAAGCACTCTCCCCTCTATATCATTCAAAGGCATTTTTTTTTTCTCGGCAAAAATCTGTGTGATGAACATGGAGGAACTTAATTTGCTGTCCTGCTAGCAATAGAGCAGCCCTCTGAATACATCACATCCTCCAAATACAATTTGGGATTACAACTTTCAGCATTTTCAGCCAACATGCTAATAGAATTTCTGGGAATTATAGTCTAATACTTCTGCAAAGCAAAAGGATAGAGGATAGAAATGCTAAATTAGAAAATAGTATCTGTAATTAAAATATAGGGGAAATTACTTTTTAACTGCTTGGGATGGGAACCCAATAATGTGATGTATTTTCTCCAGATACAGATCTACCTAAGCAATGATAGTCAAACATCCTGGTTAATAATACTTCTATTATTAACATTAATTATTATAATACATTCATTGCCAATCCATGGAAAGGGAAGGAGTGTTTTGCTGTTGAACTTGTCAGCAATCTGGTTTTGAGATAGGAATATTTCAATTTCTCAGAACAAAGTAGCCTTTGGGAAAACTAGTAGTTGACTTGATTGTAGAGGGTCCTTTCATAAGTGTTGAAATTCATATTAAAATGTCACTGAAATAGAATGCTTGGTGCTATATTTTGTTTAAACTCCTGGAATTCAGAAAAGAATAGTTAGTGGGCTTCATAGGGTATTTCCACCAACAAAATAAATCTTCACCCATAACATATTATGAAAGAACAATAGGTATGACATCTGGGTAGCCCTAAACAATTGAGTGGTAATTACAGTACTGGGATAAGACAAACCTGATTCCTAAGATTTAGAAAGGACTCTCAGTTCATCTGTTAATGCAAAAAAACATAGCAGGAAACCAAATTGTGGAAAAACTACAGGGAAGTTGCATATGTTTGGAACACAAGGGGCTGTATTTTTATACTATCTGAATGGATGGTTTATGCAAACCAAACTATAAGTTATATAATTATATATCCAGCACTGGATAAGGAGATGGCTCATTTCCTAAAGTGGCCAATTAGCTAAGAATCACCCAAGAATGAGAGCAACCACCTTTTCTCTTAGAACAGTGATGGCTAACCTTTTTGGCACTGAATGCCCAAAGCGTGCACACACGTGCCTTCCCAAAATGCAATATGCTCGCATCCCCTGTGCATGTGCCCCATCCCCTGTGTATGCATGGCAGAGACCCAAAGAACAGCTGGCTGGTGGGAATCACGTGCACATGCATGGCAGAACTAAGCTAGGGCGATGGTTCGTGTACCCTCTCTGGCCCTGGTGTCATAGGTCACCATCACAGTCCTAGAAGTTGTTATTCAAAGATTCCTTGCTTATGTTTTTAGAAAAACCATATAGATGTTCACATAATTTTAACACTGGCTAAAAGCTCCTGGGGTTCAAATCTGATACCCGTGTCTCTTCCTTCTATGGAGAGTTAACAGTAATTGGAGGGGCCTGAGAACATTTGCTGGGGACTCTTCAATCCTAGCATATTACCCTCAATTAGTTTATAATCTTGGTATTTGTGAATCTGTCTCGTCTGCTGTTAAGGATATCCAAGCTGGTAGCCATTATTATATGTTAATTAGCTGAATTCTAACTTGAATCATGTGTTCTGTGCTACTTTTGACTTGCCATTCATGTTCATTAAATGTTACTATTCTAGTATTATTAGAGATGTGGGGAAAGTTCCATTTTCTTGTCTCCATGTGTAATTTTATGTACATTTATCATCCTTCCTGCTATTTATCCTCAAGGATCCATCATTTTCCAGCTGGGGTCATGGGATGCCTCCAGAAGTTAAGTAAACAGGATATTTCTACTGTAGAAATAGTAGTTTCTATCCAGGACCAGGAATCAAATGGGCTGAATATAGAATTCCTTTGACTCTCATAGAATGGTTGTGCATGACTCTAATAGTAATTCATTTCGTAAGAACCACTCTAGACCAGAGAACAACTTGATTGAATTTTTGGAGATAATTTATATCAGCACATTTTTATTTTTTAAGAAAAAAACACTTAATAAACAATATTATTTAGTAAATTAAATGCAATTGGAGGCTTACTTTTTGTTCCAGGAATACATATACACTTGAAAAAGTTTGGGTATTATAAATAAATGAAATTGATCGCTTGCTCCACCCTTAGACTACTTCACTGATTCCACTGGTCTGCAAAGTAATATGTGAGGATCAATGTCATGGCTGTCATTCAGGATCAAAGGAACCTGTCCAGGTTTATGTGCACTATTAATATTAAAGAAGAAAAAATATATTTCTGTGCCACTTTTTATTTCCATCGCTGCAGGGATTTCTTCAACTAGCCAGATCACACAGGATAGATGAGAACAGAGTTGTCTTGAGATACTTTAATGCCTCGGGGGGGGGGGGAGCCCAAGTTTTGGGGAAATTGAAGTGCCCCCATTTCTCCTTGCTGTGTTTTCCTTATCTTATTTTACAGAATTGCAATTAGGGCTATAAAACCGCTTTGCGTCTGATTCCAGAAAGATTGTTTGGAGTGTGCAGAATTGTTAATTTGTAGCTTTGGTCTCAAATTCGTAAAAGTAACTGTAACTTTTCTCAAAATCTCAGACTGCCCTCTAAAGCTGCCATACCATCATTGCCAGACAAGTGCTTCTATAGATAATTCTGGCTTACGACCACAATTGAACCCAAAATTTATGTTGCTAAGTTGTTAAGTGAGTTTTCCCCCATGACTTTTCTGCCACAGTTGTTAATCACTGTAGCTCTTAAGTTAGCACTATGGTTAAGTGAATATGATTTCCCCACAGAGAGTCACAAAAGGTGATCACATGACCTTGGGAACTATAACAGTCATAAATCTGAGTCAATTTCCAAGGGTCTGAATTTTGATCACATAACTATGGGGGTTCAGCAACAATTGTAAGACAAAATACAATTCTTTTGTATCAAGTGTGTACACAAGTGTGATTGGATACACAAGGAATTTGTCTTGATGCAAATGCTCTCAGTGGACATAAAAGCAAATATACACTTATCAAGAATCATAATGTACAATACTTAATAATAAGTCATAGGATACAATAAGCAATCAAATCATACTAGGAAACAGTCAATATAAATCGTAAGGATGCAAGCGACAAAGTTACTGTCATATAGTCACATGTGAAAAACTTTGTTCAGTGCCGTTGTAACTTAGAACTATCACTAAATGAACTGTTGTAAATTGAGGATTGCACTCACACATGAAATATAATATCATTTTGAAATTTAATTTAAAGAATTGCCAAGCATTAATAACATCAATATATTTAATAATCAAAAGCTGATTATTTTCATTGTCACCTCTTTCCTTCTTCTTTGTATTTGCACCAAGGGAAGATTTATAGAGATAATAAGACTCTTGAACCTGTTTCCTAGAATGAATGGATACATACTCCATTAACATTGTGTGCCTTTTCCCCTGAAGCTCAATTAATAGATCCTCCCGTTGTAATCTGCTGGATAATAATGAGACCTAACAGGATTGTTATAAGATTACAGTTTGATAATGCAAGTGAACACTGAACACTTGAAAACTCTATGCAAATATATTTTATGTAAGAAATGCAAATACTTGTTTGCAAAAAAAAGAATTCATGCAAAATCTAAGGACGAACATTCAGGGTATTCGTCAGATACAATTAGGAATGGTTGCTTAATATTAGGCAATAGTTTATTTTGAAGAGTGTGCTTTACAATGATTTATTTATTTTATTAGGTTTATATGCTGCTTCAATCAATACCATTTCCAAGTGGCCTACCTATCTAAATATATAATAAGATATTATGGTTTGTTCCCTTACAAACATTACAGCTTTCTAGAATATAAATGTAATGTAGTTCAGACACTCTGCCTCCCACTGATAGTCTACTGAAGTCCAGCATGAATCCTATCAGATTACATCAACTTCAATCAGGTTTGCATTGAAGTTTTTATTGGTGTTTAATACTCTTTACAGTGTCATAACCAGCTTACCTGGAAATCAAACACTGTTACTGGCATATCTAGGTAAATGAACAAAGGCTTGCCTGGATTAATAGGAATTCCATAGGAAGACAATACATGGAAGATGCTGACTTGAAAGATATCTTAACTTTTCCGTTCTGGTTGCTGAAATTCCCTTGTGTACAGGTGTCATCTTAATTATTGACGGAAATCTCCAATTGCTACCTAGAGTGCTCAGAACAGCTTTTCTCATCTTCAGAACATAACCATCATCTCTAGTGGGGTATTCTAACCTATATAGAAAGCATTAGTTGGAAAAGCTGGCACAGATCTCTGGATAAATTGCTGCTGGCAAACTAAAGCAATTACTGGTACAAAGATGGGAATCCTTGCACTTCATATGGCTTTGAAACCATTTTATATAACTTCTGTCGTCCTCAAAAGTTTGCCCTGTTAACATTTGTGGGCAAATTACCCAAAAGTTGGAAGAAAGATTTCCAATTGCTCCCCATGGAAAATGAACTAAATAAAAATCTGCTAAGTTTAGTTTATTTAAATCAGGGGAAAAAAATAACACTTCCAACTCTAAACACTGTCAAAAAAATATTTTTGAAAAATTATTCTCCCTGCTTAATTGCAGGAATGCCAATACCATTGCTACTACAACTATTAATAATAATAAATATAATGGGCCCCCATATATATATCTTTGCTATAACTGTATACCTGCTAGTCCTGTAGAACTATTTAAGACAAAACATGACTACAGTTCAAGTATTATCAATGTTTTTCTTCAGCCACATTGTTACTCAAGAGGAAGATTTGTCTTGTTATTGCATGCAAATCATAACTTATTAGAAATTTTGATTTTTAATTAAAATAGAAATGATACTAATATTAATAACAATATCTCCTGTTGGAGTCATCCTGGTCTCTGAAAAGCTATGAAAAATAATTTTCAATAGCTGTAAAGTGTTCTTTTTGAAAAACTAAAATTTTAAAATGTAAGGTGAATACTTTCAGTTTGATGCTAAGAAAAAAAAGGATAGTTATGTGATGGGCTCTAGAAAGCCTGTTTATCTGTGTGTAGCTACTAATTGTAAGAAAAGGTCAAGAATCTAGTGGCTATCAGAATTTTACTGAGTTATTTAATCAACTTATATGGTCACCTGTTTCACAAATTACGACTTGGTGGCTTTATGTACAAATTATTAAAGCAGAAAATAGTTTAAAAAACCAAGAACAAGACACAGATAAGGCAAACCAAGCTCATAATCCATCATTACAAAATGATAGAAAACTAATGCCCAAGAGAAAGCATTAGCTTTCCATCAGGTAGAACCTTTGTTCCAATAGACCATTAAAATACATATTTGAGGCCAAGTAATCCTTTTCATTTTGTATAAGACTGGTTAGGAATTGCCCTTTGCAGAGGAAAGCTGCAAAAGAACTCTGGTTTTCTGGAACATTTCTCTTTTGCCAGGTGTTCACAAACAAACATCCCATTTCTGGCTGCAGCTTTTCATTAAAATCCCTGGGGATTTCCCTATTATTTACTTTCTCAACTGCATGTGAAATTGTCCCATCTTTTATTTCTCATGATTGAACTAAAATATGAGTTTATCAAGGGCAAAACCAACACTGCTTGGTTTACACAATAGTAGCTTTTGTCTGCCTATCCTTGAAGTTGCTTTGATTTTCCTGAGGTAACGTTATCAGACAGCTGTCTTGTCCTCCCTTCTCTCAATAATCTGTCTCTGAAAAGAGGAGGAAAACTGCAGGTGGTTAAGAAGCCTGCTAGCCACTGATTCTTAAAAGTGGAGAAGCTCAAATCTATTATCCAGATAAAGACGTTTTCAAGTTATAAATCTCTCACCAAGCTGTTAATACAATCCTATATATTTTTACTCCAAAGTAAACCTTACTGTTAAATGGAGCCTGTTCCTCCATAAACATTAGCATTGAAATCCATTATTTATGCATTTTAAAAGGCTGCATCTTTAATCGAAAGGTTTACCTGCTGCCATTCAGTAGAGCTTCTAGGCCATTCCATAAAAAACAAGGTAGAATTTATAAATAAAATATATTAAGTTGAAGGAAAAATAGACACAGTATGGTATCCTCGGAATTCTCAATGGGACCCTGGCTGGGAATTCCAAGAGTTGTATTTCCAATACATTAGGGTATGGTGGGTCTTTGAACTTGAAAGCTTTAGGACTTGTGGATTTGAACTCCCAGAATTCCTCCTCCAGTTATGTTAACTAAGGAATTCTGGGAGCTCAAGTCCATAAGTCTTAACTTGCCAAGTTTGAAGACCCTTGCATTAGGGCAGTGGTTCCCAACCTTTTTTTCACCCTGCACCCCTAAAGAAATTTCATTCGAACCTCGCACTCCCTGAAATATATGGTAAATATATGGTAGGATTGAATTATTTAATTATTAAATATATGGTAGGATTGAATCTTTTCAGCTATGTATGTGACGGCTGCTAAATAACGATACTTAACTCTAAAATGAAAACAAAGTTAGTCCATTGCAAAAGAAAAAAAAATGCCAACATATAGCCAATATCCTATTATTTACCTGGACTTTTCTCGCACCTCCTGGAATATCGTCTCACACCCCAGGTTGGGAACCCTGCATTAGGGGGATGCCAAACTGGGGAAGATCCATTGAATCCCCTGAAAATTCTAGCAAAGAAAAAAAATCTTCCCTGTGCCAGAAGATACCGATTACGTACCACTGTGTTGGTGTCTTGGCAACCACATAGATTTTCTGTATGCCAGTCTATTCCTAACTTGCTCTTTCAGATCTTCCGACCTCTAATTGCCACTTTATCTGAGTGGGTTAACCATTTTGCTGCTGGTTTTCCTCTCCTCTTCTACTTATAGAAGGAAATATAAGACCACATTATAAAGTTTGATCTTTACATAATGTGTTCCAAAGAATCTGAGAATCTGAGCTTGATCATTTGTGAGAACTCTGTGCCAAAAGATAGCAATAGTGTTAATAGGTAGGTTTCTCTGGATGGTTTTCTCTTTCTCTGCTGTTTTACTTTGAATGGTGGAAACTGCCTGGAGGAAAGACCTCTCCTCACTTGTTTTTATTTATGAGTCAGTTGGTATGGGAGTACAGTCAGTCCTCAATTTACAACCACAATTGAACCCAAAATGTATGTTGCTAAGTGAGACATTTGTTAAGTGAGTTTTGCCCCATTTTATGACCTTTATGACAGGAAGTTGTTAAGTGAATCATTGCAGTTGTTAAATTAATAACGTTGTAATGTGAATCTGGCTTCCCCATTGACTTAGCTTATCATAAAGTCATAAAAGCTGATCACAAAACCCCAGGACACTGCAAACATTAGAATTATGAACCAGTTGCCAAGCATCCAAATTTTGGTCATGTGACCATAGTTAGGCTGAAATGGTCATAATTGTAAAAGATTGTTATAAGTCACTTTGTTCAGTACTGTTGTAACTATGAACAGTCACAAACAAACTGTTGTATGTTGAGGACTACCTGTAGATGTTTTTTCCAGTATCTGCATCCTTAGCCATGTAGAGTTTTAAATTGACTTTGAACCAGTTTGGGAAATACATGTTTAATACCTTTAAATATATTCTCATTTAACAGCTAAGGAACTGTATTTTATATTAAATTTTCTAAACAAAGTCATCTCTAGATTGTACACCTAATGGTAGTCAATCTTAACATTACTGCAGTATTGTAGTCCACATATTAACCAGCCCAACTGGCAAGTCAAGCTGTTACAATTTGTTACAGACACTATTGGAGTCTCCAGAGACAAGGTTCAGAATAATCTCAGTATGAAAAATTGATTCTTTAGAGACAGAGATGACCACTGAGATTTTGATGAAATTCTATCATTCTCCAGATTTATACTGTTCTAATTGGGATTGTTGGAAACTATACATATAGTATATAAAAGCTGAAGGTTCTCAGTCTCCCTATCTTTGCCGTTATAATCTGGAACAGGTTGATTGCTCATTCCCAGTTATTCAGCAAGAGGTGAAAGAAATTGAAACCTGCCCTTTCCTTTGCCACATGACTTGGATGTCAGTGTGCTACAAGTTCAGGTACCTGATGAATGAACAAGCTTGTGCAACTGAGCCAAATCCTACAAAATTAGGAAAAGTAAAAAGAACCAGACTTCCCAATAGATTCTTATTCATCTGTCTTTGAGCCAGTTTAGTAACTGATTAAATTTAAACGTATCACTAAAAATGGAAGACGACTGCCTTTTTGTGATAATGAAAGAAGTATGAAAGAATGCATAGTTTTAAGAGATTATTACTATCCATTATTAAGGAAAAGGTATTTTATATTTTGTATTACATTCCCACAGCAATAATATAAGCAATGTAGCTTAAAAAATGAAGTTGCCTTTAAGCCACATTTTCTGATTTAAAGTTGATGCTTTAATCATTTCAAGCTTCAGAAATAAGCCCTCAAAACAAGAAGTTCATTAAACTAGGTCAAATCTGAAAAGGTCCCTGTAGATTATATTTTTAAAAACCCACCCTAATACTAAAACACTCAAAATTAGGTGTGAAATAGTGCACCTACACACTCATGAGTGCGCCTGCACACTCATATTGGATAAACTGCTTTCTTGGGTTCTGTTTACAGTTTCAAACCTGCACTGAGATAGCAAAGGAATTATTTTTGCAATGATTAAATTATTGCATGTCATAACGGAACACAGCAAACAAAAGGACCACTTCTAAACATACAGCTTCTAGTCGGCAGGCAGGCAGGAAGGAATGAATGGAAAATGAAAAGAAAGGAGAAAGTTATTCTGGGATTTCTTTGCAGTGGTAAAAAAAAGACACAGAAAGTGATGGAAAATATGGGTGGGCTACAAGAGTCTTCTCTCCTTCCCCAGATTTTGAATCAGAAAGGTGCTACAGAGTGAAGTACTTCAGGCAAGAGCCCTAGCTATGGAGGTGCTAATGTGCACATCTGGAATTTTGAGAATAGGTCATGGATGTTCCCATACATTGATTGCCGCAGTAACTATGGCCACCAACAAGACATTCATGCAAGCAGTTAGTCCTTGACTTACAACCATTAATTGAGAGACTGTTAAAAGTTACAACAGCACTGAAAAAAATGATTTATAGCCATTTTTTAGACGACCATTCCAACATCCCCATGTTCACATGATTAAAATTGAGGCATTGGCAACTGGCATGTATTTATAAAGGTTGCAGTGTCCCAGGGTCATGGGATCACTTTTTACAACCTTCTGACAAGTAAAGTCCATGGGGGAAGCCAGATGTGTTACTACTTAACAACTGCAGTGAATCACTTAATAACTGTGGTTGGAAAGGTTATACAATGGAGCAAAACTCACTGAATGGTCTCACTTACCAACATAAACTTTGAATTCAGTTGTGGTCATAGGTTGAGGGCTACTTGTTCCAGGAGGCAAGCAAAATACTTGGCTTCAGTCATTCTCTCATTTCTGAACTGCACAAGGGATCTAAACAGCATCAGTTGAGGCTCAGAAGCATTGCTACACATATGGATATTCTTGAGGCTGATGCATTGAAACATATTCTGTCAATTAATCATTTTCTAATTATAAGAATCTTATTATAATTTATCACTTTGATGGCTTAAGTCCTATGTCTTCTGTCAGATCCTGTGAAAGGGCGAGATATTGGGAACAACATAAGTAAAGAATGACAGGAGGAATAACAACATAATTTCTTCCTTTACTGAGATCAGAGCCAATATGAGTTGAAGCCAAGAAGCTGTTTAACCTTCTTAAGCGGGAAGACAGGTCCTGAAGAAGAGAAGGAGATGAATAAGAGTGAAGTGAAAGAACAGTATGTCAGCTTGGAGTAACAATGCAATGCTGTAGCTAGGGTTACATCTAATAAGTTTTCAAACTTCAGTTGCTTATGTTAACCCACATACTCTTCGTGAACAGGAAGTGGATTTGTGCAAGACATTTCCGTCTTCTGAGAGCTCAGCTCTTGCAAAAGCATATGGACCATTTGTCAATAACTTTAAGGAAATGTGGTGAATAGTAAACGGTTAAGATGAAACTGATCACTGCCAAAGACAAATGTAGTATGCCAGCAGCTGTCCAAATTTTTAAAAAGAACTACAGAGGAATTTTATATGGTTTTTATAATCTAATTTTGTAGTTCAAATCAGCATGTTTATATAAATAAAAGCTTTCTTTCCCTTTTTGGTTATGATGCTGGTCCACTTTTTATGCAACAACAACCTGGCAAGTCCCCAGGTGCAAAGATGCAACTTGGATATAATAATATTGATTAGAAATGTGAATGGATTCTCTTCAATAACACTGTGCATGACTTGAACTGGGGAGAAGGTAGTTGCCAAGTACAATCTCTACAATGCCAAAGTTCCCATGCTCAATCCTTGCCATATCTGGAAGAGAAAATTGGAGAGCTAGGATAGAAAAAAAACTATGGACCACTTGAAGAGATTCTGGCAATCGAAGTAGCTAATGCAGAACTAGATAATCCAATGGTCTGATCTGACATAAAGCATTTCAACTAAGCAAGCTAATTTGCAAAGCTATTTACTAGGAATGTTTGTATGTTATGTGTCACATATAACACCAGATGATTACTGCATCAGTATGTTCAAAACAGAAATGTCCCAGTGGTGTATGTAGGTATAAGCTGTGCTTTAAGCAATCAGTGTCTTATGTGCTAGAACTGGTTTCCAGGCTTTTAAAAACAAGTCTGTTAACCATATCCAATCTTTTTATGAAGAGAGAATTATGAAGTTGGAGCTTTCTAGTTAGTTGATTGGTTGGGAGCTATCAATGTGTGTTAACATCCACATAAATAGATCCTTTTTAGAACTATCTATTTGGAACTTAGTTTTTCAGGGTTTCGAGTTAATCAACCTTGTGGCTTTCCCCCTTTTTTAATTTCCTTCTGCCTTTTCTAGATTATGACTCCCCAAAGGAATTGGATATTTGTATAATATTTCTAAAATGGGATAATTTGAAGTTAATCATTTATACCTGAGTGAGAACTCTGGATTGATTTGTTCAATAATCCTATTTGTTTGCTTTCTTGGCTACCCATAGTATTCTCAGGAATCTTCTCCAATGCTGACATTCAAAAAGCAACAAAACTCTTCCTAATTTGCTTCTTCAAAGTCTAACTTACACTTCCATAGACTGTCACAGGAAAACCACTTCCTTCAATGTTCTCATCCTCGTAATATACAGACACCAATAAGGTAGCTGAATATCTGTCCCACGCCCTCTGTATTTCCTTTACCAAATGCTAGGCTGCAATGTGTTTTTCCTAAATTGCTGGTTCCTTTGTCATTAATAGTCAATCTTAAAAATCAAAAGTTATCCATCACTTCAATATCTCCATTGTCAATTTAGGTTGCCATATCTGTTTGGCTTTATTTATAGTTAATTACAGTCCTGCTTTCTCATTATGCTACTTGACTTTTGCGATTGGAGAATACATATCACTTGCATTTTCAGCTAATGGAGCTGGTGGTTTCCTTAATAGTTCTAAAAGCCAAGACATTAAGCAAAAAAGGTACTATTCTGCTCATTTCATTTTAAGAACCTCTTTCCCATTACCTCTTTCTTATAGTTTTGCTAATGAAAGAAGGCACAGCAGAATAAATTTTCTGATTTTTTTTTTCACAATAAGACATAATATTTTTTAAACATTTTATGATGGGAAGTTATTATTGCTCAGTGAGGAAAAAATTGGAATCTAGTCATGTATTTTAAATAAAACAAAAGAACAAAGACAAGAATTTGCAATATTTCTGGCTGTTGAACTTTTTAATGATATTTTTCTGACTATTGAAACATAAAAATAATCCTGCCAGTGTATGTAGCTGAAGTCCACCTTTATTATATACACATTGCAGGAGGCTGAAAACTATTGTGCTGACATAGCAAGATTGCCCAGTTTGCTGTGCCCGTTTTTTTAAGGAAGGGAATGGGACTTATGAATGGGAACCATTCAATATAGTTCAATACTTCTGACTGTTCTCCAGGAGATTTTGTTTTTGGAGATTCAGGGGAATGCTCTGGAGATGCATTTGAAGTTAATTTAATTAATATTACTGGTACTATTTATAATATTATATTATTGTAGTATTGAATATAAGGAAGAATAACCAATATCAGTTTCTTGTTCCATATGGTTTGAGTTGCTTCTATTCTTTTGATTAAGATAAATCTTTAAATCTTTTCATGTGAAATCTTTAAACACAGATGAAATCAGATAATAGATCTGTGGATCTGCTAGATATATCTAACAACTAAGAACCAGTGTAGTAAGTCTATCAGGATATATATCACCTGATACCGGATATTATCTCTTGTTTCCAGGTCCAGCTCTTGTCCTTAACTTGTATACCTGTTGAATGGAGAATACTTAGGGATCACAAATAGTACAGGAGCAAGTATGTAGTCCATAATAGGATGACTTTATGCATAAAATGTTATGGGGAGGGCCGCAGGTTGCACCTCTGTCCCATTTTAATTAAGATTTGGTATATGGTCTAATAACAATATTTAACTTCCTAACTTTAACTGAAACACAGTTGAAAAGATCCCAATGATGTACTGTAGTATTGTAATATAGCAGAGTATAATAATATGTGCTATATAATATATAAACTAGAAATATATATTACAGTACAGTACAATATAGGTAATGGCAATATTTATAGGTATATAGTAGTATTAATACTTAAAATAATAGTTTTGTATAGTAATAGTAATACTTTATAATATAGTATAACAATTTATCTAAGTTCCTATCTAGCTTGATAGATAAAATCAGTGCATTTTTGTCCAAATTATCTACTATTATTACTGTAGTACAGTATAATATACAGTACTACTGTACTTTTACTATTACTACTTTTCATCAGAAAAGTACTATTACTACAGTTCATCAGAAATGGCAGAAATTGTACGCCTTTTCTCTAATACTGTTGTTAGTTTAAAATTATTATTAAACATGCAATTAAGCACAAATTATGTAGTTCCAGAAGCAAAAAGGCCCAAAGTGGTAAGTTAGCTGCTGAATATAATGGGTGATTAGCATTACAAAAGTAAAGCAGATCCAAGCCCCTGTTAAGGTCACCCATTTCTTCCTATGTTAAATCATGAAATCACTTCTACAGTATTTTCTCAGAATGATTTTCAAGACATTTCTTATCCACAGTTAGTGAGTCTGGAGTATTATGGAATAGGTGGTTGCCTGTTTGAATTCTAATAGACCTAGAGCACTGTAGCCTCTTCATTTTCTATCACAGGTAGTCCTCAACTTACAACCATTATTGAGTCTAGAAGTAAGTTGTTACAATTGTACATCGAGGAATCCATATGACGACATAATTTTCCAGCCTTTTTCAGGGTGATTGTTAAGTGAATGCCACTGTTGTTAAGGGAATGGTTTTGTGTAAATGTGTGTTCTTCTCTGGAAATTCGAAAAACAACATGAATCAAAATCATGGGACCATGGAATGCTCCAATTAGTTGTAAAGCTGGTTCATCTGACGTGCAGTCACATGACAGTTAAAGGGAGGCAGCACAGCAATTTACAGCAACCAGGGATGCTTTACAGCTCATAAAGCACCTGTTACATGGCTGTCCTAAGTTTGAAAGGTTGTAAGATGATTGATTGTTGCCTACAGACAAATGCAGATATTCTAATGTATCATTTCTGGTACCTTGGCCTGCCATTGTTTTGTAGACATTCTGTGCAATCTTCTTGCAGCAGCTAACTTCGAAGACGGCATTTGCTATCTGTTGTCACCTTCTCAATTTTGGCCTTATAGGCATTTGTGCAGCTAGAATTTAGCCCTTTCTTTGATTTCTTCCTCCTCCCCCTCTTTATCATCATCATGTTATTATTACATGTTAGCCACATGTTCAGACTGTGTTTGGCATTTTTGTCTACCTATTACCAAGGATCTCGGATAGGCAAATCTGGATTTTTGACTGTTACAGATATCATTGTCTACTACTGCTGCTACTGCTACTGCTGCTATTATTAATTTAATCTTTAGTTTGATTCACAGTCTGGGACTGGTAAAAACTTAACAGTTCAAGTCCTAACCAAGGATCTAAGAGCTGTTCAAATAATGTCTGAGTATATAGGCAATTCCAAGTGAAGTAGTTTTTTGCAAAAAAATCCTACCCTTTTGCATCATCGTCATCATTGTTGTTGTTGTTATGTCTCTTATTCATTCAACATGACACTCACTTAACTGAACATTTTAAAATGTATCCCAAATATCATTGACCGGTTTGATGGTTAATACAGGTTGCTGACAGCATCCTAGGTATCAACCTATTATTATTGTTATTGTTATTGATCACATAGTCAGCCAGATGTTCAGACTGGGTTTGGCATTTTTGTCTACCTATTGAATCTTTAGCAAAGACCTGGGATAGGCAAATTTGGATGTTTGATGGTATTACAGATATTGCCAGAGGATGGAAGCTGTTCCAAGTAAAGCTACCTTCAGCAATTGACTGATGGCAAATTTGTCAATGCCTATGGTGTTCAAGTGGTGCTCTAGTTGTTTTGGGATTGCACCCAAGGTGCCTATTACTATTGGTACTTTCCTTGCTTGCCATTCCAATAGTTATTCTATTTCTATTTGTAGATCTTTGTATTTTGTTATCTTCTCCAGTTCTTTTTTTCTTCTTCTTCTTCTTCTTCTTCTTCTTCTTCTTCTTCTTCTTCTTCTT
>BLBF01000044.1:5127336-5148763 GCA_015471245.1 Laticauda colubrina
TTCTTCTTCTTCTTCTTCTTCTTCTTCTTCTTCTTCTTCTTCTTCTTGTTATACATGTCAATTGAACCTGTTTGTAGTTTGTATACTAATTTCATATGGATAAAAACATTCCTAGAAAATTGGTTTATTAACAATAATTTGTCATTTTTGTGAAGTGGAAATGAGTTCAGAGGCAAATGTACCTTTTAATTTTACAATTTGGGGGCTGTAAGCTAGGAAGCCACATTTTTCTTTCAAAACAGTACCCACTTCCTGTTGATGTCTTCTCACACTGTCCAAGTGCTACATACAATATATGCACACACCCAAAACTTCATTTTCATTTCAGTGTAGTGAAGAAAGGAAGTGCCTCCTAGAGAAGGTCTCAGGATCTAGCAACTTTTTTGTATGAAGTGCCCAGCAAGGCTGTCCTGTTCAACAGGTAGTCTTTTGTTCTATCAAATCCATCAATTGTAATCTGAGTACAAAAGAACTAAGGAATTGAGCATCTCAAAACATTTTTGGAGACAATATATTTCACCTGGGCCTTTGGTGAAGGAAAGTGAGATCCCTCACTTCCTTGTACTTAGCATCTTTTATCTTTACTTTTTATTGATTTTATTGACATTTCTTTGATTGTCTTGAACTTACCAGAGACCTTAATAATAGGTTAAGGCATAATAAATAATATATAGGTGTAATAAATAAATATTTTTAAGACTATTTCTATCCTGCCTTTATTATTTTTATGAATAACTTCAGGGTGCAAACATATCTAATATTCTTTCCTTCTTGTATTTTTCTTACAATAATGAACTTGTGATATGGATTGGACTGAGAGTGACTGGCCTAAAGTTCCCCAGCTGGCTTTCATGCCTTAAGGTGGGACTAGAAATCACTGACTCCTGGTTTTCTAGCCTGATGCCTTAACTATTGGACAAACTGGTGCTTTCATTCTAGTCTAATACTAAATTCAGCCCTGCCAACTCTCACGGTTTTATGTCATTTCTCACGACAAGGCTCCTCAATCTCATGCCAAATTTAAAACGCTTTTTTTTTTCTTCAAATTTGGGGGTCGGCTTATACGCGCATAAATCTGATTCTCACACAAACGACATGATGCCACTTCTCAGATCACGCAATATCGATATTACCATACAGTCATATATACATACAGCACATTTCTTTTTACTCTGGGCGCCTCCATTTTGCTTTTTCTACCACCGGATATAACACGCTCTGATTGGTTAGTTATTCACGTGAACGCTTTAGTGTTTATGATCGTCACATGCAACTTTGTGTCCAGTTTCTCTGCATTTAGTAAAGTTCCGTAGTAAAATTCATTAAAATATACCCATGTCTGATGTTAAAAGAAAAAGAATGGCACCTTGATGGCACCTTGTCTAACATTTTGGCCATGAAGTTGGCTTATCCAGAAGAAATGACACCTTGCTATAAGTTTCGTCCTAGTGATGACCTATTAGAATCATCAAAGAAAGCTGCATCTTCTTACAACAGGGAACACAAATAAAACATTTAAATAAACTGTTAATGACTTTCCTTGATGGAAAAGGAGTTTGTTTAATCTTGATCGGAAAAAAAATAGAATCTCACTATTTTTTATAGAATCTCCAGATTTTTTTTCATGGGTCTTCAGATTTTCCTTTATCAGGGGTTGGCAGGTCTGTAAATTATTAGTATTAGCACTAAGTATTACTATTACTGGGCCAAAATCCTCCAAAAGGGGTTGGAGTGAGAGGGTCTTTAAATAAAATGGAATTCAGAAATCTTTGCAGAACTACCAGAAGTCATCTGAAAAATCTATCTGTATTTATTATATGTAATTGAGTCTAAAATTTTCTGGCATTTTACATGTCTACTAAGCGTGATAAAATATCCCTTCTTGTTGGTAACATTTCCAGCATAAATTTGAAGAACTGTTATACATTCTAGTCAGTTTTTTCAGTGACATGTCAGTGATGTATCATTTTATTAAAATTATCTTTTTTTATCAAAGATAAAAACAATAGTCCACAAGGCATGACACTAAGTATCAAGATCATGCATACAATGCTGTGCACTATACATGACAACCTCATGGCCTAATCAAGGGTTCACAGCAGCTTAAGAGAAGAATAATGACAAAAAGAAAAAAAGTGGGGCCTAATAAATAATATACTATACAATCTGCAGAAGGTGGTTGTGGATGCGACTCTTGAATGACTGAGACCCTTTGTCACTAATCATGCCTACAATGTCTTCGGGTAAGCTGTTCCAGACTCTGACTGGAACTCTCAACTTTAAGACTATAGCATATACTTTAAGACTATAGCATAACATAACTTTCAGACCTTTCACCACATATTCTCCTTTTGATCCATAGGTATATTACGACCATTTTTACCCCATTTCATCCTACATTCATTTACATGTTCTTTGTTTTGTATTTCAATAAAAGTTTATACATTTAGTAATAATTTAATCATCATTTGTACTGAGTTCCATTTTGAATTCAGTCTTATGTTATTCAAAACCATGCACTGTTTTAACCACTTTAAATCGTTTTAACAGTTATACATATATGTCTATGGAGATTCTCAGTGATCCAGGTCATGTTGTCCCAAAGGTACTTTATTTTCTTTTTGAAAAGGCAACTGGACTTTCTTTTTTTCTTGAAGATGTTTCACTTCTTCAGTAAGAAGCAAAATTTCTTCAAGGAAATCAAAGTCCAGTTGTCTTTAAAAAACAAAAAGCATCTTTGGGACAATTATACATAAAGATACCATTAACATATATCTCTACCATTAGTTCTTCTCTGGTTTTTATTCTACATTCTTCATGATAAAATTCTAATATATCAGAATTAATCAACCATTTGTATTCAGTAATAATTTCTGTAAAATATTTTCTGTGCTGAGAGTCAAGGTATTTTCAGGCATAGCCTAGATTTATATCTGTTATGGCATATGAAACAAAACAATTTTTAAAGCTACATTAACCCCAGCTTCATTATACATAGATATTGTACCACCCAAATCTCAAATCATGCCCTTCTAACTCCAAAAGCTTCCTGTTTCTTAGCAACATCCATTATTACATCAGACCAAATAGTAGGCTGCAAAATATAATTTCAAATCAGGTAAGCCCAATTCTCCTTTTTTCTCTGCCTCTTATTTAAATTATGTTTTTCCCTTGCTATTCAATGAAATGCAATATAAATTTAGTTATGTCTTTTTTGACATTATTTAAATTTTACATCAAATGTCAAAATTGGTATTGTCTAAAATAAAAGACACATTTTAAGCAAGACATTTTGCTCTTGAAGATCTTAATCACAGAAATTCTTCCCAACAATGACTGTTGCAGTTTCGTCCATCTTAATATTTGTTTGTTTGCAATCCAAGTCTTAACATAATTATTTCAAAAGCAACATATAGACCATATTTATCTTACTCAAATTAATATTATTAATACTCAAATATTTCATATTCTCAACCTTAAAATCCATGTTATTCATGAATTCTATTTGATCAGGGTATTCATATTTTCTATTAACATCTTTATCTTTTGGTTATTGATCTTAAAACCTGCAAATGCACCAAATTCTTTTAATTTTCCCATTAAAGTTTCAATTTTATTTAAAGCGTCCTCTAAGATAAGAACCAGATCACCTACAAAGGCTCTATGTATAAGGATTTTTTTTTACAAAATTATATCCTTAATCTTCTCCTTTCGTCTTATGTTTCTGCTTAATATTTCTAAAGCTGAAATAAATAAAAGATTGGACAACGGGCAATCTGCTTTGTTCCTTTTTGTATTGCACAGTTTAGATGAATCTTTGCTATATGAGCCTTGTGAAGTATAATTCAACTTTTTTAATTTTATAAAATTCTTCCCAAGGTTCATTTCTGTCAAAATTTTAAATAAGTCCAGTTCAAATTGTGAAAACATTTCCTGCATAAAAATAATGCAAGTTATTTTTCATTGTGCTGTCCAAAATATTAAACGTCCAACACTGTTATAATATTTAATTGTCTTCAATAAAAACTCATCTTGATCTTCATGAATAAGTTGTAATATTATTGTCAATCTATTAGCTATGATTATTGTGAACAGTTTATAATAAGTAGTGATATTAGACTATAATTTCTTGTGAAAATTAAATCTTTCTTTGAGTTTTAATGTTATATATGTACCTTTCCATGTCTCAGGCAACTTTCTTGTCTATAAGATAAAATCCATCAAAATACAGTATCCCAAAGATTGCTAAACTTTCTAAATATTTTCCGATCCTTTTTATATTCAGTCACAAAGGTACTCCCTGGGAAATTTAATTCTTAAAGTCCATTGGAGAAATGATCCCTTGAGGACTTTCTAATTTGTATTACTATGGTGAGATTCGACTAAAGTTCTTTAGTACAAGATATAGCCAGATGTATGCAAGTGCCCAGGCCTGGTCTAGAAAAGTGATTGTGATTTGTTGCTATATCAAATAAAGGCAGGTGTGTAAGGGACAAATCATTTACTTTCATAAGAAAAAAACTGGAAATCAAGAGAAAATAGTGAAAACTTCTTTTTTTTTCTCCTTCTGAACAGTTAATTTAAGAATGGTACTGTCACTGCAGAATCTAGATGGCTGAATCATCAATACTCCTATGTGGCTGGAAGCTGGGATGTTAGCCTAGAAACTGTCATTCAGAATTTCATTTAAGATTTTATGACTTTGGGCAAGCAAAATCTATAAAACAAGTAGAATTGAGTAGGTTTTTACTGACTGTCGATAGATCCATGCAAATGTTGAGACCATAAATTAGTTTTGGCTATGTAAACATTTGTTAATATGTTACAGTACAATAGTTCAATCTTTTGAAGGCTAGAGGTCATCATCAGCCTTTCACAGCTTTATCAGAGTCCATACTTTAAAAGTTGAACATGGTCAGGATAAGGAAATAGGTGGGATCTGAAAAATTACTTAATAGAGAGCCAGTATGGTGTAGTGTTAAGGCACTAAGCTAGAAACGGGGAAGCCATGAATTATAGATCTTGTCTTAAACACCATATTTTTCCATGTTTCACCATATGCTCTTTGTTGCAGCATAATATCATGCCAGCAAAATGACCTTGGAAATGTTTCAACAATGCTGGTTCTTTGGCTGAAGAAACTGAGATGAGTACTGCCCCTTAAAGTTGGTCACAGCTAGCTCATGTCCCTGAGCATAAAATCCACAGGGACAACTTGGGCAAAAAGGCTAAGATGGTTGACTTTTGGGCCAATCATTCTGTATCGGCCCGAGGAAGGAGACAATGGCAAACCACTTACAAAATCTTGCCAAAAAACCTGCATACACTGACTTGAAGAGGCAGACACAAACAAGGATGGTATTCAATTTTTTTAACAACCAGTTCTGTGGGTATGGCTTAGTTGGTGGGCGTGGCTTGGTGGTCATGTGACTGGCTGGGTGTGGCCAACTCAACATCACTTACATTGAGGCATGCATCTCCTCACCTGGCCTGTCATGACTGTGAGGATGCTGCATAAGTGTAAAAAAGGGTCATAAGTCACTTTTTTCAGTGCCATTGTAACTTTGAATGGTCACTCCACATAAGCAAAGTACCAACAAAAGAGGGGAAAAAAACTCCAGAGACATTCCTAAGACAGGAAGTCTAGTCCTGCCAAGAATGTAATAAGGGTTAATGGAGAGGCAGTTTCTGTAAGCAACGCCAAAATGTTTCCTTCCTGCCTTCCTTACAGGATTAGGCCAGAAATTTCTTTTAACAACCAGTTCTCCAAACTGCTTAGAATGTAAACAACCAATTCTAGTGAATAGGTGCAAACTGGTAGAATCCCACCCCTGGACACAAACCCAAACATTAACTAATATGTTAATAAAGTTCCCCTATCTAAAACATATATCGCTGAAATTTTTCAGAGATTCTGGGGAATTTGTGGCCATCTCTCTTGCCCAGATTCACCTTTTGATATATTTCCCTTAGGTCTTAAAACATACAAGCCTTAAGCCCAAGACTGGCTCCTTCAATAATGCTGAAGTTGCAACTCCTCAAATTCCTAGCAAATGTATTTAATGATAGATGAAAATTCCAGGATGGGGAATGTTGATGTAAATAAGCAAGAGGCTAAAATGAATTATCCTTAAGGGAATTTTTAACCTAAAGAAAGTGCAAGCCAGACTTCTTCAAACCACTTAATGACAGTAGGAATCCCACATTTCTCCCCCTCAACATGATTTATAAATATACAGTAGTATAAAAAGCAGGTAAACAAGTCTGATATTAAAAAAAATCTGAAGGACAAATGGAAAGAGGTTGGATCCATTAAGCTCATTGTAAAAACACTTAACTGATGATTTCAAGTTGGCAAATGGCTTCAAATAAGTACCTTTACAAGGAGAAAGCTATGGGGTACTAAAGAGATTCTTAATGGAGAGATAGAAATAGGTCCACAAATATTTGAAGCAGTAATCGGCAGGGTACTTTAAAATCAAATTGTGGGGTTCAAAACAATACAAAAATGTTTTTCTGTTCCATAAGTTATTTCAATTTATTGCAGGCCTCATTGACAGAAAATTGATCTTTCAAAATATATCAGATCAACATGCAGCATACATTTTAATACTCATCACAAGAAATATGTAAGCAGTCCTTGGCTTGCAATGATTTGTTCAGTGACCATTTGAAGTTACTATGGCACAGGGGTGAAATTCAACCACCTCGGCCCACCTTGGGAGAGGTGGAAGGGACTGTTTGAATCGGTAAAATTTCACCACTGGTTACTATTGCTATTATATCAAGAATACCAAGCCATGCTCATAGCCACACCCACAGAGCCAGTAGAGGTAAAAATTTGAATTTCACCCCTTCTACAACACTGGAAAAAGTGACATAAACGTGTTTCACATCACCACAGTCACATGATCAAAATTCAGATGCTTCACTGCGGGGATGGCCACAGTATCCCAGGGCTCTGTGATCAGCTTTTGGTTCCTTCTGATAAGCAAAGTCAAAGGGGAAGCTAGATTTATTTAACATCCGTTTTACTAATTTAACAATTGCAATCATTCATTTAAAAAGTATGACAGGAAAGGTCATAATAAGAGGCAAAACTCAGTTAATAACTGTCTCACTTAGCAATAGCAATTCTGGGCTCAATTGTGGTTGTGAGTCAAGGACTACCTATATTAGCATGGTTCCGGAGAGTAGCTCTGATACCTGGAGTTGTGTTCAGGCTGTGTAGCTGTCCATCTCAACAAGTGACTGCGTAGCTTACATCATAAAACCTATTAAACGATTAAAACAAAGCAAAAGAAATACATATGGGCACCAGGTAAAGGTGTTACTATGGAGGTTATAGCCAGGAAATGGGGCCCTCAGCACACTCAGGAATTTGTTTAAGAATCTCTAAAAAATAAAGTAGCAGTTTGTTCTAAACTTATGTCATCAAGAAGTCTTTCCTAATGTTCACGCCACATCCTTTCTCTTATTTTTGGAAACATTTGATTCAGTCTCTGCCCTTGGAATATGGGGTAGAGAAGAAGTCAATGGCATCGCTCTAGAAGGATGATATTGTTTTTATTTCTTAATGTTCTGATCCTGAGAAGTGCTGACAAGAGTAATGAAAGCAAATCATGCATCAGTGATTGTGGAACAGGATTTATTTTCAAGCATTAAAAGTCAAAGTGAACAGATCCTCAAAGAAATCAATGGCAGAGGGGAATAAGAATGGTTAACTGCAGTGGTTTGGTGTGGCGAATTTGAAATTTAGGAGGTTTTGTTGGTTCTTTTAGAAGGAGTGCTCTGTTCTATGATGCTTTAAAAGAGCATTTTGAAAAATAGCCAGGTACTTATCTTAATAGTTAAGTAATTTCCAAAACAATATGTTGCAGTAGATTTGTTAGAGGCTCAGGAAATGGCTATCTTACTTTCAAATAACTTTCCCTGCCTTCTTTTAATTTTCCAGTGGGACATCATTGTGTCAAAGATTCTTCTCCTTAGAGTGGGTTCACCGTATGTGGGCTAGCACTATACAGATAGTCCTCGACTTAGACTACAATTGAGCCCAAAATTTTTATTACTAAGTGAGACATATGTTAAGCGAGTTCTGCCTCATTTTATAGCCTTTCTTGTCACAGTGGTTAAGTGAATTGTTACAGCTGTGAAGTTAGTAACAAGTTTGTAAAGTAAATTTACAAAGTTTATAAAGTTGAATTTGTAGAAGGAGATCACATGACCTTCGGGACACTACAACAGTCATAAATATGAAACAGTTGCCAAGCATCTGAATTTTGATTATATGACTATGAAGATGCTGCCACAGTCGTAAATGTTCTGTATAAAGAATAGTAGACTCCTAATACAGGATTCTGATTGGCTAAAAAACCTGAATGGGGATTGGTTCAATAGGAACCAATCCACGAAGCTGCCCAAAAGGCAGCAAAACTAAATACCTGTCATTGGCTACAAGCCGGCAGACAAAACCCTATAAAAAGGCTGCTGCAGCTTGAGCCAATGTTCCGTTTCGCAACTACTGTTAACTAATAAAGACTTTGTTGTTGGAATCCGGTCTACCTCTCATTTTTCCGGACGGAACACTGGCAACGAGGGTAGGATTGTCCTAAAACGCGAGACCGAGCACGCGGTGACAAATAAAACCAGACGAAGAACAATGGCTGGAAACAATGCGCCGCCCGCACCCTTCAATCCCAATGAAGAGGATTGGGAATCCTACGTAGACCATTTCCAGATGTATTTGGAAAGTAACGAGATGGAAGAGATCTCAGATCAGCGTAAGAGAGCTGTTTTCTTGACACACTGCGGGCCCACAATCTTCAAAATGGCCAAGGCTTTGGCGAAGCCCCGAGATGTGAAACAATTGACTTGGCCAGAGCTCCAAAGAATGCTAAAGGCTCACTATGCACCGGTGGTGTCAAACCTTATCAAGCGGCACGAATTTTATCTAAGAGACCAGAAAGAAGGCGAGACCATCGCTGATTTTGTGGCAGCCCTCTGACAAATAGGGGGAGCGTGCGAGTTTCTGAATTTAGATGAAGCGATACGGGATCGAGTAATACTGGGTTTAAGACACTCTAATGTACAGAGCAAGCTGCTAAATAAACCCAACATAACCGTAGCTGAAGCCATCGCAGAAGCCACAGCCGCTGAAGCCGCGAAAAAATCGGCGGTCAGAATGAAACAGATGAACGTAAACAACGACGAAATGAGCCTGGCCAGAAGGAAGAAACAATTTCCCACCACTACTCACCACGAAGATTTCGACGAGATGTCAGAATCCGGGGAGGAAGACGACGAAGTCCACCGCCTATACACCAACAAGAAAGGGCTCAAAAAAAGAAATTGGCGGGAATGCGCTGGCTGCAGAGGAAACCATCCTCAAGACGATTGCAGATTCCTCGATGCCATTTGCAGAGCTTGCAAGAAAAGGGGGCATATCGAGAAAGTCTGCAGAAATAAAAAAAATTACAGCCCAAACAGACGCAGCAACTCCCCCGCACAAGCTGAGCCAAAACAAACTGAGAGAAAGTGGCAGCGGAACAAGCGAGCCACTAATCGAGAGAAAACACATCAGACTTTCACTATCGGAAGCGCTCAGACGGAAAGCGGGAAGAAAGTAAAAATAATTCTAAAAATAGAAGGCAATCCCTGGGAAATGGAGGTAGACTCTGGGTCTTTCCTATCAATGGTGTCATGGGACACCATGAAACAACTGGTCCCAGATATCAAACTCAAAGAACTCCAGAGACAAAAATTAACCCTCAAGGACTACCAAGGAAACCGAATTCCTGTAGTAGGCTTAGGACATTTCCGAGTCGCCTACAAACAACATGTCGAAGTACTACCATTGACAATAGTCGACCGAGACTGACCAAGCCTCCTGGGCATCGAATGGTTCGCACCATTGGGCATCGGGATGACCGGAGTAGACCGGGTGGCCGCAACCGACTGGGAAGAAAACCTGATCCAAGGGTTCCAGGATGTTTTCGATGGCTCCCTAGGCAGGTATCGGGGGACCCCAATTTCCTTTAGTCTAGACCCTCAGGTAGCCCCTAGGAGACTAAAGGCCAGACGAGTTCCTTTTGCTCTGAAAGCAAAAATAGAGGAACAACTAAATAAACTAATAGACCAAGGGGTTTTAGAACCTGTTGACCATGCTAAGTGGGAAACGCCAATCGTAACACCAATTAAACCAGATGGGTCAGTTCGAATTTGTGGTGATTACAAGGCTACCCTGAACCACGCATTGCAACAAAGCGCATACCCAGTGCCAGTCGTACAACACTTATTACATTCTCTTGGGGGAGGAAAAGTTTTCGCAAAACTAGATCTAGCGCAAGCTTACCAACAGCTCCCAGTAGACCCCTTAACGGCTGAAGCACAAACAATAGTGACCCACAAAGGGGCATTCAAATGCAACAGACTCCAATTTGGAGTGAGTGTGGCCCCAGGCGTTTTCCAGAGCCTCATGGAACGCCTATTGAATGGTATAAAAGGGGTCGTACCATACTTCGACGACGTCCTAATTTCGGCCAAAGATGCGACCCAGCTAAAAAAAAGACTAAAAGAGGTACTAACTAAATTCAGAGAATCTGGCCTTAAAGTAAAAAAAGAAAAATGCTGTTTAATGACTGATCGCATCGAATTCCTGGGCTACTTAATAGACGGAGAGGGTATACACCCTACTGACAAAAAAGTCAAAGCTATTAAAGATGCACCAGAACCAAGGAACAAAACTGAACTACAGGCATTTTTGGGACTAATAAACTTTTATAACGTGTTCCTACCCCACAAAGCGACAATAGCGGAACCATTACACCGATTACTGGATAAAAAAACAATTTGGACTTGGGGTTATAAAGAAAAGAAAGCCTTCCAAAAAATAAAAAACTTACCAACATCAAACACCATTCTTATCCAGTTTAGTAACACACTTCCTTTGACGGTGACCTGCGACGCCTCACCGTTTGGAGTCGGTGCCATCCTGAGCCACCAATTGCCAGATGGGAGAGAGGCACCCGTCGCATACTATTCAAAGACTCTGTCTAAAACCGAGCGTAATTATAGTCAATTGGACAGAAAAGCCCTGGCAATCGTCGCCGGAGTGAAACACTTCCACAAGTATCTATATGGAAGAACATTTCTGATAGTAACGGACCATAAACCGCTACTGGAAATTTTGGCGGGAAACAAGCCAACACCGAACATTTTGTCCCCGCGAATGACTAGATGGTCAGAATTCCTAGCAGCCTACTCTTATACTCTGACACATCACCCTGGGAAACAAATTTCCCATACAGACGCGTTGAGCAGAGCACCATTACCGACTATAGAGGAAGACCCGGCACTGACGATGACCACCTTGCAGATAGAGACATGCCCCGATCTACCCATATCTGCGAATGATGTTGCCAGAGCCACCGCAAGGGACCCATTGACTGCCCGTATACTGAACTGGGTAGGTAAAGGCTGGCCGGAAAATCAAAAAACTGAGAACTTTAAACCTTTCCAGACCAGACAAACTGAACTCTCAATTCAAAAGGGTTGTTTGTTGTGGGGTGATCGGGTAGTTATCCCTTCCAAATTACAAACTAAGGTACTGGGTATGCTTCACGAAGGCCACCCTGGAATTGTTAAAATGAAAAGCCTTGCTAGAAACTATGTCTGGTGGCCGGGTATGGATAGGGACATCGAATACTGGGTAAATTCGTGCAACAAATGCCAAAGAACCAGGCCTTCCCCACCAAAAGCACCCATAAAGGACTGGGAAACCCCACGAGGCCCCTGGTCACGAATCCACATTGACTTTGCGAGTCCTACTAAGGGGCATACTTTCCTAATTGTCGTAGATGCATACTCAAATTGGCTGGAGGTTAAAATTATGCCATCTATGACAACTGAAACCATTATTAAACAACTTGACAAACTCTTCGCAATCCATGGCCTGCCAGACGTCCTAGTGTCCGATAATGGGCCACAATTAACGAGTATCCAATTCGAACAATACCTAGCCTCCCTAGGTATAAGACATGCCCTATCTGCGCCGGCCCACCTGGCTGCAAACGGTAGGGCAGAGAGAATGGTCAGGTTTACCAAAGAAGGGTTAGAAAAAATGGACATTGGGGATGTCCAAGATAAAATAACTCGCCTACTCACCCTCCAGCATATCACACCCAGTACTATAACAAACAAAAGCCCGGCGGAATTACTAATGGGAAGAAAACTGAGGTCGCAATTAGACAGATTGCACCCAAACTATACACCAGAAAACCCCCCCAACTCCTCCACCCGTTTCAGGACATTTGAAATAGGCAACCTAGTCTATGCAAAAAAATTTACCGTGGACCCATTATGGCTTCCTGGAACAATCACACATATTACAGGCCCCCGGTAGACGGCGGCAGGGAATGGAAGCAGCACATAGACCAGCTTCGGCCCCGAAACATAGAAAGAAGTACAAACACACAACAAATATTAAAAAACAACGAAAATCAAACCAAGGAGGGGGGGGGAATACGAGGAAATAATAAAGAACCGTTTAAATTAAACACAAAATACAACAACAAACAAAAAGAGCAAAAAAGAGACTTACAGTTAGAAGAAAATTACGAGAAGAGTCCACTCGAAGGGGCCAGCCAGGCCAGCTCAACCTGCCCAGAGAAACCAGGAGGGAGCGGCAAAACCGCCGGCCTAAGAAACTCAGGCGGCAGTAAAATGGCTGACTCACCCTTCCAGGCGGTTCCATGGAAAAGGACCGGAGAGACAGCAACCCCATCCGAACCGGTCGAAGTCTTCAGCATAAATGAACCGCGCAAGTCCAGTCGAGTCAAAAGAAGCCCCACCTACCTGCGCGACTACGTCACCATGTAGGACTAAACCAAGAGGGGAGGGATGTTCTGTATAAAGAATAGTAGACTCCTAATACAGGATTCTGATTGGCTAAAAAACCTGAATGGGGATTGGTTCAATAGGAACCAATTCACAAAGCTGCCCAAAAGGCGGCAAAACTAAATACCTGTCACTGGCTACAAGCCAGCAGACAAAACCCTATAAAAAGGCTGCCGTGGCTTGAGCCAATGTTCCATTTCGCAACTACTGTTAACTAATAAAGACTTTGTTGTTGGAACCCGGTCTACCTCGCGTTTTTCCAGACGGAACAGTAAATATGAAAAATGGTCATGTCACTTTTTTCAGTGCCGTTGTAACTTTGAATGATCACTAAACAAACTGTTATAAATTGAGCACTACCTGTACTTTACAATAAGGTACTTTAGGATTTGCATTCGTTTGTGTATGATCAATTGCTAGCTGACTTTGGCTGATTCAAGAATAAGCAGGATTATTATTTGGGGGAAGGAAGGAAGATCATCAGGTATCATAGGGCTATATGGTAAACTGGAAGTATTCCCAGGAAAAACCAATGGTGAACTAGTTTCATATTGCTGTCCAATAAATTATGTGAACAAGGCTAGGAGTCAGGAAATCTTACATTTTAATAGATGTAGAAGACAATCCAATATTGGTAAGTATGTCAATACTTGGGAGGCCTACATTTGTCTGTATTAGTGTTTCTCAATCTAGGTAACTTTAAGATGAGAGGACTTTAATTCTCAGAATTAAATTCCCATGTTGGCTGACAAATACTGGGAGTTGAATTCCCCACATCTTCAAGTTGCCAGGTTACTGGTTTATATCATAGTGCAATCTATTCCCCTCTAGATATCTTGCACTATAGACCCAACTAGTATAGCCTAGGGTAAGCTTATAACTTAGACTTAGTCCAAGGGTATTTGCCTCATTAGAATTCTCCAGCCATACAATACCATTTGTAAATTTCTTCCAGTGAAGATAACTGGCTTTAGAGATTCCAGATGAAGTATAGTGTTAGAGCATATGTATATGAGAATCTCCTGGATGTGGTCCATAAATGGACTATCCATTTAAACAAAAGTCAATGATAAACATCTGTGCCATTCATTATCTTAAGAAACCGTTATTTGCTTAATAGCTTTCTCTAGAAACTATCTCACAAAAATCCTAATCATTCCTAACCTGGAAACTTTATCAATCATTAACCCTTTTAAAAACTAAACTGCAAAATTATTCACATTTCTTTTTAGTAATCATCACCCAAATTAGGTAATGGAATGGTATAATAAGGCTAAAAGGTGTGAGTTTTATTGTCTAGGCTAGGGCACACAACAGAAAATATCAGAAAAACAATGAACAAATTGCTATAAGCAAAGTCAAACACCAACTAATAATATTGTCACCCAAGTCTACAAAGCTTTTGATCATCTGGAGAAAGTCTTTCTTAACTTCTGCTGGATAGAAATTTTGGCAGAAACTTACTCCTGGCAGTTATGATATTTTTATAATATTTTATTTGCTCACATCAAAATTGACAACTTTAAGACTGATTGCTTTTGGATACATTCACAGGTGAGTTAGACTGCCCTGCCTTTTGGTATATCAATTTGGTATATCAATATACCATTTACAAAAGCCATTTGTGGTAGAACCTCTTATTTCATACCACTTGTGTAAATTTTGAATGAGATTTTGTTTGATGGACATGTTTTAAAAGATGCAGTGTAGCAAATAAAAATCAGATCTACAAACTAGCTCCCAAGAAGTTGCTATGTTTGTGATGCTTAGTTAGTTACATGGGTTTCCAGTAACCAACACCACATATAAATTACAGTGATCCTTGTGTCTTCACCACTGCAGTGCATTAAGCTATCTTTGAAAATGACTTGGAAGCTGTAACTGGCCCATAATATTACACTTATTCTGAAGTCACTGTACTGGATGCTAGTAGAGTTCTGATAATGACCTACGAATTTGTGCATAGCACAGTACTAAACTGAATAAGATATAATTTTATTCTGAATTGTTCTGTCAATTCTGTTAAGGTCATTTAAAGATGATCTGGTTAGGACCCTATATTCTTGAAACATAAAGGGATGTGGCTCTGAGAGCAGGTCTCATGGAAAAGATTGTTCCAAAGATGGCTTGCTTCCTTCAATTCTGATGTTCTGTCACTAGATTAGGATTGCAGTTCGAGCCAGATTTGAACTTCCAGGCCTCCTACATCAGCGAACCTTGTATCACCTTATCATCCAATCACGCAATGATGCCATGGAAGCAGACATTCACCATAGAGCTGAACTGCGAGTCAGCTATATGAGCTACAAACATCAACATGATGATGATGATGCATTATATGTTTTCTTGGTATGAGTTTCCTCTGAAAAGAGCTGGAATTCTTCCTTTTCATATAAGATGGCGAAGATCTATTGATTTCTATATTATGACAGTTTTTGTGATAGCCTGGTAATTTTAATGCCAGCAGCTTCTTTCAGTATGGCTGTGATTAATAGTAACTAAGATGGAAATTCCTGTAGTCTCAAAATCACATATTCCTAATATTCAAGAGATCTATGAGGCCGTTATGGAGCATTTCCCAATATGAATGAAGCACAAGTCCCTTTAACAATGGTGTTGCTTAGCAATGGAAATTTTGGGCTCTGTTGTGATCATAAATTGAGGAATACTTGTAGTTCTCTGAAGTTGACATATCTTAAAGTTGCTGAGATTGAAAAATGCTGCTGTAAAGAGGAGATCTGGTCAAGATGCTCAAGTGGATAGTGAGTGATTTTTAAGCATTTTAAAGAAAGTTGGTTTTTTTATATGTTTACTTCTGCTGCTTTTAGGTTGGTTTTCAAGTCAAAATGAACTTGGTCCTTCAACGGGATGACTTTTGCCAAGGGAGATGGAATACTGCTCTGGGAGACTTTATCAGCATTCCATCCCAACAATCACAGTGCCTTCATTCAAATTGGCCATTGGTGGCAATGCCTTTCTCCAACTTGGATTACCGTTCCCAAGAATTAACACTTGGGGAGAGAATGGGGAAAAGAGAAAAAACAGTTGATCATGGACAGAGTTTATAATGGGAAAGGAAGAGGAGGAGGAGAAGATTTCTTGGAATTAACCATTGAAGATTTTTGATGACATACTTATTTTTGCTATATGTTCATATCACAGTTACATACAGTTTTAATTGTTTATCATCAGCTGGTCCCTTTGGATGAATGAAAGATAACAAATTGTCCCCCTTCCCCCCAGGCATACACATCTCTACCAAGAAAAGTACTAATAAGAAATGAGATAATATATAGATATTTATCCTTTTGGGGTAGGAACAGCAAAACATTAAACTGTCTAAGAAACTATGCAACTTCTTACCAAATAAGCCTAATTTCATTTTACTATCGTACTATTTCTCTCACATTACTTTTTTCACATTCATGAAATGATATACAGGCATTCCTCAACTTATAATCACTGTTGGGATCAGAAATTTTGTTGCTAAGTGAGGTAGTTAAGTGAGTCGTGCCTAATTTTATGATTTCTTTTGCGAGTGTTAAGCACATCACCATTAAGTGAAGCATATGTTCATTAGGCAAATTAAAATTGGCAAAGTTAGGTAAAGGATTCATTTTTGGACACCAGCTAGCTGCTTTAAGAAATTTGGATATCTTTCAGTCTTTTTTTCCTTGATAGTTCATTTTACTTGCAGACTATATTAAGGCAATCTCAAATCAAACAAAAGGATTAAGATAAAGGGTTAAACTAGGAACTTAATTAATTATGATTTGAGACAATTGCAACTCAGAGTAGATGATTTGGTAAATCTGTATTGGAAGCCAAGAAAACTTTTGCACATGGATCAAGGAAAGTTTTTATTTAATTTAGTGTTTTTTGGGGGTGGGGTTTTCTGTGCTCTGTGAGCCTGATTGCTTTCTTACAGGTGTTTCATTAACCTAACTAATTAAAGCCCATGTCACACTGCACCAATGGATGGAAAGAGGATGTAAAACGGAGAGAAACACTTGCCATCCGTTGGTTAACGCGATTCATCCATTCTGTACTCACTGCGTCCGTTTTTCTTCCTCTCCATCCGTCCAGCATCCGTCGACTGAGGTTCCATCTGCTCAAAAAGTTTTGAGCTGCTCAAAACTTTTTGAGCGGAAAATGTATCCAATGCGTCTGTCGTCATCCGTTACGCGTCCGCTACATCCGCTAGGCATCCGCTGCGCATCCGCACAACTCAAATCTGCTCCAGCGGAAAACGGACATAGGGAGGAAGCGAAACGGATGCGGAACGGACACACAGCATTAGTAGCACGGACAGAGAAAGGATGAAAGCGGATGCAGCTCGCATAGAAAGCATTTAAAACGGAAAAAACGTTTGCAGAGGGAACCTATCTCGGATATTAAGGATGTCTAGAGGATGCCTAGAGGATGCAAAAGGACACCTAGTGGAAAACCTATATTGCCTATAAAAAGGGGGAGCAACTCACCTGGATCTCACTTTCAGTCCAGCAGCCCTGCTGTGCAGACCTCTGCAGCCTTCATCTGGATCTTGCTCTTCCACAGCATCCATTGATGTCCACCATGGATCGTAACACACTCTTTTTGGTAGCCACCATCGTTCTGCAACAGTGCAAAGCCATCTACAGGCTCCTTCAACTGTTCTATGGGAAGAAAAGGAGGCGGCCAAGAAGCGTCTGGGTCCGAAGATGGATCGTGAGAAGAGCAGAGTACGGACTGTACAACAAGCTGATGGTGGAGCTGAGGAACGAAGACCCTCGTGCATTCCAGAACTTCATGAGGATGCCTCCAGCCATGTTTGACGAAGTTGTGGAGCGGCTGACACCCAGGTTGACCAAGCAGAGCACCAACTTCCGGCCCAGCCTGGACCCTGGGCTCAAGGTGGCACTGACTCTGCACCACCTGGCCTCAGGGACCACCTACAGGAGCATGCAGTACGGCTGGAGGGTGCCACACAACACCATCAGCATTGTGGTCAGAGAAGTGGTGCAGGCCATCATCAAAGAATACCTGGAGGAGCTCCTCCAGTGCCCCTCCACTGAAGAAGGATGGAAGAAAGTTGCAGAGCAGTGGTATCAGAAGTGGAACTTCTCCCACACCGTTGGAGCCATAGATGGGAAGCATGTGGCCTGCAAAGCTCCAGCCAAGTCGGGGTCCACTTATTTCAACTACAAGGGCTTCTTCAGCATCATCCTCTTCACCATGGTCGATGCTGACTACAAGTTCATGTACATTGATGCTTCAGGCAACGGGTCAGCTTCAGATGCCCAGGTATACAATGTCAGTGACTTCAAGGAGGGGCTGGAACGCAACCTCATCATGGGCTTCCCAGATCCAGACCCCCTGCCCAAGGACACACAAGATGTGCCCTACTTCATCGTGGGGGATGACACCTTCTCCCTCAGAACCTACCTCATGAAGCCCTATACTTCCAGACTCCTCACCCGTGAAGAGAGGATCTTCAACTACAGGCTGTCCAGGACAAGGCGGGTGGTGGAGAACGCCTTTGACATCCTGGCCAACAGGTTCCAGGTACTCCTCACCACCATGCAGCATCGCCCACAGACCGTGAGGAGGATCGTGGAAGCTTGCTGCATCCTGCACAATCTCATGCGCACCCGCTACCCAGTGTTGCAGAACAGGCTCGTGGAACTCCAACAAGGCAATGGGGACATGGAGCCTGGGGAATGGAGGCAAGGGCGAAACCTGATAGACACTAAGGATGTGCAAGGCCCCAACAGAGCTTCATGTGAAGGGAAGAAGCAGCGCAACCTCCTCAGACACTGGTGCAACTCCCCAGCTGGAGCAGTGGAGTGGCAAGACAGGATGGATGCTTCCTTCAGCCTGTCTCATCACACTGATGAGATTGGGCCATGTATGTTGAGTGGGCCTACGATGAACAGTGCATTTAATGAAGAGTTGTGTTTATGTTGACATGTGTGGATCAATGCTTACATTGTTATTGATAATGAAGGGCCAAAGGTGTGGCAGCTGGTAGGGTGGACCATACAGTCCCACTATGCTTGCACTGGAGGTTTATCTGTCCCACAACTGTCTTAACCCATCCCAAAGGTATCCCTGCCCATCCCACTGCTATCTTAACCCATCCCAAAAGCATGCAAAGGCTTAAACCATTTCTAAAAGTTTCCACCAAGACTTTATTTAGTAAAATAAATGAAGCAAGTGTATGAAGCAAAGATAATCTTTATTAATAACAAATTGTAAAAGCAAAATGACCCAAGTCAAGTGTCCAAAGCAAAAATAAAGTCAACAGGTAGCCACCCAGTCTCTGGCAATCTTCTTGGTCACTCGGAGGTGTGCCCAGTCTCAGGGGTGAAGGGTCCAGGTGCTGTGGAGGTAGCTGCTGCTGGAGTGCTGGTCTGAAGCGCCATTGGGGTGCCTGGCCCCGAGAGGACAACAGGGGACGGTGTGTTGAGGAAGCTCTCAGACAGCTGGCTCAGCCCCGTGATGTTCAGAGCCCCTTCCTCCATGACGTGGGGTGTCAGCCCCAGTACCAATGACAGATGTACTGAGGCCGGGCTTGGCTGTGGGGTGGAGGAAGGAGCAGTGTAGTGGGGCTGTCTGGTCTGCAGCTGGGTGAGGACTGGCGTGGGTGGCATCTGTGGCGTGGGTGGCATCTGTGGTGTGGGTGGCATCTGTGGCGTGGGTGGCATCGGTGGCATCGGTGGCATCAGTGGCACTGGTGGCATCCGATGAACATGTGCCTGGACTGGGAAGGGCTGCTGCCTGTGCTGCTGGACCTCCTGGTAGCCGTAGCCTGGGTTGGTGAGGGCCTGTGGAAAGCCTTGGAAGGGGAGTAACATCACCTGGGGTGGAGGAGCAGGCCTGGGCTGGGTGGGAGCAGGTTCACCTGGATCTGGAGGGTTGTGAAGCAGATCGGTGATCCTGTCCTTCACCACCTGGTACTGGGGTTCCACCATGTCTGTGAGGGTCTGGTTGACATAGGTGAGGAAGGGCTTGCGGTTGGAGGATGAGGAGTCGGTGTGTACCAGCTGAGAGAGGAGATCTACGCTGCTCCTGATGGTGCCTCTTATCTCTAGCAGGACAGTGTGGCTCTGTCCCTCCGGTTTGCCTCTCTGCCTTTCTGTGGAGGTGGAGCTGGGAGTGGATGCGGGTTGGGCTGTGGTGGAAGTGCCGTCTCCTTTCTCCCACTGTGTCAGGGGGTCCTCCACGCGCTCCGCCATGGGTAGTACAGCTGTCGGGGGGGTCTCCGTCGTGGCACGCTCCACAGATACCTGCCTGGACACAGGAGCTGACTCTTTGCCAGAAGAGGACTGGCTCTCAGCAGGCTGCCTGAGAGAGAGGGTTGTGAGAGGGGCTGCTCCTCGGTGGCGGATCTCACCTTCCAGGAAATGCACTTGGCCATGACGTAGGTCTCTCTGTCCGTCAGCTTGACTGCGGCCTGGCCAGATTTCTTGAGGTGCAGCTTCCCGTACCAGGTGTGCATGTGCTTCCACCAGCCGAGGAGCACCTCCGAAGTGTAGCCCAGGCTCTCCGCCTTCTCTCTCGAAGCAGCCTGCTTCCTTTTGGTGTACCTTTAGAGCCTGTGTCCCTTCCGCCATAGATACCCGTTCTCTCTCAGTCACTCCAGCACCTCATCCTCATGTTCCTCTTCTATGTTGTATTGCCTCCTCTCCTGTTCTCGCATGTGCCTCTTCCTCCCTTTGGCAGGACCACAGGGGCCCTCATCAGAGGGGCTTCCAGGTTGTAGGGGCTGCTCCTCCACACCACCACCAGCAGCAGCAGCAGCAACAGTAGCAGCAAAAGCAGGACCAGCAGGACCAGGAGCACCAGCAGGACCAGGAGCACCAGCAGCACCAGCAGGACCAGGAGCACCAGCAGCACCAGCAGGACCAGGAGTATCAGCAGGACCAGGAGCATCTGCAGGACCAGGAGCAGGACCAGGAGCACCAGGAGCAGCGCCAGCAGAGTAAGCCCCAGCAGAAGCCCCAGCACCAGGAGCAGTGCCAGCAGAGTAAGCACCAGCAGAAGCACCACCACCAGAAGCAGCTTCAGCAGAGTAAGCACCAGCAGAAGCACCACCACCAGAAGCAGCATCAGCAGAGTAAGCACCAGCAGAAGCACCACCGCCATAAGCATCATTATCAGCTCCTCCAGAAGCAGAATCAGCAGAAGGCCCAGCCCCAGAAGAGCGAGCCCGGGCTGCAGAAGCCCCAGCAGAAGCAGTGTGAGGGCCAGGGGGTGGGAGGGTGGCCCTGTCCCTCTTGCCAGGGTTGGCAGCAGATGGCTGAGGCTTTCTCTTCTTCCCCATGGTTGTGGGGTTGCTGGCTGGCTGGCTGGCTGGCAGGCAGGGAGGCTGGCAGGCAGGCTGGAGAGCTGTGTCTGGAAGCAGGTCTTTCCTCTGAATGTTGACCTGCTTGGGAGCTGCTTCCCTTTATATCCGCGAGGCTGACGCAATGCATCCTCTCCGCATGCTCAGTGAACACTAGGCATCCGCTAGGCTTCCGCTAGGCTTCCGCTAGGCTTCCGCTAGGCTTCC
>BLBF01000044.1:5152626-5197911 GCA_015471245.1 Laticauda colubrina
AAAGAAAGAAAGAAAGAAAGAAAGAAAGAAAGAAAGAAAGAAAGAAAGAAAGAAAGAAAGAAAGAAATTCACTATCACCTTGGTTGAAACATTTCAAAATCCTGCCAAAGCTAAATGGGTACATATGAAAGTGGCTGTGTCATAACAAACAGCTGTTTCTTCTTTTGAGTTGCCATCATGAGTTTAGTAGTGATTGAAGAAATGATGTTTCTCCATTCTGAGTTAAACAAGGAAGGTGGTTACTTAAGGATCCCTTGTGAAAACAAGCTGTTGGCAGAGACACATGGGGGAAATGGCACCTGTTCATGCTGTGAAACTATATATTCCTCAGTTTAATAAAGATACAGGCTTGCGAATGATGCTGAAGAGAAAAAGAGAAGAATGACTCATTCTGGGCTATGCGAATGTCTCTGTGATCCAGTTCTTCAAAGATCTGCTAAAAGAGCTCTGTCACAGGGTGATTTCCTAATGTCCTTTAATTCAGAGAGTAATCTTAAAGTGTTCATTGGATGTGTTCTGTATGGAACTTGGTAGGTTCCAAGTTCCTCTTTCTGATTGGCCGAAAAGGCCACTCGCGGATTGGTTATTCAAGAACCAATCCGGGAAGCCTGTGAAACGGCGGGAACAGTCAAAAGAGTGTCATTGGCCACAAGCCACAGGCAAGCCGCTATAAAAAGGGCTGCCGTGGCTTGGGCTGTTGTTCCATATACTTTTGCCTTGCGAGTTTAATAAATAGTTGTTGTTTGGAACCCAGTCTCACGCACTTCTTTCCAGACGGAACACTGTCGATGAAGGTGGGATCGTCATAGAAGGTGAGACCGAAGCACGCGGCGATCTGAACCGAGCGAGAAAGATGGCCGGTAATAACGCGCCACCCGCACCATTCAATCCTGATGAGGAGGATTGGGAATCATATATCGATCGCTTTCTTATGTTTTTAGAAAGCAACGAAATGGAAGAAATCTCGGACCAAAGGAAGAGGGCTGTCTTCCTTACATGCTGCCGACCATCCGTCTTTAAAATGGCAAAGGCGCTGGCGAAACCCAGGGATGTCAAACAGATGACTTGGTCCGACCTTAACAGAATGCACTGAGCACACTACGCACCGGTGGTCTCGAATTTAATAAAAAGGCACGAATTCTATAAGAAGGACCAGAAGAAGGATGAAACGATAGGAGATTTTGTAGCAGCCTTGAGACACATAGGAGGAGCCTGTGAGTTCTAGAACATGGATGAGGCCATAAGGGAACACGTGGTCCTCGGTCTGAAGGACACTACCCTTCAGAGTAAACTCCTGAATAGGCCAAACATAACCGTGGCCAAGGCCATTGCAGAGGCAACCACCGCCGAAGCAGCTAAGAAGTCAGCAGCCACCATGTGACAAATGAACGTAATTCCAGACCTGCCAACCCAAACCAGGAAGAAGAAGGCAGAGGGAGGAAAGAAACAGCCCACAGCAACAGCCCACTACGAAGACATCAAATCCCAGAGTGATACCGAGGACAACAATGAAGACGTCCATAGACTCCATTCAGAATAAAAATGGCGCAAAAAGAGGAGAAATCGGTGGGAGTTTCAATGTGCAAGCTGCGGAGGCAACCACCCATGAGCTGAATGCAGGTTTCTCGATGCAATATGCAGGGCTTGTAATGAAAGAGGGCACATCGAAAGGGTCTGCCACAACAAAAAGAGCTATAGTCCAAAAAGACGCGGCAGCACCTCCCCCCTAGACATGAAGAAAGACAAGCCAGCAGCAGATGGAACCAGAACAAGAGAACTGGTGACAGGGAAGAAACGCATCAGACAGTCACCATCGGCAATGCCAGGACAGAGAGTGGAAAGAAGGTTCGGATAGAGGTGAGCATCGAGGGGAGGCCCTGCGAGATGGAGGTCGACTCAGGCTCATTCCTATCCATGGTATTCTGGAATACCATCCGGCGCTTGATACTGAACATTAAACAGGGAGAACTACATAAACAAAGACTAGTGTTAAAAGACTACCAGGGAAATCGAATTCCAGTAGGAGGCATTGGACATTTCATCATCAAATTTAAAAACCACGCCAAAATCTTGCCTCTGACCATTGTTGACTGAGACTGCCCTAGTCTGCTGGGGATCGAATGGTTTGCGCCCCTGGGAATTGGGATGACTGGGATCAACCGCATCGCCACAGCCAACTGGGAGGAGAGCCTGCTACAAGAATTCCAAGATGTTTTTGATGGGACTCTAGGCAAGTACAAGGGGACCCCGATTTCATTTAGCCTAGACCCAAAAATAGCCCCCATCCATTTAAAAGCCAGACACTTCCCATTCACATTAAAACCAAAAATTGACGAGCAACTGAATAAATTAATAGCTCAAGGGGTTTTAGAGCCAATCTACCATGCCAGGTGGGAAACACCTATCATCACACCGGTGAAGCCAGATGAGTCAGTGCGCATTTGCGGAGACTATAAGGCAACCCTGAACTATGCGCTCCAACAAAGCGCATACCCAGTACTGGTAGTGCAACATTTACTGCACTCGCTAGGGGGAGGAAAAATTTTTGCGAAGCTCAACCTCACACAGGCGTATCAACAACTACCTGTTGATCCTATTACAGCAGAGGCACAGATTATTGTAACACATAGAGGGGCATTCAAGGGTAACCGCCTCCAATTCAGCATTAGCGTTGTCCCCGGCGTTTTCCAAAGCCTCATGGAATGCCTGCTAAACGGAATCAAAGGTGTTGTCCCTTACTTTGCTGATGTACTGGTCTCAGCAAAAAATGCCAACCAGCTAGAGACCAGGTTAAGAGAAGTATTAACAAGATTTAGAAAATCAGGTCTCAAAGTAAAAAGAGAGAAGTGTGAATTAGCCACCAACCAGATCGAGTTTTGGGGCTATTTAATCGATGAACAAGGCATTCATCCCACTGAAAAAAAAATGAAGGCTCTAAAAGATGCTCCTAGGCCCAGGAACAAAACTGAGCTTCAAGCATTCCTAGGCCTCATAAATTTTTACAACGTGTTCCTGTTCCATAAGGCAACAATAGCAGAACCCTTACATTGACTGCTTGATTAAAAAAACCACTTGGACATGGGACCACCAGGAACAAAAAGCTTCCAGGGTATCAAAGATCTATTAACGTCCAACACCGTTCTCATCCAATATAGCAATACCCTGCCCTTGACAGTCACCTGTGATGCATCGACTTTTGGGGTCGGCGCCATTCTGAGCCACCAGCTACCAGACGGCAGAAAGGCATCAGTCACCTTTTACTCCAAGACGCTCTCCAAGTCGGAATGCAATTACAGCCAACTCGATAGAGAAGCCCTCGCAATCATCACCGGACTCAAAAGATTCCATGAGTACCTTTACAGTAGAACTTTTTCAGTCATAACCGATGACAAGCCCCTTCTTGGAATCCTAGCAGGCAACAAGCCAACCCCGAACATTCTGTCACCTAGAATGACGAGGTGGTCTGAGTTCCTCGCTGCCTACTCCTACATGCTGATTCACTGACCCAGCAAAGCCATCACACACACCGACGCCCTGAGCCATTCCCCACTGCCCATCACAGAAGATGACCCTGCACCAACTACCTCCACACTTCAGTTTGAGACCTGCCCGGACCTGCCACTGACTGCAGCAGACGTCACGAGAACCACAGCTAAAGACCCTTTGACAGCGCGAATATTAAATTGGGTAGGTAAAGGCCGGAGGAGAACAAAACTGAGACTTTTAAACCATTTCGTACCAGACAGACTGAACTGTCCAGAGAAAAAGGGTGCATTTTATGGGGTGACAGGGTGGTGATTCCAAACAGTCTTCATGCAGACATTCTGGGCATGTTGCATGAGGGGCACCTGGGCATAGTCAAAATGAAAGCCCTGGCCAGGAGTTACGTCTGGTGGCCAGGGCTGGACAAAGACATTGAATGCTGGGTTGCAACATGCCATGACTGTCAAAAAGCGAGGCCTACCCCCCCCACAGGCACCAGTAAGAGACTGGGAAACTCCCCGGGGTCCATGGTCTAGAGTACATATTGACTTTGCTGGGCCAATGAAGGGACACACATTCTTGATAGTCGTGGATGCATACTCGAACTGGTTGGAAGTCATCCTCATAGCTTCCACAACCACCGAAGCTGTAATGAAACAGCTAGACAAACTCTTTGCGACACATGGGCTACCTGATGTACTGGTTTCGGATAATGGGCCCCAATTTACGGCTTTGCAATTCGAACAGTATCTGGCTGCCCAGGGTATCCGACATACCTTAACTGTGCCGGCCCATCTGGCTGCGAACGGCAGGGCTGAATGCATGGTCCGGTGCAATAAAGAGGGCCTAGAAAGAATGGACAAGGGGGATGTACAGGACAAACTAAACTGACTACTAACTTTGTAACATATTACCCCTAGCAGCACAACCAACCCAGACCAGCAGAACTCCTAATGGGAAGGAAACTACGTTCCTATCTGGACAGATTGCACCCCACTTACACCTGGGACAACCCTCCTGATTCCTCCAGGAAATATCGTATGTTTGAAATCGGCGACCTGGTCTATGCCAAAAACCTCGCCGGGGACCCATTGTGGCTTCCAGCTACCATCATCCAAATTACAGGCCCCCGGTCCTACCGACTACTCTTAGATGACAATAGGGAATGGAAGCGGCACATAGACCAGCTTCATTCCCGCCACCTCAAACGAAAAAACACCATAGAATCAAAAATAAATATTGACCTAAAAACAACCAAGGAGGGGGGGGGAATACAAATAAATAAAAAAGGGAGAGACAAACCTCCCGTAACAAGACAACAAACATTACAAAAAGACAATTTAATTAAACAAAAAGAACACTCACGGTTAGATGAACCCCAAGAAAGAAATCCGGGAGCAGGAGAGCGAAGCAAGGCCTTCCTGGAAGGAGGCAGCCAGGCCAGCTCGACTAACCCGGTCAAACCAGGAGGGAGTGGCGTAGCCATCTCAACCGGCCCGAGAGACTCAGGCAGGAGCGGCAAGGCTGACTCACCTTTCCAGGAGGTTCCATGGAGAAGGACCAGAGAAACAGTGATCCTGTCTGAACTGCTTGAAGACCACGCCACGACTGAGCTGTGCAGGTCAACCAGGACTAGAAAAAGCCCCACCTACCTGCGTGATTACATCACGCACGTCAGAATGAACTAAAGGGGAGGGGTGTTCTGTATGGAACTTGGTAGATTCCAAGTTCCTCTTTCTGATTGGCCAAAAAGGCTATTCACGGATTGGTTATTCAAGAACCAATCCAGGAAGCCCGCCAAATGGTGGGAACAGTCAAAAGAGTGTCATTGGTCACAAGCCACAGGCAAGCCGCTATAAAAAGGGCTGCCGCGGCTTGGACTGTTGTTCCATATACTTTTGCCTTGCAAGTTTAATAAATAGTTATTCTTTGGAACCCGGTCTCACGCGCTTCTTTCTGGACGGAACAGGGTGGGCAGTTAGGAATCAAGAAAATACCTCACTCACTGTTGTGTGATTGAATGATTTCAGGTCACAGGATCCTTGTGAAGTAGAACTTATTCGTGTCTGCTTTAGCTCAAAGCTGAGTGAGTGATGGACCCCACAAAAAAAGCTTGGTCTTCATTTAGCATGAATCATATAAGAAGTGGCAGTGTGGATAGTATAGATGTTCCTGTTGATCTTTGATTGGGAAGACATAAATGGTGCCTGTATAGCTATCTTCACCAAGAACATTTAACTCAGTCACTTTCTGCTAAGTGAAAACATATTGACTCCTTATTAGATTAGCAAGTGGTGAGTTTACAGACCACTTAAACCAGGGCTGTCAAACTCCCGGGCCAGAGGTGTCATGTGCTGGTCATGCCCACGCCTGATTTAGAGAAAGGGGAAAAAGTGCTGATAAGTCATGTGATGCTGATGTGACAATGCAAGTTTGACACTCCTGAATTAAACCATTAAATAAATAACGCCTGTGTCCTGCTTCAAATTAAGCTTAGTATCTGGTATCCATTGATGCAATGAACATGAATTGGGGAGGACAGAGGAGCCATGGCACAATCCCTGTGCCATGGGATTGTGAAAAGTTGGGCACAACACCCAACACAAAAAGTTGGGTGACTGAACAAAATCAATGTGCTAAGCATACTGCCCCCAGGAAACCTAGTTAATTCTGCTGTTGTGTTGTAAATGAAATTCTTAATGAAAAATGGATACAGAATATAGCTCAATGGATACAGAATATAGCTCACAGAAAATTGGAACAAATAAACAAAGAGGCAGCAGCCCTGCCATGAGTCAAACCATTTACCTCAATAGTTATGTAAAACAATGTTGAAGATGCATGAACAGCTTCTAATTACAGGTGATCCTCGACTTATGACCATAATTGAACCCAAAATTTCCATTGCTAAGCAAGACGGTTGTTACGTTTTGCCCAGTTTTACAAACCTTGCCACAGATGTTCAGGGAATCACTGCAGTTTTAAAGTTTAGTGACATAGTTGTTAATTGAACCTAGTTTCTCCATTGACTTTGCTTGTCAGGAGGTTGCAAAATGGTCACATGATCATGTGATCGTGGGACACTGCAACTATCGTGAATACATGGCTGTTGTCAGGTTTCTGAGTTTTAATCACACGGGGAAGTTACAATGGTTGTAAGTGCAAGAAATGGTCACAAGTCACTTTTTAAAGTGCTAATGCAACTTTGAACAGTCTCTAAACAAATGATTGTGAGCTGATGTCTGCCTGTATCCACCACAATCATAAGATTATTTTCTGCCCTATCATTGACATCTCGGGGTCATCTGCTTGTAAGAGAAAGGGGTTCTTTTATGGATCCAAAAGGCATGCTGGAAGCAGCACCCTCACTTTTGCAGATAGGAGCAGCTGAATTTTTGAATTTTTCATATCTCTTAGACCTCAGGCTACAAAAGACAAGATGAATACTTCTGATCATTCAGATTTTTTACAGGCCAATGTTTTAAACATACACTCTGCAAAACTATCATAAATATGTAGAATTAAAAATTCTTTCCCAAGTACATAATTCAAGAAAACATTAGCCAACAGGCATACAAAGAACAATTCCTTTTTTTAACATGTATGTGCACATACACATCACTTTGTCAACTGTCTCATTTTTTCATGAACTGCTCCAGGGGTGTTTGCAGGGGGTGGTTAAAAAAAAACACCAAAATGGTGAGAGCTAAAATAAAGTAGAAGCTTTTACCATAGTCTGAGGACCTTCCTGCCTTACTCTATTTCTTAGACACTTTAATTCAATCGCACGTCCAAGTTTTAAACTTGTACAATGTTAACAATCTATCCTCTTTAATTATTGCAGAATCTTTTGAAGCAAATGCTTCAGCACTTGTGCTTCAGAAAATAAGAACACGAGGCAGCACACAATCACTCTTGTAAAACATTGTGTCATATTGTGGTGATACAGTGCAGTTATTATGGGGGAAAAAAGCAGGGAGGACTTAAACGGGACTAAATGATTTGAATTCTACATTTAAACAGGATGTATGGAAGGGATTATCTGCAACCTCTTTTTACAGATCCACTGATTCAAGAAAGTTATATAGTTTGCAATGACCAGAGTTAGGTGAAAACCATAGAACTTTGCAAGCACATTCCAAAGTGTACACTTTGCAGGCTAAGGGTGTTTTAAGAGATAGGTATTGTTATGATAGAAACTTTGGTGGGGAACAGGTGGTCTTCAACTTACAACAGTTTGTTTAGTGACCGTTCAAAGTCAGTAACTCACTGAAAAAGGTGAGTTATGACTATTTTTTAGATTTATGACTGTTGCAGCAACTCCATGGTCAATCAAAATTCAGCTACTTGGCAACTGACTCATATTCATGAGGTTGCAGTGTCCCATGGTCATCTGATCATCTTTTGCAACCTTCTGACAAGCAAACCCAAAACTGCAATATTTTTAATTTTGGTTATGTTTAACAATAGTGTCTTCAGCATCTGCTACCAAAGGATAAAAAGTGCCTGTCCTCATAGCATGTTTGCCTTTTCAGAACTCTCTGTATTCCTCATGGATTTAATGAAAAAAAGTGTTGTTTCTCTTCTTCCATCCTATCTTTGCTGATCTGTAGGAACGATTCCAGGTCAAAAACCCACCATCTGCCTATATCCAGAAACTGAAGAGCTATTTAGACACAGGTGGATTCAGTGGAAAGGTAACTTGTAGCTAATCTATATATGTCTAAAATATTCATTCCCATAACCTTTAATTAGGCAAAATACAGCATCATAGAGCAATAATTTTGGAACCAATATACCTCAAGTGGACTAATTACAGAATGTGTCCAAAATCTTGGACCAGTGACTCCTGTAGATTTCAAATGTGGCAAACTTTATAAAACATTTTATGACATAAAAATAATTATAAAATGCTTTATGGCATAATACAAAATAGAATAAAACATTTCCTGTGCTGATGTTTGACTGTGCTATACAATTCAACATGGACTATTTTCAGGCAGATATATATCTGAATGTATTCCAGCTTTTTCCAGTGAAAGCACATTCTGTCACAGTTGAGGAATCTAGAAAGGAAATATCTCTGAAAAGATGACCTTATGAGACCTAGGCTGTCTACTTTTACATACAGTAAAAGTAAGAAAGATATCCTTTTGCTGAAAAACCACTAGCAGCCATGTATCATAGTTTTCTTCCCTAAAACTGATTTTACTTTTAGGAAAAACAGAACAAAAAACAACCAAACAAAAATCTTCAGCAGGCAAATACAGCTGATCTTTTTTTAAAATAACTTTTTGATTTTCTGAACGAGTAGAAATTGCTATTCTGCACGCAGTTACAAATTTATTTATTATTTATTTAATGCAGCTATTTGTATTTCAGAGAAACAATCCTTCACTACCTTGCAAACAATGAAAGCAATTGTAGATAAAATACAATGAGCATTATTGAAAAAGAAATGAAGTCACAGGATCCTTTACACAGAGCAAGTGATGATACAGGCCTGACAGGGGATGGGAGGGGATGGGAAGCACATTTACATTTTCTAAATTGACTATAGCAACACTTGTGCATCTAACACAAAAGATAGACTGGCAATGACATGCACAATATTTCTTTCTGGGTCTGGCCAGAAACATGGACGTTATAATTTGCAGGAATCATTGTGCTATGAGTAAAATAGGACATGCTCAGACAGCCTTAGGTTGAGGAGATACATTGGAATCACTCTCTTAATTGATATCACACACCTGCATTTTCTGTCAAAAAGCTTGACTCTTAAAGATCCACAATTTTGTAATAAAAATTTATCAGTTTTGAATGATTTGTATGCTTTGATATACCTGCCAGAAACTCACAGTTCCTATAGTCTTAGTGATTTAAATTTTGAATAACTAAGACTATTGAACAAATGTGAAAAATATTGGAATATTTCTCTTTATTAGAGTACTTTTATCATTTTCTCTCTGGCTGTATGATTTTTCTTTGCTCATAACCATAGTCTTCCTGCAATCAATATAAAAATGCAACCAGCAAAAAAACTGTGTTGTAATTCAGTATTGATTGCAAGACATATTCATAGTCTGAAATTCCTAATGCTACCTATATTATTTCCCATTGATGTGTAGATACTTTTTCAAACCCAGGACATTATATAATGCATATCATAGGCAGATAAATATATGCCAGGTTTGTAATTTATATGGGTTTTTAATTCGATATGCTTTCTTTACCCAGTTTAAGAGACGAGTTCAAGAATCTACCCAGGTTCTTCGGGAATTAGAGATATCCCTGAGGACAAACCATATTGGGTGAGTATCAGTGAAAACAAATTCATTGCTTATTCACTTACTTATTGTGCACTCTCCAACTCATTCAGAGTAATTGACTGAGGTGGGCAGCTATAGAAATTGAATGAACAAATCAACAAATGAATGAATGAATGAATTCTCAAAATAGTTTTATATTTTACAAAAATTGTACTCTTTTTGCTTTCTAAAGTTAGAAATAATACTTTTTAAAACAAATGCTCCAAATAATGCTGTGCCTATTGGAGACCGAAGATGTTATGTTTGGGCAAGAATACAGAGCATTTCCGATTGTGCTCAATGGGTGAAAATCCAAATGGCCTGGGTAGGGCTAAACCTAAACTTGTTAACTCCCCTCCTACATCCTAACAATCTCCAGGTACTGGGATAGAACATTGATAATGTTGCTTGGATGGTCAGGGATTAAGATGTACAAAATATACAAATGTACAAATCAGCATACTGATTTGTACATTTGTACACATTCCATGCCATTGGATAACCTCCCCCAATAATCTCTGGTAGATGTTAAATAAGAATAGGTTAAATAGATTAAATAGGAATAAAAGATCCAAACCATGAAATTCTATCTCTCCCTTTCTACAAGGAAAGGTGGAATTAGTCCCAAAATGGAACTACTGAATGGAATTATCCCAAAGAAAGCAGAATAACAGAGTTGGAAGGGACCTTTGAGATCTTCTCGTCCAACCTCCTGCTCATAAACCAAAAACCTGGCTGTGCAAACAATTGAAGCCCCATCCATGGGATGCAGATAGACTTTCTACTATTGACCTCACCCATTTCCTAAGAGGTTTGTAGGGTGCGTGCATAAGCGCACCAAAGTGCGTACCGCCCCTGTCCTATTGTTTCTTTTATTTTTCTTATATGTATCCATGTATTCATAACTGTTCATGTTTTTACACAAAACCACACCCCCTCCAGTCTGCAGAAAAAACTCTCTCCACAGAACCAGTCCCTGGTGCCCAAGCATTGAGGGCCACCGCCCTATACCATTTCAGACAAATGGTTATTCAATCTCTTCTTAAAAACTTTCATAGATAGCACCCACAACTTCTGAAGGCAAGCAATTCCATTGATTAATTGTTCCATTAGGAAATTTATCCTTATTTCTGGTTGATTCTCTCCTTGATTAGTTTCCATTCATTGCTTCCTCTCCTGCCTTCAGGTGATTTGGAGATCAGATTGACATCCCCATTTCTTTATGGCAGCCCCTCAAATATTGGAACACAGTTATCATGTTACTCTTTGTTCTTCTTTTCATTAAACTAGATATTCCCAATTTTTGCAACAGTTCTTCATATGTTTTAGCCTTCAATTCCCTAATCATATCTGTTACTCTTCACTGTACTCTTTCTAGAATCTCATTTTTTTTAATATTGTGGTGAGCAAAACTGGATTCAATGTTCCAATGTGGTCTCACCAAGGCATTATAAAGTACTACAGATACCTCATATGATCTTGAGTCTGTCTGTTAATTCAGTTTAGGACTATGTAAGCTTTTCTGTTGGTTGCCATACATTGCTGGCTCAAATTTAAGTGATTGTTTGTTAGGACTTCCAAGATCCCTCTCACAGTTACTACAATTGAGCCAGATACTAGGTATTCTGTGTCTGTGCATTTGGTTTTTCTTGCCTAAGTGTATACCTTTATTTTTCTCATCACTGAATTTCATTTTGTTTGATACAGCTCCGTCAGTGTTTAAATCTGTCAAAATCCAACTGTATCTTGAGCCTATGCTCTGGAGTGTTGTCTATTCCTGCCAGCTTATTTGCAAATTTGATGACTTCCCCTTCTATTCCCTCATTTAAATCATTTATGAAGATATTGAAGTCTACTGGGTCTAAAACAGAGCCTTGAAATAGCCCATTGCATGCTTCCTTTCATGTAGATGCAGTTCCATTAAGGACTAATGTTAAGTGTCATTGGTTAACCAATTACTAATTCATCTAATGATGGTACTGGCTAATACACATTTTTTCTATCTTATCAATATATCAGTGTATCAAGATTTCAATTGGTTAGATTATCAAGAAGTACTACTATAAATTAGTGTCCCCTACTCTCAAAATTAGTCCAAGTGTTACTATGATAAATGGTATCAAAAGCTACATCAAGATCAAGGATGAGCAGGAGAATTACATCACCCCCAGCCCACAAGAGATCATCCACTAAGTTATCTCAGCACTATTCTCCAGTCTGAATCCTTTCTGAGAAGCATCCAATACTCCACAATCTCCTTACTCCAAGGTTCCCTGGAACAGCAGCCCATTCTCTTTGATTCACTCCCTCAAGGGAGTTTGGAGAAAAAATATCTAGTGTAATTGGGTCCAGTGACAAGGAAGGGGGATATCACTGCTTCTTTCAAAGATAAATTCATTGCCACCTGGACCTAACCATGTGTCCTTTGATTAATCAGAAGAAACATTGATCTAAAAGATCTGGATTTGGCCTTCAAAAAGAAAAAGGGAACAATGAATCACTGACAGAAAACAAAAGATAACTCAACCCCAAGAAAGTGAAAAGAAACTCAAAATATTCCTACCTTGATCTTGTTTGGAAAGAGAAAGAGCAGAGACAAACTCTGACAAGCTTTCAGGATTCTAATGCATGCTTGGAATCCTTGCTGTTTCTATTTCCTGATCTTACCTACTTTGAATGACTGACTTTGAATGACTTTCACTCACAGCTCAGAAAACTCTATGCAATTCTTCAAGACTGATAGGCTCAACTCCTCCCAGATAATAGAGCTTAACCCACTTCAGTAGGATTCTCCTAGTCAGAAATAATAATCAGAATGATTATCTATCAGAAATCTAGTGCGGCCCTCACATCATTTCTAAAATATTCATCAGGACATTCGCTTTCTAAAAAAGTACAGCTTACCCCGAATATGGTCACTTGGATGGTACATATGCTAAGAGTGACAAAAAAATCATGTTTTACTGCTCTTACTGCCATAAGATACTCCTTAAAGTCTTCTACCTGTCTAATCAGAGTTGCTCCCAGTTTTTCTCCAACAATGTCATCGATGTTTCTCCTGTTGCTTCATTTCCTAGAACTTCTCAGTAAACGAAGAGGCATTTAGGATTGCTAGACAAAGAGATGCTGCTTAAGAGCAATCCAATGAAAGGCTATTATCCTCCATTCATTCAAAGTATTGACTAAAATCTCAGTTTAACAACTCAACACAATCTCTGGAAATTCCCCAACCATTCTATGTAAAGTAACAGGATCCAGAAGGCTCCTGGACAAACTGATCCAACAGATCTCACCTTCCTGATGAACCAATCCTGGAACCAAAGATGTGAACACAAGGAACAGAAGATGATGCCCCTTGGTCTGAAATAGATTGGATGTTCTTCCAGAGAATTTGTCAACTGCAGATACAGCTGGGAGGATGGAGAGTGTTTAGAATCTGTGTGATTGTTTTAATATTTCTTTCCTTCATTCAATTTTTGGCCTGTTAATTTTCCTTAGGGCTGAATAAGAATAACAGCTTAAATTAATGTATTGCATATATTTAAATAGAAATTTCAATTGCAATTACATTCTGTAATATACGGTATGTCAACAGTTCAAAGCCATGAGATAAGGCCCTTGTTTGTTAAATAGCTATTTATAATCTTTTTTTTTCAAACACTCAAATTTCTGATGAGTTTCTGGATAGGAAGAAAATTCCATAGTTGTAGAACAGTCAGAAAAAATCATTTTTATGCCATTTGTTCTCCAGGTTTGACATGCAAATTGATTAATCAAGAAGGTATCCTCAGGGCTAACACAGAAAATCTATTTTTAGTTTTGCAAACAGTGGCAGTCGTGTTCTGACCTTACTTACACAGCAAAGACATTGTAGGGTCCAAATAAAATTATGGGTTCTAATATTGTATCTTGCAAACTTCCCACATTTCATCAATCAAGTATATGCTCTGGGATCATTGGCTTTTTAAATGATATCTGCAACTACCAGACTGAGGGATTAATGTTGATACTGGCTATTCTGGACTTACTGATTTACTTGTTGAGTCAACTGCATTGCTTGCAATTTGAAGGCTTTGGTACTGATTGGTTTTTTACTATTGCTTTTTGTTTCGTGTTTTACCTGTTAACTTCCCTGAGTTGTGAGTCAGGCAGTATACAAATATAATCAATAAATAATAAAATGAAGCTTTAAAAGATACAAGACCAATAATGTTTTAATTTGTTCGTTTTGTATAGCCACCCATCTCACCAAGTGATTCTCGACACCAAATAATTTTTTTAAAATAAAACAAAATAATTATTTTTCTATTTTTTGTTGGATTAACTTTAAAGCTCAATTTTATATACTCACAATAGTCTGATAGCTAGCTATCACTGTCTCCAGATTTTTTCGTAGTTCTCCCCCCACCCTGGCTGCCTCTGATGAAACTCTGGCAAGCTCTTAATTCTTAGTTAGGTTTTGTGTTTGTAAACTTCAATATAAGTAATTGAGAAATGTATTTTTTAATTAGTAAATGGCCCAATCCTCATATCCTGAACAGTTTGAGTAAGGCTACCTGAATAACTAGAGAATTTAGCTATACATATCCAATATTTATTTGCTTGTCAAATCAGATCAAACAGAGTCAACTCCCTTCAGATTCAACTTATATATCATCTGATGGGATCTAGGAAAGAAGTATTTCCAGTCACTGTATGGAATTCTTTCCATATGGAGGTTCCTTCCTGAGTTGTAGCTGAGAAATTAAGAACTGGCCTTTTCAGCTAGCTCAGGAGGAAGAAATGCTTTGAATTCAGAATGCATACACATGACTTTGCATATCTATTTTTAATCTTTTATGATGCTGTTGAGATTTCTAATGGGGGGGGTTATCGTTTTTATTGAAGACTTTTTAACATGAAGTTTCTCACTGTTGGCCATTGATATTCTCTGGGACTGAGGAACATAACAATTTAAGGAATGAATAAATAAAGTTTCCTTTATAGTATATCTGAAATGCTGAACTAAATGAAACTAAACTGATTATAACACTGTTGGAATGCACATATTACACATAATGTGCCTTTCTTGGTTTCCAGGTTAGAATGCAGTTTGTGAGCCCATCACTAGAAGTTTAATGTTATTTGTGACTTAATCAAGAAACTATGGCTTGGTATAATTTATGATAACTTCTCATTGCTATGCTGCTGATGATTTCATATGCATTGAACCTCGAGCTCATTAAATTCTTATCTCTGGTTTTTGTAAGAACTATTTCATAAAATCTGTTTTGACCTGGAAAGTGCTTGTGAAGTGGGGAAGTAATGAAAGGAGATAAATCCAGGCTTGATCCTCTCTTTCTCAGCCTTGAAATAGATAAGAATACATAGGGATTCTCTATCTGTGTTTGGAATGAGCGATTAGGTATAATGAGGGGTGGGGTGCGCTAAAACTATTGGTCTGGCTTAAAGTAGGATAGACTGATGATTTCTTTGCTTGTGATTTTATTGAATGGGAAGAAGGTAAATACAGTACATAATATCAATTGGATCTTCTAAATCAGGGCCAAGCTGGGAACTTAAAGAGGGAAGCTAAAATGAATTCATTGACTGCAATCCTGTGTCTTATGGTTCAGTCTTCAATTTTCTTTTCCAGTGCTTTAACTAGTCATTCTAAACCAACTTAGTGTCCTTCTTTAGTGTCTTATTCTTTCAATGAATAAACTAATGACTAAAGAGAAGAAACCAAGACAAAGGTTAACAGAATAAATTCATTTCTCATTTGTTTGCCTTCTGCTGAAGCACCAGAGGAATCAAAAATGTGTTAAGGATTGTCTGGGTGATGTTAAATTTTAATTGTTAAAATGAATATCAGCCTCAATGGAGGTTAATCTGGTTGACTGACTAATTTCTTTTGCCAGTAACTAAGCTAAGAACTCCATCCCACTATTTTCCTATTTCTATGAGTCCTCTGAGGTTTGCAGCAAAGGCCTTGGCCCTCTGTAGAGAAGGTGACCCCAGCATGTTGGAGGCAGCAGCTAACATCATTAAGGACAGTGATATATACAGGATAATTAACAGCTTGAATGAGACAGCATTTATCTCTCTGGACAATTGCCTGCCAAGCAGTGAAGAGATAAAAGGGAAGCCAACAAGCCCAAGTTTTGTCAGAATTTTGTGATCAAAGATACTGTCAAGCCCAAGACACTGTAAAAGACAAAACAAATTACACATTAGAATGAAATATAGGACCTGGGCATCAGGAGAGGCAATGCAGCCCAGCAGAAATGGTACCGAATAATTTTCTCATGACATAGTGGAATTCACAGTATGTACACTGAGAGTTTATGCACTGGAGACAAATTCCTTGCATGTCCAATCACACTTGGCCAATAAGGAATTCCATCCTCCTCCTCCTGCTGCAGGTGCATCATATTTGCAATTTGTTGTACATTACCTACCTACATTAACCAGGTGCTACATGACTACACTGAGCACCTTCCTCCCCTTTGATTCCAAAGTGATGCATAGTGCTAATTGGTACTACCTTGGATCAGATTAGAAAAGACTAATAAAATACTATATATAATTAGAATTGCATAGATACAAAAGTTGGATCTAGGCATATATGCATACTTGCACACATTTCATTGGAATGGCAAGCTATCCTTCAATACTTTGCTATGCACTATCTCAGTTTAGATTCCCCTTGTGTTTGCACCGGGGAAAATAACTCCCATTTTCTGCATGGAAGACTCATTGAGTGGTGGGGAATGAAATCCAGCATGAGAAGTAAGATCTTAACGGCAGACAAGCTATTAATGACTTCCATCTGTCACAGTAGGGTACCATTCTGCTTTTGCATTTCAAGAAGGCATCCACATAATAGCTAATTGTATGAATAGTGCCATATTTAGTTTTACTATTTAGCTACTACTAATTTAAAAACACATCCCAAAAAGAAGCTGTATAACACAAAAGTTTGGAAAATAAAAATGTAAGAAATAATTAAGCAGAATTTTTGGATGGAGATGGACAGAACAGGTTTTTATGGGTATAAAATCTCAAGTTCCATCATTTTAGAATTTCAGAAATGTATTTTAATCCTCCACCTCTTTTTTTTTTCTGTGCAAAGGAGAAATTCAGGCTTTCAGCCTGAATGTTCATAGTATAAGTCAGTGTTAATTCACCATGTTGGCTGAGGAAATCATCTTAAAGTTGCCAAATTTGAAAACATTGGTATAAATAAATACTCTCGCTGGAGGAAAGTATTTTGAGTAACACCAAATATCACAGAAAATGAAGGTGATCTGGGAATAGGATGGGGGTAGGTAGGAGAGAAGGCATGCCAACATAATTGAATGTGTCCTTCCCAATACTTGATATTCTGGGAATGGATATTGCTTGCCCGAGTGTTTGTTCCATAATTTTAGTGATTTATATGAATGTAAATTTCAATTCATGCCTGAAAATGTTAGTGAAATGGATAACATGTGAACTTGGAAGTTGAATTCCAAAATCTATCCTCAGTTTATAAATTCATTGATCATCTTTATTAGTGCTGAATATTTATTAAGAGAAGTTAGGAATTCTTGCAAATAATTCAATACAATCTATCTACCATGGCTTTTACAAGTTTATTTCTTCATATGTCCTTAAATACGATTTTTTTTGGTAGAACATTGCCAGTTTAAAAATGTGAAATGTTTCAAGTTTGCTTCTAAATTACAAAAAAAAAAATCTTAAAGGCAATTTAGTTCTCCCTAGGCAGTGATGAAATGACTAATTACAAGCTAAAAATGTACTAATACATCTGATGTTTTATGCAGCTTCAAAGCTAGAATATCAAGGAAATATTTCTAGTCTTTCCATGACATGAGTGTAATCCCTCTTAGACCATGTAGGAGGAGATTACAGAATATCTGATTCCTCCATGTTTAACCTAAAGTGATACCAATGCATGTTAATGAACAGTGAAAACATTTAAAGATGAATGCTAGTACTAGGCTTTCTCAAATTTCTGTCCTTTAAATGTTGGCAAAGAATTATGATAGTTACAACATGATATATTTGAAGAATCTTTGATTTAGTAAAAAAAAATAGTTATGTGGAAACAAACAAGTATTCTGTTCTTTCTGAGCTTGACTGTTTTCTTGCAGACATTTCATTACTGATCAGGTAACATCTTCAGTGCTAGAAGAGAGTGGTGTTCAAAAAGACCTCTTTCACCACTCAGTACCCAGATAAGCAGGGGTTTGCACTACTAGACAAACAAGCAATAAATATCCTAGTCAAGGAACTACCAACTTAGAAAAACAATCAAAGAGTAAACTACAGCCTAATCAAGGAACTATTAAGGATAAAACAATGCTCCTATCAAGTTACTGTTTGTAAATAGAGAACAAATCCTGAAGATGTTACCTGGCCAAAACATTTGCAAGAAAAGAAAAAAGCTCAAACAGCACCAAGAACTCTACAATTCAGGCCTGATCTTCATGTATCCTTTTCTATTAGAAGCAAGTGTCCTGGAGAAGTTCCGGGCTGAAGCAAATGTGCTACCTTTCACATCTTTCATTCAAGGGAGAGACAGGCCCGGTCCCACTGCACTTACGGATGTAAAGAGGATGTAAAATGTTTTAAAAAGCTTGCCATCCATTGGAAAATGCTATGCATCCGTTGTGTACTCATTGCATATGTGTTTCATATGCTCTATCCGTCGAGCATCCGTCCACTGCGATTTCATCCGCGCAAGGAGTTTTGAGCTGCACAAAACTTTGTGAACGGATGAACTTTCCACCGTGTACAATGTAAATCTGCGACATACGAGCAACAAATGTTCTATGTCCGTTTATCATCCATTAAACGTCCGCTGTATCCTCTCTGCATCCTCTGGGCATCCTCGCAACTCACATCAGCTGCAGCTGAAAATGGAAAGAGGGAGGAAACAAAAGGTACACGGAACGTCTACACAGCGTTAGTAGCACGGAAATAGAAAGGATGCACAGTGAACGGTTTGCATCCGATATATATCCGCGCGGCATCCCCTTTCTTTCCTTTAGGCATACGTGGTGCATCCGCTTCATCTGCTATGCGTCCGCTTCGCAATTATCCCCCGGAACCCCTTCGGAGGTGTCATCCGCTTCCATCTGCTTTCATCTGCTAGGCTTCCTATGAACATCCATTTAACATCCCCGCTACATACTACCCACGTCCGTTCTTTTCCGTTCTTTTCTGTTCTTTTCTGTCCTGTTTATGCAAATTTTTGCCACTTTTTGGAGCGGATGACAACGGATGGAGCCACCCCTGAAATTTTGCTTGTCCTCTGTGTCCTTTATGCATACGTTTTGCGTCCGTTAGCCAGTGGGACCGGGCCTTAAATTCATGTGTGTTTTCTCCTCTCCACAGTTGGGTCCAGGAGTTCCTAAATGAAGAGAATAAAGGTCTTGATGTGTTGGTGGATTATCTCGGTTTTGCACAGTGCTCTGTCACGTAAGTTCACTATTGTTAACTAAAAGTAATAATAATGAACAAAGCAGAATTGTGATGAAGCTTCTCTTATAAACATAGCTTTAAAATTGGGAATTGTTTGGTCCAATTGTTCAGGGAACACAAGCCTGGGCAGCCAAGGATATAAGCATGCCAGTAGCTGCTTTATCTCAGTAGTGTCACTCTCTAGGTAAGTTTGATATTGGCTAGAAATAATTAAATTAATTAAATTCCTTATTTAATTATAAACTGCTTGAAATACCAAAGGAATTTTGAGGTTATGTTCAGGAGAAGCCTCCTATCCTGTTTAATGGGGAAAGAGTCTAACAACTGCTTGATCTCACAGAAATAATTTCCATGATCTTTTGAGAATTGGACATATATTTTGTCTGTATATACATATGCATGAATTTTGGTATCTGATTATATATCAAAGATCAGAAACCTGTCCAAGATTATTTATTGATTCAACTCTTGTCTCATCTCTGTGAAATAATTCTAAGATACCTAATCTAAGACAGGAATTAACTTTCCAATGAATCAATTGGCACAAAATAATTACAATATATATTAAACCTCAAATAAAATAACTTGTAAATTTGTTGATAACAAGAAAGTTGATGGTAACTGTTTGGGCACAAATCAGGTTTGAGGCAGGAAAACAAGATTTCCCATCACATAGATTTCTTCTAGTTTAATATTGAAATTGCATAACAACAATTGGAAAACTTCATTTCCAATGAAGGTTAATATCAATCAGTTCCAACAGTGTCAAGAAAGAACCAGCAAGAGAAATATAAAGTTATACTATTAAGAGTGTTTGCTGTTTTTGCTGAATTTGTGCTTCCAACTTAAGATGGATGAGTCATATAGGAGCAAAAGAGTTCCCCCCTTCTACTTCCTGGTACAGGAAACTAGAGGTGGCAAAGTTGTAATTCTTTGCCTGGTTTTACAAACTTTAACTTAATTTCAGGAGACTTCTGCATGGTATCAGTTCTGAAAAAGTTGTTTTTTATATTAAAGAAGCCAGTAAGAAAAAGAAAGTATGAGATTCTGCTAATAGACTAGCATTGGTCTTACTAAAATGAGCACTCTGTAAATTATTTTAAAGGAAACATTATACTTTGTAGAAAAAATCCCTTTTCTATTAAATATATTTTAATCATATACAACTTCACAGTGGAGTAATTCCCCAACAACATAAAAAGTTTAAAGCCATAGTGATATCAGTGGTTGCTTCTCTGACAATGACTGTCAGTCTAACACAAGCTTACTACCAATTCATTTCTTCAAGACCAAGTATTATTATTATTATTTATTAAATGTTTATGCCACCTATTTCACACTAAGGTGACTTTAGACAGCTTACAAGTTATAAAAGAAGAGAAAAATAATTAAAATATTAAAACATTAAAACTACACAGATTAAGACCATAGAAGGTATATTGTAATCAGAACTAAGAAATAGACAGGATGGGGAATGAGGTCGTCTTACCCTCTCAACCACCTCCAGCAATGAGCAGCCTGTTCAGAGCCCCAGGCCAACTAGCAAAGCCAAAAGGTTAGGAGCAATTCTCAAGCATGGGGCCACTGTGGAAAAGATTCTTCTCCTTGAACCTGCATGCTGGAATTCCTTAGCAGAAAGGATCTCCAGCAGGTTCTTGTTAATGGCCCAAACTGTCCCATCATGGAGAGATGGCTCCTCAGATGCCCTGGAACCAAGCCATGTAGGGCTTTAATACCTTGAATTGGACCCGGAAGCAAACTGGTAATCCATGCAGCTCATGCAGTAGTGGTTTTACACTGTGTAGTCCTAGGATTCCTAAGGTTGTCTGCACCACTGCATTCTGTACCAGCTGCATCTTGCAAATACCCTTCAAAGACAGCCCCATGTAGAATCTGTTGAAGTAATCCATCTGTGAGATGATTAGGGCATGAGTTACCATGCTCAGTACCTCATGATCAGGTAAGGCTGCCATTGGGGCATAGCACGAGGCCCTCCTTGCCCAACTGTCACCTGCTCTTGTGCAGGAGTCATGAGTATAGGAAGAGTCTTAAGTTGCCCACTGTACTGTCTGGGGTAGTGCAATCCTATCCAGAGTTAACAATGATAAACAATTGGATCCTGAAGTTCCTTGCACCCACAGCCATTCCATCTTGCCTGGGTTAAGGTGAAGCCTGTTGTACCCTATCCAGATCCCTAGAGGCTCCAGGCACTGAGAAAGGATGGCCACAGCATTATTTGGATTACCAATGGATAGAGTATGTAAAACTATGTGTCATGGAGATGCATATACTGATGATATCTCATCCTATGGGGTCAGATGATCTTACCCAGTGGTTTCATGTAAATGTTAAAAAAGAATGAAGAAAGTACCAAATATATTTTGCTCCCTGTTAACATCTATTGGGACTGCCATTGGAGGAAGGAGCTGAACCAGTGCAATACAGTGCCAATCAGCCCCAAAGACCATAGCTGGCCAAAAGGATACTATAGTTAATGGTATTGAAATCTGTAGAATAATCAACTCCCATCCTGCTTTTACCTGAGATCATCCACAAATGCAACCAATGCCATATCCATCTCATAACCCAACCTGAAATCTGACTGAAAAGGACCCAGATAAACCATTTCCTCCAGGACCCTCTGGAACTGCAAGGCAACTACTTTTTCCATCAAGGTGAGAATTTGGATGAAAATTGTCCAAAGAACCTGGTTCAATTATGGTTTCTTAAGGAGGTGGCATACCAAGGCCTCCTTAAACGGTGCTGGAAACATTTTCCCTTGCATTGATATGTTAATTCCACATGGACCCATTTGCAGGTCACCATCCTGAAGGTTTTTACCAAGCAGGGGAGATAAGAATCTATTAAATGAGGAGTTGCCTTAACAGCTCCAAAGATCTTGTCCACTTCCTCAGGTCCAATAGGATCAAACTATTCCAGATAATCTGGAAAGTTTATTTCCCAGGCATCTCCAATCGATATGCTCAACATTTGGATTCAAACTGAGAATGGACCTGGGTGATTTTATTCATTACGTGTTCAACAAACTCGTCTGCATGTCCCTGTAAATAAATATCGAAGCCCTACTCTGACTGCCATGAGGTGGATCTTAATTGTGGCTCTGATCTGTGTCCAGTCAGCTTGATGACAATATTTCATTGATTTTAAGTATTAATTATGACAATAAAACAATTGGCAGTTTATTTTAAAAATAAGCTGCTAATATTCCTAATCTGAAGTTATGTAGATATAGATTTGTATTTATGTGGAAGGCAACTTCCATGTAAAGTATAATAACTCCGCCTCCTAAGCCATCATTTCCCATCTTATTTTCACTTATTTCACCTAGAACATTGTTTCCTGAATCCAGCTAGTGAACCACAGGAACCTAGTTAAAAAGAGAGAGAGAGAGAGAGAGAGACAATCCTGGAACCTGTAAGTCTGTACATACCGAAGTGAAAGACGCAAAGACAGTTTGCTCAGCACCTTGGATAGCTCTGAGGCTGCCAAAGCAAAAATGGATCCTAAGCCATGTTTATTTCAGTTGAGAATCTTTACAAGGAGGAAAATTTATTGAAGCATATACAATGGTCATGTCCTGAAAAACAGTTCTCCTTTCTCCTTCTATTTCATTGCCAAAGCCTCAATAAACCCCACCCACCCACCTGTTGACGCACATTTGTGTTTGTGTGGCTCCAGGTATGATATGGACAGCATTGACAATGGGAGCCCTGGGTCGGACAAGGGAAAGGCCCTGGACAGATCTGTAGAGGACCTCAGCAGAAGCAATTGCTCTCCCACACAGGGTTCCATCAAAACGAGGCACTTGACTGTCAGGTAACCAAATGAAATTCGGGTAGGTTTTCTTCAAAGACTTTCCCACTTCTGAGTTGAAGCATATGGGACAGGAAGAGAAGCAGTCCCATTTTATATTCTCCCTACACAACAAACTGCTCGAGAAAATCAAATGCAAAAATTATGCAAAAGCCAGCAAGATAAGTTTTCAACAGCGACCCCACCACACCTTTTGGGCACCGTGGAGAGAGAATTTTCCACGGACCAGAAAGGTGTGGTTTCATGTGTTGCCTGTATCCCACGTATGGGACTTCACTTATTTGCATGGCCCGGTTTCTGACATGCTGCAGACTGGTGCCAATGCATGGACCAGGAGTTGAGACCCCTGTCTTAAGTTTTGGCACATGTTAAAAAGCCTTTGCTTTAAAGTACCATTTACTATAATATAAGCACTGTGGAAATCAGGGGCCATTTCAGTTAGTACAATTCACAAATTCTTACTCTTTTAAATCATGCCAGAATGATGCCAGATGAAAGAATGGAGTGACAGGATATCAGGCTGATTAGGTGTAGGTTGTTTATTTATTTGTCTACGTATATACAAATATATATATTGGGTGAATCTCAGAGCCTTCATCTAAAACAATCAGAAATATTTTGAACTTAAGCTGGCTCCAAGTTTAAATGGAACAATGAGATTAACTGCTTTTTAAATTGAGCTCACTAGAAAGCAGTATTAAGAAATGCCACACTCAGATTGTTTTCAGTTTTCTTTTATTACTGTAGACCCTCTTAGTATTCAAACTGAAAGCTCTGATCCAATCAGATTTCTTAATATATATATAAAAAAACTTTTCAAGAGATTACTCATTTTTCAATTTCTAGTTTTGAAATTAAAAGTCCAATTCTCCAGCAATGCAAAGAACATAGTATGCACTGTTCTTTCTCCAGAAATCAATGTCTAGAAAAAGAGCCAGGTTATAATTAGAAAGTTTTAAAATATTTTCTTGTACCTAAGGTTACTATATTAAGTAAACCAACCTAAAATAATACTACAGTCATGCATAATCTGGTTTCTAAACTTTTCACATCTATGATCACCTCAAAAGTAGTGCTTTAAATGACAAACCTAAGAAGATGGGGGCCTGTTCGTGTTAACTGCTAACTTTCCAACAAACTTGCAAAATTTGTTTTTCTTTTTCTCTTCTTTCTCTCATCTCTGTCCTAACTCCTTTTATTTCTCCTTATTCTAACCTCACACTTCTTTTGCATGCTTTCATTGGGGAAATGCCTCATGGTAGGTACCCAGATGTTGTCTTCCTGGATAGGAAAAAATAGTTGATGTAGTCTGCGGTAATCAGCTCCAGAGAGATTCAATACTATGATCTATTGGATCATGGTGTATAAAAAATATGTATGTCTTTTCTCTTTCACATTCGTTTTTGAGAAGCAAAATCATACATTGAGACATTAATCGACATGTGGCCTAGCATCTCTTAGAAGTGCACCAAAGAGCCCTTCCATGCTTTGTTAATGTGATTTCCTATGCAACATTAGAAGCCTTTCTCTCTACTTACATTTCAGAAGTGAAATTAAAAACCAGTACAAGACTTTCCTTCAAGACTGGAGGGGCTGGGCCTTGTGATTCAATGGGCTAAATGCTATAACTGATTTCTTAGGCTAATCAGCCTTTTTGTTACATTAAGGGTGTAACAAAAATGATGGTGTTGACCTTGGAGAATGACTGACTTAACTGACCCAAGGTGGATTCCCAGTCCTGCTGGCAATTTTTTTTCTCTCCAAACTTGGGATATACAGGGCTACTCAATTTAGAGAAGAAAACATTTCTGCCTGTACCACAGAGAAAACCTCAAAGTATAGAAGTAGGCTTGCATTGGAAAAATGGGTAATAATGGGCTCTTTTTGCTGGATTTACCTAAAAATTGCTAAAGGGATATCAAGATTGCTTTTCAAATGACAGTAAAATGTCCGTCCCTGTAATTCCAAAACTGTCATGGGAGGGACAGGGAGGCATCCACCTGAAGCATCCTATTTTTCCCTCCTGTCCTGCAGGGTTGCATTCTTCCACCTCCTTCAGGTGTTGCCATTTGAACCAGCAGATCCAAACATTCTTTCAACAAGTCCACCCCAGCATCCCCTCCTCCAGCGCCCCTGGCACCGAGCAGGACTGTAAGCCCAGGCCACCTGTCAACTCTTACTCACCCCGGTGAGCCTCTCCCAGACTTCATGAGATGAGAACCCTCTCCCCCACCAATGAAACCAAAGGGTGTAGGAATGGCTGGGCAAGGGCACACTCACCTGTCTTTCACTTTTGTGTTCATGCACAGGCACGCCAGATACTGAACATTGGGTGCCTTGAGGGCTGGAAGTTTTTGCTAGTTTAAATATCCCAAATAAGGCAATCCATCTCCAAAAGTTCAATCACTTGAAAAATCTGGGATATTTGCATGCTTAGATTTTCATTGTTTTCATAGTCATCCCAAGGGGTTTTGGTTTATTCGTATTGGCTTTAGTTTTTTTATTGCTACTATCATGAGGCTTAGGAAACTGGCTGAGATGTACAGAGGTTGTGGAAAGGGAATGTTGCGGAATCAAATGAGCCTGAAATTTTACAAAAATAATGTAGTTTCATCTTGCTTGTCTTCAATCATGACATCTAGAAACCTTTTGTAAGGCTGATGCCAAAGCCACCAGTTTTTCAGAATCTGAAGAACTGATACCAGCATCCATCCTCTTTATTGCCCTTCAACAATATCCATGTGAAAGGCTTTTCTATAGTCTATCAGCTCCACTCTTGAGCTTTTTTTCCAGACTTAATCATATGGAAGCAGCAATGCCCTAGAAACTGGACTGGAAGTCTTCACAGGTGACAATATCCTCTAGGCCAGAATTGTTGCCTTCCATATATGTTGGACTTTCACTTCTATAATATCCAGTCAGTCACAGCTAGAGATTATTGGGACTAAAGTGTAACACAGCTGCAGGACAACAGATTAGATAAGGTTATTCCTGGATGCTATTTGTATTGGAAACTTAGAAGGAAAGGAACATTTAAATTACTAACCTGCTACTAATGCTGACTCCTGCTGCTCTCCTTCAAATTCTTCTCCTATACTATTCTTTATACTTTTGAACTGTTGTACGAGATTGACATCCACTGTCATTGAGCTGTTTCTCTCCCTCCCCCTCTCCCACTTTAAATTTATTTTTACCCCAGACTCAATCCGGCACACAGCAGGAAGGCATTACGGAACTCACGCATTGTCAGCCAGAAGGATGATGTTCATGTGTGCATTATGTGTCTCCGTGCCATTATGAATTATCAGGTAATTGAAGAAGAGGATAAGAAAGGTGAAAGTTTCCATGTGTGGGAAATAGATGGCTTGGGAAACTCATATATAACATTGGGAAGGGATTTTGAAACTTATCTAGATTTCAGAATTTATGAAGGAGGAAAAGAAAACCAGGAAACCTGTACCATACAAGAAAACCCACCCCCAATATTTCCAGGTAGGGGTGGAAAGTTTCCCATTTGAAGAGATAGTCTGAATAAACCAATGTCCAATATTGGGCAGTTTCCTAATATGTCATCTCAAATGACCCATAAATCAGGTGTTAGGAGTAATATGGCTATAAGCATTCTTAGAAAAATCCTAATGTTTTAACGTTAAAATTCTGGGTTTCATTGTTTTACAGTTCTCTGAGATCATGAGTTGTGAAATACAGAAGATACAATCTAGTGTTTTCTAAAATTGTTGGACTCTGTTATCCGTAATTAGGAAATGACCTGCTTGCATGGAGCTTAGTCATCAACCTGTAACAGACATTTGGTTTTTGGCCACAGTATACAAATTGAAAAGCCCTTAAAGTCGTCAATGGTGCCTGTTGCAAACCAATGTTAGATTTGATGAACCACCATTTTATTTATTTGTTTTTTTTTAATATTTATGCAACTGCTCATCTTACATCAAACTGGGTAGCTCACAATCAAAAATTAAAACAACATAAACACCATATTAAAATTTTTAAAAGCAAACATATTATAAATTTAAACATTAGTTTTCCTTACAATACTGGCAGATTTGCACAACCTGCCTGTAATGACTTCTGATAGGTAGGTAGGTAGGTATGCCTATGAAGCAATTTTATGCGATATTTTGCACTGTTATTTTTGAAAGGAAGATGTTACCCAGTAGTGCTAGTCCCAGCAGACATGGCTGTGGGAATTAGGGGAATGCTGTGAGTTTATATATCCCAATATTTGAGCAACAATCAAATGTTTGGGGAGGCTCTGGTGTCTTAAGAAGTAGTATAGCTTTCTAAACTTTTATATATTATTGTTAAATGACATCACACAAAATTTAAAATATGAAAGTGTGTGCGATTTTAAAGCTCTTTATGCAAAGAAAAGTAAGGTTCATAATTATTACTTGAAAATGGGTAACCAGCAGTTTGGCTTGCCACAACCAATCATGACCATGTGACCTTAGCTTACTAAAAAAGTATGTTATTTGAATCTCTCTGTAATTAAAGAGACATGCATGTGTGTGTTTCCACTTTCAGTCATCTAGATTCACTTCAACTGTTAATTTGAGCTGCTAACTTTCTCACTTCTCCCTTAGTCTGGATTCAGCCTTGTGATGAACCATCCAGCCTGTGTAAATGAGATCACACTGAGCCTCAACAATAAGAATCCCAGGTAGGAATTCTGTCCCCCTTTATGGTTATCCTTCTCAGTCTGAATGATTATGTTAGCCAGTTGCTATCCACGTCAGTTTCAGATATGAATTCATATATCATTGTTAAGCCTGGGTTCCCCAACCAGGGTTAGGTAGACAAGCTAAACAGAATGTGCAGCGTTAGTCAGATAGGCACACAGATAAATGAGTGAGCTAAGCTTGTATGTTTATTAACATACAGTAAAAATAACAGATACGCTTGTGCTATCAAGAATATAGTTTATTCCAATATAAGTTTATGGCATAGTCAAACAACAGTCCAAATATCATTTACCATGTAGTCAGACTATTCAGGGATATTCAGTTAGCAAAGTCCATGTAGAATATCCTATGTCAGTTCACTTACAAAATCAGTCTTATGTTGTCTCTCCCGTTCGAGCAATGCAGTCTTGATTCCAAACAGTAATCAGGGATCATCAAAGCCAGAGAGAGAGAGTCAGAGAGAGTAAGCAAGCTGTAGCCTTGCTACTTTTAAATGGTTTTCATAACCACTCCCACAATTGCTATTTCACAGTTAAAGCTGCATACACTAACTATGATTCATAGTTATTATTTCACCTAAACCAGTTAGGGTGAACAATGTTATCCCTAACATTCTCCCCTTTTAGGTTACATAATAACTATGAATCATTTACATCTTTAGAAAATATTTTTCGCAACTTTCTTTAAACTTAATTGCTCCTTGAGCTTTTGTAAATTGGTCTGCAATGTTTTCTTCTGACATGCAGTATTCCAATTTTATTATTCCATTTTTCACTGATTCTCTTACATTTAAATATCTTAAGTCAGTATGTTTTGATCTAGTTTTTACAGCAATACTAGTAGCTAACTTTATAGCTGCTTGGTTATCCTCATACACCATAATGGAATCTTTTACAGTTATACTCATGTCCAACAATAACTGTTTGTAGAAAATCAAGTCAGTGCATAATAATGACAGACATGAAAATTCAGCTTCCATCGTAGATAAGCTAATATGCTGTTGTCTGATTGACCTCCATCCTATTAGTGTCTTACCAAATAATATAGCCATCCCAGATGTTGATTTTCTAGTGTTTATATCAGTTGCAAAACTTGCATCTGCATAAGCACTAAGACTCAAATCACCCTTTGGTTCTATATATAATGCATGGTTTATTGTTCCCTTAAGATATCTCAATATTCTTTTTAAGGATTTCCAATGACATTCTTTTGGATCTGAATTAAAACGTGCCAGCTGATTTACACTATAAGCTATATCTGGCCTTTACCAATTGCTTATATATGATAAGCTACCAATCAAAGATTGATATATGGACTTATCAAATTTGGGACTTTGATCATTAGTTTGGCAATGACTCATTGGAGTCTTTGCCAGTTTACAAAGTTCCATCTTATAAGTTTTAATTAATTGGCAAATTTTATCTTCTTGAGATATCTTAAAACCATTATTTGTTTTATTAATTGTCAATCCTAGATACCTTTTAATTTCACCTAAATGCTTTATTTTTATCTTTTTGGCTAATAATGATATAATCTCATTAGCTTCATTATTAGTCTTAGTTATCAAAGCAATATCATCAGTAAATAATAACAATAAAGACACCGTTCCATTATTTTCTCTTTTAAACACACACGGATCTGCTAAACCAGATTTAAAACCTATATTGTTTAACTCTTTCACAATATATTGGTTCCACTCAAACCCAGATTGTTTCAACCCGTAAAGACTCTTTTTGAGTTTCCAACAATCATTACTATTTACATTATTGTCTTTTATGCCAATTGGTTTTCTTAAATATATAGTGTGCTGCAATGGTGCATGTAGATAAGCAGTTTCTACATCTAAATGGTTAATGACATAGTTTTTCTTAGGTGCCCACACTAATGCTGCTCTTAGAGATGTAGCTTTAAGGCTTGGTGCAAAAACTTCATCGTAATCAGATGCAGTTTGATTAAATCCTTGAGCTACTAACCTAGCTTTATGGGTAACAGTCCCATCATTTCCAGTTTTTACTTTAAATATCCATTTGCACCCAATGGATTTTTCTCCTGGAGGTAATTTGGCATCTTCATACACTTTCATTACCTTTAATGAATTTAGTTCTTTTTCCATTGCCTTTTGCCAATTCTCCTGATCCTTAGCAGGATACATCCTAAGTTCATCTACACTAGTTGGAACTTTAGTTACTTGGCAAACTATACTTGCTTGATACCTATCAGGTGGTCTAGTTACACGTGTAGTACGTCTAGGTATTATAGGACTTACAGGTGGATTTTTCACTATTAATTGTTCTTGATCATGTAACTCTTCCTGATCAACTATTTCCTCTTGTTCTGGTCCTATTTGCTCTTCGTGGACTTCCTCTTTAATTGGACTCTTCTTATAGCTAATCTCATCTTTCTGCCTTTTGTAGGGTTCAATAAATACTTCATTATTTAAATCTTGCTCTAATCTATTCCATCCTACATGTTCTAGGAATTTTGCACTAGCACTGGTGTAAACTCTAGATGTACCTGGTTCCCAGAATCTATAGGATCGATGATTAGATGTATAACCTACAAAAATCAATCTTTTAGCTCTATGCTGTCCTTTGTATCTAAGTTGTGTAGGGATATGCACCCATGCTGGTGCTCCAAATGTGTGCATGTAACTTAAATCAGGTTTTGTACCATGCCACAGTGTGAATGGTAATTCACCTGTTGTTGAATTAACAACATTATTTAATATATGATTACCACACATTATTGCTTCTCCCCATAAATTGTCAGGTAATCCTGAATCAGACATCATAGTTTGTGCCATTGATTGTAATGTTTCGCCTCTTCTCTCTATAAAGGCATTATGTTGTGGCCTATATGGTGCAGACATTTTATGTTGAATACCTAACATTCTAAGTCTGTTTTTAAATTTATTATTTGTAAATTCTGTACCATTATCTGTGATGAGAGTTACTAATTTCTTTTTAGTTTTTCTTTCAGCGAATTTTAACCAATTAAATAGATTTTGATATGTTTCAGTTTTGCTCTTCATTAAATAGCAAAACCCATATCTAGAATAGTGGTCCATTATACTTAGTATGTAACGAGCTCCTCCTACACTTGGTTTTTTTCGGACCTATTAAATCAGCAAATACTACTTCTAAAGGCTCTTTAGTAGTAAATCCATCAACTCTATTAGCCGGTATAACCCTGCTCTTATTTTGATTACAGGCATTACATTGCAAATACTTATTAAAAGGTTTCAAACTTATTCCCTTAGATAATTCAAGTTTTCTTAAGCATTTTAAAATTTAAATGCCCTAGCCTTCTATGTAACAAGTGAATACATTCGTCATGAGGTTTCTTATTTTCATAAATTGTGTTAGCCACCTTTAAACCATCATCATTTAACACATATAATCCATCTCTTAAAGATGCAGTTATTCTCTTATCTTCTTTTTTAATTATGCAGTTATCTCCCCTAAATGTAACTACATATCCTAGTTTAACCAAAATTCTAACTGAAATTAAATTAAACTTAAGTTGTGGTACATATAACGTTTTTACATTCTCTTTTATAAAAGAACAATATGCTATACCTTCACCTTTAGCTTTCAGTTTCCAGCCATTGGCTAACAATATCTGCTGTGTACTCTGGGACATTTTTATAAAATTTTTGTTATCATTTGTTATACAATGGGATGCCCCACTGTCAACCACCCATAAATTATTTTTTACAGCTCCGTTAGTATACATGGCTAACTCTAAATTTTTATTTAGCTTTTGATGTTTTCTAGTATTCTGGCCAGTGTTCTGGCGCTTTGCCTTTTTACAAAATCTTGCCAAATGTCCTCTCCCTCCACAATTAAAACACTTTTTAATTGCGTATGCAGTAGGAGATTCATTATCTTCTTTTTGAGTTTGCTTCCTCCTTAATTCATCTCTTTCATGCCTTCTTCTGGCCTCTTCGATCAATCTGCCAGTTATATCAGTTAAAGTTAAATTTTCCTTTGGCAAAATTTCAAGTGAAGTTACATAGTTATCATAACTTTCATCAAGGGAAGATAGAATTATATAAACTTGATGTTGTTCAGAGAATATAAGCTCTTTCTCGTGGAGTTCTTGGAAAATGCTTTGCATAGTTTTTAAATGACTCTGCATATCACCATTTGTTTGGAGATGTGTCCTGAAAAGCTTCCGTGTTAGATTTATGTGAGCACCAATATTATCTCGAACATAAATTCTCTTCAGCTTCTGCCAACACCCAAAAGCCGTTTTCTCTCCGTGGATATAAACAAGCTGTTGATCAGTTAATGTTAACCCAATTATGCAAATGGCTTGTTGATTTTTATGCTTAAATTCTTCTATCTTTAGTCTGTCTTCCTCATCCTCTGGATCCCATTCTTCTACGTTTGGTGGATTTTCAATTATGTTCCACAGACCTTCTCCTCGTAGAAGTAGACTACATTTTGTAGACTATGATACATAGTTTGTTCCATCCAGCTTGGATATAAGGGACAAACTTTGAGATTGACTTGTGCCATGTTTTCTTATATGGATATAAAAATATAATTAATAAAACACAGCTGTCTGTTTACTGTAATGTATAACAATACAAACTCTCACTTTTTACATAAATCTGTTTAACCTAGTTAAACTGACTTTGCAGCCTCTGGGCCCATAACCAGTGTTAAGCCTGGGTTCCCCAACCAGGGTTAGGTAGACAAGCTAAACAGAATGTGCAGCGTTAGTCAGATAGGCACACAGATAAATGAGTGAGCTAAGCTTGTATGTTTATTAACATACAGTAAAAATAACAGATACGCTTGTGCTATCAAGAATATAGTTTATTCCAATATAAGTTTATGGCATAGTCAAATAACAGTCCAAATATCATTTACCATGTAGTCAGACCATTCAGGGATATTCAGTTAGCAAAGTCCATGTAGAATATCCTATGTCAGTTCACTTACAAAATCAGTCCTATGTTGTCTCTCCCGTTCGAGCAATGCAGTCTTGATTCCAAGCAGTAATCAGGGATCATCAAAGCCAGAGAGAGAGAGTCAGAGAGAGTAAGCAAGCTGTAGCCTTGCTACTTTTAAATGGTTTTCATAACCACTCCCACAATTGCTATTTCACAGTTAAAGCTGCATACACTAACTATGATTCATAGTTATTATTTCACCTAAACCAGTTAGGGTGAACAATGTTATCCCTAACAATCATTTCTGCATTAAACTCTAGTTTTATTTTAAAATATAGTATCAAATGAGAGTTTTCTAGAATACATTACTTTTCAACATATTTTCTAAAAATGTGCACTCTGTGGCACTTTGGCATGTATTTTGAGTTGAGAATGTTAGTGTCACATGGCACGAATGTTTGAGAGGCATAGAGCAGGTTGCTTCACTTCACAGCGCTTATTGCAATACAAACCAAACAAAATCCACAAGCATCTTGACTTGTTCTCAGTATTCATTCATTTAGTTTTATGGAGTAAGTTACTAGAACTCAGGATTGCTTAAATCTCATAGTATTCTGAATAATAGTTCATATTAGCGCAAAGAATGAAATATTGGTATACTAGTAGTAAGGAATATGGAATATACCTTTGTTCAACAGAGAGATTCACACATTGCTTAAAATTGTAATGTAGTTTAGCTGTCTTTGCCTTAACGTGTTATGCAAATCTAATCATCCACCTTTCTGTCTGTCTGTCTGTCTATCATTGGCCTCACTCTCTGCCAAGTCTGCCTATTCCTTTCTTAGACTCCATTTTGTTTGGAAAAATGTAAAATCTTTTCATTGTCTTCCACAATTCAGAACTAAAGCTCTTGTCCTTGAGCTGTTGGCTGCTGTTTGCTTGGTCCGAGGAGGTCACGACATTATTCTGGCTGCCTTTGACAACTTCAAAGAGGTTTGTGAGTTCTATCTACTTGTTTTGTCATGGGTGTTTATTTATTTCCTTCAAACAGCAGTAAATCAGACTTGCTATTTCTTTTTTTCTATCGAGTGGACCCCTTCTCAAACTATCTATCAGGACTAGTGCCAAAAGATACTCTAGAACAGGGTGCCAAACTCACGGTGTCACGTTGCCATCACATGATGATTCATGACATTTTTCTCATTTGTGGAGCTGGGGTGATGTGGCCTGCATGTGACACATATGGCCCAAGGGCTACCAGTTTGACACCCCTGCTCTAAAAGATTATGTGTTAATTGGCCGCATTGCTTAATGTTCAAACTCTTTTATCTTTTCAAAATTGCTCCAGTGCAAATTATTCAATTTTGCTGTGAGTTTGTTTGAAACTGATTGGTACATTTCATTGCTACCTTACACAAAGTTGCAGCAGGATAGTCTACCTACAGAGGAAGAATTCCCAGGACAGTTAATATGTGGAATAACAGATCCTGAACTTCTGTAGAAGCAGATCAATAATTATTTGTTTTTCAAAAGAAACTTTTCAGCTGTAAGAATGTAACATACTTTCGGATTTAAATCTGTGTGAGCAGAAGGTAATGTGCAGAGGCTGTGAAATGGGATAAATGTGAGGCCATAGCCATAGAAACTAATTCCTTATATTCTATTCTTGGATATCTTTGCTGTTACTGCCTGAACATTATTCAGCCCTTGCCCAAGAGCTGAAGTGCTAAGAGCTGAAGAATGAAAGCAGAGGTTTTAAAAGCTTCTACATTTTTTGTTGAAATTATTTTTCCAACGGCTTTTAAAAATGAAAGCGGAAGAAATACAAGATATGTCTTCTTACTATAATGTAGGATGTACATATGAATAGTGAAAATGAATATAGTATCCATATATATGATTTAAAAATAATTTTGTGTTTTGCACTGTTCCTTTTAAAATGTAAATTGAATCACTTGGGAGACAGAATGGGAATTAATGAGATCATAGCAAGTTTTTCTGCCCTGCCATCCAGAAAAAAAATATTTTTCATTTCAAGCTTGTGATTGCATCAGGAGGAAATCACCCATTTTTGCTTAACTTGGTTTTTAAGACATTCCTTGGGAATCGCTGGAGATGTTACAAAAGCCTCTGGAATACACTAAACAAACAAACAAATAAATAGAAATAGAGGGGAAAGTTGGGTTTTCATACTGCTCTCTGTAAATTGACCCATTGATATCTGACAAGAGACTACTTAAATTACCTAGGATAGTAGGCAGTAGAACAGGTGGTTTGCACTAAAAGCTTTTTAGAAGTGGGGAATTCTACTTCCTGACAGAAAGATGCAAACTTCCTAAGATGGCTGAACAATCTACAGTTGGCCCATAAAGGGGCTTATGAGAATCAGGCTTTAAAACAAGATTATTAAAATAAACTCATAATACCAGTTAATTCAGCAGATATTAAAATAATGACCATCCTTAGAGAGCAAATGCATTAACTCAAAATCTGTTTATGTCACTGAGCTTACTGGAATGAATACGAAATACTGTAATCTTCCTGTACCTATCAGGCTGCCAAGTATTCTGTTGTTCTAGAAGCAAATTCTTATAAATAAGTAATTATGAAACATTTATCACCACTGAGAGTGTGGCGACCATTGAGGGCTTTTGTCAGCCCTATCAGGTGGACCAGTTAGGAAACACAGCAAATAAATTAATTATACATTACTGTAAAGCTACACTAACAGAATCTTGCAAATCCCATCATCTCCTTTACAGCCTGAGAAATTAGAGAGGGTCTCTTCTAAGCTTCTTGTCCTGTCGGTTATCTAGCTGCAGGCTATGATGTCTCTTATCTGGTTATTCTCTAGGCAGCATCTTTGCCTTATCTTCCAAGGTTTTTCCCACATGCCATCACAATTTTATATTTACAGCCATCTGAAATGGACTGAGTCTATATAAGGGTATTTGGCTCTTTTGTGGGTTCAAAATACTTTCTGGAAAAGGTTTCTCCATTTAGAGATGGAAAGCAGTGCATCTGAGCATTTCAAACCAGGGCTGCAAAAATTTGGGTGGCCAATAGAAAATGTAACACGTTGCTGCTCTCTAATAATCATCTGGATTTTTGTAATCAGATCTGTTAGCTTATCTATATTATAGGTGGCAATTGGGCAAAAGAGGGGTAACAGCCTCCCAAGGAAGCACTCTTTTCCCCACATCTCTTATCAGCCACTACCCCTAAATCAACATCAAACATAGATAGAGGAGCTATAAACTACATAACTAGTTAATTGTCACTTTTAGTAAGACAAATCAAATGGTAGTACCATTACAAACATCTCATTTTAGAATTGTGCTAAAATTGTCATGATTTTCTGTCTAAAACTATCATGGCTTCCATTCCAAGGAAATATGGGAACCAGAGTTAGGGAAAAGAAGAAAAGGGTTTTCTATTATTCCCCCATGGAAGTCATTTTTCAGGACAAAGGAACTAGGATTGGTGGCTTTATTCTCTATTGAAAGAGTAAAGTAAGTGAGAGAAGATAGGAAACATGTGAGATTGCAAGGCTTGGTCCAGCCAGCTGGTAAGCAATGAAACACATAGTCAAATAGCATTACTATAATTGCTGAAGCTTACTAATCAGGATAGCACTATAGCGGTGTATACAAACTGAGACTCAAAGCCATGTGTGTCCCCAAAGCTTCTCTCAGGAGAACTGTCTGCCAAACTACAATTTCAAATGTGACAAAATGAGCAAAAACAAATATTAATCTATGCACCATACACTATAGTGGAGGGGAGGGCTCGTCCCACCTATTTTATCTTGATCTCACTACTTCTTTGGAATGCCACTAACAACATGTAACAAAGGCTAAACCATTATTGTTCTCTCAAAAGGCTTGCTAAAATCCTCCACAAACTAATTAAAATAAAAGTGTTTTAAGCAGTGAGTGGTTCTATTTTTGTTGACTGTTATGAAAGCACAGAGAATAAAATACTTGGGTTTGGTTGCTAGAAGCTACTAATATGTTTAAACTCTCTATTGCCATGGCAGGTAGGCAGTGTCCATCAAACAGAATATCTTCCCTTTCTCTCCTTAAAGGTTTGTGGTGAAAAGAACCATTTTGAAAAGCTGATGGATTATTTCCGAAATGAAGACAGCAACATAGATTTCATGGTAAGAAAAGACAGTAGAGGGGCTGGTTGCTTGGTCATCCATAAGATTTCCTCCAATACTCTTCTCAAACAGGCGCACTCTGCCAGGAGATTAGTTGCTGTTTATGGAATTAGGTACATGATTTACATTTATGCAGTAATTCATGCTTTGGGGTCAGAAAAGCAACCTTCAAAAACAAAGTATCAGCCCTTATGGAGGCCCAGGTTGGAGAAATCTTGCAGAAACTGACAGTGTTCGGTTCGCAGAAATGAGACTCAGAGATCAGCATAACTTCAGCTCTTTTATTTAGTTCCGAAAGTCCATCTTAACAGGAGCCGCGGCAGCTCTTTTTATAGAGAGCTGCTTGCGGCTAGTGTCCAATGGTAGCTACTTGTTTTTCCCGCCGCTCGAATTGGCCAATCATAGCCCTGCTATAATTGGCCAATTGGCATCGAGAAAAGTAGCCAATCAGCGTCAGGTATTTGTTGTCCAATAGGAATAACCTCTTAGGAGTATGTTAATATGGAACACCCCTCCCCTCTTGGTATGGTCCTACTCTATGTAGTCATGTAAGTAGGCAGGTCTTTTAGGTTGCTTAGTTGACCTGCGCAGTTTAGTTGTGTCGTCGTCTTCTGCTGGTTCGGACGGGATCACTGTTTCTCCTGTCCTTCTCAGTTGAACCTCCTGCCGCTCCCGCCCGATCTACTCGGGCTGGTAGAGTCGGCCCACCTGCTCCTTTCCGACAAAGCATCCAGGTCTACTTGTGCTTCTTGTTCTTCATTGAAGAAGAAGTAGGTGGGTAGGTCATTGTTTTTGCTTGCGTTTGTTTGGAAATGTTTTTTATTGTAATTATTTTGGTTTTCCGGGGTTTGGTTTCCCCCCTGCCTTATTTGTTACTGAGGGGTCTCCTCGCTCTCTGGTTGGTCTGTTGCTATTTTTGTGTAACGTTTGTGATGTTATTGATATTTGTGTGTGTTATTCTTCGTGTCTGGGTGTGTCGGTGGTGCGTTGTAGTGTTTGTGACCGTAACTGGTCAATGTGTCTTCATCAGGTTCGGCCGTCGTCTGTCTCTAGTCTATAGGACCAAGGTCCAGTTATTTGTGTAATTGTTGCCAGCACCCACAATGGGTGGCCGGTGAGGTTTTTTGCATATACTAAATTTCCTGGTTCGAATTTGCAAGAGGAGTCAGTTGGTTTTTCGGCGGCGTATGTTGAGTGTTATCTATGTAAATGTGATCTTAGTTTTCTGCCCATTAGTAATTCTGCTGGGCTTTTATTTGTAGTGGAGTTTGGTGTTATGTGCTGTATAGTGAGCATTTTCTCAATTCTTTCTTGCATGTCCCCTGTGTCTAACTTGTCTAATATTTCCTTGGTATACTGGACCATGCGTTCCGCCCTTCCGTTCATCGTCGGTTGACCCGGTGCTGCCAAGGCGTGTCGTATGCCATGTTCAACTAGGAATTTTTTGAATGGTAATGCTATAAACTGTGGCCGTTATCGGAGACGAGCACGTCCGGTAACCTGTGTGTGGTGAATAGTTTTTGCAGTTGTTTGATAACTGCTTCGGTGGTGGTAGAGTGCATGAGGCTTACTTCCAACCAATTGGAGTAAGCATCTACTATGATTAGAAATGTATGCCCTTTTGTTGGCCCCGCAAAGTCTATTTGTGACCAGGGGCCCCTTGGTGTTTCCCAATTCAGGACATGTGCAGGAGGGGGTGCAGGGCGGGAGCTTTGACAGTTCCCACAGGTTTCGACCCATTTCCCTATGTCTTTGTCTATCCCTGGCCACCATACATAGCTCCTGGCCAGGGATCATTCACACGATGTCCGGGTGGCCTTCGTGTAACATACACAGTACCTGGTCTTGTAATTTTTTTGGTATTATGACCCGATCACCCCAAAGTATACAACCTTTCATTAATGACAGTTCGGTCTGCCTATTCTTAAAAGGTTTAAAAATAAAGTCTGACTCGTTTTCTGGCCACCCTTTTCCTTTCCTTTCTTTCCACCCTTTTCCCAGTTTAACACTTGTAACAATGTCTTGTCTTTTTCGGTCATTCTGGCAATGTCGGCTGTGGTTATTGGTAGGTTTGCCAAAGTCTTGATTTGTAGGGTGGAAGTGATTGGTGCCGGGTCAGTGTCTATGTCTGGTAAGGGGGTGCAGCTCAAAGCATCGGCGTGAGAAATGTCTTTACCGGGTTGATGGATTAGTCTATAATTGTATGCCACCAGGAACTCGCACCACCTTGTCATTCTCGGAGATAGCATGTTAGGGGTAGCTCTGTTTCCAGCAAGTATTCCTAAAAGGGGTTTGTGATCGGTAACAAGGGTAAAAGTTCTACTGTAAAGGTATTTGTGGAAGTGTTTTATACCGGATATAGCCGCCAGTGCCTCTCTGTCCAACTGGCTATAGTTCCATTCAGTTTTTGAAAGGGTCTTTGAGTAGAAGACAGTGGGGGCTTCTCTTCCATCCGGCAGGACGTGGCTAAGCACGGCTCCAATGCCAAACGGTGATGCGTCACAGGTGACTGTTAGCGGTAATGTCTCGCTGTATTGCATCAATACCACGTCGGAGGTGATGAAATCTTTTATCCACTGGAACGCTGTCTCTTCACATCGTCCCCAGGTCCAGATGGCCGATTTGTCTAAGAGTCTATGTAGAGGTTATGCCGTAGTTGCCTTCTGTGGCAGAAAGACATGGTAAAAGTTTATGAGTCCCAGAAATGCTTGTAATTCAACTTTACTTTTAGGTCTAGGTGCTTCTTTGATTGCCTTGATCTTTTTTTCTGTGGGGTGGATGCCTTCTTTATCGATTTGGTACCCCAGGAATTCTACTTTTGAGGTGGCCAATTTACACTGTTCTTTTTTCACCTTGAGTCCTGCTTTTTGGAATCTTTGCAAAACCTCTCTGAGGCGGGCTTCTAATTGCCCCTCGTCATTAGCTGAGATGAGCACATCGTCAAAATATGGGACTACTCCTTTTATCCCTTGCAATAATCGCTCCATTAGGCTTTGGAATACCCCAGGGGCTACGCTGACTCCCAATTGTAGTCTTGTACATTTGAATGCTCCTCTATGGGTCACGATCGTTTGTGCCTCTGCTGTTTCAGGGCCTACTGACAATTGTTGGTAGGCTTGGGCAAGGTCGAGCTTTGCGAAGACCTTGCACCTTCCCAAGGAGTGTAGTAGAGGTATGCGCTTTGTTGTAGCGCATGGTTTAGGTAGCCTTGTAGTCTCCACAAATTCTCATGGACCCATCAGGCTTAACTGGGGTCATGATTGGGATTTCCCACTTGGCATGGTCAATTGGTTCCAGAATGCCTTGTTCTATAAGTTTGTTTAATTCTTCATCAATTTTGGGTTTTAGTGCGAAGGGGACTTGCCTCACCTTTAGCCTAATTGGAGCTATGGTTGGGTCTAAATTGAATGAAATAGGGGACCCTTGGTACTTGCCTAACTTTCCGTCGAAGATATCCTGGAACTCCCTTATCAGGTTCTCCTTCCAGTCTGCGTCAGCGATGCGGTTAATGCCGGTCACTCTGATTCCTAGGGGTTCGAACCACTCGAGTCCCAGTAGGCTTGGTCGGTTCCGGTCTACTATGGTTAGAGGCAATATTTTTCGGTGTTCTTTGAAGGTTATCTGGAAGTGTCCAAATCCGACTACCGGTATTCTGTTCCCTTGGTAGTCTTTTAGAATTAGTGATTGGTGTTCTAATTCAGCTCTGCCGATGTGCGGTACTAGTCTTTTAATGGTATCCCATGATACCATCGATAGGTACGATCCAGAATCGACCTCCATCTTGCATTCTTGGCCCTCGATTCGGACTGCCAAATATACCTTTTGGCCATTGGTCGCATTAGAATGGCCGATGGTGATGGTGTGATGAGTTTCCTCTTTCCTATAGTTTTTGTTTGGCCGCTTTCCTTTTCCTTCGTGACTCTCTCAGCTCCACGTTGTCCTCTCTTTATGTCTAGGGGGTGTGTTGTCCTTCTGTCTGGGGCTGTAGCTTCTGCGGTTTCTGCATACTCGTGCGATGTGGCCCGCTGTTCACAGTACCGCACACGGCGTCTAAGAACCAGCACTCGGAACGCAGGTGGTCTCCTCCGCACCCGGCACACTGGAACCCCGACTTACGACCATTTTTCAGTCGCCGCTCTCGCTCAGCCTGGAGTCTGTGGATTTCTTCTTCATCGTCCTCGTCGATTTCGGACGATCCACTGTCTGTAAAACATGCGGTGGTTTTGTGTGTGATTTCTACCTTCTTCTCGGTGCTCTGATTTCTCTCAGTTGATGTTTTTGGCAGGTTGGCATTCATTTGCTGCATCTGTACCGCTGATTTTTTGGTTGCTTCTGCTGCCGTGGCTTCAGCAATAGCCTCGGTAATGGTGATCTTTGGTTGGGTTAGCAGCCGGCTTTGTAGGGTATGGTCTCTCAGTCCAAGGACCACGTGATCTCTCATGGCTTCATCCATGTTCAGGAATTCACATGCTCCTCCAATGTTCCTGAGGGTGGCTACAAAGTCTGCGATGCTTTCACCTTCCCTCTGGTCCCGTTTATAAAACTCATGTCTCCTGATGAGGCTGGAGGCGGTCGATGCGTAGTAAGCCTTCAGCAGCTTTTCTAGGTCCGGCCAGGCCATCTGCTTTACGTCATCTGGTTTTGTTAGTGCCTTGGCCATCTTGAACACTGTGGGCCCACAGTGTGTCAGGAATACAGCTCTTTTGCGGTTGTCAGAGATTACTTGTAGACTGTTACTCTCCAGGAACATGAGGAATCTATCGATATAGGATTCCCAGTCCTCCGCTGCTGGGTTGAATGGTGTGAGTGGCGAGTTGGTTCCGGCCATTTCGTCTGCTCGGTTCTCGATGCCACATGCCCGACTGATCTCCTTTCTCAGAATCCCACCTTCATCGCCAGGGTTCGGTTAGCGGAAATGAGACTCAAAGATCAGCGTAACTTCAGCTCTTTTATTTAGTTCCGAAAGTCCATCTTAACCAGGAGCTGCGGCAGCTCTTTTTATAGAGAACTGCTCGCGGCTTGTGTCCAATGATGGCTACTTGTTTTTCCCGCCGCTCGAATTGGCCAATCATAGCCCTGCTATGATTGACCAATCGGCGTCGAGAAAAGTAGCCAATCAGTGTCGAGTATTTGTTGTCCAATAGGAATAGCCTATTAGGAGTATGTTAATATAGAACAGACAGTATGACAAACAATATAGTTGTATTGGGCTTAGCTGTATCTAGCTGTATTGGGCTTAGGTAAAATCTTTAGCATGCCTTCTGAATCAGTTTCAAAGCATATTCAGTCTTAGTAAGAGCTCAATAAAGCATCATTACAATTATCAATAATAATTAAAATTAAATCAATTATGTTTTGATATTTCCCATAATTAAAAAAAAATCTCACTGAAACTCTCAATATCAGTAAACACTTTTTCTAATTTTCAAAAAAGCCCAAAGTTATTGTGTGTGTGTGTGTGCGTGTGCTGCCCTGGCAAGTCCTGCAGTTTTCTTCACAAGGTTTGGAACTGGCTTCCCATTGCCTGTTTCCTAAAGCTGAGAGAAAGTGATTGGCTCCATGTCACCCAGTTGGCTTTATACCTATTTTAGGAATAGAAGTCACAGTCTCTCAGTTTCTATTCTGACTAAAAATAGGATTTAGTCAAAATCCTGAAAGGTAGAATTTGTTTGTTTGGGCATATCTCTGTCTCTGTCCCTCCCTCCCTCCTCTCTCTCACCATCCCTCACCTTCTACCCTGGTCTATTAACCACTACACTAAACAAGTTCACCCAAAGTTAATATCTGATTATTTTAAATATATAACTGTTGTATATGAATGTAGGGATGTAATAAGCAAAAAGTATGAAAACGAAGTGACAAAAGTGACAAGAGAGTCTTAACCCACCAAAATCCCAGCTCTTCAAAATTGTAAATCCTCCAGAAAGCTCACTTTTTCTTCTCCATTCCCAAACATCTAGGTGGCTTGTATGCAATTCATCAATATTGTGGTTCATTCTGTGGAGAACATGAACTTTCGTGCCTTCTTACAATATGAGTTCACACAGTTGGGACTTGATGAGTACCTGCAGGTATGTGGTCATATTTTAATGGTTCTTAATTTAACCTTAATTGTTCTTCATTGGAAAAGTGCTAAGAAATTCTGAAATGTATACCACTGTTTGAAACAAGCAATAGACATTAGTTAACTCAGCAAAAATGTCTCAGAATAAGTGATAGTAATGGGATATTTGTGTGCTACTCCATCTAATTTGTTGATGCTGTTTTATTACTTTTGGAAATTGTTCTCTATATGTTGATAGAAATTAGAATGATTGTCCTCATAGCTTTATTTGCCTTTTTATTTACTTTCTTTATAAACTGCACATTTCAATCTAATTAAGCATTGATTTTAAAACTGAAGCATTAATCTATATTATATACGATTTGAATGAATAAATTTTTTTGCAATAACTTTGGAGGTGGTAAGAGCAATTTCCAAAAATGATTCGGGAAAATTTTCTACCCTGGTTCTTTTAGCAAGCTTTTTGGGGTTTTGTGTCATAAAACAACAACAAAAAACAATGCCTACATACATTTTATTTTAAAAAAAACAGAAGAAACAGAAACCTGTTCAGATGGATCATGTACTGATATTTAAAATCCAAAAAGTTGACACTGTAAAGCAGGGGTTTCAAACTGGCGGCCTGTGGGCTGGATGTGTAATGTAGGCAACGCCCACCCCAGCTCCTCGAAGGGAAAAAACATTGCAAAACATCACGTGACAGCAACATGACAGCAACGCTGTGAGTTTGACACCCGTGCTTTAAAGAATGATCATCCTGGCCCAACTTTTAAATCAAAGTTTCCTTCCTGTGGTTTTAACAGAAGCTGCGTTGTACAGAAAGTGATAAACTACAAGTGCAGATCCAAGCCTACCTGGATAATATCTTCGATGTTGGTGCCTTGCTGGAGGATACCGAGACCAAAAATGCCATTCTGGAACACATAGAGGATTTGCAAGAGGAAGTTGGTCAGGTAGGGAGGGGGCTGACTGAACAAATCCTGTGGATAATGCACATCTTAAGATGGTCAAGAAGCAGCAATTCAGGAAGGCGAGGAGGTTGGTGACAACCAGGTCATTAGGAGAATGTATTCCATTCCTGCACTTGAAGTTCATATGCACAAAGTTCATCCTTGCTTGAGTACATAGAGTATTTGTTGATTCTGCTTTCCAGTGTGTCCCTCCCAAAACATATTCTCAATACATTGATTCTTTTCACAGCTCACTGAGAAACTCCAGGATGCAGAAAATGAATCTGAGGCCAAAATTGCTGAGCTAGAGAAACAGCTGTATCAATCACGCAATGAGCTGGAGATCCTGAAAGCAAGAACAAGTGATGAGCCGGTACGGAAAAGTGTTAGGAGAGCTTTTGATCAGAATGGATTTCAAAATAAGATTAGGAAAAGAAATTACATTCTTTGTTATCAGCACACCACATTTCTGCAATAAACTCAGGTTGTTGCACTCAAACCTCAGTTGATACTGACACTGTGTGTTTCAATTTTTAAAAAATCTATGTCTATTGCATATATTTTAAAATTATCAGATGGAACTCATGTACATGCAGCCTCTTGCATCACCATCTCATTAGAAGTGGAAAAAGAAATGCAAAGCATTTCAAGCTAAAACATTCTGGATCTGAAACATCCCCTTCCAACTTTATAAAGGTTGATCTTACAAGAAGAATTCAGACTCATCTCAACCTTATTTGAACAGATCTAACCTCAAAATATATTGTTCCAGCTATACAACTAAAACCAGATTCAGAAATCCTGGTAAGCTCAGAATCTGTGAAATAAATTGCATACATAATTAGATCTGCTACATCAGGCCAAGTATTCACTAAACATAGTCGCCCCTCCACAGAGCTCGCAAGCTGCCCATGGGCATATATGTAAAATTAATTGGAGGTAATGGATGATGAAGGTCCTCTAAATAGTGGAATAATATTAATGTGCTCAACATAATTTCCATGTACACATGAAAGGGCTGATCTGATTATTCACTCTTTCTCTTACTTTTTTTTCTCCGCAACAATCAGTCTGGAGATGGCTAGTTAGTGATTGGTCAACTAATTAGCCATCCCAGTTTAATTATCCTGGCTGTCACAAAAATTAGTTGGAAATTTGTATCCTTTCTACCTTCATTTCCTGGCTTTTAAATGTATTTATTTGCTTGTTTGTTTTATTTCCTAAAGTTCAAAAAAATGTGGTGCAGTTAGCTCTTATAACAGCCAGTCATTTGGCTAGTTTCCTCACTCTTCATCTTTCTTTCTTTCTTTCTTTCTTTCTTTCTTTCTTTCTTTCTTTCTTTCTTTCTTTCTTTCTTTCTTTCCTTCCTTCCTTCCTTCCTTCCTTCCTTCCTTCCTTCCTTCCTTC
>BLBF01000044.1:5203451-5270515 GCA_015471245.1 Laticauda colubrina
AAGCTGGGTTTCACCTGGGTGCCTGGTGGGGGGGTTAGGTTGGAGCTTTCAGAGAGAGTCTGTTTTTGCCCAGGTGTTTGCCTGGCTTGTGGCATGGAGATCTTTCTATTTGAGAGTGCAGGCTTCCAAATGATTGACAGTCTGGTGGAATCATCTCTTCTATTCATGCTGTCAGGTCTTTTTTCAATCTCTATGGCTTCTCTGATGATTCTGTGGCTGGGGTTTTCTATAGTGGCCAGGGTTTTAGTGCCATTGAAGTTGATGTTGTGACCTGTGGTTTTCATGTGTTGGACTAGTGAGGAGGTGTGTTCCAGCTTTTTTACTGCATTTTTGTGTTCATCTAGGCGGGTACTTATTCTTCTATTGGTCTGTCCAATGTATGTGGCCGGGCATGATGTACAGGGAATTTCGTATATGCCTTGGTTTTCCAGGTCAATTTTGTCTTTGGGGTTCCTCAGGATGGCTGCTATTTTTTTGTCTGTTTTGAAGGCAGTCTTGATGTGATGCCTGTGTAGTATCTTACTGATTTTATCTGTGGTACCTCTTATGTAGGGCAGGACAGCTGTTCCATGGATCTGTTGATCTTCTAGGTCTCTGTTCTGTCTTGGTGTGTTTTTGTGGATCAAGTTGGTGATTTTGTTTTTGTGGAAGCGGTTGGCTGTCAATACTTCAGTCAGGGTGCATAGTTCAGTCTTTATATGTGTCTTGTCTGCCAGGCATTTGGTTCTGGTAATTAGTGTTTCCGCTACGGAATTTATCTGTGCTGGGTGGTGGTGGGATTGGGCGTTGAGGTAGCGGTTGGTGTGTGTTTTCTTTTGGTATATGGTGTGTCCCTTATATATATATAAAATCACCTTGGATTATTGTGTGGCCCACATGGCTGAGATCACACATTACTGCTAAGTCATAAACTATACTACATATTTTTTTTACATATTGGGAAAATAAAATAAGATTTGTGGAACAGTGAGTTCTTGGAGACCTAGGCCTTTTGTTGGGCTTTCCTCCCAGGTGTTCAAGTCTGGAGGTTAGGTTAGCCCTGTTGCTAATGCAGTTTTATGATTAGAAAATGTCATTTATCCAGGATGCCATGGTTTATTGTCTTAAGTGATAGGGCAAAGGTCCTATTTTGAAATGTATTTCCAAATAAATAAGCAAACTTATGGCTTAATATGTTTTGGGAATCAGCCAGCTTCTCTCTTTAGACATTCATGAAATTATATAAAGTGTATAAATTTGAACCTAGGTGTTCTCAATCCAATATTTTATCAATGATTGCTCAACATTCCTACTGGTTTAGAAAGATTTAACCACATCCAGTTTATCACATACGGGAGTTTCTCTTTCATTTTATGCCCAATCTGTAAGAACACCCTTGCTGAAAAATAAAATTGGAAAGTGACAAATCTCTGAAATGGTAGAGATTTATAAAGCGCTTACAAACTTTTTTATTCATTGGAAGCTGTCAAAATCAAGAAGCCTATACAGACCAAATTCCGTATGCCTGTCTTCAATTGGGTTGCTTTGAAGCCTAACCAGATCAATGGGACCATCTTCAATGAACTCAATGATGAAAAAGTCCTTCAGGTGGGTACCCCTTTACCTTTTTCCTTTTCCTTTCCTCTTCTGTGCCCACCCAATACATATCACTTTGTTTATTTTGGCTTCTCCTTGGTGCAGGAGCTTGACATGAGTGACTTTGAAGAACAATTCAAAACCAAAGCTCAGGGTCCAAGCAAAGAATTCGGTTCCATAAAGGCAAAGACTTTGCAGAAAGCTCCCACTAAGGTTTCACTGATTGAATGCAACCGGGCCAAGAACCTGGCCATCACCCTCCGTAAAGGTGGGCTTGATATCGACAGCATTTGTAAAGCCATTCAGACGTAAGTATGTCCAAATTTTCTCATCTATTTCACCTGCTATTCAAAAGGGAAGATAGAATTGAACACATATGTGTATGCTCATGATGTCCACATTAGTTCTGCAAAATGATTAATTTTGTGATGGGAAGCTACTTACTGTAATGACTCATTTAGAAAAACCCTTTAGGCATCTCTTACTTAACCAGTTACTTCTGGCCTACTTTATTCTTGTTTAGATATGATTTACAGACTCTCAATCTGGATTTTCTGGAGTTACTGATCCGCTTCATCCCAACGGAATATGAGATGACACTAATCCGCAAATATGAAAAAGAGCAACGTCCATTGGATGAGCTTTCAGATGAGGACCAATTCATGATCAAATTCAGCAAAATTCCCCGCCTAGCAGAACGCATGAACATCATGACATTCTTAGGCAGTTTTGCAGATACTGTACAACTCCTTCTGCCAGTAAGGAACAAAGCAGGCAACTGATTATAACCAAGAAGTGGTATCAATCAATAATATATTGGTTTAATATTAGTTGGAAGAGTCTGAAAGCGGTTATAAAAGTATCTTGACTAATGATTCTTCTAAAATAGTATTTTTCTTCTTTTTCCATCTTCTTATTTATTCCAGGTGGCAGAAAAAAAGGCATGATTTGCTGAATGGCTTAATAAGAGCAGCAGAATGTAAATTGCAACTTTGCATAGGAAGTAGATCGGGGCTAAATGTAGCGAAGCATTTTCAAGTATCCAATATTGTTGGGGGAGAGAGAGAGAACAACAAATCTGGCACATAAGACATCAAATAGCAGCAGGCAGCAACTCCTTTTTTAATTTTTTTAAAATTTTTTACCAACTTGTGCTGATTGTGGAAGCAATTCTACTGTGGCTTTTTCAGGGTTTGTCATCGAATTCCCAAGCCATATTAAATTACCTCAGCAAAAAGGTTGCAATTATCTGAAAAGATCCAGGTTTACGCTGTGCACGATAAGCTAGGATATTAAGTATTTTATTAGCATCTAGCAGTGCTAGCTAAAATGGTGTTTAAAAATAGTTTTTTTTCCTGTTCTGATTGTATTCAAAATATTCCTTCCTAAGTTCATGATTTTTTAAAAAAAAATCAAAAGTGTTAAGAAATGTTTGTGGAATAAAATCACAAAACAGGAAAATATAAATTTTGGAAGTCTGATAACTGAGCTTAAATGTCCACATTTACACTTATTTCCAATAAGTAATACATCTAAGGTAGGTAGGAAATTAGAGTCAAAAGTTGTCAAACCAAGTAGGAAATCTGATTATGTCATTCTCACATTTCATTTGCAGCAACTAAATTTTGTGATTGTTGCTTCAATGTCAGTCAAGTCATCTACCAAACTGCGTCAGATTTTAGAGGTGAGGTTCCTTAAAGATAAGGTCTCCACAATCATTTAAGTTGAAGGACATTTTTTCTTTGGTCTTGGGTAGTAGTTAAGTTGGCTCCCAGAATTTTGACAACTCAGTTGCACACTGTTGTCTACATATTCTTAAACATTAGAATAATTTCATTTGATTGTTTTTACATATTTGTTAGATGTCTATACCACATTTTCCTCCAGGAAGTCAGTGGCATGTATTGTATTCTAATCCTTCCCCCTCCCCTCCCCCACACATATACAACAATCCCATTAAACTGAAAATTGGACTGTTTCAAAGTTATTTAGTATGCCACACTGGCATGAATGTTTAATAACATTAAGCAACAAAAGTCTATCTAGTTCACTTCTTTGTGAACTTGTGGTGTGGGTGTGGGTATGGATGGGGGAAGGATGGAGGGAGTGAGGGAGAAAGGAAGGAAGGAAGGAAGGAAAGGAAAGAAGGAAAGGAAAGGAAAGGAAGGAAGGAAAGAAGGAAAGGAAGAAAAGAAGGAAAGAAGGAAAGGAAGGAAGGAAAGATGGAAAGATTAATTCTTGTAGCTTGACAGAATCTGCTATGTGGGCCCTTTGATTTATTAACTTATTGGATTATATGACACAACCAATTTATTGCCATAATAGAATTCTACTCTATTATGCATGTCTGGAAATATTATGCTACAAAGACATCAGAGCCATTGTAGACATTTATTTCCCAAGCCTAAAGGTGGAACTTGAGGTTTCACCCACTCTTTCCCAGGATAAGTGGGAATCAAAGACATAATAAAATCAATATTATAATAATTATTATTAATAACCATTAATGTGCTTTTTCATGACTATATATAGTCTTTCAAAGTCCGCACTGATGTCTCCATATCCATCCCCCCCTCCCCCCCGGTAGCTGGCCATTTATATGAAATAAAATAAAATGATATCCTTTTGTCTTCCACACCCTATCTTGGCCTCTCAATGCTTTTAGATTTAGCTAAGAGATTTCAGTCAAATATTACTCATTTTGATTGCTTGTCTGCCTTTCCATAGATTGTCCTGGCATTTGGGAATTATTTGAACAGCAGCAAACGGGGAGCAGCTTATGGATTCCGGTTGCAGAGTCTTGATGCGGTAGGTGGAGAGAAGACATAGAACATTAGGATCTGCTTCTAGAAGGAAAACATGGCCAAATAGTAGGATGTGAACTTGATAGTTAGTTATGGCCACAAATCAGGAATGAACTAAGGCTGACAGTAATGTGCAAGATACAGAGCTCCAATTATGCATCAGCCACAGGGGAAAAAAACACACACACACAGTACACCACCCAATATGTGTCCTTGAGCATTTCAAACCGATTTTCATAATAGCAGTAGGTTGTGCTTTCCAGTAATCTTTCCCAAGCTCCTAGCATTTCCTTACCTTGGATTCCCTGATGCTGTTCAGCTTATCAGGAATGATAGTACTGTACTCCAAGGACATGTCTTCACAATATCAGAGGTATGTTTATACAATACATCACCTAAACCCATGGGAATTAAAAAGAGGTGGGAAGAAATTTGCAGCAACAAAAAGGGCAGGTGTTTGGTAATGGCTTGATATCTTAGTTTTTTCCCCAAACTAATTGCAATTTTTCTCTGTAGCTTCTGGACATGAAATCAACAGACCGAAAACAAACACTACTTCATTATATAGTGCGGGTAATCCAAGAAAAATATCCTGAATTCCTGAACTTTTCCAATGAGCTGCATTTTCTGGACAAAGCAGGGACAGGTATGGCATGGTAAATTATGGGCAAGAAAAGAACAGTGAGTCACCTTCCTAGTGAAAAATAGGGTGATGCTTTTTCTCTCAGCCTATGAAAAATATAGGATGGCAATAAATACAAGAGCATCTGTCCTATGAAAATAATGAATTTAAAAGTGAAAGTGAGATGGAAGTAATCCAGACTGGCTGTTCTTGCTTCATGCTTTCTTTCTTTCTTTCCTTCCCACCTTTGTAGTATCACTGGACAGTGTGCTTCAAGATGTGAGAAGCCTACAGCAGGGCATGGAGCTAGCACGCAAAGAATTCATGCGCCAGGATGACAGTGTCATACTCAAGGATTTCCTAAAGACGAACACAGAAATGATGGAAAAGCTTCAGACAGACAGTAAAACTGCACAGGTAAGGAGAAAATAAGCAAAAAGTTGCAAAACTTCCTTATTTAAAAGAGGTATTGCAGCAAATGTCTTTAGGCTTAGAAGAGAGTTCATCCACATGTTGGGAAATCAGAACTGTATTTCTTTTTCCACAATCCATTTATGAATTCTCATACCATAAATCATGTTTTAAATGGATATTTTATACTCTATACACCCATACTTAAAAACCAAGCAATGTTGTGACTGCCTGGAGGCTATAAGGATAGGGAACAGCAGGATTCAACAGAACCCAGGCATGATGCTGTGGGTGCAAGAGGCTTTTCTTTTAATGATGGCTTTTCATCAGTAATTTTCTGGATGGCTAGGAGGGCCTTTGTGCAACTTCGAGTTATGCACCAGTTGTGCCCTTACCTGGATCATGAGACCCAGCGCATGGTCCATGGCCACTCATGCCCTAGTTATATCTTGGTTGGATTACTGCAATGCATCCTACATTGGGCTACTCTTGAAGAGTATTCAAAAGCTGCAATTAGTGCAAAATGCAAAGATGGGCACAGTCCCTAAGGCTCCACTTATGACTGTGCAAGTTGCATTGGCTGCCAGTTTGCTTCCATACTCAATTCAAGATATTGGTTGTTACCTTTAAAACCCTTCATGGCATGGGTCCAGGGTATCTGAGGAGCTGTCTCTCCCTGCTCCATCACTTGTGCCAGTAGAAGACGCCTGCTACAGATCCTGTCTCAGAAATTGAAGCAGGTGGGATCAAGAAGAGCCTTTTCCACTGTGGCCCTACCCTGTGAAACATTCTTTCATTGGAGGTGAGAACTGTCTCTTCCTTTTGGCCTTCTGGAACCTGGCTTTGCTGGTTGTCCTGGAGTCCTGAGGAGGCCGCTTACCACTGGAGGTGGCTGGCAAGATAAGATCTTATCCCTGTCCTGTCCGTCTCTTGGCTATTGTAGGCATGGTTTTAATGCATTTTTCAATAATACTTTACTGTTGTTTGTTTTAATCTTTTAGCTTTTTTTTTACTTGTTTCTATAATTTTAAACCACCTAGAATCATTTTGTAGGTGAGATGGGAAGAATAGAAAGGTAATGATAGATGATAAATAGATAATTAGATCTTATAAACCATGTGAGTCAGTTATTGTTTTTGCTTGCTCCATAGGAGGCATATGAATCAACAGTGGAGTACTTTGGAGAGAATCCCAAGACAACTCCCCCAACTACATTCTTCCCTACATTTGTGCGTTTTATTAAAGCATACCAGGTAAAAAAAAAAAACTGTTTGCAGTATGTTGTAGCTTAATGTTGTAGGCTAATGACCCAAGGAGACTATCTGAGTTCATCTCTTGCCTGAATCATGGATTCTCCAGATGCTGTTCTCTTCTGTTTTCTTGTGTCACTTTTGCAATATGAAGATTGTTGAAGTAGTTTCCTCTACTTAAGTTTTGTAAAGCTTGGTCAGAAGATGGATATAAGGAATATGCTTACTGGAATATGCTAAATCAGTTTTTCTTTAACCTAAAACCTCATTGGTCACCTGGGCTGGGAGTTATGAAATGCACAATTCCATTATATCTGGATGGTATCACATTGAAGAGGCCTGCACTAAATCAATGTAAACCTGAGACAATAATTGTGGTGTAGAAATTAAATAATTATGAAAATTGTTCAGGTCTTAGATGATCTATTCAGATGGGGGGGAGGCTGACAAGAGTCCATCAGTTCTCTTCCAAATTGTTTAGTTGACTACAATTATTATGCTATTTTCTATCATAGAAATTCTCCCATTTTCATGTCTCATTTTGAAATATCATTCTGTAGATGGCATTTGCTGCTAATTTTTATTGTTTTCATGACAATTATTACTGCAGGGATGCAAAACAACCTTGTGGTAAAGGACTATTGATGATGTTCACAGAAAATTACATGAATGTAATTGTAGTTCATAAGCAAGAGTGTTACAATAGTTTCTTCCAATAATATCAGCTCATTCTTGTATCTTCTAATATTACAAAAGAAACTATTAAAAATTGTTTTTTTTTTCTTTCACCTGTTCTGTTCTTATATGTAAATTACTAGTGTATTTTTAATTGTAGCTTTAGCTAGTTGGGATTGATTAATGCCACCCTTACAATTTTGATTTTTGTTTTTGTGGCTTTCATGCAATTAATACATATGCATTCTTATGTAGTGAACAGGGAGAAGAATTGCAATAATGTTGATGTCCAAATGTGAGGGGATACTATACAGTTGGGAAAAATAAATAATACTATATTACTTTATTTGTGCTTCTAAGAAGTTGCAGTTTCTTGAAAACAGGAATTAGGGATAAGACAATGTATGCTATGAGCTTAAAAGTTTATTTCCATAGTACATAGGGTTATTTCAAGGAAAGAAAAGCAGAGCTTGCAAAGGAGAAAGGGGTCATAATCTTTGTTGAAGGGAAAACATCTCACTGTATAATAAATCAGTGTTTCTCAACCAGGGCAATTTTAAGATGTGTGAACTTCAGTGCCCAGAATTCTCACCAACAAAGTTACTAAGGTTGAAAAACAATGGTCTAGTTGAGATATCCATGTTTGCTTAATGGGATTATTGTTTTTTTTTTCTCATCCCACTAATATAAAGAAAGCAGAGGAAGATATTGAAGTGTGGAAGAAGCAAGAAGCAGCTGCCAAAGAAGAGGAGTCAGTTTCCCCTAGCAAAGAGGAACAGGCAGTACCTAAGGTATGGGTTAAGATTTTCTCATCCTTTCATTGTGTTCCAAAATCTACTGTATATCCTTCTCAATAAGTGGACATTTCCTATACACCGTTGATGGGTGAGCTGGTTTTACAGACACCTTCAGTTTCATCATGAAACATGGGTAACCATAGCAACGATTTCTCTTCCTTAGCAATCTCCCACCCATAAGACCAAGCGGCAACAGATGGACCTCATAGCTGAGCTGAAGAAAAAGCAGATGGTGAAAGAGCCTCTCATTTATGAAGAAAAAGATGGTGCCATTGAAGACATTATTTCAGGTGAGAAGGGAAACTGGCAGCTTTATCAACAATTTCTGAAATATCTGCAGATCCTCTAGAGGCCCAAAGATGAAGTGAGAACTGCTCAGAATCCTACTGACTGGGGAAAGTGATCCTTTGTGATCTACAAATAATTTGTCCTGAATTACTGTTTCTCTTTAGATACCTGGTTCTAGGTGGTAAAGCAAATGAGGTGTCGTAATATTTCATTGCATAAATACTGTTGAGGATTTTCCTGCATATCTCTGGATTGAAAGAAGCTGGCATGTGATTTTTACTTCTTTGGGTCCCTGCCACTTTCTTTGAGAAGATATCATTATGTAGCATTTCTAAGGTCCATTGAAGCTGCACACTTAATTTTCCTTATTGCAGATGTGAACTGTTATTTTTTCTCAGTTTTATTCTGCCCAATCCACCTAATAATAACAAGGAATATGAAACAGATAATTATTGACAACAAGCCATGCCTTATCTGTGTTTCTTTTTTTTTTGAGGGGGAGAGTAATATGCTCAAAGCACTATCAGAACATTAAACTATTTAAGCCCATCAATAGAAATGGAAGATACAATCCGGAAATTATGTACAAATGTACAAATAATATGTTTAGATTTAGATATACAACTGGATTGATGAAGGCATATTTCCCTTCCAGCATTGAAAAATGCTACAGTGTGGAGGAGACTGAAACTTTGTAGAAGAAAATAAGCAGTACAGTCAAAATGGGAAACTCCTGAAGTCATAGGAAATTAAAATGTATGAGCAGAGCTTTGATCATGGAAAATATCTTGCTTCTGGTTCAGCCTCCCTCCCTTCCCCTCAGCTCCTTGTGTCTTCCATGAAACTCCATGTAGCCCTTTCAAAAACTCAGAAAGGCTGCGGCGGGGAAATAAGTATCTCTGCTTTTGTAACCCTAATTCAGGCCCAAATTTGGATCCAAACCAGTCTGTTTAAATCTTCCCTGGCAAATTTTGTAGATTGGTAGAAGCTAATTATACCTGGTCACATGATCTGGAGCTTTATGGGACTTTAAAGGATATTTCTGACATTAGCTGTTCATTTACTTTTGACTTTTTGACTTGCTTCCCTTTTACCCTTCTTTAGCCTTATCACTTCTTTTGGAAATCGTCTTCATTTGCTTTTACTAACCCTTGCAAGATACCACACTTGATTTAGATATACCTGTATCTTTCTCTGACTTGGATTCTCAAATAATGCACCCATCTCACAAAAAGGGAATTTGGGGATTAATATTGTATTATGCCTCAACATATGGCCCATGGTGCTAATTTTAGAAACTAAGCTCAGCTTTAGCTGGTTTGTTTGTTATTTATTTGGTATATATTCCACCTTGTTCAGGAACTCAGGATGATATCATAATGCTCCTGCCTCTTACTTTTCTCCACAGCAACAATCTGTTAGTATTACATGGGGAGCACCTGGTAACATGAGATTGTTGCTAAACTGAGAAACCTGGAAGGGGGAAATAATTAAGTAATTGCTTACATATTATTACTAGGGAAACTGCACAGACTCAGCCAATATCTCACTCAAGGGCATCTTGACCTTGAATCTAACATGGGGGGTTGGGGATTGGATGGCTCTGGAAAGTCTCTAAGGGAGAGCATTCCCTTAATAACTTTTATAATAAGTACAGTAATGCAGCTGTACTATCAAGGTATATTTCTTTGAGCAGCCCATTCTTTCACTTGCCTACTGCTTTTCCTTTCTCTTTTCCTTTCTTTGTTTCCTTCCTTCCCTGAACTGTCCTTTTTTAGCTTTGAAAACTATCCCTTTTACTGCTCGGACGGGGAAACGCTCATCTCGCCTCTTCTGTGATGCCAGCTTCAATGAAGAAAGCCCACTGTAGCTTGTGGCTTTAGGTAACATTGGTCAGCATCAGAACATTATTTGGGGGAAGGAATGAGGCAGTTAGCAACTAGCATGGCAGATTAACTATTTCTAACAGTGAGAAGATTCTCTGAATGGATTTGGACCTCTTATCCCCATTGAGTCTGGCAAAATGGACCACAAAACCCTCTTTTTATCCTCAAATTCCCATCCAACAAGAAAATTACACTCGCTACATGAGCATCATGACTGGATATTTAATCTTGTCTCCCCATTATATCCATTTTGCTTATATGTAAATACATAGCTATATATTTCCCAAGTAAAGAGCAAAGAACAAGTACGGTACTTTTATGATGCATGCTTATTTTTTAACATGTACTTGAATTTTATTGTCTGATGCAAAGATTTAGTGTTCTTGGCAACTGCCAAGTTTTAGATACTCTTAATGAAAGTCTCAAGACTGGAATCCCCCCAAATTTTCAAACATACTGAATACTGAGAAGCAGGTAAAATAATTTCTTCCCTATGTATTAAAATGTTCTATATTTTTTTTGTTGGGTAAAGAATATGTACCTTCAAAAAATCATAATTGAGTTTTGTTTTCTTTTGTGGCAGGTCTGCGTATCCAGCCATACCGGCGGGGGGACACTGGTCGGCAGAGTGGCAAAAAACGAACCACTGGGCAGACTCTCCAGGCGACCTCCGAGATCTCACTGTGACAGCTTTGAATGAGAACAAGTTAATAAGTTTGCTTGGTTTGCTGGGTGAAGCATGGACTCAGACCAAGAGGCCTGGACCAAAGACTTTTCAGGCCATGATGACTGTTCGCTCCCCTTCCCCACATACACACTTACTTATAACCTTTGCACATGTAAGTCCTGCTGGCTACATTATCCACTGGATCAACAATATTGCTTCATCTAATAAGCAACAATCATCTTGGCCACATTTGACTGACCTACCATGGCAGCAGTGGGCAGGATGGGAAGGCTCAAGTCTCCAATACAGGGACAGTCAATGGTGCTAGAAACCTCCATCAACAAGCAACATCTTCCACTTCCAAAAACCTTTGTGGCTGCTGCTGCTTCTAAAGAAGAAAGCAATTTGATCCAGATCCTTTCTCCCTGCTTTCTTTTCTATCCAGCCCATTCTGGTTTCTTTATCTAGGCCATTCATTGTATTTTAGTTTTTCAATTCCTCTTCTATCCTAGAGACAAGGTGAGAGAGGATTGTCTTGTTTTATTTCAAGCATCACAAAAATTATGTTTGTCTAAGTACTGATATGCTTGTAGGCTGATTATTTCCTGGTAAAGTGTAACCTCAGGATCAATTAAGCCATTATAATATAGCAAAAGAGTCTAATTAATTAGTAAATCCAAGTTGTTTCTGAGTGGAGCAAACACTCTGTACACAATAGCATCCTGTTCCAGCATTTTTTTAATTTTTTGCAAAGGTGCTACATTAATTTCATCACTTTAGAATCAAAACCATATTCAATATTTCAATTTTCTTATATGGAATGAGTTAACTTCAGTGGCCTGTAGCCTTTTCTTTCACACAATTTTCTGTTCTGGCCACGTACAATCCTTCCTTAGAATTATGAATATTAAGGCAAGTTCTTAAGAGTTGTGAAAAGAGAAATGAGAAAAGAACAGGAATCATAGTTTTTTTTTGTCCAATTTATACATTTTCATACTGTCCCGGTCTGTCTCTTATTGCAACCTATACTTCACATTCAACTACATGTCAACTGTAACTGCATGATCACAGTTGCATCCAATGTAATTAGAAACCCATTGAAACAATGATACTCTTCTCCCTCTTTAACAAAGTTTCCCATGATTATATATTCTTCTAGAATGTTTAATGAATTCAGCATCTTTTTCTAGCACAACAATCAGTCTAGGGAGTTAATCTGGTCAGTTGAACAGCATCTCAGGATTTAGCAAAAGTTTGGCACTTTCAAAAACTACTCATTCTGAGTGTTGATGACAATCACACTGGTTATGGGAATTGCTGTTCTTTTCCTTGCCACATGGTATCATTTTTCTGTGGGCTGAAGAATTTTTTCTTCCAGGTTACTGGCAGTATATATTACATATTACATATATCTTCCCACCTCCAATCTTCAGGTGTATACTCTTAAGAGCTTTACTACAAGAGACAAAAAATATAGAGTGGAAGTGACAGTAATTAGATAACTCAGGAGATCTTTAATAAAGATTTAGTACATCATTACAATCCATAGTTCTAATTCTATACTGAGATTTATAACTGTTAGTTCATCTGAAGGATACCACATCCTAATCCAAATGCATGTTTCCCCACTTGCTGGAAGTCTGGAGAATGGGGTTAACTCATGAAAAATGCTTTTTTTTTCTTTTTTTCTTTTTCTTCTTTTGTAGTTCCACTGCACAGGGGACAATACATCTTACTCCCAAATCAAGCCAGATATTTATGGACCTTAGATTTCCCTTCATTTGCAGAGGGAGAACAAATTATAGCTTCTAAAGTATGTAGAGGGGAAGAACAACTTGCCCATGACCCTCTTTTTGGGTGGGTAGCTATGCAGGAGGCATGGGTGAATACCATCATTTTGTATAATCTGACTCCCTCAAGAGCACTTTATGCCTGCAGGGACACTTATGCAAAATTGCACTTTTGCTTTCCCTCTCAAACTCCAGCATGCAAGCTTCACAGCAATAACTGCCTATTTCAGGAGAGATTAGATATGCATGGACAAATTTGTTGTCTCAACTTGGATGAAACAAAATCCTCAACCGCCTTTAGCAATACTATGGCCAGGTTCCTACTGTCCATCCCAAACTTGCTGTAGATTAGATATGCTTAGAAGCCCAGTTTTAGGCTACCATTGCTTTCCCCATAATTTAAGAAAAACTAAAATTATTGCAGCAAATGCTCAGAATAGCACAATTCTTTATGCCATGTCTGGGAGCAAGGGGAATGGTTTGAGGAGGGATGGTTAGTAAAACAATTGAATGTGGAACTTAATTGTTTTCTTAAAATGCCTTGAATCCTGTAGATGAGCCACAATGCTCTTACATGACTTGTTACTTTGTATACATTATTTTTATATATGGTGTGTGAATTGCATTTAATCCAAAGCAAGTTAACAAAATGAGAGAATATAATACATGTATTATAACAATGAAAATTATGTTTTTAGTGTGTGGGAAGTACACTGGGCTCAAATTCTTAAGAACGAAATATTCAAAATTGCACTTGCAAAAAGTCTGTCAAAGAGGAACCAATACATTTACAATAATATCGAGGTGTCCACAGATACATCCTACGATCATAAACTCATGACAGCTCAGAACTCTGTTGAAGAAAAGCAAAAGTGCTCAGAGACACAAGACACAACTTGGTACACTTAAAACTTACTTGCCCTTACTTGTCACTTTTCTTTCTGGTTCATAAATAATGACTCTTCATAACCACAGAAGTCTTCTCAACCTTGCTACCCTCCAAATGATATGGTTGAGAAAAAAAAACTATCAAAGTAAACAGTATAGCAAGGATCTATTTTACCACTAACTACAAAAACTGCCGCCTCATGTAGTTTGCCTTTAGGAATATGTTTTCAACTTCCCAGTTCAGCCAAGGAAATAGAAATATTTTTGTATTGCAAGCATATCTGACAGTTATTAATCCATGATAGATTCAGAACGATTTCCCTCCGAACACTACATGTTGAATAGATAAATTTATCTGATAACTTTCAGAAATCAAATATTTGAGAGATTAATCTTTGCTGTGATATTACACCTTTGCTTATATAACCAGTAGACTCCAGTCTCAGACTCTTCCACTGTTGTGATTAAAATCTGTACAATACTTAAATTTTAAGATCGGGTTTCTACCACATTAAGCCAAAATTCTTTTAATGTATATGAACATATCAACATTTTGATTTATAAACCCATGTTTGTTCAAGATTTAAGGTGACTTTCATGGGATCTCCATTTTATTACCACTACTACCCTGGGCTGGGCTGATAACAAATGGCTGACTTAAAGATACCATTTAAGTATCCATAGCAAGTATTCAAGTGTCCATAGATGAACTTGGAACTTTAAGACCAATCATTCACACAATAATTAAAAGCCCTTCCTGTTACTGCATCATAGGATTTGAATCAGATTGAAGTTTACAATTTTCAATGATCCAAAATGATGACTATTTGGGTTTTACAAATTCAGTCTTGCACTTTACGACAGGACCAAGTTACTAAGCTTCAATAATTGTTTTGGATCCAGACAACACAATAGAACCTCGAATTGGATAAAAGGAACACGCAAGGGAATTAAGAAATGCCAGCACTTTATGAGTTGAGATTTTCAGTTGTAGGTAAGATAAGGGTAAATATTTCTAATATTGCTTTCTCAAACTCATTTCACAAAGCCAAATCTTGCAGCTGCCCTCCTGATAATGTCTATTCCCCAGCTTTCCCCATTAACTGGCAAACATTTTATTCTCAGATTTTTATTCCCAAATTATAAATCAATTTTAAGTGGTATGAATTACAATTTAAGATGTGAAAAATGAAACCTTTCTTCAAAAAGATAAAACATGTTGGGCATTGATATTTTTAATGAAGTAATCCCTACTGTAAAGGACAACAGACAATCCTTGATATCAGCATAAGTCAGTTTGTAGTTTTCCCACAGAAATCACTGTGGGAGACAGTATGCTGGCTTTGGTTATGTGATGAGATTGTCACATCTGCACCAAAACCACAGAAGCTGTATGTATCTGTTGTAAATGTATAAATTGCATTTGGTCATTACTGAGTAACCACAAGGTTTTTAAATATTCACCCACTCTAAGCCAAAGAAAAAAGAAGAGAAATAGTAGAAAAATATCTAGCCAAATAAATAGATACCACCAAAGTATAAGTTAAAGATACTGTGATTTAATTTCCTTGATTGAAAAAGGTACATTTACCCTTCATTAGGGTTACAACTTCATTGACAATTAAAAATAACATCAATCATTCTTAATTTTCACAGAATTACAGACAGTATATATATTGTGCTTATATGACATAATTATCCACAATAACATTTACTTTTCTGGACTGAAACAGCACACTGAACCATAAACTAACACAAAACCTTCAGAACACACTAGACTAAATATAGCTGGTAAGTTTGTGGTTCAGTCAGTGCATCACATGAACATAATCAGTGATTTTCTTTTAAAATCTATCTGTATGGTCTTACTTTCCGCTCCCTCCCCAATTAATTTTTTTTTTGAATTGAAAACAACAAAATGAAAACTCTTAATTGAAATATTAAGAACACAGTCTGAAAGGATCTTTAGGCCACTCTGGTTACTTCCCTGGTTTTGGCAAAAGCAACTCTAATCTAAAGAGCATTTTCAAATGATTCTTTCATTCTATTCATTTTAAAAAGCTTTGTGGCATTTCTGAAGCTGGACTGGAGGGAACAGTAAGATAATAGGCTGTAAGGCTAGGCTTTCTAGCGTTCCATCTCTTGGCTTTTTCAAAACCAATGTAACATTGAAAAAATAGGCAAACTTCTAAGCTCATTTTTGCAAGCAAATTAGTTATTTAACAGTTTGAACACTGGAAGCAAGAAAATTAATAAATTCTCCACACAGAAAGCTCACATAGAAAGCTAATATTTTAGTCTAATTCTCTAGAGTTTAAAAAAATGGCTTGGTTCATATCGTGCTCCTAAACACTATGATGAAATTATTTTCATCATTTGTTCAATATGCCATTGGGCATGACTTGATGCTACACAAAGTTGATTTATATATCATAGTAAAAAAAGAACAAACACATGCAATGATTGTGAGCTCATATGATCTATTATCACAATGCAAATCTGATAAAATAACTTTCTTTACACCAAAAAACAAAACAAATAGAGAAAGTATGCATGATGTACATGAAGAAAAAAATATTGTGCTTTTCTATACATTAATTTAGATTCTTATTTCTTGATTTGAAATCTGCTACTTCCTTTGCATGAATCAATATGCTGCCAAGTAAGTTAATGTTTTAAGAACTGGAGAAGAAAGACCCTTGAGTTACAGCCACAGATACCTAAGACATCAAGATAAACTTTCAGATTTTTTTAAATGTGATGGTAGTTTATTCCCCTTATGCATATAGATACTTCTATTGCTACATTTTTTCTTTTGATTGGATCATAAGTCAGTTATTCTTGCAAAGAGACAAGTGCTTGGAAGAGTGAGTCAAGATTTCCACAGGTGATGTTCCTAAAAACATTTATTAGTAACTAGGAGCTGTTTCCTTTCCACAAACAGAATGGATATGCTCCCTAGCTGAACAATCTATAAAGGGCAATGTGTACTTTTTTTCTTTAAAAAATGAATAGAATTTAATTTTGCACAGGGACAGCAACAGTTATATGAACTTCAGACAACTGAAATTGTATACAATCATAAACACTCAGTGGCCTATTTCAGCTTTTTGTTTTACCAGTTGGGAAGGCATTGCTTCCTAGAGCAAAACTGCAATCAAATTAGCAGGATATCCAAGCAAGATTTCAAATGCAGCAGTACAGCTTCTAATAGACCAGACTACAAAAACCTCTTGTCAATTAAAAAACAACTGATTATTAAGGCACAAATTCAATCTTCTAGAAAATAATCTACATTTAGAATTACAGTAGATTTAGAAGCCAGTGAAAGTAGCAACAGGCAAATTTTATTATCCAATAGTGAAGCCAAGTCAGAAATGAAGATGTTTAATTCAGATGTGAAACAAGACTTTTCCAGGAAGAAAGATTATAGAGTTTACAGTTGCTATATGGCCAAATTTTTGTAATTTACACATTCACTCCAGCTGCCTAGGAATTACATTTGAAAAGATGGCTTGAAAATGCTGTCTTCCAGAATGGCTGGTTGTCTTGTAAAGAAGTATGCATGTTTGGGAGAGGAAGTACCAAATCTTGAAAATTTAGTTGGAATTTAGGCAACTAAATTCAGGTTGGTCTATGGCCCTCAAATACAAATGTTATTTTCTCTGAGAATGAGGGATGACAATCAGGCACATTTTTAACCCCCCCCCCCTTTTTTTTTTTTGTCAATTTTTCTAGATAATTTCTAAGTTCAACCCAAAACAATTATGGGTGAATACACTCCAGATGTAGCACAGAACATACCAGATGAGGTTTTGTAAATGAAATATTTTTGCACCTATCAAAAGAGAAAAGGATGGCCATATACCATCTATTTTATTCCTCTTACACCCATAGTGTGTAATTTACATGACCAGAGTTCTTCACACAAAATCTACCAAAGGGTAATAAAATCAATCTGGTCAACTAAAAACAAGATTATAAGGACTTGCCTAAACTATCTCAAGTTTAGATTTTTGTTTCAAACTTTCCTTGGCCTAGATGGAATCTCTCTTGAAAAGTATGACATGTTTAATCTTAAAAAACTGTTTGTACTCAGACTGGTAGTTAAAAGTTCTCTTGATAAGCATGTAATTTTAACTCTAAAACAGATGTGTCCAACCTTTTTGCTTGCCTGTGCCACACTGAATAGAAAAGAATTGTCTTGGATTGCATGTTAAATATATAATATGTATCTAAACAACACAATTCATTAGATAGGTAGATAGATTACAATCTTGTGAGGCCACAGTACCAGCTATCCAGGGCTACATGTGGCCCATGGGCTGTGAATTGAACATGCCTCCTGTAAATTATACAGAAAGAAAATGAAATAATGTATAGTAAAAGAGCTTCTGTATGAGTGATGGAGTTACTGCTTCTGCAGAGATATATTGGTTATCTACTCATTACACACTGGCTATTATATCTGGAGGTCATATATTCCTCCAAGGAATTCAAAAGCAGTATTCAGTGCTCAGACTGAAAAAAGCCAGGTTAAAAGATGATGCAAATCTAAGCACTATTGGGATAGTCCTTGATAGTGGGATTAAGGAAGGATTTATCTGCCTAAACCACAGCAATTTATGTTTCAAGCTACTGAGGTTGATTTTGTTAAATGCAGCCCAACTATTCAACTCTGCATAGAAGTTTATCCCACAACATCTTCCATAGGCACTGGATGTGACAAAGAAGCAGATAAGAAACCTGTAATCACCTTTAGCAACTAGCTGTCACCAACGAATTCCTGAATTCATTTTTCTGCAGAGTCACATTTGTTTCAATATAAGAATGAGGAAAAAGACATTAAAGCCGCTTCTCTAACAGACCATGTTTGATTCTCCACTTCCAGCCAGAACTGCAATCAGGAGCCAAAGTGCACTGAAGTTCAATGCCTGAATCAGGGACCTCCATATCACAATGAACAGGATCACCTTCTTTTGTGAAGAAGCTGAATGCAGGGGCTGGTATCTAAGAATACAAAATAAAATTTAAAAAAACAGGTAAACGAAACCCATTCTACTATAGGTAGAATTAATGCCTGTATAAATCTTCAAATCACCTGTGAACCAACCAGATCCTGTTTTGTAACCCCTCGACTATTACAAAACTTGGCCCAGGATGGATTTAAGGATGAAATAAATCAGGCACTATGTTTAAATATCGTAGTAAATGATAAAATAGTAAAAATATGAATAAATTGGCATTTTAAATCAGAGGCATCCTGCCCCCCCCCCCCCAACTAGACTTAATTTCCCCAATTGGGGCAGAGTTATGGCATACTAAATCCTCAGATTGGACTGGAAACTAGTCCCATCCACTTCAACAATTTCTAAGAGTTAAAAATTGAGTGCTCTCTGCCATGGAAAAGTTGCCCGCCTTGCAAAATTTAGATTTCCTTCACCAAAAGCTCTATTTTAATACACAGCCAAAAAAGACTGGTTCTTCAGCGCAACACCTACCTGGCTGCTAATTCCAGTGGCAACATCTCCCACCTTAGTTCCACGGAATTCTCTGATGTGGAGGCTTTCCCCACTAAGCAAGCAGATCTCAATTTTCACCCCTGGGAGAAAATAAAAGAGAGAGAAAAAAAACCTTTTTGTTTCAATTTTAAAGCAAAGAGATCAATAGCTCTCAATCTTCCTTCTACCCATCCCTGGACTCAATTCCTTTCATCACAACATATGATGCTTCTCAGCCCAGATAATATTTGTGGCTGGGATTCCAACACTGGTGGCTTTCAAATCACAACATGATAGCTGAGAAATCCTGGAACTTGAAGCCCAAATGTGAAGTTAAGTAAGATTAAGAAATATGGATTTAGACTATGGTTCTCCAATCTTTTGGCTTCTTTGAGCTGTACTTGGTGAAGATGAATTTTTAAGCCACACATAAAATATATAATAGAGTTAAAATATATAAACAAAAAACTTCCTTTATTTTTTATTATCTTGTGGGCTGCATTGCTAGCTGTCCAGGGCTGCATGCAGATCATGGGTTGGCCACACCTGATTCAAACCAGCTGGTCCAAACTCTGGTCAGTGTAAGAATCTAAATGAAAGCATCAGGATCTAAAGAAGTCCAAAAGTCAAAAATATATTTTGAGCATAGAGCATTTCATTAACTTTTGTTGTTGCCATTTTTAAGTTCAGCTGAACATACAGATTTTACAATCATTTTGAAAATAATGTAACATACACTTAACCAGATTAATATTTGAAAGCTCATGGCACACTTAAGTTGTCTTTCAAAGAGCCAAAGTCTTCACCATTTAACTTTATCAAATAAACATTTTCCAGAAACATAGGTTAGATTGTTACTAGAAAAATCTAATAAATAATGGGGAAGAATAATAATCTTCCAGGCTGCTATCTTGTTGTTCTATCTCCTAAATCCATAATTCAAGTAGTAATTAATCTTGATTTTTTTAAAAAAGTATTTGTGGCTATCATCCTGTAACCATGTCTTACCGTTCACATAAGTGGGCATATCTGTATTCCTGCTACGATTCAGCCAGCTGTCCCAGCTGGTGCTCTGGCCATCTGCTTGGCTGTTCCAGGAATGTACCCCTGAACTCATAGTGTCCTTTAGACTGTAGGACATTTTCAATGAGCCCTAAATAATTAAAAAAGAGGAGCAACTGCATTTTTGGAGAGGCTTGGCTGCCAGATGTATCTTTTTGTTACATTATTTTTTGCATTCCTTTCTTCAATCTGTATCCCCCCCCTTTCCCCCGCAGCTCCAAACACACAGAAATTTCTCAAGAAATGCTACAGAGTGGAAATCTGTACATGGCCTTGCATTTGACACTTAGTATATGAAGAAAAAAAGTAAATGTGAATACTTTCAAGCATGAGAAATAAGGGATGCATTTTGCATGCTAACTTTGCTAAAGAAAAACTATATGTGAGAGAAACAGAGAGAAGACAATTTTATTTCAGTATGCATGTGTGTTTGGGAATGGTTATGGCTAATGGAATGTCTAACCAACTGTTCATGAAGTTGATCGTTTGTCCAAGTGCCATGCCTCAGTCCTGAAACTTTCTAAATGGGAAAGATGCACCACTAGGCAGAAGAGAAGGGGGACATACAAAGAATAGCTAGCTGGTTTGTAAAATGCTGGGTAACAGCTCAAAGATTCAGGGATGATGTGATACGAAAGAAAAATGTGAACATTCCCTAGGAATATCTGTAGCCTTTTATTATGTAGGATAGTATTTATTATATTTAGTTATATTTAGATTCCACTGATTATGGCAGATTTTTACATTTTGGCTAAGAATGAATAACTGCCCAAAATCAATCCAGTTGATTCCACAGTTGAATGAGGGTTTGAACCTGATCTCCTGTTCCAGTCCAACAAAATAAACATTACACTGTACTGCAATTACATGCAATTAAACTGTAGGAAAGCACAAAGCCCTGGGAATGATCTGAAGTGAATGGGAAAGAGACTGTAAATAAATGCTGCACCATAGAGATAGTCCTTGATCTATGATTATTCATTTAGTGTTCATTTGAAGTTACAAAGCTACTGAAAAAAACTGACTTATGACTGTTACCTGAAGTTATGGCCATTGCAGCATCCCATGGTCATGTGATCAGTTTGGATTCTTGGCAGCCTGCCCATACTTCCAACCACAGGGGTACTTCAACTTCCCCCTCCTGCTTATCTCTTGCCCATCTATCCTTTTTGGCCACCTTTCACAGCAACACTCCGTGGCAGAAGCATCAAAGCAGGGGCTGAAGTAGAGGCCCAGGGCCTTCAGCTTTTATTGCAGTCACAGGGCTACAGCTGCCACTGAGAAATGCTCCCTCAAGCCACAAATCTCAGCTAGCTACCTCAAGACCATAGCACAAAGCACTAATGGCTTTCACTGACCTCCATCCTCCAGGCCCTACTACATTCAGCTGATCGTTGCCATCTTCCTCCCGCTATTCACAAGGCATGCCCTGCTTAACCTCTTACAAAGCAGTTGATGGCATTCTTCCCAAGGTCACTTGTAACATTCTCCAAATAATGTGCCCAATGCTTGTAATGCTTCAGAACGTGTTTGGAAATTTTCTGAGGTCTTCCAAAGCGTTGCAAGACCTGGGTGCTTGCCTTTCTCCAAATAGGATGCTTATTCCCAAAGATCTGGCGAAGATCTTACAAAAAGCTTTCTGAAAGCTTTCTGAAACATTTGGAGAACAGGATGCACTATTTGAAGAAGATACACAATTTGGAGAATGGAGCAAGCAACCTAGGAAAAAAGGTCTGGCATGGTCAGCAGTTGTCTTGTGAAGGTCCAAGGCAGCCACATCTCAGCAGCAGCAGGAGGAAGAAATCAGTGATGGTGAAATGCAGGGCAGTGAGGGTGGCTGGGCTTAAATATACTATACCATACTATTGAGTTTCAGTTTTCCACCTCCCTGAGACAGCTGCTTTGTGCTGTGTTGCTACTGAGCAGGTTCTTACACACCAGATGCATGGCATGCCAAGAAAACCCTGAGCTGCACTGTATTATTTCTTTCTCTTCCTTCCTGTCACACTGTATTCTAGCTTCCCCACCAACTTGTGTGCAGTCTGCTTCAGGCCTCCCAGGGCCTACCCGACGCCCCTGCATTGCCCCCATTGTCATGCCATAGCACCTAACCTTTACATATTGTTGTTTCAGATCTACGCACATGGTTCATTTTATTGGAAGATAGGTGGGTTTAGCTGCATATTGAACTGCACACAGACTAAAGTGCAGTCAGGACAGAACACCTATGCTGTTTAGTTGCACTTACAGTTAAAAGCATAAAAACCACATAAAAATACATCAGTAAATTGGGCGCCAAGCAAAAAGCAAAGATGAAATAAGTTAAAAATTAAAAGGGGGAGAACATTTAAAGCAATAATCATCTCCAGGTTTACATGCCACTCTTGATTCCACATTAATTGGCATAGCAAGGTCTTCATACCCTTTAAAAAAGACCTGGAAAGTGGAGGCTTGGCATCTCTTGATAAGGAGAAAATTCCAGAGGGCTGAGGCAATGGCAGAGAAGGCTCCTTTCCTGGACCCTAATAGGTGAAATTCATACTCTTTCTGTCTGACTGATATTATCAGGGGTGTGGGTGGGGATGTGGGTGGGGGGTGTATTTTTTTGGGATTTTCTCCACTTCCTGCTTAATTAGGGAGCCTTGGGTGGCACAGTGTTTAGAGTGGTTAGGTTACTCCTACTGCAATTTGACAGATGGAATCCCACCAGGCTCAAGGTTGACTCAGCCTTCCATCCTTTCGAGGTGGGTAAAACAAGGACCCAGATTGTTGGGGGCAATAGGCTGACTCTGTAAACCACTTAGAGAGGGCTGGAAAGCACTACAAAGCAATATATAGCTATTGCTGTTGCTATTAATAACACACACACACACACATCTGGAATTATAATGACCAGGACTGTGGCTATAAATCAAGGAATGCTTGACTCTAACCCAGAAGATTGGATCAGCAACTTATATTAAGTCAGTCACTCATTTTATTATTTATTTTTTTCTATTATTGGGTGGAGGAAACAAATATGCTTTACTCAATAGAATCTAGATTGGGGTTCTAATAAAAAAAAAACACCACAGTTTTCCTGCACAGCATAACCAGGACACAAACCTGAGGCAGTGTCCTGCTTGGTGTCCTGCTTTCATAACAGTGAAAGATATGAATGTACAAGGCATTCAAATATGCTCAAATTCTTCTGAATAAGAATTCTGTACAATCCTTCTTGGAATATTCTGGACAATCAGTTACAATTCCAAAACAGCAACTGTCTATCCTCATGTACGTTACCTTTTCACTAGCATCTGATGTGAGGAAGCTATCCAAGCTGAAGCAAGACAACATTTGTTCCTGTTCTTCAAGTGAAAAGGGTTGAGAGAGGCTGTTCAGAATCAGATCTATGGAAAGAATGGATTAAAATGAAGACACTGAAGACTATCCACTGTCGGCATCCAGGATTACCCTAAACTGATGATAATTTCTGGATTCATTATTAAAACAGACAAGAACTCCATCATCTCATCATTAACATTTCAAAATATAACGATTATAGTTTTGATTTGCTTCCAATGATACATTAAATGGATCTGCTCTTTTTCTAAATGTGTATTGTACTTATACTAATTCATGCTTGCCAGCTATTATATTTGGTTTTTAAAATACTGGATGTATTTTTCATTCTTACTATTTCAATATTTCCTTCTCTAAAACATAGCTTTCTTTCTTCAAAAGTTCAACCCAGTTAAAGTCTAACTATTTATTTAGTCTTTTGTGTTTCCAAAATAATCTGCCAATAAAGGATTTTTAAATTTTTTATTTAGTTTATTTGTAAACAGATTAGTTGTAATTCTGAAAAAAATTGAACAATGGATATAGCAGGTTGCCCACTGGCATATCCTGGAGTAAAATCTGGTTCTTCTGAATCCTGCTAGAACAAATGGTTACAGATGCTATGAGATAACTAAGAACTTTACCTGCTTCAAAATGATTTGAAAGAAGGGATTTGGAATTCATGCAAGCATGAGCACAGCACCTTTCAACTATTCATTAAAGGAGCCACATTGAAACTTGAAAATAAAAGACATATTTTAATAAAAAGGAAAAAGGTATTATGCCAAAGCAAATTGTGAAACACTTCTTCCAAATAATTTTTGAAGCACTGAACTACCTTAATGATGAATCCCTTTCACAACTTAAATAAAGGAGTAAAAATGGATTACCAAGTTTATTGACTCATCTAAATAACATTTTGCTTATGCTATTGACATTTTTTTAACCAAGAATCTATCCCAAGGTTTTCAAATGATCCTTTCATTTCCTGATTCTGTTATTAAAGTTAAATATTACATATGCCTACTCTATAAAATGCATACCATCAGAAACCCCTTGCTACTTTCACACTCCAACGTGCTCCATTTCCTTCATGGATGCCTGGCTTTTTGCATTATATGACTGACTTAATTATATGACCTAAATTCACAAGTATTATGTGACTGACTTCTTCAATTAAATTAATAACAAGCAGGTAGAAATGCTATATACAGTATGGAGTACCATTCAGAAAAATCTTCTATGATGTGGACAGCTATACAAAAAGCTTGGGGAGAAAAGAGGTCAGGTAACTAGATGGCAAACAAAAAAGCAGCTTTAAAAAATAAGAGAGCCAGTTTGGTCTGCTGATTAAAGCATCAGGTTAGAAAATAGGAGACTGTGTGAGTTCTAGTCCCTGTTTAGCCATGAAAGATGGCTTTGGCTGGTCACTGTCTCTCTTTCCTTCCTTCTCCTATTTTCCCAGGAGGAAGAAATATTGGATATATTTGCTGCCTTGAGTTATATATAAAAACAATAAAGGAAATGCATGAATGAATAACTCAATCAATCAATCCTGCTCCATGATTACCAAACTCCATCTGTTGAAGGTCGTGGTCAATGCTGGGAGTCCTCCATTCTGTCATGTTGTATTTCCTAGTACTCGCTGGAGCCAGAAAGGAGGGTAGAAGGGAGTCAGATGGTGGTAGTAATTCCTTGCACATGTCTGGGTGAATGAACTGCGTTCTCTCAGTCAGATCCTCACATGGCAATGGAGGTCTAGGGCTTCTGGACAACATCTTTTGGCTATCTGGCAGTTCAGGTATGGATAACAATAGTTCTGTGAGAATAGCTTTCTCTGTGGACTGCAAACATCTAGGTTCTCTGTATTCACCGTTCCAGGAACTCTTCAGTCCTCCCACTACAAACCAAAAGCACACATAGGAAAATCTAGGATAAAAACACCACGGGAGCACTGGGATCCCTGTTCAACCACCAGCATGCATTTAACACAAGGTAAGATGCTTCCAAAGTTTCAGATGATATATCTAGATATTCTTAGTTCTTCTAAGCTTCTTGTAGCAATCCATTATGAAGAGGGAACATATACATTGTATAATACATATATTTATAAAATGATGGCTACTCTGACATAATTTTCAGTTTCTATAGCAGAATGTTTTATTATATTTTCAAACAAAACCAAATCAGAAGGTCGTAAGTAGTACATCACTTTTGTCTTATTGTCAAAAGACATAGCATATCCAGGTGGAAATCAGAAGTGAATTTGACTATTCATTTCAGTCATATATCACTAAGCTCAGAAAGACTCCTGGAGCCTACAACAATAAAAGCATACTGCTTTCTAAAATATTACCAAAGTTGTTGCCAATAGGAACAATTGGGAAGGTTGTTCCACAGGTGTAGACCACTACCATGTGCTAAATCATTAAGTGCTTTTATCAGGGCAAATACAGGTCTTTGATTTGTAGCTGGAAGCCTGCTGACAACCAATCCCATGCTTACAGTACAGGAATTTCTCAACTACAATAGTTTTTATCTGTCAGTTTGAAGGAGATTTTATCTTGATTTGCTTTATTAACCAGCCACACAGAAGGACTGTTTATAGCAGTACTCAGTAATACATCATCCTTTCACTAATATGCAACTTCAAAATTTTGCACTCATGGATACAAGGCCAGAGAGAACAAAAAAGATTCTGCCCATTTCTTTTTAAGATATCTAACCAAAGTAGTGACCTACTAAAAGAATGAAAAGAATATTTGAACTTTCTGGAAAAATATGTGACCAGTGTATGGGACCAGAAGGATTGGCAGAAAAAGAGACAGAGGTAAAACAAGGACTTAGTTTAGAGTCATTATGTAGTTATAAATAAGCTAAGTCCAACCCTCTTTGAATCTTATCTAGTTCTAACCTGGTGCTGATTGTTAGTTGAGAAGATTACTGTGGATAAGCTTTTAGCAATAAATCAGTAAAATTGAACCTTCACATGTGAACCTGGTTTTCATGCATGACACTAGTGAAGGTAGTCAAATTCATTTACAGGCAATGCTTGTCCTGGGACATGCTGTGTACTTTTACTTTTTTCCAATTTATACCATACAAGTAACTAAACAAACTTCCATGTTTTCTCTTGCACAATCAAATGTGAAAATAATTCATGGATGTAACATAAAAAGAAATGTCAGGAACAAATAAAAGAGCAAGATTTTGTCAGGAGACTGTGTGGACAAATGCAAGAATGGAAGAAATTGTGAGCCAGGTGCATGTTCAGACAGACAAAGCAATCTCACCTTGCTTTAGTGCTGTGCAGGTTTTCTTCCTTAGCTCTGCTGCAGAAGCTCGTTTTGTAGGCTCTTTCTCAAGGCCAGAGGTAATGACCTGAACAGTGGATGGGTGACAGGAAGGAGGAATTTCTCTCAGAGGGGGTAGTTCTTTGGCTATCTGCAATGGAGAGACACAGGAAAATGGATACTGATCAAAAGCAATCGGAAAACTACAGGCCTACACATATCAACTATTTAACATACAATGACAACTACTATTGTATATGTATGAAATAGAAATCAATTTCTCATTTTTTTGAAAACAAGGCATAGATAATATGTGACAGACAACTGCAATATAGGCAAAACCCCTCAACATTCTAGTACAAAAAATATTAATGTGCATAGAAATTCTACCAAGCACATGCTGTAAACTGACAAGTTGTCTTAAAGGCAATACTCAAAAAGGAAAAAATATTGAAAGGCTTGCAAATAGGGCCAGTGCTACCCAAATATAATTTGATGTCTGAGATGGACAGAAAATTTGTTTCCTCACTGGACATTTGCCCAGCTCTTAACTCCAAGCCTACTATATTTCATCAGACTGAATTAAGACAAAAATTAGAATTCTTTTAGGCCCCAGAGAAAAGACAGAATAATTATATTCTTTGAAAAGTTTAAAGGTTTTACGCTACATTTCAATTGTTTAGAACATAGAATAATAGAGTTGGAAGGGACCTCAGAAGTTTTCTAGTCCAACTTTTTGCTCGGGAGCATCCACAACTTCTGAAGGCAAGTTGTTCCATTAATTGATTGCTCTCAGCATTAGGAAATTTCTCCTTAATTCTAGGTTGCTTATCTCCTTGGTTAGTTTCCATCCTTGTTTCTTGTCTGACCTTTTGATGCTTTGGAAAAGAGTTTGAGCCCCCCTTGCCTTTGTAGGAGTCCCTCAAATATTGGAACAGTGCTATGTGTAGCACTGTTCCTTTCCACTAAACTAGACATATCTAATTCCTGTAACCATTCTTCATGTTTTAGCTTCCAGTTCCGTAATCATTAAAATAAAGTTCTTTTGCATTTAGAATAGCCAATTGTAATCTAAATAGTGTTTCATGCACCAAACTGTGTATAAGCAGTAGATACAATTTGTATCTAGCATCCACACTAAACTTCTCAAATAGAGGTCTTTGTATAGGGGCTAATTCCTGAAGCTACTCTATACTAAAGATTCAAAGAAAACCATCTTGCTTTGCATTTTCTTCATCATATCCCTTCAGCTTCTGTATGATCATTTCTATATACATTAAATACTGTGTTATGTTTCAGAACTTAATAATCTTACTTCATGTTTTATCTTCCATTATATATGCAAACTGATTTACAAAAGGTCTCATTGTTTTAATTAAAATTCAACTTCAGGTAAATGAGACCAGAATTGCAGTCTAAATGTCATCATCACCCATTCTTTCTTGCAGGTTCAGTGTAGACTTAAGTTGGCACATACTCATTTTCTAACAAATACATTATTTATTTAAGAGAAAAATGAGTCTGAATTTAAAATGTTTCCCTTAGAATAAGGCATCCCATATACCATTTTCTCTCACAAGCTCCTCACAAAGAATTATATACAAAAAATGTAAAAATTAAATACAAAAATGAAAGGAAAAATAGAAAACAAGAAGAGAAGCAGATGGAGGTGTGGGAAGGGAAGAGGTAACTAGACAAAAATAGAAGGAAAGAAAAAAGTCCTATTTAAAAATCACAAAAATGCGTCATGGAACAAATGAAAACATTCAATACACCACAGTAAAATAGTATTAAACTATCATGCTACAAAACTAAGTAACAAACATAGCATGATACTGTGTCACTCGGTAGGGCTGATACAATCCATGAACAACCTGCCCCATCCACCTATTCTCAAATATAATATGTATATATGTAACATAACAGGTGGAACATATATGTAATATAACAGCTGAAACAATTTTGAGATATTATAAATGACTGAAGATATTTCGTTGGAACTGCATAAGCCATAGCCACAATATCATTACAATTCTATATTTCTTAATTGCTTTCTATCAGTGAATCCTTCTGGAATATCAGTCTTCCAGAATTATAGTCAAAAATGGTTTCAAAATGAATCAGAAACCCCTTTTTATAGACTGATGCTCATTTTGAACTATGATAAGGATCTTACTACTTAACAAATATTGCTGATTTATTTTGCTAAAAGGTATGAGGAAATGGCTTTTATCATCAAACAACTAGTCAGAATTCAGATCGCATATTTTGGTATAAACTGCAAATTCTAGAGATCTGAAAAATTGAAGTAATCCTGAGGTGGGACCTATAAGTTCTTGAGAGCAACAGTTAATCTAAAGTAAGTGCATTGTGTTGAATGGTAAACTTTTTTGAATTTTAAGCTACCTAACAAAAATATGTATTTACTAACAAAATATACATTTCTTAGATTGGTTGAGAACACTAAGTATTTCATGCCACAATTATTTGTTTTGTCTTTCAGATAAATGAACCAACAATTTATCCATTTACTAATGGGTGACTTACTTTGAGGCACAAAGGATGATTATAGTACTTAATCCAAGGATGGTACCCATTCAGTAAGTGCAGCATCATACAGCAACTACTCCAGATGTCTATCTTGAAATCACAGCGCTTTCCCATTATGATTTCAGGAGCCAAGTGGGTCTCAGTGCCCGGGACATAATCCCCTAAAAGTGGAATAGAGGAAACTGGTTCTTTAGGGTCCTGATGGGCCCTGTTCCACACAAGCCGCCACGCTGAGACATTCTTAAACTAATAAGACTTGCCCAACAGCCCTTCACTGTAGAAGACCAGATGCCACACACACACACAAAAGTATCACTTAGGAAATAGGGGTACCCAAAATGTTTTGAATTCACAAAGTTTCAAGTCTGAAAGAGGTATTTTAGAGCCGAACAATAAGCCACTTCATTCTCAAAACAATTCTGGAAAGTTGGAACAGCCTCTTCCAAACTTGAAATTGAGCATTTGTAACTTGAACAGTTTTACATTCAAAATCTGTTACAAATTTCTCTTGGGAAAGCTATACTGTAATCTCCAGAACTATCTTACAATGTGATTGCAATGTATAATAGCTTCAAACAATGGAAGAGCAAAAAATATATGGTGATAAGTACAGGAGAGATTTAAGAATATATTGTACTTACAGCAGATATTAACTTACAGATAAATAGTTTCACCACAAAAAACATAATACTTATATTGTGGACTGAGAGTAACTGGACTAAAGTCACCCAGCTGGCTTTTATGTCTAAGATGGGTCTAGAATTTCCAGGCTCCTGGTTTCTAGCTTAGAGCCTTAAATAGTAAACCAATGTACTGGTAAATATCAAAAGCTAATACTTTCTGCAATTCTTCTACTAAAAAAAAATATACAGATAATTCTCGGCATAATGGAGCCTGTCATTATAGCAGAAGGTTGGGAGAGCATTAAATGAACCATCTTAGTTAACAAGTCTCCATCCCTGCTCCCCCCAACGCATTTGTTAAATGTTGGTTGTTAAGTGGAATAAGGGGTGCCTCAGGAATGGGAAAAATCCTGAGGGCCTAGTGCAGGCACAAGCCCACTTCTCTCCATCCTCTTAAGACCTCCACGCTCCACCTCCATGCTCCACTTCCCATCTTTCAGGATCCCCACAGTTCCTTGGATCTCCTCCCCACCCCCTCCCTGTCACTGATTGCTCATTTATCTTCTCAAGATCTCCAGAGTTCAAGAGATTGAGGTAGGGAAGGATGACAGCTCATCCATTGCTGGGTCATGTGGCATAATTCCACAAGCAGCAGTCTTTTTGTGAGATGCTGGTGAAGCTCTCTTTCCTTTCCTTTTATCTCCTAGGAAACTTATAAATAAGTTTATATTACCTAGGATTTTTTGACATAATTTTATTTTTTTCTCCATTTTGAGGCAATTTTCTTTTTTGGTAAAGTACCCACAGTAGCTCAATTTGCATAATATATACAGTTGTTGGGTACAGATAATAGGCAGAAGATAGTTGGCATAGGTTATCATATAACATTTTAAAAAATAGATAATGCCCTAAAATTATGCCTAAAATATTGAGTCAGGGATAAAGATATATCTTCATATCTGATGCTAGAAGATAGTGAGACAGACACCTCTTAGTTATGTATTTTAAGTACTGAGTTGCATATTTAGAACATAAAGGAAAAAGCAGTCCAATGCTTGTACATCAGCAGTCTCTTCAGAACCTGCCATAGTTTACCTGTCATTAAATAGTTCTTTATGCCATCTGGATGAAGTTGAACTGCATGACCAAAATCACAGAGAGCAACATGGCTTCTGTCACCAGATAAAAGGACATTGTCAGCTGCCAAAAGAAAAATTGCAAGGTTTTTAGGCCATCAATATCTATATATAATATTGTCACAAGACCATCTAGTTCTTCTCCTTAGGTGCTCCCCTGACATTTTGACTATTACTGGGGACCAGAAGTGCATATTTACATGATTAAATGTTCCTCCATAGAAATTATAATATGAGATAAATTAACATCTCAGGCAGAAGAGACCCTCTCCCTCATACTTAGTTTTCTATGTGAAAGGAGGCTGCCAGAACATTTACATAATCTTCTATTGAAGCCAAAGAGAAGTTGATTAATTCACATCTCCTCCTATTTTCTGAAACTGCAGCAATTAATGTCATTTTGAGCAAATTCTCCTACTTGGAATTGGCTGTTTAATGATGATCTTACCTTTTACATCTCCATGGAGAATGCTGTGGGCATGAAGATATTCCAAGGCTTCCAGTGTTTGGCTGAGATAATCAAGAGCTCTGTCCTCAGGTAGGTACCCACACTGCTTAACTAGCTGGCCCAGTGATCCACCTAGAAGGAAAAATTCCCATCACTCAGAGATAATTATTCCTGTTATTAGCCAATCACCAAGAAGTGCATTAGCTTCTTCAGTCTATAGAAAAAATAGCATGTGGCTTCATGGTCAAGAAATCTGCAATTGTGGATCCTATAGTTAAAGGACAACAATGTACAAATAAGATATAGTACCAACAATTTAAAAAGTGTGGGGCCAAATAGGGCTCATGAACTGCAATTTGGATACACTAGCTTTAGAGTTTTTCCGGATGAAATCTAATATATATATTTACAATGGCTAAGCAGATGGCTATGGGGAAGCAAGGAAGACTATAAAAGGAAGAAGTAACTATTCAGGAGGTTTTTCTTCTTCTATTCAATCATGTTTGATTCTCAGAGACTACCTGAACAAGTTGCTGCAGTTTTCTTAACAAGGTTTTCAGAAGTGGTTTGTCAATGACATCCTTCTGGGGCTGGTAGAAAGCCAGCCGGCTTAGAATCAAAGGCAAAATTAGAATTCACAGTCTCCCACTGTGAGTTCAACCACTGGGCCAACAGGTTCTCACAAATATTTAGTTATCCTCTACTAAAAATAGAAAATAGTTATCACAAATTAAAAGAGAAATTAACAGTAAAGTTGGGAAACAGTTGTGATCCTTGGTTTTTAGGAAATAAAATGAAATAAAGCATAAATTGACAGCTAGAGAAAACTAGGCAAGATCAGGTCAGGAAAGAAATTCTGCTTCTCTGCTAAAAAATTTATAGTATTTTATATTCATAGGACCATTAAACCCAGAGTATTCAGATTTCATTATATCTTAACATGATGAACAAGTAATGTTCAAATAATATTAAAAGAAAAAGAAAAAAGGAAGCAAGTCTAAGATTGGAGGAAGTGGAGGGTCAGAAATAGGGTTTGAAGAAAAGTATTCCATCAAGTTTCAGTTCCATATCCCATGACCACATCAGGCAACATTTAATGTTTAAATGTTGCAGAAGCAATCCCCCCCAAATTTAAATTAACTAAATTATAATTCTGCTTCACTTCTACTCACTCAATTTATTTTTGCCCCTGTAATAATCTGTGATTCCTATTGTTCATGATATTGCTAATATCTTTTCTCTGTTCTTGATCACCTACCTTCCATCAGTTTCATGAAGATAGTAACCCACTGGCCTTCTTTCACTGCTCCATATAGAGGGAGGACTTTGGCATGTGTCACTGCAACACATGTTGACAACTCTTCTGCACGAAAGTGTTCAACTTGTACCTAGAAAGAGAAGTATAAGGAAGAAAGGTTCAAACAATATCAGCTTTAAATAGAAAAATAATGGCTTTCATATACAATTAGAATAAACCAAGACTACCTAGTCCAATATCCTGTTTCTTCAAATGAATTAAATGTGAGTTGAATGGGGAAAGGGCAAGGGAAGTTCAGGGCACATCTGAGAAAGGAGAAGATCAGCATGTTGGGGTATTTGGATTTATTATGTATAAGGAAATTGAGAGGCAAACAGAATACTTGATAGCATATAGCAACCTTAATTAAAAATGATCATTATTCTCAGCTGCTTACATGAAGAAGAGATGAGAATGAGAGTCAGAAAAAATTAAAATGGAAGAGACAGATCCTAACAAAATTTTATAAAGAAAATTATGATAATAAATAAAGCTAAAAGCTAAAAATGGATTAAAAAACAAGACAAGTAAGCAATGAACCAAGAAAACATTCAGGCTCATGAGAATTCTAAAGTAATTGAGAAAAAGAACTGTAATCTATTGAGAGAGAAAAAGACTTGGGAAAATGGGAAGTTGAGGAAGAAATTGAATTTCACAAACTCACTGAGATTCCTGAGTCATAAGTATCTACAAAACCCAGTGGGATAAATTAATTATTGAAACAGGAGCTTGATTCATACATATTGTTAAAGCAAATTTATTTTTCCTATTGTTTAGTGTGGCAAAGCAATCATAGTTTGTCTATCAAATTTCTCACTTAATTTCCCTCTATCTCTTCTAGAATCTGAATATCTCAAATATTTTAGTAAATATTTTAGCAATAATAAAGCAATAATAAAACTTTATTTCCCCATGTTATCAGATAACATTCCACGCAAATTGTTTGCACAAACAAGAATCATGAATCTTCTCTGTGATCTTCCACAAGAAGTTAACACAAGTTAACACAAACTAAACAAGCTTACTTCTCTTCCTAGACTAACCCTTTGCTGATTTTTTTCCCTTCCACTCAGTTGTAGAGAAAAACAGTGTACTTAGAAGTGACTACTACAATGCCAACCATTTCTCTCTGGGTATTCTCATCCTCTAGAACTAGTGTTGTAACAGTACTTAAATATTGCTAGTTGCACTACTTAGATGCTCTTCCCACCTGCTTATTCCCTGTTGAGAAAAGCCCCAATCCAAATGAAAAAACAAAGAAACAACCAGCCCAGGTACTTTATCAAGTTTAGGACATGTATTGCTCAGCTCATAAAGCACATAATATCCGAATTCATTGCATTTTATCAAACAAACAGTAAGTAGCAATTAGAAATAACAAATCAACTACAGTAGTAAAATGACTGAGGATAGTTATCAGTCTCTTATAGTATGTTTGATCCAAGCTAATTTACTGTCCTGATTTTCAGTAGAGAATGCTGTACCACCACTAGTACTGAAACCAAACTGATACACTAGGAAAAGGGGCAATCTTATCCATCATCAGAGTCAAGATATATTTTATTGGTGTCAAGATTGAACCCCTTTGCTCTTTTTGAATCTTATCTCTATTCAACTTGCTAAGGGTGGAATGGAGTGTTAAGAATTTGCACACAGACCATGAGAACTTGGAAACCATCAAATTCATGACTGCAGGTGCTTGAGAAGGTGGACTGTTCCCATAACAAAAAGCCCTCTCATAATTGGACAATGTGATCACCCAGTGGTGGGGAGAAAGGGAAGATATTGTTTAACTAGGCAAGCATTTGTGTGGAAAAAACAGAGCTGGTTTTGATTCTTCAGTACCAAAATGATATACCCAATAAAGTTTCACTTTTGGAAATTCAAAGCTTCCAAGAGTGTTTACATGTTTTGGGCACGTTAGCCAGACAGTTGACATTTCATCCCACTGAGGCCACATTTTCAACATTGAAGTTACAGAAAGGAGCATAACAAAAAACACAACAGGTCTTGATAAAAGCAGAGGTCTTAATAAAGAAATTGATATAAAAATATGACAAGTGCCCAAAAAAAATAAGGAGCAAGGGATTGGGGTGGGGGAAGAGCGTAAACAAGAGCAGTTTAAATTGAAAAGTGTTTATTTTTGAATGCTTTGACCTCACATATCTGTGGCCTGATGAACAGATAAGACAAACAAGCAAGAACAAACCAATATTGTACTTTGATGTAGTATATGTTCTCATTGAAACAAGCTGAAGGCACATTGTGCTTTCAATTAAAAAATAAGCTAAATGTATTTATTTGTATGAATAAAGCTAAATATTCTTTTTCCAGCTTGTTTTTTTCAACCCAGACATTAAAATACAGTCTGCCCCTAGTTAGAGACAAGAGAAAAGCTAAAATGAGAGCTGATTTTATATATAGTCTGGTAAAACAAAAAGTCTATAAAAGAGAATAACTGCTAAAGAGAAGGAAAATATTAGTCATTAACATGCTAGTTGCTGGTAATTATTGGATCAGAGTATGAAACAAAGAATGGAAATTCAGAGCATAGAGGAAAAAAAGGAATTACAAATAATAAGCCTCAGGATTTCTGCACATAGACACTTCAGATAAAATTTCAGGCATCTGAGCTTCCCAACTTGTTAATTTAGCTCCCCCATGTCTTAAACATAATGCCAGCATTAAACATAAGAATCTAAAAATGCATGATGCATTAAAAGGGGAAGTCTAGATAGCTGCTAAAGATTCCACCAAAGCACACTGTGTCACAAAAAGTAGTAGATACCTACAAATCACCTCTAGCTGGTAGCTTAAAGCTACAGCTGTCTAACAAAACTGCAAAGAAGTTGTGACTTATGCTCTCACACCATATTTCATTCTAAAATATAGAGATTGGTGGTATTATTAAGACTAATACTTTAATTACATCATGAGCAGCTGTGGCTGGAGCCCATTTCATTGGATGAGGAGTAACCCATGACTACATCTATATTGTAAAGGAAGTAAGCAAGACAAATTGCCAGGATTCAGTGATCGGATTAAAGAAATTTATACTATTATTAATATCTGATCCGTTAAAAGTTCTACAAATGATTTCTGCCATGCAAGAAAGCAGCTAAGATCACCTCCGCAGGACACTATTTTGGCTGCTATACAAGAGTGATCCTTCCCTGGCAGCCCATTACACCCACAGCCAGCTGGAGATTCCACTGTTTGGTGTCACCATGGCGACAACTTCTGGCTTGACCTTGAGGATGTGACAAACAAGTTTCAGCAAAGCATCACTGCTATAACTGCTCCAGCCTTTAGCAGTTCCACTGAAAAGGGAAGCAACTTTCATTTCCTCTTTTTGATGCTGCTTTCCCTCCCTTGGAGGCAACAGATTTGCATAATGTACCACTGTACCTTTTTGGCTGCGCACTGAAAGCCCGTCTGCTTGTCCTCCATTTTATACACTTCTCCAAAAGAGCCCGTGCCGAGCAAACCTTGAGATTTAGTCCAGTGAACCTCTTCTCGGTACTCATAATCGACTGCTTTGAGTTTCTGCAGATTAGCAACCAGGAAACAAAAAAGGAAAAGAGGCCTTGAAAAGAGGATGAATGAATTGACTGTGCCAAAATTATTGTCAAGAACAGGAGAAAAAAAACATTTCAGCAAGTGCCTTTTAAAGCCAAATTATCCTACCATTAATTCACATTTATTGATTCTTCTCTATCCTTGAGTCCTAGAAATTTACTTTGAACAGAATTCCTTTTGTTTAATTTTTTTTGGAAGACTAGCCTTCCCCAATTCAGTATGTGCTCTCTCTCTTTCTCTCTAACTGCAACTCACATAATAACTATTCTAGTTTAAATGCCCAGAATCTGCAGTGAGAAAGTTGGATAGCTTCTGCAGTAATGAATTTATGTAATACTTTCCAAAATTACTGAAATTAGTGATCATTTCCTTTTCTGTTGGCAATAAATTTCATGAAAAAAATAACAAATGCTATATTATGATATACTTCTTCCTGCCTGTCCAGAATCTAGAACCAGTCTATCTACCCAAATATCCAGCTTTATTATTGGGAGTCAAATATTAAGCCATAGTTTGTTGAATAAAAATGCTCTAGTTTTCACATAAATCTTAAAAACAGCATCTGCAATTCAATAACAAAAATCAAATGAAGCTATTATGGCATGTTGTGTGAATCACCAATGACTGTATACACATAGACTGAGGGAAAGTACATATATAGACTGGGTGAAACCAGGCTCGATAGCAGTAACTGTGAGAGGGATCTTGGAGTCTTAGTGGACAACCAGCTAAATATGAGCCAGCAGTGTGCAGCAGCAGCCAAAAAAGCTAATGCAATCCTAATTTGTATTAACAGAGGGATACCATCAAGATCAAGGGAAGTACTAATACCACTCTATAAAGCCTTAGTGAGACCACACCTAGAATACTGCATCCAGTTTTGGTCACCACATCATAAAAAAGAAGTTGAGACTCTAGAAAAAGTACAGAGAAGAGCAACCAGGATGATTAGGGGACCGGAGACTAAAACTTATGAAGAACTGTTACAGGAACTGGGCATGGCTAGTTTAGTAACGAGAAGGACCAGGGGAGACATGATAGCAATCTTCCAATATTTGAGGGGCTGCCACGGAGAGGAAGGGGTCAAGCTATTTTCTAAAGCTCCTGTAGGCCAGACAAGGAATAATAGATGGAAACTGAACAAGGAGAGATTTAACCTGGAAATAAGGAGAAACTTTCTGACAGTGAGAACAATCAACCAATGGAACAGCTTGGCCTCAGAAGTTGTGAGAGCGCCATCTTTTGAGAACCTTCAAGAAGAGATTGAACTGCCATTTGTCAGAAATGGTGTAAGGTCCCCCGCTTGGGCAGGGGGCTGGACTGGATGACCTATAAGGTCCCTTCCAACTCTGATTATCTGTTATCTGTCTGTATCTACTGAGTAAGCCACAATAGTATGGATTTGTATATGCTAAATGATAAACTATGAATTTATAAAGAACTGCAACTTTGTTCACACATCATCCTATGGTAAATGAAAACCAAACACATTAAGGTTTGTCATAAAGTGAACTCAACAATTTCTTCTGGTAATATTCAAACATGAACAAGTAGGATGGGATTGATAAAATCTTTCTATTTCAAAAGAGGGCCCTACTTCTTCCCTTATGAATTATTTCATTGAAAATAACTCATTAAATGTACTTTCACTCTAAGATCATGTTATTCCTTGGTTATACCAGCACAAGACTTAAGAATAGAGAATTGAATCTGTGCCCATTGTTTGTTAAAAGCTAATTTTCTTTAGAAAGCTAGCCCATTGGAGAGGAAAACTGCAGTCTCATCTTTCTGGGGCAGATTTTTAGTAGTTTCCCCATTTAAGGAAATATAGAAAGATACAATTTCCCTTGCCCCATGCAGGTTCAAATATTTTAATTCAAATGTCCTCTGTCATATAATGCTTTTATGTTTTGTCTTTGACCAAGCTGTTGATAGGAATATGGTTCCAGGTGATGATCTCTATCTTTACTTTGCATAATACAGCATGACCTATCAAAAAGTATGCAGTTGGTATCCTATTAACAGATTTCAAAAGCTCACCTCTGTAAGCAACACTCCTTCATTTTCATTAATTTCCTGTAGGCACACTTTTGAACATGATCCATCTTTCCAAGTCTTGGCCAAACAAGCTAGGTTTTTTGGTTCTCCAAGAATAACATTTCCCTTCAATGCATCTACAAGAAATTCATCCATAGAAAAAGTATCTGAAGTGTTTTTTGCAGACTGATGACATTTGGAAAAGCTATGTGCCAGATTCAAGTCTGAAAGGTAACATTCGTCATCCACATTTGAAAGATCATCAAAAAGATAAGTCTTCAGAGGGCCAGGTTTCAAAGCAGGAAGCAAATAGCTCCGGCCATACAAATAAGAAGGAAATTTGTTTGAAGGACAGGGATGCACAATTTCCAATTGAGAGCTCAAATTGTCCTGTGTATAGGATTTCCAAACATGACTCAAGCACTGAGCAGGGCTGATCAACTTGTGTAATTCTAGCTTTGCTTGGCTCTTTATCATGTGCAACTTGCTAGTAGATAAAACTTGATTTGGTTTCTCAAAGGAACTGAAATCAGAACCGAAATCCTTACATAGTTCTGAATGCCGTGAAGTGATATTGAAGAGGGTGCCCAAATGAGAGTCATCTTCCTGGAAGAAAAATGAACTAGTTAGCTACCCAGCTAACCAATAGGATTGCACTCTAAACCCCACCAATAATTAGGAAAGCTATTTTCTCACTGTCAGATTCCAATTAGTTAAAAGCAAAGTAACTAAAAGCTGGAAACCATGGACATGAATTTCTAACATTTCAGAGGAACGATTTTACATTAAATTTATCTATAAATAAATTTGAGCCAATAACCTATACATAACCCTGGACTCATAATTATTCCTTTAATAATAGTTCGATGTTACAATGAGTTTGGAAAAAGTAACTTATAACGTGTATTTTCACTTACGACAATTTTATCAACTGATCAGTTTGGGCTCTGGGCTCTTTATCACCACTTGCAGTGTTCTACAATGACATGATTGTTAGTATTTTTATCGATTTCTAGCAAAAATACCCACTGGGGAAAGCTGGATTAACTTAATGACCATATGATTCACTTAATGACTACTGTAAAAATGATAATAAACTCACATCTGAGTCAATTTATGACTGCAACTGTATACAATGGAAATTCCAGTCCTATGTCAAGGACTACATGTATTTAGAATTATGAATATGTAATCCACTCTATTTTTGAATATTATTATTACAGAGAGTTCCACAATTTCTGGCTGGCTTTTATAAGTATAAGCTCTGTTTGACCAATACCAGAACAGTTTTTTGTAAGGCACCCTTCCTACATTAGGTTTAGTCAATTCTGTATCACTATCAAAAAACAACCAAGAGACATCTTTGAAACTTTTCTAAATCTGAGGAAAAGAAGGATGGTGGAAAATTGCTGGTTTGGGCCTAATTTGCTTAGTTGCTGTCATCATGTGATAGCCAAACATATTTGCTTATTGGACAAGTTTTGGAATTATCTTCAGAACTTAAGAGGCAAGGTAGTTGCTTATCAGATGTAGTAATGGGTACACAATATGCTTCATGACAAGCAAATTTCCGTACTTCACAACTTATTGAATTAGGGAAAAGATTTGAGTGCTTTTGAAATGGAAGAGTGGGATAAAAGTATCATAAATAAAAATATTTATGTATTAATCCACTCTAGTGTGCTGGATCTCAATTTCAGTATTGTTTTGGATTTATGGAAGTTTAAAATCCTAAATGTTTCAGACATGATAAATTACAAAAAAGTGGTCTAAGATCACACTGCTAAGCCATCATTAATGATCTCTGTCCTCTTTTCTATTTTTATCATATATGTCATCTAATGTGGATTGTAATTTTAAACATTTCCTCCCCAAATTTGTTCAGAATCTTCTTGTTTTATAACACATTTTACAACAGGACAGATTTCATAAAGCTGAAAAATGATATCTGAACTGTTGCTCATTTGTACATTGTTAATTCAACTACAATCACATATATGCCTCTGAGAAAGAAAATAGGCACTGCTGTGGTTAGGTTCCACTGTGTCCATCATTAAAGCTATAAAGTGTAGAATATGCCCTACCTGCACAGGTATGGGTACACAGCTCTCCTGCTCCGGAGTCCTTGGCTTTTGAATTAGGGAGGCTGCTCTTTTTGGTCTTTTAAGGGAGGACTTTCTCTTTCGCTGCTTCTTCCGGGATTTGCCACGATGTAAGGCCTTCCAGGAACCTGGAGCCATTTTTCCTTCGGTTGCATGAGCCACATTATTGGGGATTTGATCAAGGCTGCAAGACCGGCTGACAGAAAGTTGTATTACAGATATATTTTAGCTTAACTCACAAAAACCATTGCCATTTAGCAGATCTGAAAGCTACACACTAAGATCTTGAGAACATTTGGAATCATCATAAGTTCTCAAACTAAAGAATGAATACATTTGTGAAAAATAATTTTTAATCTTATATTGTTCATCTTCAATTTCCAATAAAATATACCTGTGTGTTAATGTGTATATGCATGCATATGTGTTTATGTATGTACACACGCGCGCACACACACACACAGAGTAGTATATCTTTTAATGTGACAACACTGAAGAAATGACACTTGGCTACAATCTAAAGTAGTGAGTATACAGCTTGTATAACAGTGTAAATGTGCTGCCCCCTCAAAATAATGCAACACACAGCCATTAATGTCTAAACCCCTGGCAACAAAAGTGAGTACACCCCTAAGTGTACTAAGCCATCACTCTGCTAAACAAATAATTCCCTCAATACTGTTCAACTATTTACAAAGTGTACACTATTATTACTGTTAATCTTCTCACCACTCCTTATCACCCATCCTCTCCCACTTGACTGTTTCCTAGTATGACTTGATTGTTGATTGTACACTATGACTACCATTAAGTGTTGTACATTTTGATTCTTAACAAATGTATCTTTTCTTTTATGTATGCTGAGAGTATTTACACCAAGACAAATTCCTTGTGTGCCCAATCACACTTGGCCAATCAAGTATTCTATTCTCTTCTATTCTATTCTAAAAGTGATAATGTCCAAATTGGGCCCAAAATGTCAATATTTTGTGTGGTTGCCATTATTTTCCAGCACTGCCTTATCACTCTTGGGCATAGAGTTCTCCAAACCTTCACAGGCTGCCACTGGAAAGCTTTTCCATTTCTCCATGATGATGTCATGGAGCTGCTGGATATTAGAGACCTTGCACACTTCCACTTTCCATTTCAGGATGCCCGACAGATGTTCAATAGGGTTTAGGTCTGGAGACATGCTTGGCCAGTCTATTAGTAAGGCAGTGGTCGTTTTGGAGGTGCGTTTGGGGTCGTTATGTTGGAATACAGCCCTGCGGCCCACTCTCTGAAGGGAGGGGATCATGCTCTGCTTCTGTATGTCACAGTATATATTGGCATTCATGATTCCCTCAATGAACTGTAGCTCCCCAGTGTGGCACCACTCATGCAGCCGCAGACCATGACATTCCCATCACCATGCTTGACTGAAGGCAAGACACACTTGTCTTTGCACTCCTCACCTGGTTGCTGCCACCCACGCTTGACATCATCTCAACCAAATAAGTTTATCTTGGTCTCAGCAGACCACAGGACATGGTTTCAGAAATCCATGTCCTTAGTCTGACTGTCTGCAGCAAATCATTTGCAAGCTTTCTTGTGAAACATCTTTAGAAGAGGCTTCCTTCTGGGACGACAGCCCTGCAGATCAATTTAATGCAGCATGCAGCGTATGGTCTGACCTCCTCCCACCCTTCAACCTCTGCAGCAATGCTGGCAGCACTAATATGTCTATTTCCCAAAGCCAACCAATGGATATGACACTGAGCATGGGCACTCAACTTCTTTGGTTGACCATGGCGAGGCCTGCTCTGAATGGAATCTGTCCTGTTAAACTGCTGTATGGTCTTGGCCACCATGCTGCAATTCAGTTTCAGGGTTTTGGCAATCTTCTTATAGCTAGGCCATCCTTATGTAGATCAGCAATTCATTTTTTCAAATCCTTAGAGAGTTCATTGCCATGAGGTGCTATATTGAACTTCCAGTGACCAGTATGAGACAGTGAAAGCGATAACACCAAATTTAACACATCTGCTCCCCCTTCACACCTGAGACTTTGTAACACTAACAAGTCACATGACACCAGGGAGAGAAAACAGCTTGAAGGGACAGCATATTTACACTGTTATACAAGCAATATACTCATGACTTTAAGGCCCTGTCACACTGGCCGACGGATGCAAAACATTTGCAAAAAGGACACAGCGGACGAGCAAAATGTTCCATCCGTTGTTATCTGCTCTCAAAAGTGCCCCGAATTTGCATAACCAGAGCGGACAACACGGAAAGGAACGGACGGGGGGAGAACGTAGGACGGATGGAAAGCGGATGCTCCACGGAAGCCTAGCGGATGGAAGCGGATGGCACATCCGCAAGGCTTCCGGGGGAGCATAGCAAAGAGGACGCGGAACAGAAAGAGCGGATGCAGAGCAGATGAAGCGGATGCAAAGCGGAAACCTAGCAGAAGCCTAGCGGATGCCTAGCGTTCACTGCGCATGCGGGGAGGTTGCACTGCGTCAGCCCCGCAGATATAAAGGGAAGCAGCTCGCAAGCAGGTCACCATTCAGAGGAAAGACCTGCTTCCAGACACAGCTTGCCAGCCAGCCAGCCAGCCAGCAACCCAACAACCATGGGGAAGAAAAGGAAGCCTCTGCCATCTGCTGCCAGCCCTGGCAAGAGGGACAGGGCCACCCTCCCACCCCCTGGCCCTGACTCTGCTTCTGCTGGGGCTTCTGCTGATGCTGCTTCTGGTGGTGGTGCTTCTGCTGGGGCTTACTCCGCTAGCACTGCTCCTGGTGCTGGTGCTTACTCTGCTGGCACTGCTCCTGGTGCTGGTGCTTCTGCTGGTGCTTACTCTGCTGGAACTGCTCCTGGTCCTGCTGGTCCTGCTGGTGCTCCTGGTCCTGGTCCTGGTCCTGGTCCTGCTGGTGCTCCTGCTGGTGCTGGTGCTGCTGCTACTGGTGGTCCTGCTGGTCCGGCTTTTGCTGCTACTGTTGTTGCTGCTGCTGCTGGTGGTGGTGGTATGGAGGAGCAGCCCCTACAACCTCAAAGCCCTTCTGATGAGGGCCCATATGGCCCTGCCAAAGGGAGGAAGAGGCAGACGTGTGAATGGGAGAGGAGGGAATACACCATAGAAGAGGAACATGAGGAGGAGGTGCTGGAGTGGCTGAGGGAGAATGAATATCTTTGGCGGAAGGGACACAGGCTCTATCGAGACACCAAGAAGAAGCAGGCTGCTTGGAGAGAGATGGCGGAGAGCCTGGGCTACACTTGGGAGGTGCTCCTCGGCTGGTGGAAGCACATGCACACCTGGTACAGGAAGCTGCACCTCAAGAAATCTGGCCAAGCCGCGGTCAAGCTGACGGACCGGGAGCCCTACGTGATGGCCAAGTGCATCTTCTTGGAGGGTGAGATCCGTCACCGAGGAGCAGCCCCTCTCACAACCCTCTCTCTCAGGCAGCCTGCTGAGAGCCAGTCCTCTTCTGGCAAAGAGTCAGCTCCTGTGTCCAGGCAGGTATCTGTGGAGTGTGCCACGATGGAGACCCCCCCGACAGCTGTACTACCCCTGGGGGAGCGCGTGGAGGAACCCCTGACGCAGTGGGAGAAAGGAGACAGCACTTCCACCACAGCCCAACCCACATCCACCCCCAGCTCCACGGCCACAGAAAGGCAGAGACGCAGACCGGAGGGGCAGAGCCATACTGTCCTGCTGGAGATAAGAGACACCATCAGGAGCAGCGTCAATCTCCTCTCTCAGCTGGTACACACCGAAGCCCCATCCTCCAACCGCAAGCCCTTCCTCACCTACGTCAACCAGACCCTCATGAACATGTCAGAAACACAGTACCAGGTGGTGAAGGACAGGATCATCGATCTTCTTTACAACCCTCCAGACCACGATGAACCTGCTCCCACCCAGTCCAGGCCTGCTCCTCCACCCCAGGTGATGTCACTGCCCTTCCAAGGCTTTCCACAGGCCCTCACCTACCAAGGCTACGGCTACCAGGAGGTCCAGCAGCACAGGCAGCCCTTCCCAGTCCAGGCACAGGTACATCGTATGCCACCGGTGCCACCGGTGCCACCCATGCCACCGATGCCACCCACGCCACAGATGCCAGCCACGCCACAGATGCCACCGACGCCAGTCCTCACCCAGCTGCAGACCAGACAGCCCCACTATACTGCTCCTTCCTCTACCCCATAGCCAAGCCTGGCCTCAGTACATCTGTCATCGGTATTGGGCCTGACACCCCATGTCATGGAGGAAGGGGCTCTCAACATCACGGGGCTGAGCCAGCTGTCTGAGAGCTTCCTCAACACACCGTCCCCTGTTGTCCTCTCGGGGCCAGGCACCCCAGTGGCGCCTCAGACCAGCACTCCAGCAGCAGCCACCTCCACAGCACCTGGACCCTTCACCCCTGAGACTGGGCATGCCTCAGAGTGACCAAGAAGAGTGCCAGAGACTAGGTGGCTACCTGTTGACTTTATTTTGGCTTTGGACACTTGACTTGGGTCATTTTTCTTTTACAGCTTGTTATTAATAAAGATTATCTTTGCTTCACACACTTGCTTCATTTATTTTTATCAATAAAGTCTTGGTGGAAACTTTTAGAAATGGTTTAAGCCTTTGCATGCTTGTGGGATGGGTGAGGATATCAGTTGGATGGGTAATACCTGTGGGATGGGCAGGGATACCTGTGGGATGGGTTAGGATATCTGTGGGATGGGTAATAGCTGTGGGATAGATAAACCTCCAGTACAAGCATAGTGGGACTGTATGGTCCACCCTCCCTGGTGCCACACCTATGGCCCTTTATTATCAATAATAATGTAATAATCATCCACACATGTCAACACAAACACAACTCTTTATTAAACGTCCTGTTCATTGTAGGGCGACCCAACATACATGGCCCAATCTCATCAGTGTGATGAGACAGGCTGAAGGAAGCATCCATTAATCACCTATCATCCTGTCTTGCCACTCCACTGCTCCAGCTGGGGAGTTGCCCCAATGTCTCAGGAGGTTGCGCTGCTTCTTCCCTTCACGTGAAGCTCTGTTGGGGCCTTGCACATCCTTAGTGTCTATCAGGTTTTGCCCTTGCCTCCATTCCCCAGGCTCCATGTCCCCATTGCTTTGTTGGAGGTCTATGAGCCTGTTCTGCAACACTGGGTAGCGGGTGCGCATGAGATTGTGCAGGATGCAGCAAGCTTCCACGATCCTCCTCACGGTCTGTGGGCGATGCTGCATGGTGGTGAGAAGCACCTGGAACCTGTTGGCCAGGATGCCAAAGGCGTTCTCCACCACCCGCCTTGCCCTGGACAGCCTGTAGTTGAAGATCCTCTCTTCACGGGTGAGGAGTCTGGAAGTGTAGGGCTTCATGAGGTAGGTTCTGAGGGAGAAGGTGTCATCCCCCACGATGAAGTTGGGCACATCTTGCGTGTCATTGGGTAGGGGGTCTGGATCTGGGAAGCCCATGATGAGGTTGCGTTCCAGCCCCTCCTGGAGATCACTGGCGTTGTATACCTGGGCATCTGAAGAGGAGCCGTTGCCTGAAGCATCGATGTACATGAACTTGTACTCAGCATCGACCATGGCGAAGAGGATGATGCTGAAGAAGCCCTTGGAGTTGAAATAAGTGGACCCCGACTTGGCTGGAGATTTGCAGGCCACGTGCTTCCCATCTATGGCTCCAACGGTGTGGGGGAAGTTCCACTTCTGATACCACTGCTCTGCAACTTTCTTCCATCCTTCTTCAGTGGAGGGGTACTGGAGGAGCTCCTCCTTGTATTCTTTGATGATGGCCTGCACCACTTCTCTGACCACAATGCTGATGGTGTTGGATGGCACCCTCCAGCCATACTGCATGCTCCTATAGGTGGTCCCTGAGGCCAGGTGGTGCAGAGTCAGTGCCACCTTGAGCCCAGGGTCCAGGCTGGGCCGGAAGTTGGTGTTTGCCTTGGTCAACCTGGGGTCTCAGCCGCTCCACAACTTCGTCAAACATGGCTGGAGGCATCCTCATGAAGTTCTGGAATGCATGAGGGTCTTCATTCCTCAGCTCCACCATCAGCTTGTTGTACAGTCCGTACTCTGCTCTTCTCGCGATCCATCTTCGGACCCAGACACTTCTTGGCCGCCTCCTTTTCTTCCTGTAGAACAGTTGAGCCTGTAGATGACTTCGCACTGTTGCAGAACGATGGTGGCTACCAAAAGGGGTTTGTTACGATCCATGGTGGAGATGACTGGATGCTGTGGAAGAGCAAGAGCCAGATGAAGGCTGCAGAGGTCTGCACAGCAGGGTTGCTGGACTGAAAGTGAGATCCAGGTGAGTTGCTCCCCCTTTTTATAGGCAATATAGGTTTTCCACTATGTGTCCTTTTGCATCCTCTAGGCATCCTCTAGACATCCTTAATATTTGAGATAAGTCCCCTCTGCTAACGTTTTTTCCGTTTTAAATGCTTTGTTTGCGAGCTGCATCTGCTTTCATCCTTTCTCCGTCCATGCTACTAACGCTGCGCGTCCGTTTCACGTCCGTTCCGCTTCCTCCGTGTCCGTTTTCCGCTGGAGCGGATTTGAGTTGCGCGGATGCGCAGCAGATGCCTAGCGGATATCACGGACGCGTAACAGATGACGACAGATGTAGAGCGGATGTTCCCCATATGTGTTGCGGATGCAGAACGGACACATTGGATACATTTTCCGCTCAAAAAGTTTTGAGCAGCTCAAAACTTTTTGAGCGGATGGAACCTCAGTTGACGGATGCTGGATGGATAGAGAGGATGAAAAACGGAGGCAGTGAGTACAGAACGGATGAATCGCATTAACCAACGGATGGCAAGTGTTTATCTCTGTTTTACATCCTCTTTCCATCCATTGGTGCAGTGTGACATGGGCTTTACATTTTAGCCAAGTGTCATTTCTTCAGTGTTGTCATATAAAAAGGTATACTTAAATATTTACAAAATGTGAGAGGGTGTACTCATTTCTGTGAGATACTCTGTGTGTGTGTGTGTGTGTGTGTGTGTGTGTGTGTGTGTGTGTAATTTTTAAATCATACATTGAAGCACTGTAGGCAGATATTTTATCAGATGTTTCCTTGTCAAGAATATTTTAATATGAGTGTCAAAAGGCAAAGTATTTAGCTTTATGAGAATGAAAGCAATGCCATGCCATGCTAGGCACTGGATTTATTTGCTCATAGCAATGCTGAAACATTCATTATATGAACTTTGCTGGTTCGACTTCCTGAATTATTGATATTTTGGGACAGTGAGGGCAAGAGGCAAACTTAGACATAATAGAATAGAAATAACAAGAAACAAAATATATGGGGTGGGGAGCCATCCTACAAATATTTTATTCTGTCACAAACAAAATATTTTATTGTTTCAAAATATAAAACCCAAGAAGGAGTCATGCAATGGCTCCCTTTCATACATAATATTATTTCCTTATCTTTTCCTTCTTTTAAAATATTCATCCTAAACTTTTATAATCACAGAATAATTTACTTGACTGTTGCTTATAAAATTTATAGCCTTGGCACTCCACTTTTGCTGAAAATCTGCAAGACCACTCTGTAGTTATCTCACAGGAACTGATACCTTACATAAATCATGCTACATCTGCAATAGTATATAATGTATCTTACCAGGAATATATACTTGCCAAATCCTGACAATATCAAAAGAACAATTTAAAAGATAACATTTTAAACAAAATTTTCTGTTACGTAATGCAGAAAGTTCTGAAGTATGAAACTTGGTAATTCTAGCACAATGGTTTGGATACCGATCTATGATAAAAAGTGGAATTAAGTGGAATACAATGGCTTCTGCTGACTGGGGTGCATGAATCAAAGCAGACAAGATGGCAGTCATCAAAATATGGTTGAAGAGCCCCGCTCTTGACTATTTTGATGCTTCTCCAGGCCCCAATGTGGATATGGATGTGGAATACTCTTTCCAATATGAAGATGCAAAGGATCCTCCTCTTTTTATGCAAGTGAATTGAGGGTAGGGAGCAGGGGAGGGCATTGTGGTTTTGCATTTTATGAAAGAGAACTTACCTATATCGTTTTGTGTGAACAATAAAAGGCCTCTCTGAATAAGTGGGACTGAACTCCTGGCTTATCTCACCTGAAAAAAGTTTTTTAAAAAAGTTCAAATAAGCCATAATGAAGCAAGAAATACCAAAATCATATACATTTACAGAATTCAGTTTCACTAAAGTGTGAAGATAATTACTATTATTGTGTTCAATTTATATCCATATTTCTGATCAAAGTATAGCAGTATTATGGAGAGAGTGAAAATATCAAAAAAACATAAAGGAAGATTGAAAATATATTTCAGAAAATTGAGAAGGGAAGGGAGTCAAATATTACATTAAAATAATCAGTCTAGAATCTAAAGAATAGCACAATTTGTTTCAAATATCCAGTGGAAATCTGGATTTATCTATACATGTAATATCACGGTCATGGAGGAAATCTATTTGGTTTCTAGGAGTCAAAAACAAATTGATGGTAAATATCAATCAATTCAGACTACTTCTGAATTTAAGAGTACTGATCAATTGAGCATAGGAGAACACATGAATCTTTTAGTCATGCTCAAATTATATTAAAATCTCAGTTTATCAGATCTTAGTATAGTGAACATCAGATGCAAAATCTGTTCAGCATTTTAACATGTTATGCCATGCTATGCATGCATTGAACTTCATTTGACATTAGTTGTTACATAACAACAATTTATTTTGTATATAATGGTTTAACACATGTACACATTCCCTTTCAACATTTCATGAATATTCAAATATAACATATCCTCCTGTCCCCAGCAGTCTGTTAAGCCAAGGGTTTAATGTAATTTTTGCTCTAAGCATTTACTCTATGTCACTTACACTTTCAAAGTTAGAGGTTTCTATCAGAATTAAGACTCAGGATAACATAGAGAGATGGAAATGCCAGGAGAAATGGAAAAGAAAAGTGAATTAAAAGCAGTTAACATTCAGGAAGCGCTTCTTCCTTAATCATCATGGCATCATGGTATCTAACTGAATGTCTTATTAAGACTGAAAATCTATTAGAAGGCTACCAATATCTTTCCAGAACAGAAAGTTATACTTCCATATACCTTCTCATTCTCATTCTCTCCCTCCATTCCTCCCCCTTCCACCCCACTCTCTCTCTCTCACAACCACACACTTCACCTCTTCTTCCTTACTTACATTCTGCCTGGGCAATGATGGAGATGGAAGCCAAGCTCCCTTGTCCACTGTCTTCCTTAGCAGTTCCTTTAGCAATAACATCATTCAGGATCTTCCATGATCCATGGAACATCTTTTTATCTGGATCCTCTGCTTTGCAAATACTGCTTTTCTTTTCACTCACTACTTCTTCGGGCCCTTTGCCCATTAGGAGATCCTTTGGAGATCCAGTAGCTGGATTTGTATGATCCTGGCAAGCTATTTCCATTACTGCCATCTCTTATTTTTGTATGTCACTAAAAGACAAAACCCAGGGGAAAAAAACCATTTAGATTGCAATTTTTATGCATTTGTTCTGGTAAAGTTTGTGGGTGTTGATGTCTACTCTTTTGATACTGGACAAAGGTGTTTTTTCTTGAAGAAAACATATCTTGTAGCAGAAAACAAAACACAATATCTAAGTGTTTTCTAACTTAGAAATTTCCAAATCATCTTTTACAACACCCCCTCAAAAAATTTTCCTTTAAAAGCATAACCTTACATACACCTATTTTTTGCATCATCGAAAATGTATTTATAAAGCCTGTGTTTCTCATTCATAATTCTAGAGTTGCCCAATTTCTCAAAGATAGACAATGTATAAATTGAAAACTACAGAAAAAGAACAATTACTGGACAATAGGAAGATGGTTACTTGTGCAGCAGACATAAGAACATGTAAGAGCCCATAGGCAGCCCAATCCCAAACGTTGGGAAAGAGCTAAACCATATTTAAAGAACAGCGGGCTTGCAACTGTGCTAAATTTCCCAGAACTGGAAGTCCATATCTACTTTGCCTTGCTCTGTTTGAGCTTCAATCCGTTCCCTCTATCCACTGCCCTACAACCTCCAAGCATTGATTCTTTTATGAATCAATTTATTCTATTACCAACATATATGTTGGTAGCCCACAGCTCGAGATGCACATGATACTGAGTTATATAATCAGCATATCAATTATACCTGAACCCTACAATAACCTCACAAAGAAGCTTCATATACAGTAAATTTTAATTAGAAGGGGTAAGAGTATCAATGTCGGCTGCAAGCAACAAGAACCACTCATGAAAGGTCCAAATCAGCCACTTTATTGGGTTCTACCTTGAATACAAGAAACTCCCTAAACTCTTTGACTTCTCTTGGGAACAATGGGTTAAGATTCCATGGAATTTAGGGGTATGAGTCAGGCATATGTCTCTTGAAGCTGCACAAAGATGCAAGGCTTCACTTCACACCCTTTTCTTATTTGGCTGAGAGAAGTCCTCTCAACTCATCCACTTTTAACTATCTGAATTTCTTTCTCTAACAGTTAAGTGATGGTGGGCTTCTCCCTCTCTTATTCCTCATTCACAGATTCCTTTACAAGTCCTGAGGCATTCCACAGATCAGGGACTTTGGGCTCAATCTCAACTCTCTATCAGTACCCTCTAGAATTGGCCACAGGGAAAATCAAACCACTACAATGACATGCCCCTTATTCTTAATCCCTGTTGTTGATGATGGATACCACGACTGATGGTATTAAAGGTAGGTGAGAGATCAAGGAGAGACACTATCCCATTCTCAGCTATATCAATTCAAGATCTATGCTTTGGCTATAACTTGTCTGAAATGATCCAAATAATTATTTTCTCGTAGGCATCTAAAGCTGCAGCATGATCACCTTTCCAACAGTTTCTTTAAGAAATAAAAGGCTGAAAACTAGGCAAAGGTTCACGCAAAATGTTGGATCCAGTGATAGTTTCTTAAGAAGGTATTATTTCTTGTCATGGGGAACCACTATTCTAGGATGAGTTCACCACCACATGGTCCCAATTTTTACCATCTCTCTGGAGATCTTAACCAAACAGGAAGAGTATGAATTTAATAGTGCAAAGTTAACAGATCCAAGGATCCTGTTCATTTCCACAAAAGCAAGAAAGATTGTGCTAAAATTGTTTCAACTGTGCCAATTTAGTCAAGAGTACAACTCCAAGAGAATCCAAATGATTGAATATTCTTCACAATGGCCCTGTAGAAGTGGTGTAATTCAATTTTTTTTACTACCAGTTCTGTGGGCATGGCTTGGTGGGCATGGCAGGGGAAGGATAAAATCTCCAATCAGAGGTGGTATTTGACAGTCCTCCAAACTACTCAAAATTTCCGCTACCGGCTCTCCAGAACTGGTCAGAACCTGTTGAATACCACCTCTGCCCTGTAGATATTCCTGGGATCCATTTCTCCCAGCAGAGAACAGATTATTTTAAAAAGAGCCAATTGCAGTCCCTAATATAGGTTTTTACATATAATTAGCCAAACTCACTTTACTATTTGCTTCAACAGTGCTCTAAACTTTTTTTATTTAATTTTCCAGAGCATCTCAGAAAATTAGAGTTTATTAGCCTGGGATCAATGAACAAGAAAGATCATATTAGGCGAACCCTTCTAAGATGCTCATCACATGCCCACTCCAGGAAAAAAACCAAGCACCCTCTAAAACTTATCAGAGTCCAGTAGTGAAAATCAGACAAGCTCCTTTTGGGGAACGGGGAGAAAAAATACCAGCAAATTGAAGACTGGTGGTATTGTCTCCATCCTCAGATCATGGTACAATGTCTATGAGACAAATCTTAAGTGTGATCACCTGTATGTGATATCAGCAACCTGAATCAGATCCACTGTTGTCATTGTAGCATGAATTCCTGGAACACTATAGATTCAACATCACACAAACCTAGCAGTGGAGTCAAACAACTCAGGCAAATATGTTTTTGCAGAACACAGGGGCCAGCAGGACAACAAAGGTGCAGGCAGATTTTTTTTTAGAAACAATGAATTATAACTACTGCAGTCAAAAAATTCTGGGCAATTTAAAGTACAGCTATCAAATGACTCCACAAATAAATAATCGTAGTACAATTAAATAACCTAAAAACAACAACAGAATTCTAACCACATTGTAAAGAGTATAATATGATTTCACTCCTGTCCAAGAATTAAGCCTAGAACTATTCTTGAATGGAACTGGTTGTTAAAGCCAATTAGTCCCACTGCACTAACGGATGCATAGAGGATGTAAAACGTTAAAAAAAGCTTGCCATCCATTGGAAAACGCTATGCATCCGTTATGTACTCACTGCATATGTGTTTCATATGCTCTATCCGTCAAGTATCCATCCACTGCGATTTCATCCGCGCAATAAGTTTTGAGCTGCACAAAACTTTGTGAACGGATGAACTTTCCACTGTGTGCGATGTAAATCCGCGACATCCAAGCAACAAACGTTCTATGTCCGTTTATCATCCATTAAACGTCTGCTATATTCTCTCTGCATCCTCTGGGCATCCTCGCAACTCACATCCGCTGCAGCTGAAAACGGAAAGAGGGAGGAAACAAAAGGTACATGGAACGTCTACACAGCGTTAGTAGCACGGAAATAGAATCTGATATACATCTGCTAGGCTTCCTATGAATATCCGTTTAACATCCCCGCTACATACTATCCACGTCCGTCCTTTTCCGTTCTGTTTATGCAAATTTTCATCACTTTTTGGAGTGGATGACAACGGATGGAGCCACCCCCGAAATTTTGCTCATCCGCTGTGTCCTTTATGCATATGTTTTGCGTCTGTTGGCCAGAGGGACCTAGCCTTAAGCAGCTGCTCTAGTCAGTCATGACTCAGTCTTAGCTGGTCTTCAGTCTCTCTTTCTTAGAGAAAGCAGATTATTCTGATACAGTGAGACATTATTAGATTTTCTATTCTGACCCTACCAAAATGGAAGCATCATTTTTATATTGACTGGGCTGACTTTTCATTTTCTTTTTTTATGTTCGCTCCCCCCAAAGGAAAAAGCATTTGACAAAAATCTTATATCTTTTGCACTGTTTTACCCATTTTAAATTCAAATAAATCAGTTGGGCATAAAATATGTATGCGTGTACAGCAGTTTTACTGAGTAAGGTGAAGCATACATTTACCTGACAATAGGAAAAAGTTATAAAATTAGGCATCAAAATTGGAATGTACAATCTAAATTTCTGCAGAATCCACTAATTAGATTTCCCTGCTAAAAATGCTTATTTATCACTTTTCAGAATATTATGTAATTGGCATACAATTTGTTGCCAAGCACATGGTATTCAGGGCCAAATGAATTAGTCTTTATATTTTTACAGAGATGCATTAAGCCAAAATAAAGAGAGCAACTTTTCAGTAATATCATGCCAATAGAGTCTCTTCCAAAAAAGATTAAAAGTAACTGGAACTAGACTAAATGTCAAGGCATATATTTTGATTCTATTTGATATTCACAATCAAACACAAACATTTAAGTTTCAATTTTCTTTCCTTTTTTTGGTGGGATCTTCTTTTTTGAAGTAATAAGGAAATCTTTGCGATAATTAAAAAGAAACATTAAAAATGTTTGGTATAAGAACCCAGTATCTTTTTTTACTTATACATATTGTAAAATAATGAACTATGGCTTTTTAAGATGCAACTACAGCTAAATGGACCTGCCTAAGTGCTTAAAATGGGATGTGGTGGCTCAGTGGCTGAGACACTGAGCTTGTCGATCAGAAATGTGAGCAGTTTGATGGTTCAAATTCCTAGCACCGCGCAATGGAGTGAGCTCCCATTACTTGTCTGCCAACCTAGCAGTCCAAAAGTTTGTAAAAATGCAAGTAGAAAAATAGGGATCACTTGGTGGGAACATAACAGCGTTCCGTGCATTTAATCATGTTGGCCACATGACCACAGAGATGACTTCGGTCATGTAAACGAGCACTGCCCTCTCGAGCCAGAAACGACTAGCACATATGTGCAAGGGGAACCTTTATCTTTAAGTGCTCAAATTCCAATATTTTTGTATGGCAAGGTTCCTCTTTCTGTTTTGCAAAGCTAGAAGCCCAGAAAGGAACTTTGCTTCTCCTTTGATCATGGCATCTCAAAACTTTCTGCAAGCCAGAAACCTTGGACTTTAAACTCTGCTGGGGTGAGGCATGCAAGGTAAAGTTTCCTGCCACTCAAGCAAGGTAGATGAGAAATTGTTTCCTGTACTTGAAGATCTCTAGAAATATTGGCTAGCCAGGAAGGGTGGGGTTGCATCTGAAACTCATTCAAGGGATTTGAAAGCCCAGCGTATATGCTTCATTCCTTTCTGCTTTCCTCTATGAGCCTCCCCCCCCCCCAAAAAAAAACCCCTTTATTTGTTTTAGGCTATTGTCCCTAAAGGTGTTCGCTTTTTAAATATATGTTACACACTACATATAAATTTTGAGTCTTTTCTAAGCACTCACATATTTTATGTGGTCCTCTTTCTGTCAATACAGCTGCCCACGCAGAGGGAAGGGCCTATCATTAAAAGATATGATAACCACAGTCTCAATTGTTTATTGATCTGAGAATAGCGGGCAATGAGCACATATTCCATTTGTAGAAGAAAATATTGCTGAATTGATCTAAGCATATGAGAAGAACCAATCTGATGTAGTAATTAATGACACCAAGCTAGAAATTGGGAGACTGTGAATTCTAGACCTGCCTTAGTCATGACTAAAGTGAGTTTCTGGGTGAATTTGGGCCAAGCATTCTGTTCAGCCCTAGAAAGAAAGCAATGACAAACAACAAACAATGGCCAACCCTTTCTTGTGAAGAACACCCATGTCCTGGATCCCATACAAACAATGCTCTCTCAGTAGATTAAGTGGCTTCTCTCTCCTCCAGCTTCAGCTGGCCACTTAGAAAGCCTTTTTAACATTTCAGAAGCTACAATTTTCAGTCACGCTTTGCAGATACATTTTCTTCTTAAAGAACAAGAGGATGTTGCATCTCAAAAGCAAAACCAATTTGCGATATTGTGCCCTGTTAAGGCTCATGATTTCAAGGGATTTGCTTCAATTAGGCAAGCAATGCTCATTTTCCAGAAGAAAACAGGGAGAATAATTTTTAACTGAATTTGTTTATGGAAGAGCCACTAATTGTGAGCTGTCTTGATTTTCATAGACCCAAAGCTGGTACTGCAGATGCCAGGCCTTCCTAATTTTCTTGATTTTATGAATCATTTGAACATTTTGAAGTCCTCTATAAGCATTTTCTTTGTTCCCTGAGAGAAGCATATGCTCCATGTTTGCTTGGCATTACTCTAATTCCAATCATAGATAGGCTGCACTTATTATGTATGGCACTCTCCATCATGCCTTTCTAATTAGCTCAAACTGAAGACAGAATATCTGCCTGTATCAGGAATAAGAAGGCTGGGTCCATTCTGTTTCTAATATATCTTAAAGGTCTACCATAAAAGTGTTTAGATCAGCCCAAATATAGTTCATGGCAGTGTCACATACACTATGTTGCATCATAGTATATGAATCCTTCTTTAAAGTATTATGTATTTAATTCTTAAATTAACTTCAGATTAACTTTAAAAACACAACTTCTGCAATATGCATTTTTGTTCATTTTTCCAAAGGGCATTATTTTATTTTTGTACTATTTTTTTGAAGTGATAAAGATAAAACATAATCAGATTGTTAGTGCTTTTTTTAACCTCAAATAAGCACCTAGCACAGAGGTCTCCAAACTTGGCAACTTTAAGGCTTGTGGACTTCAACTCCCAGAATTCTCTCCAGCCAGCATAGCTGACTTAATTAAAGTCAGCCAAGTTTGGGGACTTCTGCCCTAGCAGATCATCCTATTATCATGTTAAAAATAATAAATGGCAGGTATAGTATCTTTCACTTCTTAAGTATTTATCCAAAATAATTAGGAATCAGGAGATACATGCTTAGAATTAAGGAATAAAATGTCTTTCAGCAACATCAAAAATAACAGCAAATTGGTTACAATTTTACATGCCTAAATCCTTCATATGAAAAGACAAGCACGATTTACCTTTCTAAGCCTCCTTTCATGTTTAAGTTTTAAGAAGTCTACTTATAGTTGCTAATGTTTAAAATGTGAGTCAATCTAGTATGATTAAATAGTACATTTTTGCAGTGTCCCCAAGTTGTTATATTCTGGAAAAAAATAATTAGGTATCTTAATTTGATTGGGATAATATTCCATATTTTCAAATATTGTTTTGAACTGTACACACTTGTGTACATCAAAACTGATAACTGGTCAATGCCAATGTATTCTTTAGGCCATTCTTATAGCAATGGTAACAGATAAATCCTTTAATATTATAAATATAAATTTATGAACCCATTTATTCAATGTCAGGCACAAGTAACCCAAACTACTCATTGAAAGTCTCAAGAGAAGCATAGCATCAGTCACCTATAATACAAGTACCTAACCAGATGGACTGCTTTTCCTTCTGGAAAAATCAAATAAGGGTTCAAGGATTCTGGGGAAAGTAAGGCCTAATGCTGCTTCCTGCAATGCAAAGACTCTAAGCTCGACCTCACTCTTAACGCCTCCCACTAGCTGGAGACTCCACTATACCTGTGACTTACAAAAAATGCTTATAGACATGGAAAATATATGAACAAGTACAATGAAATATGCTCATCCTTTATTAATATTTATTGAGATCACCCAACACCATGGGTTGAAGTATCTGCAGTGTGCAGTTGGCCCTGGTGAGACAGGTCATGTAGTTACTACCCTCTTGCAGTGCCTGAAGACTGTGGTGGCCTGGATGGGGCATGACAGGCTTCAGCTTAACCCTTGGCAAGACCAAGTGACTTTGAATGCATGGAGCCCCAAAATCCAGGACTTTGACATATTTAATGCTGGATGGAATGGCACTACCCCAGATGGATCCAACTTGACTCCTGACTCCTGCTCAAAGAACAGGTGGCAGTCATGGCAAGAGAGCCTTTGCATAACTTCATGTTGTGCATCAATTGTGGCCACTCCTGCATTAGGACTCCTTGGGCTCACTCATTCAAGCCTAGTCATTTCATGGTTGGACTATTGCAATGCGCTCTACATGGAGTGACCCTTGAAGAGTCTTTACAAAATACACCTGATGCAGAATGTAGTGGCATGGGTAGTACTTGGGATCCCAAGAATGGTCATGTAACATCACTGCTCCATGAGTTGCACTGGCTGCCAGTTTATTTCTGGGTACAATTCAAGGTGTAAAGGCAGAGAAAGCATGTTGCATGCTCCACTGGTATTCCAGTTGGGAGTACTCCAGCTGGTGGAGAAAAGCCTTTTCTGTTGTCACTTCTGTAAGTTCTTGGCCCCTCCCCAGCACAGTGTTCTCCTCCTTAATTCTACACATATGTACTTTGATTCCAAACTATTTTGTATCAGCCTTAAGTGTTCTATAGGATTGCAAAATCAATCATCTTAGATTCTGTCTACTGTGCCTATGTTTATGTAGACAACCATGCTAGCAAAGCAGATTTAAAACAAAATCTTCCAGAAACCTTTTAAAGCAAACTCTGCCCAATACAGTGAATTGGTAATCTAGTTAACCTAAAAGCTAAACACTTCAGAAAGTATTTTTAAGACTAGTGAAAAAAAATTTTTTGAATTCAGTTTTGAAGTAGGTGAAAAAATATGCTTAAAAAGAATTGTTGAAAAAATTCTGATGCTGTTGCCAGGATTCTTTGATTATATTAATGAGAAAAATAAATTATGTGCCATGGAGAGCTGAGACTATTCAAGAAACCACTGCAGAGAAGCCAGCCCAGCTTAAGAGGTGCCCAAAGAAGTTGATCCTCAGCTAAATGTATCCTATGACTCCACAGTCGCAAATATGCAGTATAAAGATCCTCATGGAACTTGGCAAGCCACTGAGCCAGACAGGATGAATCACCAGAGATGATTAGATATCTGAACTTTAAAATGCAGCATGCACTGCCTTGCAGCAAATGCTACAGGTCAGTTTTCAACAGAGTTTAGTGCTTCCTCTGCACCCACGCTTTCAAACACAGCCTTCTCCAACTCCTGCTGCTATTTAAATGTAACTTGAAAGAGAAAAAATGTGAGCAATTAATGACTCATCCGACCTATAGCATATCTATATATCCTACACCAAAAACATATATTGCTCTGCTGCTATGTCAAAGACTGGGAATGACTTTTGAACCTTATAAATGGGAAAAACAGCCTTTTAATTTCTATAAACAAAATTAAAATCTCAAAAACAAAATCTTGTCCAACACCGCTATAGAAGTATAATACTGGGAATGCTTTCAATACAAAATTGCCTTTTAAACAGAAACATCAGCTAGTGCGATACTGATTCAACTTGTGCCACTAAATGGCTTTTACATATATTCTTTTGCTCTGACATTGGATACTTTTTCATTTTTAGATTTACATTTAAATATGCCAATAGAGAGTTCTGCAAAAGCCAGGAATTCACAGGGCAGAGCTGGCAGGTACATAGACAATAAATTTTGCTGAAACATATGGGGAGAAAAGACAATGGTTTTGCAGTAATCTGAGTAAAAGAGAAAATTTGCAACCCCAACAAAGACAGAAGCAATTAACTTTGTATGTCTTTATTGCCTTAGTATTCAACAAAAAATAGTTCTCTATTTGGGCCGACTGTCTGTTTCTAAGCAAGTGGAAATCAAACTGAGGTTTTATCAAGGAGCTTAACATTAAGCTTCAGAATTGTGAATGGTATGAGACCATTTACTTGATTACATTTTTATGAACTTGCCTAAGCTTTATAATAATCCTCAAAGGCTAATCTTTCTACTAGCCCACTAGTCACTGATCACATGAGAATTCATTAATCACAAATCACATGTTGATGGAATCCAAATTAAATAACTGGTAAAATTTACTTTATCAAATGTTATGTTACTCTGTGCTTCAGGATCTCATCTATTCCAAGCCAGCCCAATTTTCTCATTCCTCTCAATCTATCCTTTCTTCACATATTAGTTTATTATTTAATACATAAAATATTTATTTCGCAAATCTTTGTTTTGTAATTTTATTCAGATTCTATTTGTTTCTGACCCTCTCTCTTCTTCATACTTCATAACTTAATTTTGGCACATTTAATCAAATGTTGTATTTCTTCTGACATACATATATCATATATTGCTATGGTAACAATAGGGGGAAAAAGGAATACCTATTATATTCACCACCTAGAGTTATGTATAAAATAATAAAGACTAGATAAACATTAATTAATAAATAATCATAATTCTCAGTTCACCTCTTACGTGGCAAAAGTAGGGAATTAATACTACATAAAATTACGGATTTGTTAGGACAGTATATTCAATACTTCTGTTTTAATAGACATAATTTTTTCCTAAAATTAAGATGAAGATGCACTGTTGCAATATCTCACATCTATTGATCTTCTTCAGAAAATAAAACAAATTACGGTCTTTATTTACTGTAAATCTTTCCCATGTATTCTATTATCAGCGCAATGATTGATTCATGACTAACTAAAAAGTCATAACTGCTTTCTGAAGAATAGATTATGTTTCAGAATCAATTGGAAGATCCAATCATGTTCAAAAAGACCTGCACTAGATTACTTGTTTTCTGGATGTCACATCATGTGGCATGTGATAACTTCTAACTTGTTTACTTCTTCAAGAATACCCATTTCACCCACAATATATAGTCTGAGAATTAGTAAAAAAAAAAAAAAAAAAAGGCTTTCGGTATAGGATTCAAGAGATCATTCTCTTTTCATTCTGATTTTGCCATATTTCCTACAGATATGGAAACCACCCTTAATTACTCCAAATTTCTATTTCAAAGAATCCATTTCCTATAGTATTCTCTTTTTAGCCAAAAGGAGTGCAACCTACCCAAATTAGGCAGTTGCAAAAAGGTTCAAAATTCTGATCCTGAATTTCTCTGTTATTATTTAATAAACAAATTATTCCTCTAGCTGAGAACTATATTTTCTGATGAAAATCAGAAAAGGTACTGAAGATATCCTGGGGGTAAAAGGAGCCTTTTTTTTGCTGTAAACTCTGCAACAGATAGTTATAAAAAGCACTATAGAAAAGTTTGTCATCTCTGTTCTGTCATCTCTGTTCTGCAGCAGCTCCTCCTCTGACCCACCAATGACTCATCAACAGTCCCATTCACTTTAATGGGACAACTGGTGATGTGGCAGTGACACAACAAGGTGAGGGACATGGCAGCAGGTGAGTGGATGCCCACTAACAGGCACTGCCATGATGGATCTGATATGACAGGTGCTCTTTAATATTATGTTTAAAAAGTGGCTTAGAAGGTTTCACTTTCATTTTTACTGCTTGACCTTCCTCCTCACACTTAGAGCCTGGCAGTATAGATGCATTTCTCTTCAAACAATCATATAGTGTACATAGATTTGCAAAACAATGGGATAAAGGAATATTTCTGAACTTTGTTTTATGATTTATCTCATGGTTACTTTGAAATTGTGTGAATACATCAATGCACTCCATGTTACCTCAGCTTGCAGAGCCTGGATTCACTGAATGAATTTACTAAAAATGCAAATACTGCAGAATATACAGCCTCATGCTACATAACTAAGCTCCATTTCATGCTGAATAAACTAAATTATTAATGTATCTTAAATAGAAAACTATCTTTAGAAAGATTTTTATTCTAAAAGCATTTTATTAAAATAAATTTGATAAAAATAAAAAAATCCAATTTAAATTTTAAAAAATCAATTTTTTAAATTTATTTTTTAAAAAATCAACGATTTTTATTCACTCTGATTTCGCCCCATTTTACAACCTTTCTTGACACAGTTGTCATGTGAATCACTGCAATTATTAAATTAGCAGCACAGATGCTAAGTAAATCCGGCTTCCCCTCTAACTTTGCTTGTCCCAAGGTTGCAAAAGAGGTTCCTATGACTGTGGGACCCTGCAATGAATATGAGTCAGCTGCCAAGCGTCCGATTTTTGACCATGTGAATGCTGCAATGATCATAAATGTGAAAAAGATAAAAGGTAATTTTTTTATAATGCCATTGTAACTTTGAATGGTCACTAAATGAAGTGTTGTAAGTCAAGGGCAACCTGTACTACACTAACTACAAGGCAAAATGTTTAATAAAGGCTAGCCTTGCTTCAGTATAAATCTGAGAAATCATAAAACCTGAACTTCTATTGTTAAAAACAATAAATTAATATAACAGGATGAGATAAGTCTGCCACAGCAAACAGGAAAGGCAGATCTTTGATTAAACTGAGGAAAAGCCCAATTACCAAAGGAAGAGGAGAATGTAATGGATGTCTCTTCCAGTCATAAAGTGGTTTAATCCAACATGTTTAAAATATTTTGAATCTCTTAACATCAGCTCACGGATATGTACTGAATTGCAAGTCCAATTGGGGAGTAGGAAATCCCTCTGTTTTATTTAACATATATAAAATCATATAAAATATAAAAAAGAAAACTGAATGGGCAGGCAGAACTATACTAGTAACAGCCAAGAAATTGGCAGAAACTCCACAGACATCCTAACCTCAGACATAGGAATAAAGCCAGCCATTCATTGTGTATTTAAAAGCTTTGTTTAGCTGCCCATCTTAAACAACTCTGGGTGGCTCAGAAAAACCTTAATACTAGTAACTATTAAACAAATGAACAAACAAACAAAAACCCCAAGCCTTAATCATCCTGTTAGGATGCCTTGCCTCAAGCCCCAATTACCTTCCTTCTATTTCTTCCACTTTAGTCTATCTTCCCAAAGGCTAAAAAGGATGATGGTCTTGCCAAATTGCTAGAAGGAGAATATTCCATGAGTTCTTAGAGGTTTATGAATTAGGTATATGAAGGAAGAGAACTACAGTTATTTTGGGAGGAAAAATATGTATTTCAGAGGCCAGATACCATATCAGAGAAGATATGACCCATTGGACAATGGATGTTGTTCATTAATGACAATATTTATTATAAGGAACCCAGATCATATCCACTTTGCTTGATTTTACTGGATGAGTAGAAACTATTAGAGACAGATACTCCCTCAAATAATCAGATCTCTCCAGGAAGGGCTTTATAGGTAACAACCAGCATCTTGAATTCTACCTGAAAGTCAGCCAGCAACCAATGCTATTCACAAAGCAGTGATAACATATGGACATTAACATGAAATAGTCATTACTGTCTGCATCCCTGCATTTATGTAGTTGCAAGAAGTTGAATTTAAGAATCCAAAACGGAAATCCTATAAAAGAGGAAGATATTTTGTCACCTATAAAAGATGAGGTGCACTTTGTTTTACAATAAAAAGATTCAGGCTTATTTGGCTCTAGTTTCTGTTAACTAAAAACACACTCCTCCTTTTACACAACCCTAATGTTGTTTTCCAGCTACCTGGGCTGATCATTTTATGTTTTTTCTTCCTTTCCTATCCTATACACCTGCCTTTTTTTCCTTCACCTATGAGAAAGTAAGGTGGGATGGGATAAGAGTAGCTGGTCTTGGAAATATGGAAAGAAAAGCAAGGTGTCCAAGTAATGAAAGCAATTGTCAAGTCAGGATCACCAACTGCTGGAGGCAATAAGCAACTCTGTAATCATTAATAGCCAATTTTTCTTGTTGTCATTCAGGCTGCAGACATAAGTTTGCTTTGGATAAGAGCTAAGAACTAAGATTTTTCTTCATCTCTATAGCACAAAGTAAATGATTATCCAATAACTCTGTCAGTAAATTATATACAGATAATCCTCAACTTATGACCACAATTGAACCCAAAATTTATGTTACGAAGGCAGAAAATTGCTAAGTAAGTTTTGACCTATTTTACAACTTCTTACATTTGTTAAGTGAATGAATTGCTGCAATTGTTAAATTTGTAACATGGTTAAGTGAATTTGGCTTCCCCATTGACTTTGCTGGTCAGGTCACAAAAAGGGACCACATGTCTCTGGGACAGTGCAACCGTCATAAATATGAGTCAGTTGCCAAGTGTCTGAATTATGATCATATGACTATGGAGAAGCTGCAATGACCATAAGTGTGAAAAGCGATCCCTAAGTCACTTTTTTAATGCCATTGTGACCAAATGAACTGTTGTAAGTTGAGAGCTACTTGTATTTACTCAAAAATAAGTCAAATTATATTCAGGGAATCTTAATTTCAGATATATGTATATAGAATCATAGTCATTACCACTGAATTAACATTACGACTGCACTTATATTGTACTAAACCACTGTTTACTGAATAAGCCACAACTGGTTGAATTTCAACAACACACTGAGCCCAAATCAAATGAATATTATAGTTTACCATGCTATGTGAACTAGGCCTGAATGCCCATGTGATGCCAATTAAAATATCATTTTTTGTTCCAATTCTGAAGCTGCAAAGAGTGACCAAGATTCTGTTATAGCTGCCTTCTACTGGCCAGCCAGTTTCAGCTTTCCACTTTAAATATGAACCTACAAGAATGAAATGAACATAAATTATCTCCTTCATTCACAAATGTTCTCAGCAGGTAAGGAATATCCTTACCCATTTTTCAACTCTAGCTTGTGAAGATTTTTTTTGCCCAATAATAAATAAAGTATTTGTCACCATTAGCAGAAATGTGGAAATCTGACCTAAGAAATCCATTTGTCTCCTTTTCAATTCATTTGTACATAAACTGAAGACATTCTCTTGATAGTCTTTTCTATATTTCAGAATTTTTTTAACAATTACTTTCAAGAGATTTTAATTAATGACTTTTCCTGTGGTACATTACTCAGATAGAATTCTTGTGAATAAAGCTAGAGTGTGAGGTGTAAATGTCTTTTTAAATATCAAATCTCTGGACAGGATAAATATGTTTATTATCTGAAAGCTTATAAGAAATTATTGGATCAAGGCAGATCAGAGGAAGATAAAAAGATTTAACAAACTAGTCAAGATATATTAGAGGAATCTGGGAATGCACTATAAATTCAGTAAATAAATATGGTGCCTCTGAAGTTTCAAGACAGGAATAATCTACCACTGAGTAGAAGTGTGTGTTTGTCTGTGTGCGTGCATGCACATATGTACGCACACAAATGTCCTATAAAATTTAGCCTAATACACAATGGGGCAGAAAGACACTTACAGGTTCTGTTACCACAACTTGTTATTTTAGTCTTCTAGATCAGGGGTCGCCAACTTTTTGGGCCTCAGAGATCACCAAACTCATAATTTTAAATCCCAGGGACCACTAACCAGTTCTGTGGGCATGGTCTAATTTGTGGATGTGGCTTGGTGGTCTTGTGACTGGCTGGGCATGGTTTGTATGTAAATATTATATTTATATAAATATAGATACTTTTTTTAAAGAGCAACTTTTACCCAAAATCAGGCAAAGCAGGCAGGCAGATTGAGTTGCTCACAGAATCATTCAGTGATCTATCTACCGTATATACTCGCATATAAGCCAACTTTAGAACGTTTTTTTTCCCCCAAATTTGGGGGTCGGCTTATACGCGAATAAATCTGGCTGCCCGACTTTGCGCGATGAGAGCCAAGACTCTCATCGTGCGAAGCCGCTGCCTGCGAAGGCGATGAGAGTCCTGGCTCTCATTGTGCGAAGTCGGGCAGCCAGATTTATTCGCTTATAACCGACCCTCAAATTTGGGGAAAAAAAAAAAGCGTTCACCATGGTATTTGGGGGTCGGCTTATATGCGAGTTTTTTAAAAAATCCTCATTTTGGGGCAGTTTTTAAAGGGTCGGCTTATATGTGAGATTGGCTTATATGCGAGTATATATGGTATCTGCCATCAGCTAGCTCAGTCTGTCACATAAAATTTGCTTGCCATGAATCTGCACTGAATAACAGAAACTTCAGTCCTATGGGAGGTTCGGCTGTACTTAAAAGCAGAGCCGAAGATCTAAAGACCAGCTAGAAAGCAAGAAACCCAACCATTTCCTGCTTCTTAGCTAATCTAAATGTCACAGCTGATGGTCAGAAAAATAGCAATTTAGCAGGCAAGTTTGCCGAGTAAGGAATGAGTGGGCAGGGAGGGTTCCTGCAGGCCAAGTGGGCAGCGCAGCCTTGTGTTCCTGCACAGCCTGGATTAATTGCTTTGGGGGGTGCTCTAGGGGTGACATTTCTCTGTGGCTGACCAAAATTTTCTCGCGACCCACCGGTTGGCGACCACTGTTCTAAATGACACAGTACAAAGACTACTTTTATAGCAAATTTATAACTTTAGCCCGATGAGTATTGTCCTTATCGTTTTTTAGATATGGTTCCTTTTATGCTATAGCTGTTGATTTCGTAGCCTGACTTTATTTATAATTCAATTAGAACACAATAGAATAAAAGAGTTGGAAGAGACATTGGAGATCTAGTCGAACTCCCTGATCAAGCAGGAACCCAACACCATTTCAGACAAATGATCGTCCAATCTCTTTATACTCTCCACTCCCTATACAATACTGTATTCTTTTAATGCATACAAGTAGTTCTCGATTTACAACAGTTTGTTTAGTGACCGTTCCAAGTTACAACTGCACTGAAAAAAGTGACTAATGACCATTTTTCACACTTTCACAACTGATTCACATTTATGACGGTTGCAATGTCCTGGAGTCATATGTGAGCACCTTCTGACAAGCAAAGTCAATGGGGATTCACTTAAACCAAATTCACTTAACAACCGTGTTACTAATTTAACAACTGCAGTGATGAACCAATGTGGCAAGAAAAGTTGTAAAATGGAGCAAAACTCAGGCGGCAAATTTTTCACTTAGCAACATAAACTTTGGTCTCAATTGTGGTCGTTAAATTGAGGCTCAGAGATTTGCAAGATTCAAGAGCCTGAGCCCAGACGAAGAGAAGGTGAGAATCTGAATTTAAACGCCAGCACTTTAACCAATCCATCATTTATAGCAGAAAACACACAGCAACGTTGAGGGAGCTCGGTTCTTCGCTGGTTCCGCCAAAACGAGACAGAACACGTTCCGAGAGACGTTCTTCTAGTCGGCAGTGCGACCACCAAAAAGGCCCCTGCGCACGTATAAAATGATTTCGCTGTATAAGACGGAAGGAGAAGCAATGGGAAAATGAAAGTGTTACGAATGAAATACGACTTTTAGAACTCCCATGCAATGTCATGAACAGTTTTTTTTTTTTTTGTTTGTTTGTTTCGCGGGGAGGGACTTGCTAACGAAAATCAGGCACAATTCAATACAGAAAACTTGCAGGGGCGGAAGGCGGGCGAGGGCATCGGCTTGCAGCAATTGCAACGTCTGGGAGTTTGGGAAAAGAGGACCAAGCCAAAAAAAAAAAGAAAAAGAAAGAAAGAAAGAAAGAAAGAAAGAAAGAAAGAAAGAAAGAAA
>BLBF01000044.1:5270525-5318369 GCA_015471245.1 Laticauda colubrina
AGAAAGAAAGAAAGAAAGAAAGAAAGAAAGAAAGAAAGAAAGAAAGAGCAAAACCCCTAGAAACAAGCAGAAAGCGGGCCGATTCTCGGACGCTGTGCACTTCCCTTCGTATTTTAAACTCCTCCTCCTCCCGGGGGGGGGGGGGGGAAGGCGAATTCGTAAACGCAAGAAGCGGTCCGGCATTCCGGACCGAAGTTAAACCGGACAGTGGAAAAGAATCTCGGTGGACAGTTAAGCGAGGTAGAAGACAAACCGGGAGGCTGAAATAAATAAATAAAAATAAAAATAAAAAAGACTGTCTGAAGAAGCCGCGGCGCTCCTCTCTCTCCACTCAGCAGAAACAGAGATCCGCCATTATCAGCCCTTTGAAAGGCGAGTGCGGGCGGCGCGGAGCAGAAACCCACCTGTCGGGAGGGGCGGGGGGAAGAGAAGGAGAAAGAGAACCCGGGCGACCACCTGCAGCCTCCTCCGCAGTTCAGCCTGAGACTGTGAAGAAAGTGAACGCTACGGAGAGGGGAAGAAGGCAACCGGTCTACGGCCCCGCCTCGCCCGCCGTGCAATCACATCCTCCCATTTAGCCTGAAATCCCGCCTCTTGCGGCTGCTCCCGCGCGGGGGAAGCTGAAGAAGAAAGAAGGCCTTTAAGAGACCAATCGCCAAATCTTCCTCAGGAAGCCGGGCGACCATTCGCTTCTGAGAGGACTTACATCACCGCCTTGGCGTGCTCTCCCCTCCAGTCCTTCCATACCCGCCTCTTTTCAGACCGGTGGCTGGCACTGCTCGTGATTTCTTTTAAGTCATTCGGGATATAGAGAAATGCTAGCCTGTCTCCTGGTTTTCTTTTTTGTACATTTTGGTCTTCCTCCTCCTCCTTCATAGACGGAAGTGAAAATTGATAGTACACATTTAATGGAGAATATTAAGATGGCGTGACGTGTCTATAATATCTGTGTTAGAAATATTCACGCAATAGTTTTCTGTGTCATAGACCCTGAAAGAGGAAGCTAAATGAAACAAAATAAGAGTATTGACACTTTGGGAATTTAATATTGGAAAAAATTAAAAAATACCAAGGGTAAGTAAACAAATAGATCATGTAACAATCGATTCAGAGTTCTCACCTGATGATCAGGCCCAGATTATATTTTGGACACATTACATGAAGATTACTTTCTTGAGAAGTCCATTATGCTGGGGACAAAGGAAAGAAAAAGAAGAATAAGACAATCAGAAGTGAAAGTCAATGACAGCAATGATAGGTGTGCTGTTAGAAGGTCTGATGGGGCAAATTAGGGGCAGATTCAACCTGTGAGGTTGCTAAAAGTCAATGCAGACTTGATAGGAAATAATCAAGAGTTTACCTAGTTGTGATCTGTCAATGTGCTCCTATTACAAAGTATCCTATAAAGAAAACCACTCTTCTCCACATTGGTAACTGGTGTTAAAAACATCAACGAATTATAGAACTGCAAGCAGGAATGTTTATTGTCATTGCACACCATACAACAAAATTAAATACCATCTTCAGTGTACGTTGTGGAAAGGGAACTTCATGAAGACAGTAGTGTCACAAAAACAGGAAAAACCCAAGGGAAACATCAGGTCAGCCATAAAACAAACTTACATAGGAAAAGGAATCAAATAAAAAAGATATTAAAGAATCCCTATAGACAAAAGCCTAAGTAATTAAGAAAACTACACAAATAAGAAAAGGAAACAAAAAGATAATTTAGAAACCCCTTACAAACACAGGACATACCAAATAAGCAAAACAAACAGATAAAAGACACAAAATATAAATTACAAAAGGGACAGACAGGAGACTGCCAAAGAACAAATATGAAAAACTATCTTAAAGCTAAAAGAGATTAGAGAAAACCAATAATACAATCTGGCCACCCCGCGGAGTTTGCCTTTCGCACTCCGTGGAGTTTGCCCTCTGGCGGGAATAAAGACAAACTCAAACAGGATTTGAAACATTAAGCACAAATACAAACATTCACACAAAATCAACTTACCATAAGAAGCTAGCCCAGAAATGCAGACTTGGTGTTCTCCGCCTTTCTGAAAAATAAACAGATCCAGCTTTCAAGCAGTTGTCTGTATCCTTGTGCTGGAGCTCTCCCAGCAGGAAAATTGAATCCTCGAAAGAAAGGCATTTTGACACCTTTCAACAACATTATGACTGAAAATTAACACAAACACACATCCTTCACATTCTATACATTGAATTGAAAACCCGTGATATTGCATTAATATTGCACTATACAGTAGAATTCAATAGAGTTACTGCCCTGGGATAAAAGCTGTTTTTCAGCCTATTTGACCTTGTACCGTCTGCCAGATGGTAATAGTTCAAAAAACAGAAGGGTGCTCAGGATGAGATGGATCTTTGAGAATGTTTTGAATGGAGCAATTCTGTCTGCAAGACTCAAGTCTATCATTCATCTGCTTCCTATGCCCCAAGCTGTCATAACTTCTAAGATTTTTTTTCAAGATACTCTAATGAAGGTCTCTGATGAATTTCATGTATCTGGATAGCATTCACTTATTTTGGCTATCTCACATTTTTCTTAGAAAAATGTTAGAATTAATATTAAGGTTATTGATTGATGATTGGTAATGATCTCTGCAAATTGTACCCACAACTCTCACTCTCCAGAGTCTTAAATCATGGTGACCAGAATTGAATGCAGTATTCCAAGTAAGGTCTTATTATGGTTTTGTAAAGAATGTCACCTGATCTTTATTTTATCCCTCTTAGAATCCAATCCAGCCTAAAATTGCACTGACTTTTTTGGTTGCTACCGACATTGTTGGCTCATATTTAAGTGACTATCCATCAGAATTACTGGCATTAAGCCAAGTTTTTCCTACTCTACTATACACTTGTCTTGTCTAAGGGTAAAACTTTAGCTTTATTTACATTAAATTTCATTTTGTTAGATAGGGCCCAGTGTTCAAGTCTTTCAAGATCTTCTGACTTTATCTTCTGACATGTTGGCTATTCCTGTCAGTTAGTGTCATCTGCAAATTTGTCCCCTTCTATTCCCTCTTCTAGATCATTTATGAAGATGATCTAAGTATAGTATATAAAATCATACATTGCAATGTCCTACCTGTCAATGAATACTTCAGCTTCAACCATAACAATACAAAAGCAAACAACAGATACAAACTCAAGGTTAATCGCACCAAACTTGATTGCAGGAAATACAACTTCAGCAACAGAGTGGTCAATGTCCTGATTACTCTACCTGACTCTGTGGTTTTTGTTTTGTTCGGAAAACACACGAGGTAGACCGGGTTCCAACAACAAATACTTTATTCTTCAACTAGTTAGTAAATAGGAACACTTGGCTGAAGCTGAGGCCAGCCTTTTATACAGGCTGGCTTGCCTGCTTGCAGCCAATGGCAGTTGTTTAGATTTGCCGCCTTTTAGCAGCTCTTTGGATTGGTTCCTAGTGAACCAATCCAATGTTCATTTTATTGACCAATCAGGTTTGTAGATTTGGAGTCACCCACTTTACATATAGAACACCCCTCCCCCCTTAGTTCAGTCCTACGTGGTGACGTAGTCTCGCAGGTAGGCGGTGCTTTTCCGGACTCGACTTGACTTGCGCGGTTCATTCTTAGTGCAGACTTCGACCGGTTCGGATGGGGCTGCTGTGTCGTCCGTCCTTCTCCCTGGAACCGTCTGGAAGGGTGAGTCAGCCATTTTACCGCCGCCTGAGTTTCTTAGGCTGACGGTTTTGCCGCTCCCTCCCGTTTCCTCTGGGCAGGTCGAGCTGGCTTGGCTGGCCCCTTCCGATGGGCTCTTCACGCAAGTCTCTCCAAACAGTGAGTCTTTTATTTGCTCTTTTTGTTCGTATGTTTCATTGGGTTTGGTTTTAAACAGTTCTTTATTTATTTCTCGCCTTTCCCCCCGCACCTTGGTTTGCAATTCGCCGATTTTTTCGGTGAATGTTTGTAAGTCTGTGGTTCTCTCTATAATTCGAGATCGAAGCTGGTCTATGTGCCGCTTCCATTCCCTGCCATCGTCTAATTTTAATCGGTAGGATTTGGGGCCTGTAATTTGGATAATCTGTCCTGGTAGCCATACCGGGTCCCCGGTGAAGTTTTTAGCGTATACCAAATCGCCTATTTCGAATTGTCTGAACCGTGTAGAGGAGTCAGGGGGGTTTTCTGGGGTAAAATTTGGGTGTAATCTATCAAGGTGAGATCTTAATTTTCGCTCCATAAGTAATTCTGCTGGGGACTTATTGGTTATGGTACTGGGCGTTATGTGCTGGAGTGTGAGCAAACGGTTTACTTTCTGTTGGACATCTCCAGCGTCCATTCGTTCCAAACCTTCTTTAGTAAACCGGACCATTCTCTCAGCCCTGCCGTTCGCAGCCGGGTGAGCCGGCGCGGTTAGGGCATGTCTTATACCTAGGGAGGCTAGGTATTGCTCAAATGGTATGCTGGTTAGCTGTGGCCCGTTATCTGAGACAAGAACGTCCGGTATGCCATGGGTGGCAAAAAGGTTGTCCAGCTTTTTAATTACAGTTTCTGTTGTCGTTGATGGCATAACTTTTACTTCAAGCCAATTTAAATAGGCATCAACGACAATCAGAAAGATATGCCCCTTGGTAGGACCCGCGAAATCAATGCGTATTCTTGACCAAGGTCCCCGAGGGGTTTCCCAGTCCTTAACGGGTGCTTTTGGTGGGGATGGTCTAATTGCCTGGCATTTGTGGCATGAGCTTACCCAATACTCTATGTCCTTATCAATACCCGGCCACCAAACATAACTTCTGGCAAGGCTTTTCATCTTAACCATTCCCGGGTGCCCTTCATGTAACAACTTAAGTACCCTGGGCTGTAATTTGGCAGGGATTACTACCCGATCACCCCACAACAAACACCCCTTTTGGATTGAAAGTTCAGTCTGTCTGGACCGGAAAGGTTTAAAGTTTTCAGTTTTTTGATTCTCCGGCCAGCCTTTACCTACCCAGCTAAGAACGCGGGCAGTCAATGAGTCTTTTGCGGTGGCTCTGGCGACATCATACGCTGATATGGGTAGATCGGGGCAAGTCTCGATTTGTAGCGTTGTCATCGCTGGTGCCGGGTCTTCATCGGTTGCTGGTAAGGGTGCTCTGCTCAAAGCGTCCGCATGGGAAATTTGTTTCCCTGGCCAATGTGTCAGAGTGTAGGAATAAGCTGCTAGGAACTCTGACCATCTCGTCATTTTTGGGGACAGTATATTAGGTGTTGGCTTGTTTCCCGCCAAAATCCCCATTAGCGGTTTGTGGTCTGTTATGATTTGAAAAGTCCGCCCATATAAGTATTCGTGGAAGCGTTTTACTCCAGCGACAATTGCTAGAGCTTCCCTGTCCAATTGGCTGTAATTCCGCTCGGTTTTTGATAGAGTCCTAGAGTAATATGCGACGGGTGCTTCTCTGCCATCAGGTAGTTGGTGGCTCAGGATGGCACCTACTCCATATGGTGAGGCGTCGCAGGTCACTGTTAATGGCAGAGTGTTGCTAAATTGGATGAGAACGTTTGTTGATGTTAGCAAGCTTTTAATATTTTGGAAGGCTTTTTTTTCTTTGTAACCCTAAGTCCAAGTTGCCTTTTTGTCTAGCAGACGGTGTAACGGTTCTGCTATAGTGGCTTTGTTTGGCAGGAACACGTTATAAAAATTAATTAATCCTAAGAATGCTTGTAGTTCGGTTTTATTTCTTGGTTCAGGAGCGTCTTTGATTGCTTTAACTTTTTTGTCTGTGGGGTGGATACCCTCTCCGTCTATTGAGTAGCCCAGGAATTCGACACTGTTCTTAATTAAACAGCACTTTTCTCTATTTACCTTGAGACCAGATTCCCTAAACTTAGTTAATACTTCTTTGAGTCTGTTCCTTAATTGAGTTTCATCTCTGGCCGAGATTAGGACGTCGTCAAAATAGGGAACGACTCCTTGTATGCCATTTAGAAGGCGTTCCATCAGACTCTGGAAGACGCCAGGGGCCACGCTTACTCCAAATTGGAGCCGGTGACATTTGAATGCGCCCTTATGGGTGACTATAGTCTGTGCTTCTGCTGTTTCTGGGTCCACTGGGAGTTGTTGATAGGCTTGTGCCAAGTTGAGTTTGGCGAAAACTTTGCCTTTTCCCAGGGAATGAAGCAAATGCTGGACTACTGGCACCGGGTATGCGCTTGGTTGTAATGCGTGGTTCAGGGTAGCCTTATAGTCACCACAGATTCTGATGGACCCGTCAGGTTTAATGGGTGTGACAATAGGCGTTTCCCACTTGGCATGGTCCACAGGTTCTAACACCCCTTGGGCTATTAATTTGTCCAGCTGTTCCTCTATTTTTGCCTTTAGTGCAAAAGGAACTCGCCTGGCTTTTATTCTTCATGGGGCTATTTGGGGGTTTAGATTGAAAGAAATGGGATTTCCCCGATACTTGCCAAGTGAGCCGTCAAAAACGTCCTGGAATTCTCGGATGAGGTCGTCTTCCCAGCCGGTTGTAGTCACTCGATCGACCCCGGTCATCCCGATGCCCAATGGCGCGAACCATTCGATGCCCAGGAGGCTTGGTCTGTCTTGGTCGACTATAGTCAGCGGAAGCACCTTGACGTGATGTTTGTAGGCGACTCGGAATTGTCCCATGCCTACCACAGGGATTTGGTTTCCCTGATAGTCTTTGAGGGTTAGGTGCTGCTTCTTCAATTCTTTGGGTTTGATACCTGGGACTAGCTGTTTTATTGTGTCCCACGATACCATGGAGAGGAAGGACCCCGAGTCCACTTCCATCTTGCAGTGTTTTCCTTCGATTTTCACGATGACTTTAATTTTTTTTCCACTTTCCGTCTGAGTGCTCTGTATAATGACAGTTTGGTGTGTATTGGCTCGCTTCTCTTGTTGCCACTTTCTCTCGGCTCGTTTAGGCTCGGCTCGTGTTGGGGAATTTCTGCGTCTCGTCGGGCTGTAGTATTTTTTGTTCCTGCAGACCTTCTCGATGTGCCCTCGTTTTTTGCAATGCCGGCAGATGGCATCGAGAAATCTGCATTCGGCTCGGGGATGGTTCCCTCCGCAGCCAGCGCATTCCCGCCAATTTCTCCTTTCGCGCTCTTTTTTGTTCGTGAGCAAACGGTGGACCTCGTCGTCCTCTTCGCTCGATTCAATTGTTTTGCCCGACACTTCGTAGTGGGTTGTGGTGGCAGGGTGCTTTCTGTCTTTGGTTGGTGTTTCTTCGCTGTGTGTGTTCATCTTTTTAATGACTACGGCAGATTTTTTCGCGGCTTCAGCGGCTGTGGCTTCCGCGATGGCTTCGGTAACGGTGATGTTGGGTTTGTTGAGCAATTTACTCTGTGCGGTCGAGTCTCTCAGGCCCAGCACCACGCGATCCCTCATTGCCTCGTCTATGTTCAAAAATTCACACTCACCCCCTATTTGTCTGAGGGCAGCGATGAAATCGGCGACGGTCTCTCCCTCTCTCTGGTCTCTGCGGTAAAATTCGTGTCGCTTTATTAAGTTAGACACCATCGGAGCGTAGTGTGCTTTGAGGAGTCTTTGCAATTCTGTCCACGTTAGTTGTTTAACGTCCCGGGGCTTCGCAAGGGCCTTTGCCATCTTAAAAACTGTTGGCCCGCGGTGCGTCAGGAACACAGCTCTCTTGCGTTGCTCTGAAATGCCTTCCATTTCATTGCTCTCCAAATACATTTGGAAGCGATCAGCATAGGAATCCCAATCCTCTTCGTTGGGATTGAAGGGTGCGGGCGGTGCGTTGTTTCCGTTCAGGACGATCCCACCTTCGTCGCCAGTGTTTTGTTCGGAAAACACAAGAGGTAGACCGGGTTCCAACAACAAATACTTTATTCTTCAACTAGTTAGTAAATAGGAACCACTTGGCTGAAGCCGAGGCCAGCCTTTTATACAGGCTGGCTTGCCTGCTTGCAGCCAATGGCAGTTGTTTAGATTTGCCGCCTTTTAGCAGCTCTTTGGATTGGTTCCTAGTGAACCAATCCAATGTTCATTTTATTGACCAATCAGGTTTGTAGATTTGGAGTCACCCACTTTACATATAGAACAGTTTTTTTTCCCCAAACCCTAAAAACTTTAACCTTAGACTGTCTGCTATTGACCTCACTCCTTTCCTACGAGGTCTGTAGGGGTCGTGCATAAGCACACCAGCGTGTCTACCGTCCCTGTCCTATTGTTTCTTTTTATTTTTCTTATATGTATCCATTTCATGTATTCATAACTATGTTTATACTTATACCTGTTATCTTATAATTGCTTGACAAATAAACAAATAAATAAATAAAAAGATGCTGAAGAGTATTGGGCCCAAAACGGAACCTTGGGGTACCCCATTGCTTTTTTCCTCCATTTAGATGTAGTTTAATTGAGGACTACATGTTGAGTACAATTTGTCAGCTAATTTCAAATCCATCTAGTGGTGTCCCACATTTTGTTAGTTTGCCAAGAAGTAGGTTATGGTCCACTTTATCAGATGCTTTACTGAAATTTAGTAAGTACTATGTCCACTGCATTTCATTGATCCACTAATGTAATCATTTTATCAAAGAATGAAATAAGATTTGTTTGGCATTATCTGTTTTTGATGAACCCCTGTTGCTACTGGTTTTAACTTTGTTGTTTTAAGTGTTTGCAAATTTGTTGCTTGATTATCTTTATCAAGATCTTTCCAAAGCTGCCTGAATCACAACAAGGGTATTGCACCAACATTTGCAGCAGGCAAAAGCTTTTCAATTATAAGTTTTTTTTTTAATACTAGTGGTGGCAAAAAAGGAATGAATGGTCCTTGGTTCTCTTTGGTTGTTTTCTTGCAGACTTTTTATTACCCAAACTAGGTTATTTAAGATGTCTCACATTTTCTTCCTTTATATAGTAAAAGTCAAGCCCGATAGGCTAATTACAGTGTCTTTCATTAATATATTTTACTGTACATAGGATTGTTCAAAAATCATGGGTCAAACAAGTTACGGCATGTTTTGAAAAAAATGACAGCCAATTTGAACATTTAATGTAATTTATATAATAATTTGTTGGGGGGGGGAAACTAATTTACGTTACACCTTTTGTATGCAACACACAATAACATCTGTATTGTTTGATATTTTATTTGGAAGGCAGTAGAAATATTTGTTCCTTCATTCCATTGTTTAATTACTTCAGCCTTGCACTAACTAGTGGTTCTCAAACATCTTGATCTCAGGACTCCTTTACATTCATAAGAATGATTGTGGACCTCAAGAGCTTGGGTTATGTAATACAGCATATCATACATGGACTTGCATCATACATTAACCTCTCAGCTAGATTAATAAAACATGGTAAAATATAAATGTTAAAAAAGATCTGTGTTCAAATATCAATATCTAGGCTATCTAACCATGGAAGCACAACACTGTTATATTAAAAAAATCAGATATTGGTCCAATATAATGCCTCAACTTACAGCCGGTCACAGTGTGATCTGCAGTTTGATGTGGGACCCAGCAATCACACTAAGGAGACAATACTATGCCTCATTTATACAGAGTCCTGGCAGATACCATGTGAGGTGCAAAATCTATTCAGGATTGTCCATTACTAACATGGTACTTCAAAGCCTAGCACCTTTTTTGTGGGGTCATTTGTATGTCTGCCTATGTTTGCACATTCAGCAACCATTTGGCTTTCCTTTGGGAATCTGTTAAAATTGTTGATGTTGTGCAAGTGCCAGTAAGGTCTTCCATTTGAGTCTTCTAGCAAATAAATGAGGGATTGGCATGAATTGGTAGAAATGAATTTTTCATAATTTTTCTGTATTCTCTCACTAGTGCATCTTGCCTTTGTAAAGCTTGTCTGCTATATGGCTCAGAAAAGGAAGCCAGCAAGTTGGAGTGGTTTTAATATATCTACTTATAATCTCAAGGTGTCATTGAGTCCGTCGTCTACCTTACTAGTATGGCAGCTATTGAGCCACATAGGGACACAGTATTCTGTTGTGGAGTAGACTAACCCTTGTAGCTGATGACCTTGAGGGTAGCAGTTGAAGTTCCTCAATTAGTTCCACAAAATTGTTGTATGTTGTTCCTAGTATTTATTTTAGTTGTCCTATTCTCTAGATGTATCTTATAGGAAAGAATCCAGTCAATGTTTCTCCAAGGTACCTTGAATGGGATTATAGGGGAATGAGATGTTTAAATAGACCTTCAGGGCTTCATGTGCTAGTTTGTTGTTAAAGTGGAAGCATGTCATCATTTTGCTGGTGCTAGGAGTGAGCCTCCAGTCAGTGAAAAATTTTCCTTTTTTTTTTCTTCTTGTATTGCTATGGCCAAAGCATCAGCTTATCCAAATTTGAGGCCCCATGTCACTAGCATATCTGATATGTGTTAAGTTGAATAATGTAGGTGCCATTAAAAAGCTTTTGGGGAGACCATTGTTTAATCACCTTATCTTACTTAATGTTGTCCCCCATTATCTGAAAGGATTTATCACTCATCATATTATTAGTTAGTCACCAGAGATTTTTGCAGGGGATAATATGGCACAGTTTGTATATCAACCTGTCCTTCCAAACTAAGTCATCTGCCTCAATTAGGTCTACGAATACAGCCATGATTTTGTGACCTCACTGGAATCCTGCTTCAATATAGCCTGTTACACTTAGCACCTGGTCTACACAGTTCCCGTCTTGTCAGAAGCCGGTTTCTTCCACAGGCAGATGTTCATCTATTATGGGACCTATCCTGTTTATAATGAATCTTCAGGAGTTTGTAGCAGGAGTTCAAAAGAATGATTGGGTGGTAACTTCCAATTCTGTTTTGTAGTTTGCCAGGTTTTAGAAATGATGTTTACCTTTTTGGAATTCTGGTGGGAGGCAGCTATTGAAAACTACATCTGAGAGAAATTTACCAATCCACCTCTGAGTTTATCAGGATTTCTGCATGAATGCCATTGAAGTCTAGTGCTTTACCACATTTCCGATGACCAAAGACAGTGTCAATTTCCTTTATAGAGAAGGGGCAAAATGAAAAGCTGAAAGTGCTTACTTGATGAGAGTGGGGTGTCTCTTCACCCTTGGAGCTTTAGAGAGAGGTGCAACTCAAGGAGCTATTTAGACAGAAGTTATATTGGGTGTTTGCCATGTGAGTTGTCTTGCTTCACCCAATTTCCTGAATAGGTTTCAAGCTTTCTTGCTAGATTTGAAATTTAGTGATTCTGTGTATTGTTCTCATTTCTTATGTCGAACTACATTCAAGCTGTGTAAGAGATCGTTGGCAATTTCCAGATCACCACTCTGTAGGAAGGTCTGGTAGAGTCTTTCAGTTTCTTCATTCCATCCTTGGATGTACTCTTTTATGAATCCTTACGGTCTATGTCTTTTTGCTGAGGTTATTATTGCTTTCACAAATCTATGATAGTGCTGACTACTTGATGTAATCCACTGTATCGTTTTATCAAGATTTTCAGCAAAATCAGACCAACTGACTTTTTAAAAAGTTCAATCTGGGTGTATGGGTAGAGTGAATTAGGGGAATTTGGAGTACAACTTCTAACAAGATAGGCTGTGTGGGAATATATCATTACTTTCTTTTTTATGGGGACTGGCTGCAAGTTTGGATCTTCTATGATGAAGCACAAGTCTGGATTGTTTTTGTAATTCCATGTTAACTATTTAAATGTGTTTTTCGGATTGAAAATCAGCTGGACTTTTTTTGCTGCAGTTTGGGCCTTCTTGTTGGGCAATAGTTCACTGTTGTCATCAGTGAAACAGTATTTCCAATTAACATGATGGCTATTGAAGTTGCTTGCATAGATTGTTGAATGTGGCTTGATTTCAGGACGTGCTATGGCCATGTTGCTACAGGTGGTTTATAGATATTCACTATTGTTAGATCACCTAGTTTGGAAATTACTTTATGTGCATTGTTTGTAGAGACTGACAACAAGGAAGCATTTTCTTGTAGCAGCACCATAGCTGTGGTGGTAGGTGGCTACCAACAGGTCATAATCATGAATCTTGCCTCTGCAGTTGTTGTTCTTTGTTTTCTATGCACATTTCTTGGAAGATAGCCTTATGTTACTGTCCAATAAAAGTTTGGAAACATATTGGCTCTTAGATCTGCTGAATCCCTCAACATTGATTTAGCAAATTCAAATAATATTCCCAATCTCTTGTCATTTGGGCCTGAAAAGGTTGGGTTTTTTTGTACTCATTTTTGTTGCCATGTATTTTGAGAGCCAGGAAAGTTTATAGCATAGTGGCTATCAGCAAATGAACAGCACATGTTAACTAGTTCCTTAAGAAGGCAATTACAGAATGAAGACAAACAAGACTGAGAAAAAGTACTGGAAGCCCCACATCACCCAAAAGTAGCCAATAAGCACCAGAATTTCCTAAAGGATATGGAGAAGTGTAAGAGATTTACTATCCATGACTGTGATTAGATGTTGATTTGAGAGGGAAAAACTACTTTAAAATCAGTACAACCAGGGACAACCTAAACCTGTTTCAGTCAAGATCTACAGATAAGATTAAGGCCATACAAGACTTGGCAACATCAGTAGGGAAAAAAAGATGCTGCTAAGGCTTTGATACAGTGTGACAATTTAATGATTAGTTCACAAGCTGATAAAGAATCAGATTGTAGGGTAAACAGCTGCAAAATTTTCCATTCTGGTATCTGCAAAAAAAGGTGTGCCTCCATTGCAGTTCACAGAGAAGTCATTGAGTAACTTACTCCCCTGAGATATTTTAGAGAATAAATTAATTCTGCATGAGTAATAAATTATTTGCTAAAATTCCAGTAAACCTGTTGCTTTCTGCTTAATAAATCATGCTCTATAAGAAACTTACTTGAAAGAGTTACTTTCAGTTTGAAACAGTTGACAGAAGCTTAACAGGTTAGAGGCAAGTGGGGAAAGGCCGATTGAGAAAAAAAATACAAAAACATGCAAACAAACAAACAAAACCACTATTCAATTCTTAAAATAAATCAAGGACATTAAGACACAGAACCAATCTTACACCAGCCAAAGCATTATTATGGAGCCTTCCACTTTGAAGGGCATCTGATGGGCAGCTACCTTCTATTGTCAGCATTGCATTACAACTCTACCCGTTTTATGCATATATACAACATTTTGATGCACATACAAAGGAGGAAGGCTTATATGTGCTGCTACATCATTATTTTAGACATTCTGCCCATGCACCTACCACCAAGATGCTGCAGTCTATTCTACCTGCAGGCTCCCTGGAGCTCTCAGCTAACACATTTCAGACCTAGACTGTTTCTCAACAGATTTTCTTATTTCAGTTGTTATAATAATACATTAAGACAACCAAGTGTTTACAGAATGTCACACAATAATGCATCTTATGCATTATTTAATTACTTATTTAATAACTTATACAGTTATTAAACATAAGAACAAAGAAAAATGAAGACCCTTGCTCTTAGGGGGAAAAGTGAAACTGAGCCTAGTATTATATGCAAATATGTTAAGTATATGCAAATCTGCATGAATAACACATATACACATTCATTAAATCTAGCTGCAACTTCTCTTAGCCTTCATTTTAGGAAAGGTTAAACGTAATCTACAATGACACTGTATAGTTTGTAACTCAGACTGTTATATGAACCCAAGCAATTGAGATAATTTAATAAACAGTTCATTAACTATGGGCTAATGTACTATTGAAAGATAGTAATAAAGTTCTAAAGATACAGTCTCCTGGGTTGAACTTGACTCTCGTTGACTCAGTTTTCTTGACAATAATACAAAAGTACTTTGCCATTGCCTTCTTCCAGCATCTTTTTCAACTTTCCAAGCTATCCTACAATCCTAGGTTTCCCTGGAGGAATCATTCAAGCACAAATTTCTATGAAGAGTTTCAGTCATCCAGATCATGGTTGTCCCAAAGATTATTTTTTCAAGAGGCACCTGGACTTTCTGATTTTTCTTTGAAGACATTTCGCTTCTCATGCAAGAAGTTTCTTCAGCTCTAACTGGATGGTGGGGAATGGAAGGATTCCTAGACTCCTTCACAGGAATTCCACCGGTTCACTGGTATAAGTATGTGGATGATTCTTGGTCAAGATCAAAACACAGAAATTGGAAGCATTCACCAAACATATCAACTCTGTAGACAGATATTCAAATTCACATGGAAATATGTTTTTTTTTCATGTTTTATTTATTTGTATAACATTTAAAAATTCAGTTTCAATCAAACAGTGTGTTGTCTGGGTACAATTGTTTTTAAGCAATCATAATTAAAATGTTTACAATAGCATTCAACACAGTAACATTGATACTATAATAACAATAATATTTAGCTTGTCTATTTTAACAAATTTCCATTTTAACATTTATCCTTTTTATGTCCCTACATTTCTAACTTCTGTTTTTATTGTCTAACCATTGATAAAATAAGTCCCATGTCAAAAAGTATTCAATTTCTTATTTGTCCTTGATAGTGTTAGTCTATTCATTTCTGCACATTCTAATATTTTCTTCATTATACTCTCACCTGTCGGGATCTCATCACACTTCCATTGTTGAGCATATACAATTCTAGCTACAGTTAATAAATGTAAAATCAAGTATATAGTCTGTTTATCATATTTTTCTGGCAGAATGCCCAATAAAAATATTTCTGGTTTCATATCTATATGCTGTTTTATCATTTTTTCCATCCAAGTATGTATTTTTGTCCAATATTTTTTGGCTTTTGGACATGTCCACTACATATGGTAATATGAACCAGGCATTTGATTGCATTTCCAACATTTAGCAGATCTATCCTTATATGTTTTTGCCATTCTCGGTCCAAAATGCCATCTACAGAACATTGTGCAAATTTTCTTTATGTGCAGTTGACAGTCAATTTAACATTTCTATCCCATAATTTCTGCCATTTATCTAATTCTATTTCATATAAACAGTGGTGTCCCCCAAGGGAGCATTTTAGGACTCACACTCTTTACACTCTATATAAATTATCCTTGTGATCACCCTATAAGTAACTGTGTTCTCTTCACTGATGATGTAAAACTATTCAACACCACCGACAATGCTACCGTCCTTCAAAGCGTCCTTGATTATGTGTCTGAATGGTCAAACATTTGGCAACTCTAAATCTCGACCGACAAATGCTCTGTCCTACACATTAGTAAAAAAAATCAATACATCAAATACAAACTAGGTGGATATGACTTCATTGATGACCCTCACTCTGTCAAAGACCTTGGAGTTCTCATATTGAATGACCTGAGTGCCAGAGATCACTGCAACAACATTGCAAAAAAGGCTTTAAGAGTTGTAAATCTGATCTTACAAAGCTATTCCTCTGGTAATACTGATTTGCAGACTAGGGCATACATAACCTTTGCTAGACCAATACTTGAATACAGCTCCACTGTCTAGAATCCGCACTGCATATCAGACATTAATACAATTGAGCGAGTCCAGAAGTATTTTACAAGAAGCGTACTACACGCCTCTGTTCGCAACAGAATACCCTACATCACCAGACTTGAGATTCTAGGCTTAGACAACCTTGAACTACGCCAGCCAAAGTTGGACTTAAGCATAGTACATAAAATCATATGTTACAATGTCTTACCAGTTAATGAATATTTCAGCTTTAACCACAATAACACAAGAGCACACAGCAGATATAAACTAAATGTAAAGCAATCCAAACTTGATTGCAGGAAATATGATTTCAGCAGCAGAGCGGTCAATGACTGGAACTCACTATCTGATTCTGTTGTCACATGCTCAAACCCCCACTTCTTTACTCTCAAACTAACCTCTATCGACCTAACCCCATTCTTAAGAGGTCTGTTAGGGGTGTGCATAAGTGCACAATCGTGCCTATTGTTCCTGTCCTATTGTCCCCAATTATTAGTTCCTATTTTATGTATTTAAACTTATGTTTTTTCTTATTTCTATTATATTGTAAGCATTTGACAAAATAAATAAATAAATAAAATATCCAAAATTTTTAGCCAAAACAATCATTGTCTCCTTTACCTGCTCACTTTCAAGTTTAATACTTAAAAAGTAACAATATATTTTCTTCATCAGCTTTTCATCTGCTCCAGTTAATGTCTGGTCCGATTCTGTTAATTCTTTATTAAAACCATACATTTGAGCATCTTTCTCATATTGAGATTTTATCTGCATTTGTGGCCACCATGCAATATCCATTCCTTGACTACAAAGTTGCTGCTTGGTTTTTAATTCCCCTTTTTCATTCAAAATATCTTTATATCTTACAATTGTTTCCATATTAATAAAATTAGGATGTATCAATGCTTCCATTCTGGAAAGCCAGACTGGTATTTTCAAGTAGTGTTGTTCTTTAATTTTAAGCTATACTGATAACAATGCATTTCTAACATACTGTCTTTGAAAGTAACTATGTATTTTATTCTTCCCATACCATAAAAAGGCATGCTAATTGAATGTCATGTCCTTCTAAAGTTAACAGTCTTTTATGCCTCAAATTGATCCATTCTTTCACCCATAAGAACCGAGCCTTGGTAGTACAATTCCTAATCTGGCAGTCCAAAGCCCCTTATTTTTTTTTAGTCTTGCAGCATTTTCAAACCTATTCTTGCTTTTTTCCGTAATCAAATATATCTTAATATGTTTTATTTAGTTCTTCAAAATATTTTCCCCCAATTTTATTGGAATTGTTTGGAATAAATATAATAGTCTTGGTAAAGCCCATGTCACACTGAACCAACAGATGCAAAGAGGATGTAAAACGGACAAAAAACCTTGCCATCCGTTGGTTAACGCGATGTATCCGTTCTTGACTCACTGCCTCCGTTTTGCTTCCTCTCTATCCGTCCAGCATCCGTTTATGGACGTTTCATCCTCTCCAAAAGTTTTGGGCTGAGGACGGAGGACGGACTGTACAACAAGTTGATGGTGGAGTTCAGGAGCGAAGACACTCAGGCGTTCCAGAACTTCATGAGGATGCCTCCAGCCATGTTTGACGAAGTTGTGCAGCGCCTGACACCCAGGTTGACCAAGGCAAACACCAGCTTCCAGCCAGCCTGGAACCTGGGCTCAAGGTGGCACTCACTCTGCACCACCTGGCCTCAGGGACCTCCTACAGGAGCATGCAGAACGGCTGGAGTGCCATCCAACACCATCAGCATTGTGGTCAGAGAAGTGGTGCAGGCCATCATCAAAGAATACAAGGAGGAGCTCCTCCAGTGCCCCTCCACTGAAGAAGAATGGAAGAAAGTTGCAGAGCAGTGCTATCAGAAGTGGAACTTACCACACACCGTTGGAGCCATAGATGGCAAGCACGTGGGCTGCAAAGCTCCAGCCAAGTCGGGGTCCACTTATTTCAACTCCAAGGGCATCTTCAGCATCATCCTCTTCGCCATGGTCGATGCTGACTACAAGTTCATGTACATCGATGCTTCAGGCAACGGCTCCTCTTCAGATGCCCAGGTATACAACGCCAGTCACCTCAAGGAGGGGCTGGAACGCAACCTCATCGTGGGCTTCCTAGATCCAGAACACCTGCCCAACAACACACAAGATGTGCCCTGCTTCATCGTGGGGGATGACGCCTTCTCCCTCAGAACCTACCTCATGAAGCCCTACACCTCCAGACTCCTCACCCATGAAGAGAGGATCTTCAACTACAGGCTGTCCAGGGCAAAACGGATGGTGGAGAATGCCTTTGGCATCCTGGCCAACAGGTTCCAGGTACTTCTCACCACCATGCAGCATTGCCCAGAGACCGTGAGGAGGATCATGGAAGCTTGCTGCATCCTGCACAATCTCATGCGCACCCGCTACCCAGTCTTGCAGAACAGGCTCGTGGACCTCCAACAAGCCAATGGGGAAATGGAGCCTGGGGAATGGAGGCAAGGGCGAAACCTGATCGACACTGAGGATGTGCAAGGCCCCAACAGAGCCTCACATGAAGCGAAGAAGCAGTGCAACCTCCTGAGACACTGGTGCAACTCCCCAGCTGGAGCAGTGGAGTGGCAAGACAGGATGGTAGATACTTAATGGATGCTTCCTTCAGCCTGTCTCATCACACAGATGAGATTGGGCCATGTATGTTTGGTTGGGCTACAATGAACAGGGCGTTTAATAAAGAGTTGTGTTTATGTTGACATGTGTGGATAATTATTACATTATTATTGATAATAAAGGGCCGTAGGTGTGGCACCTGGGAGGGTGGACCATACAGTCCCACTATGCTTGCACTGGAGGTTTATCTATCCCACTGCTATCCTAACCCATCCCACAGCTATTACCCATCCCACAGGTATCCTAACCCATCCCAAAGCTATGCTTACCCATCCCACAAGCATGCAAAGGCTTAAACCATTTCTAAAAGTTTCCAGAAAGACTTTATTAAAAAAAAGAAATGAAACAAGTGTGTGAATCATAAATAGATTTTATTAACAACAAGCTATAAGACAAAAATGAGTCTCTGGCACTCCTCTTGGTCGCTCAGTCTCAGGGGTGAAGGGTGCAGGTGCTGTGGAGGTGGCTGGTGCTGGAGTGCTTGTCATCAGCTCCTCCAGAAGCAGAAGCAGCAGAAGTGCCAGCCCCAGAAGAGCGAGCCCATGCTGCAGAAGCCCCAGCAGAACCAGAGTGAGGGCCAGGGGGCGGGATGGTAGCCCTGTCCCTCTTGCCAGGGCTGGCAGCAGATGGCTGAGGCTTGCTGTGCTTCCGCATGGTTGTGGGGTTGCTGGCTGGCAGGGAGGCTGGCAGGAACCAAGGCTGGCAGGAAGGCTGGCAGGGGGGGCTGGCACCAAGGCAGGCAGGAAGGCTGGCAGGGAGGCTGGCACCAAGGCTGGCAGGAAGTCTGGCAGGCAGGCAGGCAGGAAGGCTGGCAGGCAGACATGAACCAAGGCTGGCAGGAAGGCTGGCAGATAGACATGAACCAAGGCTGGCAGGAAGGCAGGCAGCAAGGCTGGCAGGCAGACCGGCTGGCAGCAAGGCTGGCAGGGAGGCTGGCAGCAAGGCTGATAGCAAGGCTGGCAGCAAGGCTGGCAGGCAGACATGCAGGCAGGGCAGGCAAGGCAGTCTATGTGTCCGGCAGCAGGTCTTTCCTCTGAATGGCGACCTGCTTCTGAGCTGCTTCCGTGATATCCGCGGGGCTGATGCAATGCATCCTTAGGCTTCCGCTGTGCATCCGCTAGGCTTCCACTCTGCATCCGCTTCATCCGTTCCGCGTCCGCTCTGCATCCACTCTTTCCGTTCCGCGTCCGCTTCGCTGAGGCCCTCCAGAAGCCTTGCGGATGTGCCATCCGCTCCCATCCGCTTCCATCCTCTAGGCTTCCGTTCCGCATCCGCTTTGCATCCACCCTGCGTCCTCCCCACGTCCGTGTTATCCACTCTGGTTATGCAAATTTTCTCCTCTTTTGAGAGCGGATAACAACGGATGGAACATTTTGCTCCGCTGTGTCCTTTTTGCATCCGTTGGCCAGTGTGACATGGGCTTAAAATATTCATTTTTATAATTGCTATAGTTGCCTGTCAATGACAATTGCTGATCTTTCCATTTCTCCAAATCTAGTTTAATTTGTTGCATCACTTCCATATAATTGTCCTTTTTAATTGTTGCACATTTTGCTATTAATTGTACTCCTAGGTACTTCACTTTTTTGACTATCTTTATATCAATTCTTTCTATCAATACTTTTTTGTATCTCTGTGAGATTTTTCACTGAAAACATTGTCTTGTCTTTGTTTATTTTCAATCCGCAACTTCCACATATTCTTCTATCTTTCTAATGAACTTAGGTCCAGTTTTTAATGGGTCTTCTAATATAAAAACCAAGTCATCTGCAAACACCTGTAGCTTATATTCTCTTTTTTATTTCCATTCCTTTTATTTCTTTGTCTTGTTGAATATTTCTGGCTAACAATTCCAGAGTCAGGATAAATAGCAGTGGGGACTATGGACATCCCTATCTAGTGCCTTTTTTGTATCAAATTTCTCCATCATATTCCCATTTACAATCAGCTTAACTGATTTTTTTTAATATATATTGCTTTAATCATACTAATAAATCTCTCTCCAAAGTCCATATATTTTAATTGTAATAACATACATTGCCAATTAATGTCAAATGCTTTCTGCGCATCTAGGAAAATCGATGCCCTTTGTTTTCCAGGATATGTTTCATAATACTCCAATGTATTCGGTGGTTCATCTGCATTTAAAAGCAAATGCCACTCTTCAGAATACAGCAAAGTCCACATTTTGGATAGAGATGACTGCTGGTTTGAAAGAGGGGTCAACGAGACCATCTGTCAAAATTGAACAGTTCTCTCTCAACAGAGCAGAAGGAATACAACATCATCTATCTCTAGTCTACAACACAGTCCTTTCAACCATTCCAAGAAGACTCCATAGCTATTTGCCCACTCAGGTGACTCTAATGTCACAGATAAACCTCCAGGTGGCCTCAACGACTTGCTAAAAGAATGCAAATGACCAGGTGTCTGCAAGGAGTATAAAGAAGCATCAGAACTGAAGACACTTCTTTGATGGGTAGCAAAATTTCTCCAAAGAAAAACCAGAAAGTCCAGATACCTCTTGACAAAAAGCACATTTGAGACATTCAAGCACACAGTGGACCTGACCACCTTCCGTTACTGAGATGAGCCAAGGTCAATGGAATGCTCCCAACTAGCTGGAACATAGAGATGAATAGGAATAGAATTGAATGTGAAACTGTTTTTTTTTATCCAGAAATGGAACAATATTGGTGGTGGCTTGTTATTGTATTGGGCAAGAAATTATTGTCTTTCAACAATTCTAATTATTTGTTTGGGGAAATCAGCTGATCAGCAATATTAATGTCATATCATTACACTATATATATGTTATATATAATATAATGTGTTATTATAATAGTGTTACATTTGTAACTGTAGCCAGATTATTATAAAAAGAAATGATGAAATGCCCACAGTAGAAGATTGCATTGTAAAAATTAAAGAACTTGAAGAAATGACAAAGCCAACCAATTTAGTCGGAGAAAAAGCAATAAAGACATTTTTAAAAGACAGGAAGCCTGATATGGATTTTTTGTTGAAAGAAGAAAAGACTGAATTGAAATTTACGCATTGGGGATTTAAAAGATCAAAGAGGAAAGGGAAAGAATAAGATGACGATTACCTGATAGAAGGGCAAAAGTAATTAATTTATTTTTATTTTCCTTTTTTTGTTTCTTTTTCTTATTCTCCGTATTTTAGAAAAACAAGATTCAAAAAAAATATCTTAATTTTTTTATTTTTGTATGTGTTGTATTGAAGAATTCTAATAAAAATGATATGTTTTACAATACTTATAATTTTTTTAAATAAATGGTCAGTTCCCATAGTTCTTAAGAGCAATTATAAAGAGATAATATATTATATAAAATAAAATATCTAAAATAATTAAACAAATTACACATTTAAATAAAAAGGTTCAAGTCTGCACCAACACACGCTGGAGTCATTTTTATTTCCAGCTCAATGTGTAAATTGTATTCGGTGGGCACCTGGGAGGGTGGACCATACAGTCCCACTATGCTTGAACTGGAGGTTTACCTATCCCACAACTATCCTTACCCATCCCACAACTATCCTTACCTATCCTACAGCTATCCTTACCTATCCCACAACTATCCTTACCCATCCCACAACTATCCTTACCCATCCCACAAGCATGCAAAGGCTTAACCATTTTTTCAAAGTTTTCACCAACACTTTATTAAGTAAATAAAATGAACAAAGTGTGTGAAGCAAAGATAACCTTTATTAATAACTATCTTAAGTAAACTGTATGACTTTATTAAAAAAGCAAAATGAACCAAGTAAAGTGTCTTAAGCAAAGATAAAGTGAACAGTTAACAACTCAGTCTCTGGCACTATTCTCAGTCACTCTGAGTCCATGGTTTCAGCTGTCAAGTGTCCAGGGACTGTGGAAGTGGCTGTGGCTTGAGTGCTGGTCTGAGGCGCCATTGGGGTGCTTGGCCCCGAGAGTACAACAGGGGATGGTGTGTCCAGGAAGCTCTCAGAGAGCTGACTCAGTCCCGTGAGATTGAGAGGCCCTTCATCAAGGACCTGGGATGTTAGGCCCAAGACTGATGACAGATTGTACGTTGACGGGCTTGGCTGTGGGGTGGAGGAAGGAGGAGTGTAGTGGGGCTGTCTGGTCTGCAGCTGGGCGAGGTGAGGCATCTGTGGCGTGCGATGAACCTGGGCCTGGACTAGGAAGGGCTGCCTCTGCTGTGGGAAGTCCTGGTACTCATAGCTCCTTCAACAGTGAGGGGCTGTTGAAAGCCGTCGAAGGGCTGTGACATCGCCTGGGGTGGAGGAGCAGACCTGGAGTGGGTAGGAGCAGGTTCAGCTGGGCCTGGAGGGTGGTGCAGAAGTGCTGTGATCTTCTGCTTCATCACCTGGTACTGGGCCTCAGGCAGGTCCCTGAGGGTCTGGCTCACGTAGGTGATGAAGGGCTTGTGGTTTGAGGATGGTATGTCACTGTGGACCAGCTGGGAGAGAAGATCTGTGCTGGTTTTGATTGTGTCCCTGATCTCCAACAAGACAGTGTGGCTCTGGCCCTCCAGTCTGCCTCTGCCTCTCTGCTTGCTTTCTGTGGAGGTGGAGCTGGGAGTGGGTGTGGGTTGGTCTCTGGTGGCTGCTGCTTCTTCCTCCATTTGTAACAGGGGATCCTCCACGTCCTCTGGCATGGGGAGTGCAGCTTCGGGGGGGTCTCTGCCATGGGGCCCTCCGAAGACACCTGCCTGGACACAGTAGCTGTCTCCTGGCTAGAAGAAGACTGGCTGTCTGTGGGCTGTCTGAGGGAGAGGGGTGTCAGAGGGGCTGCTCCTTAGTGGCGGACCTCACCCTCCAGGAAGCTGCACTTGGCCATGACGTACATCTCCTGGTCAGTGAGCTTGACAGCGGCCTGGCCAGATTTCTTCAGGTGTAGCTTGCCATACCAGGTGTGCATGTGCTTCCACCATCCAAGGAGTAGGTCTGAAGTGTAGCCCTGGCTCTCTGCCTTGTCTCTCCAAGCTGCCTGGTTCCTCTTGGTGTCGCGATAGAGTCTGTGGCCCTTTCTCCACAGGTACTCGTTCTCCCTCAGCCATTCCAGCACCTCCTCCTCATGCTCCTCCGAAAGGGTGTACTGTTTCCTTTCTCCCTTCTCCTTCCCTTGCCTCTTCCTCCCTCTGGCAGGGGCTTGAACAGCAGGGCATTCAGCAGGGCTTTGAGGGCCTTGGGGCTGGTCCACCACAGCAGCAGCAGCAGCAGCACCAGCAGCAGCAGCAGAAGCACCAGCAGCACCAGCAGCAGGAGAAGCACCAGCAGCACCACCAGCAGCACCACCACCACCAGCAGGAGAAGCACCAGCAGCACCAGCAGCACCAGCAGGAGAAGCACCAGGAGTAGGAGAAGCACCAGCAGCACCAGAAGGAGAAGCACCAGCAGCAGCAACACCAGCAGCACCAGGAGCAGCAACACCAGCAGCACTAGCAGCAGCAGCAGCAGGAGCACCAGCAGCTTCAGAGTCAGTGCCAGGGGGTGGGATGGTGGTCCTGTCCTTCTTGCCAGGGCTGGCAGGAGTAGGCACAGGCTTGCTCTTCTTCCCTGACTGAAGAATCATGGTGTTATTCGAAGATGTCTGTGGCAGCAGGTCTTTCCTCTGAATGCTGACTGCTTGCGAGCTGCATCCTTTTATATCCGCGGAGCTGACGCAATTCATCCTCCCCGCATGCGCAGTGAACACTTTGCATCCTCTATGTATCCGCTACGCATCCGCTATGCATTCTATAGGCATCTGTGATACATCCGCGTCATCCGCTATGCATCCGCTCCTTCCACTATGCGTCCGCTTCGCAATTCTCCCCTGGAAGCCCTTCAGATGTGTCATCTGCTTCCATCCACTTCCATCCGCTAGGCTTCCTACGAACATCCGCTTAACATCTTCGCTACATACTACCCACATTTGTTCCTTTCTGTTCTTTTCCGTTCTGTTTATGCAAATTTGGGCCACTTTTTGAAGCAGATAACAACGGATGGAGCCACCCCCGAAATTTTGCTCATCTGCTGTGTCCTTTTTGCATACGTTTTGTATCCGTTGGCCAGTGGGACCTAGCCTTAACAGACAAACTAGTAGTAAAAATCTTTCCTCAGTGGTTGAAAACTTATCTAAGAAAAATACATTCTAGGCTATATTTGTTGTTAGCTCATTTGGGTGTCTCTAACCTTTATAGAATTCATTCATGTTTGATTAAAAAAATATTTATAAATATATTCTCTGGAATATATAACTTCCAAAGAAACTGCATTAATTCTACTTCAGAAAAGTAATTGGAACACAAGATGACTGAGTCATCTCCCAACAGACTACAAGTATGAAAGCAATTTAAAGTTGTGGTGCTTGCCAAATATCAGGAAATGACTGTCTCAACATAAGATGGAAAACTTGATTTCTTTCCAATACTGGCACAGTTGCTTTCAATTAATTTAACTTTAATTTAAATGTATTTTAAGAAAAATAAACACTAATTTTGCATGCCTCTGAAAAAAGAGGGAAAGGGAATAATAACAGATAAAATTATTGGTGAGGTAAAATTAATATAGTGAAACAATGCCTGAATGACTGCTTTGCTTTTATTAAGGAGCCTGCATGTATTCCAGAAAGTTTATGCATCAAGATATTTATGGAGATGATTGCCGACACGTGTTACCCATTTCACATGTTCTCCTTTTCAGAGATCATATAATGACTTTTGAGAACAAGTTAGGTTGAAGTACTATCCACCGGTTCTTGGGTTGGCAGGAAAATATGATAGCATAAAATTTGTGGCATCAATTAACAAATTCTATCCTGCTATATTGATGAGGCTGGCCTTCACTGTTTTAATAAGGGGAAACTTAAGAAAAGCAATTAGTAGATTTATCCACCTTAATTGGATGAACAATTAATGGAATGGAGCAAGGTTGGATGAATATAGACAGGTGCTTGTGATGGCATGTTAATGTATCTGTCAATAAGTTTTAGGAAATATTGCATATCTGTAATCTGTCAATGTGGGTGTCTCTGAACATGGGTTTAATGCTCTTCTACAACAACACAAATTTTTTGGAATAGATGGCAGGCATGGTAAAGGGACATAGAATTAAACTGAGAGAGAATAATACAGGTAGTCCTCAAGTTATGACCAAGATTGAGCCCAACCTTTCTGTTAGACGTTTGTTAAGTGGGTTTTGCCCCAATTTACAACCTTTCTTGCCACAGTTGTTAGTGATTCACTGCAATTGATAAGTCAGTAATAATTGTTGTTAAGTGAATCTGGCTTCCCCATTGACTTTGCTTATCAGAAGTTTGTAAAAGGGGATCATATTATCTTGGGACGCAGCCATGCTCATAAATGTGAACCAGATGCCAAGCATCTGAATTTTGATCACATGACCATGGGGGTGCTACAAAAATTGTAACTGTGAAAAATGGTCATAAGTCAGCTTTTTCAGTGCCATTGCAATTTTGAATAGTCATTAAATGAACTGTTGTAAGTTGAGATCTACCTGTGAAGAGAGGACTAGAACTGTTTTACACGGATCTAATACTGATTCAAAAAAGGATTTAGATAGTTTAGAAATTACCTACATAAGTTTTGATAAGATGTCTATTCTTTCCTATGATTTAAAATAGTTATGAACGTCAACCTGAGGAGAGAAACTTAAGATCTGCAGTAGACTTGAGTGGACAGATCCCACCTCTGGCCATATAATTGATTGATAAATTGTTTTCATGGAAAAACAGTGTCAAGGGAAGACAGAAAATGTTATAACTGGAATGGCTAAAGACAACTTTAGGCTGATAGCTATAGGAAGGGTGGTTCAACAAAATGTTAAGCATATGGCAGATATAGTGCTTATAAAGGGAATTTGTACCATATTAGTCTATAGACATTTTCTGGGATAAAACATGATTGGTTACTTATTCATTAATAATCTAGTGCATTATGCAAAACCTAGGCAATTTAGCTGATGAATCATGTTTCATTTAATACATGTAAATTATATGCTAGTATGTTATGCAAATGCTGCCCACCTGTTTGTGAGAAAGGAACTTTGAGACAGAAGAGCGAAAGGCAGGAATCAGCTGAAGTCTGAAACCAAATCTCATATGAGATAATCTTGTTTATGTCAAATGAGAGGCTTTCTTTCAAAATGAAAAATAATCCTGGAACCCTATACAGTTGGTGCCATCCTTTTTCTTTCTGTATATCTGAATATGTCTGATCTTTTCATTGATCTGCATTATTTTTTAAAAAGCAATCAAACTTTTTCATATACGCAGGACTACATATTTGCATGGCTTATTCTTTGGGTTGGGCAATGACATCTTTTTATTCTAACCAAGGAAGCTGGGCTGAAAAAAAAGAGTCCTTGGCTCTCTTTTCCAGTTGCTTCTTGGATTAGAAAAAACTAGAGCACCAGAGACACAATAAAATTGATAGACATTTGATTACATCAGGAGTCCCCAAACTTGGCAACTTTAAGACTTGTGGACTTGAAGTCCACAAGTCTTAAAGTTGACAAGTTTGAAGACTTCTGTATTATAATTTGCTCTCTGGGGGACTTTTAGAAAAAAGCAACTGCCAGAAGGAAAACCACTCTATCCTTTCAGAATTTTCACCCTGACTCTTCACTTCCTGAAACAGAAACTCCAGGAGCATATATAGATTAAATTCAATCTTCAAATTAGTAGAAGTAATTTGGGAGCTTTGCATGAAAGCCACAAAGACGTCTTATTCTGGCTTCAGCAGCAAGAGAAAACACCAAAGTCCAAGACAGGCAAGATACATTCATCCTATAAGGTTCCTTCCAACTCTGATTATCTGTTATCTGATATCTGTTTATCTGTATACTTTCTATTCAATTTTAAGTCTTTTTTAACAGTTGGGATTGAAAGGTTAGCTCTGCTTTTCTATTTTTGAAACGAAGACAAACTTCCCTTAATTGGCACTTGGTTCTTAATGACATCATGGACATGTGCATACACTCACAAACTAAAAGCCCTCAAAAATTAATTGAAACAAATTAACTCAGATAAAATAAGACCATTCAATGCTTTAGTTGGCTGTTGATAAATTGAGTTCTAATGTCAACAAAGCACTCTTATCTAGTCAATAAAACTTCTTTTTAGGAAAATGAAATCATCTTCCCAATTAATGATGTGTGTTGTAGTTTAGATATCTGTTATTTTTTAATCACTATTGCTAAGCTTTAATCTCAGAACTTATCACTTGAGAAAAAAATGATGCTAGTCGCTTATACCATACTAGATTTACCCTTGAAACGGTTGGCTGTAAACTCCCCAATTAAGCAATTTTTGCTTAGTAAAGTTATGGTAAAAAAAACCCCCTCCATTATTCTTGTTTTCTCTGGGTTATACTGATGTTCAGGAACTTTTCATTCTGGATCTATTTTCAGTCGTAAGGAAATATCAGGCCTATAGTTAGGAGCTAGTGGATTCACCCCTCCCCTGATGTTTCCCCCATGTTCTGTTTAAAACCCAACTGGGCATAAACAAGCAATTCCCCACCTTTGCAGACTTTTCTCCATGTTGATTTTTGGGCTTTTTACAGGCCTGGGAAAGATAAATATAATGTTACAGAATCCCTAATCATAATGCAAATGTTGGGCATTGGCCTTGATGCTCTCTGAACTTGGTTGGTTTCTTGCAGACATTTTATTACCCAAACTAGGTTACATTACTGATAATGGCTTTTGAGAGACCAATTGGGGCTGATGCCAGGATTGATTTTGTCTTTCCAGCATCACACTGGCTTATTATTCTATATAAGAAAAGGTTAAGCACCTTTTCTTACTTTGACATAATTAGGAAACAGTAGAGTGTGTCAGTGGTTTTAGATTTATCAGGAATGAAAGTTTGAATTTTTCCTATTCTAATTCCCACCTTCATCATCACCACCTTTTAATCTGCTTCCCCTGTATAACTTTGGAAATACATTTTAAAAGTACACAGGAGAAAAATAAAATGCACAGGAGAAGAATAATGTTTTCCTTTCCCAGTAGTAGATGTGTCCTTTACAGGATTTAATGAATGTTCCTTAAGTATTTTTCCAATGAATGCAAAAATGGTCATTTTAGCCAAAATGTAATAGAACTTGTTGAGAAATAATTGGATTCTTGTTCTTGTTATTCTTCGGGATAATGGTGGAATAATATAAGTAAAGGTATTTTTAATGTTAAAAAGAATATAGTATAGAATAATTAAGTAGCATCAAGTTTTATTTGAGAAAAAATGTTGCAGGTACAGTGTATTAGTCTTGGTCGCAGATTATAGGATTAGCTCAGCTATCAAGGAATGTTAACATTCATTATATTTGGGATAAAAAGTAGATTTATTTAAAAGCACAACAAAAGGAAGAGAACAGGAAAGGATTACAGGAAAGCACCTAGTTTCTTAAACACAAAGAGTCATTTTTCTAATAATAAACCAGAGACAGACACAGAGAAGGTATAAAACACTGATTAAGTGCTGTTGGCTTGTTTTTATTTTTGGTGACTTCTTCAACTTTCTCTCAATTGACCTCAACCTAGTTTTTTAGGTTGAAAACCTCTCTGGTGGATTCATTCCTATTCTAATTCACTATGCTTTAAAAGTTGTAGATTACTTGCATTTTCATTCTCTCAGAATTAAATAATGTCATCAGCATAGCACAAAGTTTTTCCCTCCATTTTGAAAACCATGTTAATCTTTTTCCAGTGCATCTTTTCACACAGTGGTTGAATAAATAACAGGAGAGTCCTCGGCCTATCAGTACTCTGTGTCACTATGTTCTGTCTGTGGCTTCCTGGCTCTGTATAGGTTTTGCATGTGGAGAATAAAATATGGGATTCCCATTTTGTTAAGCACAGACCCCAACTTTATTTTGGCCTTTCTGTGTAAAGCTCTTTCTGTAGTCAATGAAACAAACAATTGATTTTACTTTTTTAGTATTCCCTGGTTTTCTCAATAATCTAGACATATCTCTTGTTCCTTGGCTTTTTTTAAAGCCATCTCAAACATCTGGAATTTATCTTTCCATACACAACTCTAATCTGCACTGAATGGTCCTAAATATGATTTTGTTGTTCATGCGAAGTTGTGTCCAACCCATCGCGACCTCATAGACATCATTCCCCCAGGCCTTCCTGTCCTCTATCATCTTTTGGAGTCCATTTAAGCTCATGCCTGCTGCTTCAGTGACTCCATCCAGCCACCTCATTCTCTGTCATCCCCTTCTTCTATTGCCCTCAATCGTTCCCAGCATTAGGCTCTTCTCCAGTGAGTCCTTCCTTCTTATGAGCTGGCCAAAGTATTTGAATTTCATCTTCAGGATCTGGCCTTCTAAAGAGCAGTCAGGGTTGATCTCCTCTAGGACTGACCAATTTGATTGCCTTGCAATCAAAGGAACTTGCAGGAGTCTTCTCCAGCACCATAGTTCAAAGGCCACAATACTTTTGGTGTTCAGCCTTTCTTATGGCCCAACTTTCACAGCCATACATTGCAACTGGAAAAACCATAGCCTTGACTATACGCACTTTTGTTTTACTATCATGTAAAATTAAAAATATTGTGCAATAATTTGTATAATATGTTCAGCCGCTTTTCTTTGATATTGTTGACTAGTGTATCATTCTTCAGTTTTTCTAGCATTGTTACATTAGAATCGCTATTGATTCTTCTAGATTTCTTTAGAAATTCTGATTCCCATAGCCTTCTGATTTGGTAATGGCCTGAATGCAAATCTAACTTCCTCTTTATATTTTCATTTCAATATACACCATCCACTCTGATTCTTTCTGAATCAGTTCCTAGCTACCCATCCTGTAACTGAAACACACCAATCTGAGGTTAGAAGGTATTTTTGTGTTAGATATTTTTATAGTTTACTTTCTTTGTTTTTTTCCCTCCCAGTGACTGTTTCCTTCCTCAGTTCTTTACAGATAGCAATAGCAGTAACACTTAGACTTATATACCACTTCACAGTGCTTTACAGCCCTCTCTAAGCGGTTTACAGAGTCAGCATATTGCCCCCAACAATCTGGGTTCACCTCAGAAGGATGGAAGGCTGAATCAACCTTGAGCCAGTGAGACTTGAACTGCCAAACTGTAGGCAGTCGGCAGTCAGCAGAACTAGCCTGCAGTACTGCATTTTAACTACTGCACCATCATGGCTCATGCTATAATACTGTTAATATTACTACGGAATACTAATACCACAATACTGTTTCTGTGCTGATAAATCTGCAATAATGTTAACTAAGTATAATACTTAGTTACCCTGTCTCTTTTAATAACCTTCTGAAATGCTTTGTGAAATTCCCTTCTGAAATGTTTGTCTTTCTTGATCGTGGCTTATCTTCTTTTCTTGGCAATTTTCTCAGATGATTCTAACATGCAGTTTGCTTTTTTCTGTTTCTTGATCTTTAATAGTCTCTTTTCACAACCACCCACAACAATCTCAATTTATTTTCATTGCATAACTACTTTGGGTCTATCGATGAGATTCAGGATTGTTGGAATAGCTGCAAATCACTCTGCCTGCAGCATTACTTTTTTCCTATAAAAATAAAACCAAATCCATCACAGTTCTGTAGGAGGGTCAAATACAGGTGGTATTCAGCAGGTTCTGACCAGTTCTGGAGAACCGGTAGTAGAAATTTTGAGTTGTTCAGAGAACCAGCAAATGCCACCTTTGACTGGCCCCATTTATTCTCTGCCTCCCAAATCCCAGCTCATCAGCTGGGTCTCATTTGGTTATCCTACACAGGAGAACGTAGCTGGAAAGCTGGTTCATAGGGTGGAGAGGGAATGGGGATTTTGAAGTAACCTTTGCCTGCCACGCCCACCAAGCCATGCCCATAAAACTGGTAGTAAAAAAAATTTGAATCCCACCACTGGTCAAATCAGTGATCAAATCCCCAATCAATGATCAGTTCCCAATTTTTTATGTATTTAAACTTTAAATTAAAAGGTAACAGTAATGCTTTTAATAAATCAAGCATGACAAAAATGTTTCACCTATGGGTCCAAATACTTGTTATCCATGGTTTGGAACAAATCTAATTAAACATGAAATCATACTTGCAGCATTTTATTATAACTTTTATTGTGGGATTGGCTCCCTCTTGAGGAAGAATGATGAATAGCCTAGTACAAATCATAGATAAGTCAATTAGCGGGGTTGATGTAATAATGTATTTATTTAATAAATACATTATTAATAATTTATTTAATGATGTAATAATGTATTTATTTATGCATTATTGTATAGCTAGGGTCCTGTTTGTTTTATTTGTATTTTTAGTCTGGACTGTATTTTTGATGTTTTATCTGTTTTTATGAATTGTATACTTTTTCTACCATTGGAGTTGGGCAGCTAATAAATTTGAATGAATGATGTATTCTAGGGGCTAACATTTCTTAAATCCAATGGTTAGAGAGCAATAATCTGAGAAGCCATTTGTGTACTAATTGACTGGCAGTTCTTCCACTCTTAATAAACAGCAAACCAGAATCCAAAGTAGCTTATCAGAGCAGAAATGAGAAATTCAACACCACTGAACTGGGAAAGATCAAGAAAGCACATTAGAAATATTTTTTTACCTCTACTCTTATTTTAATGTCTATATAAGTTTTTATTCAAACTGTATCTTTTAGTGTGATTTGTTTATAATGTATCTGTCACTGTTATCTGGAAGATAAGCAAAGACCACAATAAGTTGCCTATTGAGAGTGGGAGGTCCCATGCACTCCCACCAGGTTTTTGAGGGTTCCTGGTGGAACCATCTCACCAACTGTGCAAACTTCACCTCCCAATTTTTCATCCAAGATGCCTCTGACAGGGGATACCCCTTCCATTCTACCAGTATTGTAGGGCCTCCCTATGAATGCAAGAATCTAGGATCCACTCAGCCTCATAGTGAGGCTCTGCCCCACTTGAATGGCCCCAAGTTCATGCTTCAGGGGACCTTGTACCTCCGAGGCCTCTACATGCCTCAACAGACTACTGTGGAATACCAGGTGTATTCTCCCTAATAGACAAGGGAGCTTCAGTTCTATTGTAACTGGGTTGATTACACGGACTATGGGAAATAGATCCAGGAATTTAGGGGCTAGTTTATGGCAGGGCACCTTTAGACATAGGTATTTGTGGAGAGATACATCTTCTCACCAATCCGGAATGGGATCTGGTACTTCTTGTTGGCCTGGACCTTTTGGATCTCTGCCACCTTTCTTAATGCTACTCTCATCTTCTCACATATCTTTCCATGTTGTTTACCCATTCAGTCAGGCTAACAGATGAGGGGGACTCCTGAGGGTACTTGGGAATGGGGACAAACTCTATCCCATTGGCCACTTTGAAGGGGGTGAACCCTGTGCTGCTGTGCACTTTATTGTTGTATGCTACTTCTGCGAAGGGTAGGTCAGTCTAATTGGTCTGTTGGTAGTTTACATAGCATCTGATATATTGCTCAATCATCAAGTACTGACATCTGCCTTCCCACAAAATAGTTGGACCCCCACTTGTCTAACCACAGTAATCCCAATATCACCGATTCAGTCATTCTCAGGACAATGATAAATCGGATGAGCTCCCAACATTCCCATTATCTTTCTGTTCTGACCCAGGCAGAACAGAATCACGAAATAAGACTCCTTGTCCCAACCCCCCCTCCTTTTTTAATTTGGTTAATGTGAATTCATATCCAAAAAAGTCTTGATAATAATCCTTCCCAGGTTTAAGTGTAAGAACAGACTTTATCAGTCCTTGGATAGTTGCCAGGCCAAGAATTTCCAGTCGCAATGCTGTAAAAGGAAATACTTGGAAGGAGACACAAACTCAGATAAGCAAATTTTCACAATAATAAATGAACTAATTGTCTCCTGCAAACACCCCTCTCCTTTTGCTCCTATTTATTTCCTATGGGAGGGGCCATTCAGCATTCACTTGTGCCTTTTCTTCCAAGTTGATCCTTGTTCATTAGTTGTTCCCTTCTCCTTGCAGCTCTGCACATACGTGCATCTGGAATAGGCTCCAGTTTTTCTTCTTCCCCACCTATCTCTGACTCTGAAGGCATCTGATAAATGTCGGACGGCTGTGACCCCATCTCTGTCTCTGACACAGAGCACCCATGAGAGCCTTCCCCAGACTCCAGGACTGGCCCAAGTTCCCCCCCAACCTTCTTACTGTCCCAGTCTGCTACCAGCTCCGCTAGCAGCTGGCAGGTTACAACACCTTCCCCCCAAATGGCAACCTTGACAAAGTCCACTGGAGGCTCACCGTTTTGAGGGTTGACAGTATCACATTAAACAGGTGAATTGTAGTTTATTTATTTATTTATATTTAAGAACTGCTCATCTCCCTCCCAGAGAAGGTGGTATACAGTCAAATATTAAAAGTATAAAATATTTAAAATTTAAGAGACATGAGGAATGTTAAAAATTAATTAAGAACAGAGGGGGACTTTTCAGGGCACTAACTAGCCCGCATGATACTTTACATACCCAAGCAAGGTTGCAAAACCATATTTGTATCTTTTACAAAAGGCTAAGAGAGCAGGGAGTCCGCTTCAGCTCTGGGGAAGTGTCCCACAGGGTGGGGTAACAGTAGAGAAGGCTCCTTTTCTGGACCCCAATAATTGGAATTTGTTGGCCAAATGGGTCTGCAACATCTTTCCTGCCTGTTTGGCTGGGATGGGCTGATCTAAAGGGATGCAGACAGTTCTATAGGTAACCTGGCCCCATGCCATGTAGGGCTTTAAAAGTCATAATCATAAGTCATAATCAATAAACCTTGAAGTGGATCTGGAAGCAGATTGGCATCCAACGCAGCTCATGCAGAAGATTACATGTATCAAAGTTTCCTGTGCAGTCGCATTCTGTACCAGCTGAAGCTTCCGGATACTTTTTAAGGACAGCCCCACATAGAATGCATTGTGACAGTCCAAAAAGGAGATGGCTAGGGTGTGAATGACCAAACAGCCTCCCTACTCAGGAAACAGCGTAACTAGTGCACAACATATAATTGAGCAAAGCCCCCCCCCCCATGTCACATCCGCCACTTGTTCTTCAAATAGGAGTCGTAATTCTAACAAGACCTCCAGGTTTGATTGGATTGGTTTTCCCTATCCAAGACTAAAGATGAAAAGCTCCCAGATGCAGGGGTATGCCCTACTCACAACCAGTACATCTTACCAGGTTTCTATTGTACTCCACTTAGACCCTCACATCCACAAAAAAATGACTGGGTCCATCAGTCACAAAGGATGCACCAATCCAATGTGTCCAGCCTTTGTGTGTGTGTGTGTGTGTGTGTGTGTGTGTGTGTGTGTGTGTGAGAGAGAGAGAGAGAGAGAGAGAGAGAGAGAGAGAGAGAGAGAGGATGTAGCAAAAGAGAACATCAAAGTCACACAAGTGTGATCTGACCATAACAGAGGAGCTAAGAAAAGCTCTCTCTCAGATGACATTGCCATTACTCCAAGAAAACCAAGGCTGGAATGACATCACTTTCTGAGTTGGGATGACTTGGGAGAGAGTCCATGGCCAACCAAGCCCTTTGGAAGTCTGAACCAGAGATTGAAAGTTGAGATCTCCCAAAATCATGAATCTGCGAACTCCACAGCCAACCCAGTTCAGGCAGGGAACTTTGCTATGCAGCTGGGAGGATGGCACAATAGCAATAAACCCAACTGCTCCCATGAACCTAACTTCAAAAATAGGGTATTACAACTGGCAACTTGTGGAGCAGTACTCCTGACAACTGCCAGAAAGTCCTGGATAACTCTCCTCCCCTTCCCTGGAACCTTGGCTGGTGACAAACCTGATGGAGTATATATCAGAAAGTATATATCAACCTCCCAAGTCCAACCAGCTCTCGTAATACACAGAAGCAATCAACTTCTTGACTTTTTTTTACTGTTAGATATGCAGAGAACAACATCTCTGGTAGAACAACTATTGAAGTAAGGGTGCTGTAACCTCTGTGTACATTGCCCTGTTTTATCTGCTTGGCTGTGCAAGCATAGATAATCCTTAATTTACAACCATTTGTTTGGTGACTGTTCAAAATTAGTGGCATTGAAAAAAGTAATTTTACAACCAATCCTTGCATTTACAGTATCACTATCACAACATCCCTGTCATGCGATCAAAATTTGAGTGCTTGGCAATCAGCATGTGTTTATAATGATTGCAACATCTTGAGGTCATATGATTGTTGTTTGCAACCTTTCCAGCTGATTTCTGACAAATAAAGTTAATGGACAAAGTTGGATTTTTGAAGACCACGATTCACATCAGCTGCAATGATTTACTTAACAATTCTGACAAAAAAGGTCATAAAATTGGGTGTGACTCATTTAACAATTGCTTTGCTTAGCAATGGAAATTTGGGGCCTGTTTGTGGTAGCACTTGAGGATTACCTGAAAGTAAAATGACATAGAAATGAGGTGAGCGAGAACAAAGCCTTGTATCACTCCATCTCTATCAGCATTCATCGATATTACCAGTTGGTAATGTTCTTTATTGCTTATGGATAAAGAAATTTCACAGGCTGTCAAAGTTCCTTTTTCTTCTTACACTTGAATGTAATAACTCTGATGACTCTTCTTCTATTATTCACACATATCAACTAGGTAATATAATAAGTCTTCTTAATATTTTATTGACAGGGAAAGAACAATTTAAAATAGCATATATATAGTACAAAGAACATACAGTATTTTAAAAAGATAAAAATTGTTGCATAGTTTAATTGCAACAGCACTTAGACTTATATACGACATCACAATGCTTTTACAACCCTTTCTAAGCAGTTTACAGAGTCAGCATTTTGCCCCCATTTTATAATCCTCATTTTACCGACCTCGGAAGGATAAAAGGCTGAGTCAACCTTGATCCTGTTGAGATTCGATCTGTCAAATTGCAGGCAGCCAGCAATCAGCAAAAGTAGCTTGCAGTACTGCATTCTAACCACTGCACCACTGCGGGTCATAATAAGTATAGTTTTAAAATGTTCCAAATAAATGCATTGCAAATAGATTTTGTAGAAGTGGTTCCCATGTAATTCTTTAAAAGTACATGAAATATCCACATTCCTGTTTATGAAAAAAAGAATTATGTTTTAGGAAAGAAAATATGAAAAGAAAGAAACGGAGGGTAATAATATAGTATTTTATATTAAAAAGAGACAATAAACAAAGTAAAAGACCACAATGCCTCCTTGCCAGCAATTAACATCCAGATTAACACCAAGATTAATATTAGACCAACAATCAAGCAGTAAGCAATATCCTAATCAAAGAATTACTGCTTAGACAAACAGTAAAAAATAGCCTAATTTAAAAAAAACACACCAAGAACACTCCCACTAACTCTGAAAAGGCAAACTATATGTATGTAAAAAGACCCCATTCCCCTCGAGTATTGATGATGTTACCGTAGCTAAATAATGAAATGTCTGCAAAAAAAGCAAGCAAGCTGAGAGAGCACCAAGGACCCCACAGCCAGTCATACATCTCTAGCTATTTAACAAAGCTTAAGCTTCACTAAATTCATTGAGAATAAATTCTGCGTAAAGGATTGTTTGTTTCTTCTACAGCAATGTTTCCCAAATATATTTTTCATGGAATTTTTTTTATTATTTCAAATATGCTGACAGAATATATAATTCAGAAAAAGGAAGGTTTTGTAATGAAAATTTGATATTTTTTCTTCACAAATCTGCTTTTCGAATATTATATTTAAAAAAGCAGGGGTTGTAGTCCATAATGAGATCAGAACTTCCTATCTTAACAGAGGGAAATCAAAATGGCTGCTGCTTTCACATCTTCTGCTTTTTGAAGCTAAAAACAATGGGGGGGGGGGAAGAACAAAGAAATATGAATTCTCCCTCAGCCAAGTACCCAATCACAAGTTATCATTTACAATTTAATCAATAAATGAATTAACACTTTCAGTGGAATACTGAAGCTACACTTGCAACTTCTTCTCATGGAAAGATCTGCTTTTAATTAGCATTCTTGAAAGCATTTAACTTTACCCACTTAAACAGTGCTAGAACAGGCAATACAATTTCAGACACAATATTTTTTAAAAAAAAAATAGATTCAGCAAAGGATTCATCAGCTTGTATCTCACAAAGAAATCCATTAGGGGAGATAACTTCAGAAAATTGAACATCTAGAACAGCCATTTTAAATTGCAATGCAAATTCCACCTCCTTTTTCAGCTTTTGTGAATTAGTAAAATCTCTTTTATCCTGCAGAATTGCTAGAATACGATAATCTGGGTCACCTGGCAATCTGAATTGTAATACATCCTCAACTATGAAGCAGGAGTATGCTTGGTGCTCATGAATGCCAATGTAATTGAAAGAGATTCTTTCCCTGTATTTTTTTTTTTCACACCAGTTCTCAAAGGCCATTCTTGAATCTTCATCCAGCCAATGTTCTTCTATCACATTATTATCATAATTACCAGATTTATGTTCAATTGGATGAATTGGGATTATTTTTTCTTCTTGCTTCTTTTTCAAATTATTGCCTTCTCCCTGCATTTGTTCCTGGGCTTTTCTTTTACGGTTGTTTTTTTTCTTAGAGAACAGAATTTCAAGAAGTTTCATAGGTATTTTTTTTGATTTACCATTATTTTTCAAAAATTCTCTCAGTTCACTGCTTCTAAACAATTCATAATATTTCTGAGCAGTAAATGAAAAATGCTTATTCAGCACTCTACAAATCAGCACTTTTTTCAGCGCATTAAATTGATCAGGTTCCAGGATGTTTTGTAGGTGCATTATTAGTTGTTCTTGATTCTTTGTTGCATAGTCTTGCAGATCAACAAGTGTGTATTTACCTACAGGTGGGGAAAACATGAATGAATGACAGCTTTAAAGTGTTGCAATAAAATTCTAGTTGTCATGAAAATCAAGCCTTACAGATTGGCTAATGTGTTGAAAATCAGGGTTTATTTCATGTATTCAGAGGTAGGCTAATAATAATTGAAATTATTTGTTATTAAAATTATTTAGTTAATAATCAGCAACATTGCATAAACAGAAAATATATTTTGTTTCTGTTTAAAGAGGTGCATGACACTTCTATTTTCCATGCTTATTAATATTTGATTAGCAATAGGTATCATAATATCCTTTTCTGTTTGTTTTGTAGTATGTATGTATAAGTTTTTGTGTGTCTGTATGTATCTATATCATTTTTTGTTTTCCTCTTTTTTTCTGAACCTATCAACTTTCTCTCTCTTATCCTACATCTTTCTTCCCCAGTACTTTTGACTGTATAAGGCTGCCTTTTGAAAAGTGGCCAATCAACCCTTGTATTTGCATTAAGAGGAAACATAAAATGCTGTTTCACTACAGGTAGAAAGGAGTAGTGCTATGTGTACTAAATCATAGTAAACATGGAAATTTACACTTTAATTTTACTGTAGTTTTTTTAAAAAATAATTTAATTTCTTATTATGTAAAAGGATTGTCCAATTAAGATCCTCCAGTCAATATTTTTCAGCACTGAGCATAATGAGGCTGCTGGTTTAATTTTTAACACATATTATTGTTTAAAATAATGCTAATAATTAATTGAAGGTATTTTTATTCTCCATTAGTAAAGTTTTGCCTATATTTCCAAATTAGTCATACCAGCTAGATATTATAAAAATATAATCTATTATAAAATAATTGGTATGATTATAGCTCCAACTTCAATATTCCTTCGCTTCACCATAGATGTCAAGTTGCAGCTGCAGTTGCCCTGTACAAAAAACAAAATGCAGATGGGCCTCTGCCCTCAAGACCTGAAAAAGCTGGTTCCCCCACCTTATACAATGAGAAGAGCAACTCGCTCTAGTGTGTCAACTCCGAGACATGCTCTTGTGGAACCCAAGTCCAGAACACACTCAACTGGCAGGAGTTTTGTACACACTGCAGTCAGAGTCTGGAACAGCTTACCAGAAGACATTGTAGGCATGATTAGTGACAGAGGGTCTCAGTCATTCAAGAATCGCGTCCATAACCACCTTCTGCAGATTGTATAGTATATTATTTGTTAGGCCCCACTTTTTTTCTTTTTGTCATTATTCTTCTCTTAAGCTTCTGTGAACCCTTGATTAGGCCATGAGGTTGTCATGTATAGTGCACAGCATTGTATGCATGATCTTGATACTTAGTGTCATGCCTTGTGGACTATTGTTCACAATAGCATGTATAAAAATTAAAAATAAAAAAATGATTTTATAAACTAATACAAAGGAATAATATAAACATATTTGCATCTGATTTTCATGATCTGGAGTGGTCTCAATCAGGTTTAACATGGCAGTGGTCTCAATCAGCTTTAACATAGATCTTGGCATTTTTCTAGTTTTAAATACATTTTATTGAATAATTCTGTTATATTATTAATCTTGCATTTTTATACATACCATGCATTGCTGTTACTATTATAACCATGTTAAGAATGTTTGGGAAAGAGTGAGACAGGAGCAAAAAACAAACCGAAAGGATCACTGGTTAATAAAGGTATGTTTAAGGTGATCTACACACAACAGGCAAAGTTTCTATATGTCCATGTTTGCCCGAAAATAAGACTGGGTCTTATATTTTTTGGGGCCACCAAAAAAGGCACCAGATCTAATTTCCAGAAGGTCTTATTTTTTTTTCATGAAAAGTTGGAAGATCTGAATTATTTTTTTTACTGTAGTCCCACAGATGAAAGCTGATTAGTAAAGGAATGTGGCTGCCTGGGTATGGGGTGAGGGACCTCTGTTTGTGCGTGTGTGAGAAAGAGGGTCGGGGGGGGGGAGAGATATGATCCAACCTCAGAGTTATCCAGGGCTGGCGATGATGTGCTCTCTTTCACACACACACACACACACACACGCCCCTCATCCAACCCCAAGGTAGCCACATCTCCTGTGGGGTTAAAGCAGGTTAGTGAAGAGATGTGGCTGCCCTGGGCAGGGTGTCTTTTCACTAAGTGTAAACGTTTGTGTGTTTTTGTGTGTGTGTGTGTGTGGTGGGGAGCATAGCTCTTCCTGAGTCTTCTCACTGCCTTGAAAATATGCAGGGATCGCTGTATCTTTCACTGGTTGTATGTATATTTGCTGACAACCCTTCAAATTGTACTTTTCTTCCACGCACACACACACACATTTACATTGAGTGAAAAGTGGAAAGACATGGAAAAGGACAGGAACCAAGAGGATTTCTCTCTCTCTCTCTCTTCAGTATTAATGGTATTTGCCCCGGATATGTTTACCACCACTTGTGCTGGCCATGCCCATCCTCCGGGCTTATTTTCAGGGTGGATCCTATTTTTGAGGAAATACAGTAGGGTAACCAAATCTTTTCTAACCAAATCTAACCAGATCTTTTCAAATCTTTGAAAACCTGTTAATTCATAGAATTCAGTACCATACCATTTGGATTTCAGTGAGCTATTGATACACAAAAAGGAAGTATATGTTTTAAATACAAATTTATGAACAAACATCACTTCTAACTATCTGCAAAGTCCACAATGAGTATTGTTCAATATGTCAGCAAAACAATAATTTTAAACTGAAAATAAGATGCCAATAAATCTGAGTTATTTTAAAAATGGCAAAAATGTGCATAGCTTCACTTTATTTGCACTACTTACCCCTCTGAACATATTTTATAGTAAATGTTAGTAAGCTATTTTGAATTAACAATTACATACCAGTATATAGTGGACGGTCATTGCTTCCTGAACAGGATTTTATTAATGCAACCTTCTCATTATTTTGAGCTTCATGTTTCTTCTCATCTGTTTTACAACAAAGTATAATGCTTCAATGTAAATACTTTCATTAATGCAAAATATAAAACAAATAACACTGGATATAACTAAATATCCAGGTCATGGTTGTCCCAAAAGTGCTTTTCCAAAAGGCAACTGGACTTTCTTGTTTTTTTCTTCTTTGAAAACATTTTGCTTCTCATCCAAGAAGCTCCTTCAGTTCTGTAGAACTGGACTGAAAAAACTTCTTGGGTGAGAAGCAAAATGGTTTCAAAGAAAAGAAAACGGGAAAGTCAGTTGTCTTTTGGAAAGCACTTTTGGGGAAACTTTGGATATACAAAAATTATATATAATATATAATAACATATATAGTATATGTCTTGTTTGTTTGGGAAGTTAATAGAATTCTCTTCAAACAGTTAAAAAACAATTCTCTTAACGAATACCTTTATTTTACATCACTTTTTAATTTTGTTAATCAAACTATCTGCCAAACATGTATGTATATCATACTGTATCATTGTTCAACAATCATCACATGTACAAGTGATAATGCTTCAATGCCTTAGACTCTAATACATAAAAAATAAGTATTTGGAATTGTACACAGTAGCTGGAGTAGAGCTGTTCATAATGTTATACTTACTGCTATTTTTATTTGTCTATACTAAAATTGACATATCAAAATTATTTTTGTTTTAATGTCTTTTATGAATGCGAATTGCCATGAGCACTTGTTAAATAAATTGTTTCAAAATGTCATGCAGTTTTTAGAATTATTCAATCTCATATTTTGATAGACAAATAGTTAGTCAGCTGGAATACTCAAGCTATTTTGTTGCTGGCTTGTCAAGTCCATGCAGATTTTCAGAAGTTGTTTGCCATTTCCTTGTTCCTGGAACGAGAGCCACTGGTCCAAAGTCACCCAGCCTGCCTTTTGCTTGAGGTTCATTGTCTCCTGATGGCCCGATTCCATTAACCATTATATTATTTTGCCTTTCAATATCTATATAATCTTTGTTGAAAGGAATTGTGCTGTCCAGACAATTTAGAGTTAATGGGATTTGGGATAGTTAGGATTTCAGACCTGTCTCCTTTAGGATATGCATTATGGTAAATGTCGTTAAGGTATCCTGGGAAATGTAGTTCATGTCATGTGGCCACATCTGTAATCCTGATTAGTCACTAAATTGACCCTTGTTGGGTTGGGAGAGGCTCCCTCCCTCTTGCCTGAATCCACCATACCATGCAGCCGCTTCAATCATCATGGGGATGAGACTTTATTATCTATCTACACCACAATTCAGATATGCAAAGGATTGGACATTAAGAAGAACCTTGTCATAAATGTGAGTTGATAGGATGCCTGATGAACCAATAAAAAAGACTTTGTATGGATGCTTTGTGGAGTTGCTCTGTCTGCTTTATACCCATCCAGAGCGTAATAAGCAGTAGAAAGTTAATAAATCTTGATTCCTGAAAGAAGTAGAGTGAAGCAAAAGTAATTTGAATTTTGTGATAAAGACAAAGATATTTTGAAGCCAGGAGTAAATGTGCATGCTATTCCTTTGTACCTCTAACCTCATCGTGGATGCAGGAAGGGGCAAATCCCCCCTCCCCTCTCTTCATCAAGAGAAGCTTCTCTGTCTCAGGTTACACCTTTACTAACTTAAAAGGAACTAATTGTGCAAACAAAGGGAGGAGCCAAGTATGACCCATGTACCCATGTCTTCCTTTAGTTATTACTTACAAACTCCTTTCAAATGCAGATGAAGAGTCAAAAATAGTATCTTCTTGTATTCTAAAAGAAAAGCTAAATATGCTCTGCTCATTCAAACTGAAAAGCTTAGCATTTCTTAAGCTTTATGTTCCAGTTCAGATGCAACAAAAGAAGCCTCTCCAGCTATTTTTACAACCACTCTGGCCGTTTTATTGGGGGTTGTAATTCATTTACTGACAGACTGTCTTCAAAGCAAAGGACCCCCCCCTCCCAAGACACAAAGTTAATTCAAGAGCAATTTCTTTTTTGCTTAAAAAATGTAGAGTTTATCCATCTTTAAAAAATTTAAAAGTATAACTCTGCATGCAACCTTTGGAGTGCTGTATTCATTTGATGAATTTCTCTTCCAACGAGGAAGCAATAAATTTCTTTGGAGCTCACCCCCTCCTACAAACTTAAGCAAAGCAGCCCACAGGACCATCTGGTGGTCTAGGAGAAATTTCCCGGAGAATTCAAACAACTTGTTTACAAATTTTTATAAAAACCATATAAAGTTTCCTAAATTTAACCAGTGTTGAGCCAATGAAAATTCCTTTTTTAAAAATTATTCTGGCACCATTAAGCAACTTAATGTAAGGTTCCAGTACTACCTGCAGCCTAACTTGTGCTTAGCAACAGTGTCTTCCAGCCCGAGCAAGCAACATTTACAGGCAACCCTGCGTTTTGCTCTTATGTCTTCAGACTCAGCAACAACGCCTACGAGAGCGCCCACTTGTGTAGCAAGCATGCAATGCACCCTAACAGCAGCCATATTGTGCACCAATGTGCTCAAGTACTACATTTAGCAGAAACTCCTACTTTCTGAACCATGGCAACTTCTTCAGCCATGACAGATGTCCCTGAAATACCAGAAGACTCGAACCCTCCACTCACCCTAGATGTAAACGAGGAGCCCAGTTCCCAAAAACCAGTTTTAGATGTCCAAACCTCTGGAGAAGCAGCGATACCTCACAAAGCTTATGACCTCAGACAGCATAGGAAGCTTACCCAATCCACGGTGACACACTTCAGAGAGGATTGGAACAGGCAGTATTGCCGTCATGCAGACGCATGGATGGAGCTGGTCAAGATCTGCGACACTCCCAAAAGCAAGTTGCCCCTCAAGAGCCTCTTCCTAATGCAGAAGGAGCTAGAGGAGCATCTCGCATGGTGGAGGGACAGTGAAAATAAGCTTAAATACATACAGTTGAACCTGGAAGACCCAAAGCTCCAAGAACACATTCATTGCTTCAAGGAGGTGAACAAAGAATGCAAAGACAGCATTTGGGAAAGAAAAAACTCCCTCCAGGTTGCAATCTTTGATGTGTTACAGTGGGAAGAAGTATCAAGAGAGGGCCACATCCGACATAGGTCTTCAATCACAAGCAGCTTCTTCCCACCATTCAAAAACAGCCTCCTCCCTCCATCCCAAACTGGTTAGATCTCAAGCAGGTTCCAGTGTCTCACGGCAAATTCTCTGCTGTTGGCTCTCACCATCCTTCCAGAGCATCTTCCTGTTGCAGTGGCACATCTAAAGCCTCCAAAGCAGCAAGTTATGCTGACTGGGCTGCAGAAGATGAAGTAGAAGCTGCAGTAGCAGACACAGATCTAGGCGCAACAGAGGAGGTGATATGGCAGAAAGTGGCAGTAGCAGCTAAAGCAGCAGAAATGGCCAAGGCCCAGGTTGAACAATGAGCAGAACTGGCCAAAGCCCAGGCCAATCAACAGGCAGAACTGGCCAAAGTTCAGGCCCAATTGGAGTTGGCCGAACGACAAAGGGACTTGACAACAAAAACAGCACAGGCCGCAGCATTGAGGAAGGTGGTCGACTACGCCTCCTTCAACTTCGACCTCGAAGAGTTGGGAGAAGACAGCCCAGATACACAGGTCAAGGCCTACATGGATGAGCAGCACTTACTACAAAACAAGCAGATAGAACCACCTCAGTTGCCTAGCAGTCTCCCACAACCAGGGAAGCATAGGAGTGAATCTCCACCACAGACTCTAAATCTCAGTCACGCAACGGACATTGTAAGACCTAAAATACGAGATTCACTTCCCACCAACAGCAAATCTTTCCCAAGATGTTGTACGACCTAAAATCTGAGATTCTCTTCCCAGAATCAGCAACCCTATCCCAACATGTCACAGCCTGCTGAGCAAGCAACTTAACCCACCAGTGCCCACAACGACTTCTCAACAAGTTGACATGCAACCAACCACAATTGCCACTCAATCCACAGGCAAAAGAGTTCTCACCACAACTCTAATGCACAATGTGGAACCTACACCCAACCTCAAGAGGTACTACCTATATATGTGGGGATGCATAACGACCTCCTCATAAAGTACTCTGTGGTGAATCACATGCTATCCACAACACATGCCCTCGAGCCAGAACGCTGTGCCTACAAGGACGTAATATGAAGAGATTACCTGCCCTCAGAGAAATAACAGAACCATCACGAAGGTGTGGAAGGTTAGACTTAGCAGCCAGTGGTGTGTACAAATTCAACAACAAGCCAGGCAGAGAATACCTATGTTGTAACTATGTATCATTCATGTGTTTGCAACTGTGTATCATTGCAACTATGTATCTTTCAGGCATTTGCAACATTGTATCATTCACGTGTAATCATTAAGCTTCTGTCTGGAGAAGGCATAGCTTCGTCTCGGTGCTACAGCTGCGATCTCGGGGCTCTGAGATCGCAGCTGATATTTTCGCCTCTGGTCGGTCCTAACGGACCTAAACCGTCCCGTAGAGACGGGGATTGTGAAGGGCACAGTCCCAGGATCCCAGAGATATCGCAAAATCTCTGGTTTGATCCGGGAGAAGCCCTTTTGCTGGCGGTGGAAAGGCAGCCTCCAAAGCTGCTGAAGTCGGGACAGCTCCGAAAAGAAAGTGGCTTGAGCGAGTGTGTGTCGGTTGGGTGAGAAACCTCTTTTGTATTGTAAATTGGTTGAGACCTGAAAGGATATCCTGAACAAAGAAGAAACCTGTGACTTTATTTTTGTTTGACTGGAATTGTTTGAGCGGCGTTTTCTAAAGTGATGTCAAATTGAGGCTTGGATTCTTTCCTTACTACTTCTTTTTCTGAGGACTTTAATGTGACTTTGTAAATAACTAGATTGAATTTTTTCTTATATATATTTTTATGCTTCTTTTGATTTTTTAATTTTCTTTAGGATAGAGGCCCCCTTTGATTTTTTTTTCTTTTCCTCTGAGTTTTGTATACATTACTCTTCTTTCTGGCTGGGGGGGGGGGGGAAAGTATTAAGAGATCTTGCAACACTGCCAACTAGAGGCTTGAAAGTACTTTATTTGAATTGGGGAGAAATGTATAAACACTCCTTCTCAAGGACATTTTAATGTGATAAGATGGAGGGAGAGCACAGAAAAATATTATTACAGGTGTTTTCCTGAACTCTTATCAATATTTCAACACTTGAGGCTTGGCTTTGAAGCTGCTGGAGAAGAGAGTCATAATAACACACACACATACATACTTGTGAAATCTCTACTCGCCAGCCTTTTTGAAAATTTCAATTCTAGTAATATTTTTATTTTTGCTTTTTATTTTATCCTTTTTCTTCTTTGGTTTTGGGCCTTTTTACTATTGGATTTTTCCATTTTGGATCATAATTGGCTACTCTATCAGATGGATTGAAGGTCAAAAAGAATTTGAAGTTTTTTGAAGCATTAAAATGGAAAAAAAAGTGAAAAAAAGAAGAAAGTGTTAAATGAAATAGACTGTGTGTATTTGGATTGTTTGGTGACTTTGAGACTTTTGGAAATTCTTATTTGAATGATTAAAATCATTTGGGTCGTTTAAATTTTTTTTTTTTACAATGGCATTACTTATGGATGAACTGAAAATGGAATTTATAAAATATAAACAAGAGAAACAAGAAGGGAAGGATTCTTTTGGCTCTGTTTTTCATTTTTTAGAAATGGCAATTTCTACATATGAGAAACTACAAGAACAAGAAGATTGGGATGAAGAAGAAACCATCCTTAATGAACAAGCAACTTTATTTGGGGAAGAAAGGGGAAAGGGGAGAAAGAGAATGGAGAATTTAAGACTTAAAAAAACAACCAAAAAAGGGAAAAACAAGGTGAAAAGTGGACACAACATCAGAAAGCAACAGAAAAGAGGAATACACAAGAGGGTGGAGATTAAGAGACAAGGGGGTAAAAAAGGGTAGAGTGGAGAAGCAAGGGAGGAAAGAAGGGAAGAGAAGCTACAAAGGTTTGAAACAAGATGTAAAGAAACAGAATTTATTTAGAGACAATGGGTAAACATATAACTTAAAAAGAGATTCTGCAAAGGTACATAAGACTGTGTTGTTGTATCTGTATTTGAAATAATGTTAGAAAATTGGAATAATATATGATTATAAAATGGGACAAAATATTTAATGTAACTTAGCGAAAAAAATTTTTAAATAAAATAAATGAAATCAAATATGAGAGAATTGAATTGAAGAAAAATGGGAACATTGTTATTGTATAATATTTTAAAACATAAGTGAAATAGGGGGAAGTAACTAAGCAAAATCTATAAGTGTTCCCATAGAAGCATGATATTTATTTAGAAAGGATTGTGTAAAATGTTTAAGACTTAAATGAATATTAATTTTAATGATATAATTTCAATTGCTATGGATTGTTGTTTTAATTATATTATATATTTAAAAAAAAAATTTTTGTTTTAAAATATTGAGTTTATCTTTAGAATGTACTACGCAGAATCCGAATGAAAATTATGTGTTATGTTAAGCTTTAAAACTAGGGGAAGGATAAGTATGACAAGGCATTATACTCCAATCAGTCATTACAGAAGAAATTTTGTGTTGATGAGAAAAGATAATAGACAGCTGAAACAGGACAGACAAAGGATATAGGTATAATGATTTAAATTGAGATGAAATAAATATAATAGAATTAAGAGAGTGAAAAGAGGGGAGAAGCTATATACAAAATGTAAAATAGTAAATAAGAAATGGAATGCTATATAAAAGTAAGCATGAACTTGAATTTATGTCTGTACAAAAAGATGTAACTCGGGATCAAACTGCCGTCCAAAAAGATATTTTATGTTTTTTATGTTTTGTGTTTTGTTTGTATATGTTTGTTTGTTAAAAATTAATAAAATTCTTTAAAAAAAAAAAAAAAAAAGCTTCTGTCTCCTCAGTGACCTTTTGCAGGGCACGTACAGAGACA
>BLBF01000044.1:5329445-5342091 GCA_015471245.1 Laticauda colubrina
GGATGGGTTAAGATAGCTGTGGGATGGGAAGGGATACCTGTGGGATGGGTTAAGATAGCTGTGGGATGGGAAGGGATACCTGTGGAATGAGCAGGGATACCTTTGGAATAGGTAATAGCTGTGGGATAGATAAACCTCCAGTGCAAGCATAGTGGGACTGTATGGTCCACCCTCCCAGGTGCCACACCTATGGCCCTTTATTATCAATAACGATATAATCAATCCTCCACACATGTCAACATAAACACAACTCTTCATTAAACGCCCTGTTTATTGTAGGCCAACCAAACATACATGGCCCAATCTCATCCATGTAATGAGACAGTCTGAAGGAAGCATCCATTAAGCATCTATCATCCTGTCTTGCCACTCCACCGCTCCAGCTGGGGAGTTGCACCAGTGTTTCAGGAGGTTGCGCTGCTTCCTCGACTCACGTGAGGCTCTGTTGGGCCCTTGCACATCCTCAGTGTCGATCAGGTTTTGCCCTTGCCTCCATTCCCCAGGCTCCATGTCCCCATTGCCTTGTTGGAGGTCCACGAGCCTGTTCTGCAACACTGGGTAGCGGGTGCGCATGAGATTGTGAAGGATGCAGCAAGCTTCCACGATCCTCCTCACGGTCTGTGGGCGATGCTGCATGTTGGTGAGAAGTACCTGGAACCTGTTGGCCAGGATGCCAAAGGCGTTCTCCACCACCCGCCTTGCCCTGGACAGCCTGTAGTTGAAGATCCTCTCTTCTCGGGTGAGGCATCTGGAGGTGTAGGGCTTCATGAGGTAGGTTGTGAGGGAAAAGGCGTCATCCCCCACGATGAAGAAGGGAACATCTTGCGTGTCGTTGGGCAGGGGGTCTGGATCTGGGAAGCCCACAATGAGGTTGCGTTCCAGCCCCTCCTTGAGGTGACTGGCGTTGTATACCTGGGCATCTGAAGATGAGCCGTTGCCTGAAATATCGATGTACATGAACTTGTAGTCAGCATCGACCATGGCGAAGAGGATGATGCTGAAGAAGCCCTTGTAGTTGTGATAAGTGGACCCTAAGTTGGCTGGAGCTTTGCAGGCCACGTGCTTCCCATCGATGACTCCAACGGTGTGGGGGAAGTTCCACTTCTGATACCACTGCTCTGCAACTTTGTTCCATCCTTCTTCAGTGGAGGGGTACTGGAGGAGCTCCTCCTTGTATTCTTCGATGATGGCCTGCACCACTTCTCTGACCACAAAGCTGATGGTGCTGGGTGGCACCCTCCAGCTGTACTTCATGCTCCTGTAGGTGGTCCCTGAGGCCAGGTGGTGCAGAGTGAGTGCCACCTTGAGCCCAGGTTCCAGGCTGGGCGGGAAGTTGGTGTTTGTCTTGGTCAACCTGGGTGTCAGGCGCTGCACAACTTCGTCAAACATGGCTGGAGGCATCCTCATGAAGTTCTGGAACGCCCGAGGGTCTTCGCTCCTGAGCTCCACCATCAGCTTGTCGTAAAGTACGCACTGCGCTCTTCTGGTGAACCATCTTCGGAGCCAGACTTTTTTTGGGTGCCTCCTTTTCTTCCCGTAGTACTGTTCACAGAGACTGTAGATGGTTTCGCAGTGTTGCAGAAGGATGTTGGCTGCCGAAAGGAGTTTTTCGCAATCCACGGTGGACATGACTGGATGCTGTGGAAGAGGAAGAGGCAGATGAAGGCTGCAGAGGTCTGCACCGCTGGGCTGCTGGTCTGAAAGTGCGAAGCAGGCGAGTTGCTCTCCCTTTTTATAGGCAGTATAGGTTTTCTGCTAGGCATCCTCTAGGCATCCTCTAGACATCCTTAAGATCCGAGATAGATCCCCTCTGCGAACGTTTTTTCCGCTTTAAACGCTTTGTTTCCGTTCTGCATCCGCTAGGCATCCGTTCTGCATCCATTCTGGGTCCGTTCTGCTTCCTCCCTGCGTCAGAGCGGATGCGAGTTGCGCGGATGCGTAGCGGATGCAGAACGGATGAACTGGATACATTTTCCGCGCAAGTTTTAGGCAGCCTAAAACTTTTGGAGCGGATGAAACGTCCATAAACGGATGCCGGACGGATCGAGAGGAAGCCAAACGGAGGCAGTGAGTACATCGCGTTTTCGAACGGATGGCAAGCTTTTTTGTCCGTTTTACTTCCTCTTTGCATCCGTTGGTGCAGTGTGACACGGGCTTTAGCATGATTTCTAAGTTGCTTATTTAAATACAAGGATTGAGTTTTTAGTATATTATTGATGAACTTTTGTTCATTTCTGGATCCCTGCCCTGTAAGCTAAAATCACAGTTAAATTATCTCTAAGTAATGGCCCCCTTGCAATAGAATTGTTTTCAGACCACATCCTGTCATCAAACTTCCTCTAAGAGGTCTCTTTACCTTCAGTTCTTTCTAGCATGTAACAAAGCTGATTCTCATCTGTGGTTTATTTCTGGCAAGCTTCATTTATCTGTTGCAAAAAGCTTCCATTTAAATAATAATAACGCAATTTACTTGAGACTCCTTTGTAAGTTAATATTAAAGTATTTCACCTTCCCTTACTAGGCCTTCACTGGACCAAGGTTAAGCAACCTATGCTTTCAGAATTGCAGTTGTTGCCCTAACCGCTTTTTTGTGGAAAGGTAGCTATCTCTAAAAGTAGGTGTCTGTGAAATCTGCTGGGTAACAACTGAGAGCATTTAACAGTTTGACTTCTGCTCTGAGAGGACTTTGAGAGAAACAATTCATCTTTCAAAATAACTGCATCATTGATAAAAATTTGTAATGTGAAATACTTGGTTTGAATAATAATATAATAAATTCTACTCTCAATATCATAAACTTTTATAGAGATTTAGAAATAAACCAATTATTGAGTATCACGTGCTTTAGACACTTCATCTACTATCTTCCATGTACTACGCATCATTTACATCATAGCTAGTCATTATAAGAGTATATAAAACATTAAGAATTGGTGCCTACTGCTTTCAAAATCTCTTTCCATCCTATTGTTCCTTCACTGTGCTGTTATTTTAAATAGTAAGCATTAGGGCTATGCAACAATTTGAATCCAAAGGGGAAAAGGTGGGAGCTCACATATTGCAATTCCCTAAAAAATTTACACATAATCCAAGGAAAAATGTGTTTTAGAAGGTGCGAATTGTTGTGATGTACACACCAATGCATGCTATCCATCACCTTTTCCCACCCCACATCTTATGAATACAGATGGCCACAAAGTCCTCACGACTGTGAAAATAGAGACTTCTCATTCTATAAGTTAAGGCCCTGTCCCACTGGCCGCCGGATGCAAAACATATGCATAAAGGATACAGCGGACGAGCAAAATTTCAGGGGTGGCTCCATCCATTGTCATCCGCTCCAAAAAGTGGCAAAAATTTACATAAGCAGAACGGAAAAGAACAGACAGTGGTAGTACGTAGCGGGGATGTTAAACGGATGTTCGTAGGAAGCCGAGTGGATGACAGCGGATGACACCTCCGAAGGGCTTCCGGGGGAGAATAGCGAAGCGGACACATAGCGGAAGGGGCGGATGACGCGGATGCATCACGGACACCTATAGGAAGCAAAGTGGATGCATAGCGGATGTATATCAGATGCAAAGCGTTCACTGCGCATGTGGGGAGTATGAATTGCATCAGCTCCGCAGATATAAAAGGATGCAGCTTGCACGCAGTGAGCATTCAGAGGAAAGACTTGCTGCCACATACATCTTCGAATAACACCATGGTTCGTAAATCAGGCAAGAAGAGGAAGTCCGTGCCTACTCGTTCAAGCTCTGGCAAGGTGAAGAAGGGCAGAACCAGCATCCCACCCCCTGGCACTGATTCTGAAGCTGCTGCTGCTGCTGCTGTGGTGGACCAGCCCCAAGGCCCTCAAAGCCTTACTGCTGAAGGCCCTGCTGCTCAAGCCCCTGAACACCCTGCTGCTCAAGCCCTTGAAGGCCCTGAACAATCTCCAGAAGGCCCTGATGCTGAAGCCCCTGCCAGAGGGAGGAAGAGGCAAGGGAAGGAGAAGGGAGAGAGGAAACAGTTCAACATTTCCGAGGAACATGAGGATGAGGTGCTGGAATGGCTGAGGGAGAACGAGTACCTTTGGAGAAAGGGCCACAGAATGTATCACGACACCAAGAAGAAGCAGGCAGCTTGAAGAGACAAGGCAGAGAGCCTGGGCTACACTGCAGATGTACTCCTGGGATGGTGGAAGCACATGCACACTTGGTATGTCAAGCTACACCTCAAAAAATCCAGGCAGGCCGCTGTCAAGCTCACTGACCGGGACATGTACGTCATGGCCAAGTGCAGCTTCCTGGAGGGTGAGATCCGCCACCGAGGAGCAGCCCCTCTGACATCCCTCTCCCTCAGACAGCCCACAGACAGCCAGTCCTCTTCTAGCCAGGAGCCAGCCTTCACTGTCCAGGCAGGTGTCTTCAGAGGGCCCCATGGCAGAGCCCCCCCGACAGTTGCACACCCCAAGCCGGAGGACTTGGAGGATCCCCTGTCACAAATGGAAGAAGAGGCAGCCACCAGAGACCAATGCCCCCACCCCCACCCCCACCCCCAGCTCCACAGGATGCAGGCAGAGAGGCAGACTGGAAGGCCAGAGCCACACTGTCCTGTTGGAGATCAGGGACACAATGAAGACCAGCTGGTCTCATTGGTCTCTCTCAGCTGGTCCACTTGGACAGAGGATCCTCCAGCTGCCACACTTTCATCATCTACGTAAGCCACACCTTGAGGGATATGCCCGAGGCCCAGAACCAGGTGATGAAGGAAAAGATCACAGCACTTCTGCACAACCCTCAAGGCCCAGCTGAAGCTGCTCCGACCCAATCCAGGTCTGCTCCTCCATCCCAGGTGATGTCACAGCCCTTCCACGGCTTTCAACAGCCCCTCATCTACCAAGGACTTCCCACAGCAGAACTTCCCAGGCCAGGCCCAGGTTCATCGCACGCCATAGACGCCACACCTCACCCAGCTGCAGACCAGACAGCCCCACTACACTCCTCCTTCCTCCACCTCACAGCCAAGCCCATCAACGGACAATCTGTCATCAGTCTTGGGCCTCACATCCCAGGTCCTTGATGAAGGGCCTCTCAATCTCACGGGACTGAGTCAGCTCTCTGAGAGCTTCCTAAACACACCATCCCGTTGTACTCTCGGGGCCAAGCACCCCAATGGCGCCTCAGACCAGCACTCAAGCCACAGCTACCTCCACAGTCCCTGCCCGCTTAACAGCTGAGACCATGGACATGACTCAGAATGACTGAGAATAGTGGCAGAGACTGAGTTGTTACTTGTTCACTTTATCTTTGCTTAAGACACTTTACTTGGTTCATTTTGCTTTTTTAATAAAGTCATACAGTTTACTTAAGACAGTTATTAATAAAGGTTATCTTTGCTTCACACACTTGGTTTATTTTATTTACTTAATAAAGTGTTGGTGAAAACTTTGAAAAAATGGTTAATCCTTTGCATGCTTGTGGGATAGGTAAGGATAGTTGTAGGATAGATGAGGATAGTTGTGGGATAGATAAACCTCCAGTGCAAGCATAGTGGGACTGTATGGTCCACCCCCCCCCCCAGCTGCCACACATATGGACCTTTTGTATCAATAACAATTTATTCATTGATCAACACATTTTAAAATAAACAAAGCTCTTTATTAATGCCCTATTCATTGTAGGGCCACTCAACATACATGGCACAATCTCATCAGTGTTATGCCACAGCTTCAAGGAAGCATCCATTTACCATCTACCATCCTGTCTTGCCACTCCACTGCTCCAGCTCGGGAGTTGCACCAGTGTCTCAGTAGGTTGCGCTGCTTCTTCCCTTCATGTGAAGCTCTGTTGGGGCCTTGTACATCCTCAGTGTCTATCAGGTTTCATCCTTGCCTCCATTCACCAGGCTCCATGTCCCCATTCCCTTGTTGACGGTCGACAAGTCTGTTCTGCAACACTGGGTAGCGGGTGCGCATGAGATTGTGCAGCATGTAGCAAGCTTCCACGATGCTCCTCACAGTCTCTGGGTCATGCTGCATGGTGGTGAGAAGTATCTGGAACCTGTTGGCCAGGATGCCAAAGGCGTTCTCCACCACCCGTCTTGCCCTGGACAGCCTGTAGTTAAAGATCCTCTCTTCACAGGTGAGGTATCTTGAAGTGTAGGGCTTCATGAGGTAGGTTCTGAGGGAGAAGGCGTCATCACCAACGATGAAGTAGGGCACATCTTGTGTGTCATAGGGTAGGGGGTCTGGATCTGGAAAACCCATGATGAGGTTGCGTTCCAGCCCATCCTTGAGGTCACTGGCGTTGTATACCTGGCTATCTGAAGCTGACCCGTTGCCTGAAGCATCGATGTACATGAACTTGTAGTCAGCATCAACCATGGCAAAGAGGATGATACTGAAGAAGCCCTTGTAGTTGTGATAAGAGGACCCTGAGTTGGCTGGAGCTTTGAAGGCCACGTTTTCCCATCTATGGCTCCAACGGTGTGGAGAAAGTTCCACCTCTGATACCAGTTTTCTGCAACTTTCCTCCAGCCTTTTTCAGTAGTGGGACACTTGAGAAGCCCTTCCACGTATTCTTCGATGGCCTGCACCACTTCTCTGACCAGTTTGCTGATGGTGTTGTGTGGCACCCTTCATGCATACTGCATGTTTTTGTATGTGGTTCCAGAGGCCAGGTGCCACAGAGTCAGTGCCACCTTCAGTCCAGGGTCCAGGCTGGGACGGAAGTTGGTGCTCGGCTTGGTCAACCTGGGTCTCAGATGCTCTACAAGTTCGTCAAACATGGCTGGTGGCATCCTCATGAAGTGATGGAATGCACGAGGGTCTTCATTCCTCAGCTCCACCATCAGCTGATCATACAGTCCAAACTCCATTCTTCTCACGATCCATCCTCGGACCCACACAGCTCTTGGACGTCTCCTTCTTCTCCTTGTGTATAAAAGCTGAAACAGTCTGAACAGGGTTTGGTTCTGGTGATGAATGAGTGCAGCTACCATACAGACTGTGTCATCATCCATGGTGGAGAACAATTGATGATGTGGAAGATCAAGACGAAGGGTGAAGAGGTCTGTACACCACAGCTGCTGGACTCATACTGAGATCCAGATGATTTTCTCCCCCTTTTTATAGGAAATATCAGTTTTCCGCTAGGTGTCCTTCTACATACTCTAGACATACTCCAGACATCCTAAATATCCGAGATACATCCCAGATACAAACGTTTTGTCCATTTTAATCCTTTATATACGAGATGCATCCGCTTACATCCTTTCTATTTCTGTGCTATTAATGCTGTGTAGACGTTCCGTGTACCTTTCGTTTCCTCCCTCTTTCCGTTTTCAGCTGCAACGGATGTGAGTTGTGAGGATGCCCAGAGGATACAGTGGACGTTTAATGAATGATAACAGACGTAGAACGTTTGTTGCCCGTATATGTTGTGGATGTACATCGTATGCGGGGAAAGTTTATCCGTTCACAAAGTTTTGTGCAGCTCTAAACTTCTTGGGCAGATGAAATCTCAGTGGATGGATGCTGGAGGGATAGAGAGTATGAAACACATATGCAGTGAGTATGCAACGGATGGCAAGCTTTTTTAAACGTTTTACATCCTCTTTGTATCCGTTGGTGCAGTGGGACATGGGCTTTACTTTTAAGTCTTTCTGGATGAAAAATAGAGCACGGACATTAAATAAATGAAGAAGCTGTGAAAACAATGTGCAATTCTCTTATATGATCATTTACATAGTAAGTAGAAATAACAATGTACAAATTTATGACTATATGCTTTTGCTATCTTGTGCCATCTTTTGTTCATTATCTTTTTATCATTGTATACAGCTGTTTTAGTGTTCTCTGTGTTTGGATCTGTGCACTGCATAGGATCACTAAAGAAGCATGAAGTGTAAAAATTCAATAAATTAATGTGGGTTACTCTCATTTGAAAATACACAAACATCACTCAACTTACCAGTTTCAACTTTAGCACGGATCTTCTGAGCAAGATCTATTCTGGGAATATCACAGAGGCTCTGCTTAAGTGCTTTTAGAGGTTCTTCATAATTGGACATAAATAATAGTGTTGCCTTTTTTGCATCAAGATTCTCTAGCTTATTTGAGGGGATTTCACGCTCTTCTATTTTTTTGCTGTTCAGTATTGTTCCTAATTTGCTCATGTCATCCTTTGTCAGGTCTTCAAGGATATTCAATATGAATTCTTTATGATTTTCTGCCATGTTTCTTAAAATTCTATATGGTGTTTGTAGACAGACCTGGAGAGGAATTTGAGGAATGGGGCAAAGAGAATAATGCTGTCACTACTAACAGTTAATTGAGTTCAAGTTCACCTAGAATGCACAACTTTTTCAAAGTCTTTGACTGAAGTAGCACTCTTACAAATATTAGATAACACTAAAAATTTTTTAGTCTATGTATATTGTTCTGTGTAAAATAGTTTACTCCAAAATCCTCGATTGTGATTGGCTAGAAAAGCCGGCATAGGGATTGGTTCACTAGGAACCAATCCAAAAGAGCTGCCAAAAGGCGGCAAAACCAAATAACCGTCATTGGCTACAAGCTGGCAGGCAAGCCGTATATAAAGGCTGCTGCGGCAAGAGCCAAACTGTTCCGTTTTCACTTAACTGTTGAAATAGACTTTTACTGTTGGAACCCGGTCTACCTCGCGTTTTTCCGGACGGAACATATATAGCTTACTTAAAGTTAACACTACTCTTTAATATTCAATACTTCTATTTAATCACATTAAAAATACAATTTGGCAGTAACTCTGGAAGATTTTTTAAAAAAATACTAGCTATGCTGGTTGGAGAATTTTGGGTGTTGAAGTCTACAAGTCTTACATTTACCAAGTTTGGGGACCCCTGTATTTGCCCAACATATCCTTTATGTTTTATGAATTAAGTACTGTTTTCAAACCAGCTATGGACATTATTTATACGACCAAGGCCATAATTGATTGGATTAGCTATCAGATTTCATAGAATGCTCATTTGAAATACTCAATAATATCTCCAGCATTTGTAGCATTTAGTAACAAATTAATTTAAAAAGTTAAATAACCTGGAACAATTTGTTGTTGAAAATTTAAGTTTGCATATAGGTTTCAAGATTTTTAGAGATTACTTTATGATATGTCCACACTATATAATTACTTATTAATTTTCCTAACGTTCCTTTTTACTTTAAGTTCTAGATCACGTTTATCTTTCTTCACTCACTAACTTTTCATCTGTAAGGGCTTAGACAACAACCATTTGTTTTCAGGCAGAAATAGCAGTTACATACGGTATAATAATCACATTATAAGATCATCAAATGCACAGCAAGAACTCATTAAAATTTTTTTGGAAAGATCAAACAATGAATGCCCTGATTCACCAGACCCCTGGGGAAAAAAAGCAGTTATGTTGGCAGAAAAAGGGTTTTAATTATCCATTGTACTGCACAAAAATAAAAGTTTGGAGAAAATGTTCCCAAATGCAACATTTCACCAAATAAGACTCATTATTAAGAACATCTGTGGCAATAAATCCTAGCAACTTACACACTGGATGTGATGTAATGTTGGCAGCATAAGGAAACAACCAATTGCCAGCTACAAACATGCCAATCAGCCAGTAGAAAGGCATCACATAAATATAACCCACAGAACAGCCCAAAGCACCTATTCCAGCCCTGCCAACTCTCACAGTTCTGCCGTAAGCCTCACGATTTTTTGTCATTTCTCACGGTCTCACGACAAGACTCCTCAATCTCACGCCGAATTTAAAACGCGTTTTTGTTTTTTTTTTCAAATTTGGGGGTCGGCTTATATGCGAGTATAGTAATTTTGAAAGGGGAGTAGGCCCTGGGAACGAGGCTTAGTTTCCCAGTAGTCTTTGTAAGTTCAGCGCGAGAAAGCAATCGATCTCAAGATCGATCGCAATCGTATAAACATGGCGAAAAGAGGTGATGATTTTTCAATAGAAGAAAGAAAGGTGCATCTTCTTACAACAGGGAACACAAATAAAACATTTAAATAAACTGTTAATGACTTTCCTCGATGGAAAAGGGGTTTGTTTAATCTTGATTGGGGAAAAAATAGAATCTCAGTATTTTTTATAGAATCTCCAGATTTTTTTTCATGGGTCTCCAGATTTTCCTTTATCAGGGGTTGGCAGGTCTAATAGACGGAATTTTCCTGAAGATGGCTCTTGCATCAGTCTGAAACTAACAAGAGTAAATCTCTGATCCTGGCGATCGACTCAGACTTGATCTTGAAACATTATCACGAGACATAAATACAAAGAAGTTGCGAAAAGAATGCAGAGAAGAGCAAGAAAGATGATTGGGGAATTGATTGGAGGCCAAATCATATGAGGAATGAGCGATTGCACTTAGAATCTAGAATCTCGCAAAACTGGAGCATAACCGACCCCTTTCCTAATCTCCCACATCTCCCAGCACTTACCTTGGAGCACAAACACTTACCCGCGTGCAGCTGCGATGCGATGGTGGTTGGTATTGGCTAGCTCAAGTTTTCTGAAGTTTGGCGACAAAGCCTTAGAGTGGTCACCTGGTGAATGAGAAAAGGCGGGATGGAATAGGATGACGCGGAAAGCTCCCTTTTTACAGGCTCAGCAGATGGCGCGTTAGTGGAAAACGCGCCTTTATAAAAGATATAAACCAAAAGCTCTAAATCTATAAACTTCTGACAACTTTAAACTGAACTGCCCGGACTATCACCTCCCTTGAAAGACATCCAGCCTTTGTGGTAAAGCCAGTATGAGAGATACTGTCGGAAGAATTAGATGAGAAAAAGAGATAGAGTTTGAAAAATAAACAGGTCTGCAGCTGTAGTTCTGAGTTACCCCGCACCCACGCCCCACAAAGGAGAAAGATAAATGGAGCGAATTAGAGAGCATTCAAGAAAAAGGGAGAATTTCCTAGGGAGAGCTTTCTCCCCCCCCCCTTCTTTTCTGGTGAAAACATTAGCTGAGGAATTCTGGGAGTTGAAGTCTTCTGAGATTGAGAAATACTGCTGTATTCCACTCTATATTATCCATTCTGTGAAACTGCCCGTAAAATGCCCTCCTTTCCAAAATGTGCGCACTTTTGAAATTATGAGGAAAATGAGATATATTTTAAATCATTAAACTGAGAAGAGTATAAAAGGGAAATTTAGGCTGAAACAATTTTGGCTAACCAGAATGAATAACTGAGTCCATATATTCCAGTCCTGCATATGGTTCAGATAAGCATATTTGCACATTTGCAAGGCTTTCTGAAAAAAAAAAACTCTTAGTGATTTGATTGTGTGAATACCCTGCCATGTTTAGCTTACTAATAATATTTTTGGATATCATTTTTGTCTAATTTAAGCAAGTATTGATAAACTGATTATGGTACATACACAAAAGCATTTTCTGGTTATAGTTATATAATCATAGTTTTCTAACTATATTTAACTATAGTTATATAGTTTCTAACTATATTTAAAGAAATATTCAGCTTCTTTTCCATTTGAAAGCTGATATTTTTAAGCAATGAATAAAGAAAATCCTTAATTGTACTCTCAGCAGCTGTTTTGCTTTTGTGTGTATGTGTGTGTAATTCACTGGATTCCAAAACTTGTTCTGTGTGGCTGGGTTGGTTCTAATTTTTCGATAGACAATAATCCAGACTAGAAAGTACATATTTATTTAAGGGAACATTTTTAAAAGGAGCTACCCCCTCAATCTCTGTCGGCTCCTATTCCATCGCATCTTCCCCTGCAGATTCAGGCTCCAATGGGAGCATGACACCTTGAGTATTAGAAGCACGAGGGCCTCTTAGTCTTCCCCACCCTGAGATGATATGTGTGTATGTAACTACTTGGATGATAAAAGAATGGTTGCTGGAACCCGTATGTCTCGTCTTACGAAAAGAGGGACTAGGAGTGACATGTTAAGGCCGTGTCACACTGCCCAACGGATGCAAAAAGGACACAACGGAAGAGAAAAATCTTACATCCATTGTATCCACGCTGAAAAGGGGCAAAAATTTGCATAATTGGAGCGGATGAAACGGACGCAGGGAGGACACAGGGCGGATGCAAAGCGGATGCGGAACCGAAGCACAGCGGATGGCGCATCCGCTAGGCTTCCGGGGGGCCTCAGCGAAGCGGACGCGGAACAGAAAAAACGGATGCAGAACGGATGCACAGTGGATGAAGCGGATGCACAGCAGAAGCCTAGCGGATGCACAGCGGAAGCGGAACGGATGTCGCATGTTAATTGCGCATGCGGGGGGGATGCATTGCGCAAGCCCCGCGGATATAAAGGGAAGCAGCTCGCACGTGGCCAGCATTTGGAGGAAGGACCTGCTGCTGGATACCTCGAGTTCTTGCCTGCATGTCTGCCTGCAAGCCTTGCTCCCAGCCTGCCTCCCAGCCTCCTGGGCAGCCTCCCTGCCAGCCTTGCTGCCAGCCTGCCTTCCAGCCTCCCTTCCAGCCTTGCTGGCAGCCTGCCTTCCAGCCTCCCTGCCAGCCTTGCTGCCAACCTGCCTTCCAGCCTCCCTGCCAGCCTGCCTTCCAGCCTCCCTGCCAGCCAGTCTGTCTGCCAGCCTTGGTGCCTGCCTTCCTGCCAGCCTTCCTGCCAGGCTTCCTAACAGGCTTCCTGCCAG
>BLBF01000044.1:5342101-5385924 GCA_015471245.1 Laticauda colubrina
GGCTTCCTGCCAGCCTTGGTGCCAGGCTTCCTGCCAGCCTTGGTGCCTGCCAGCCTTCCTGCAAGCCTTCCTGCCAGCCAGCAACCCCACAACCATGGGGAAGAAGCGAAAGTCTCAGCAACCTGCCGCCATCCCTGGCAAGAGGGACAGGGCCACCCTCCCACCCCATGTCCCTGACTCAGCTTCTGCTGGGGCTTCTGCTGCTTGGGCTCGCTCTTCTGTTGCTGGAGCTTCTGCTGTAGCTGCTCCTGGTGGTGGTGCTTTTGCTGCTGAGTACTCTGCTGAAGCTGCTCCTGGTCCTGCTGGTCCTGCTTGTTCTGCTCGTGCTCCTGGTCTTGCTGACCCTGCTGCTGGTGCTTACTCTGCTGCTGCTCATCCTGGTCTTGCTGCTGCTGCTGCTGCTGCTGTTGATTATGATCCTGCTGGTGAGTATGCAGATGCTGATGCTGATGAGGCTGATTTTGATCCTGCTGGTGATGATGCCGATGATGATGATCCTGCTGCTGCTGCTGCTGCTGCTGGTGTGGAGGAGCAGCCCCTACCACCTGGGAGCCCCTCTGATGAGGGCCCATCTGGTCCTGCCAAAGGGAGGAAGAGGCGTATTCAACAACGGGAGAGGAGGCAGTATTACATCGAGGAAGTGCACGAGGATGAGGTGCTGGACTGGCTGAGAGAGAACGAATATCTGTGGCGGAAGGGACACCGGCTGTACAGGGACACCAAGAGGAAGCAGACTGCTTGGAGAGAGAGGGCGGAGAGTCTGGGCTACACATCAGATGTGCTCCTCGGCTGGTGGAAGCACATGCACACATCGTATGGGAAGCTGCACCGCAAAAAATTTGGCCAGGCCAGGGTTAAGCTGACAGATAGAGAGAGCTATGTCATGGCCAAGTGCAGCTTCCTGGAGGGTGAGGTCCGCCACCGAGGAGCACCAGGAGCCCAAATCTCTACTCTCTCTCTCCGGCAGCCTGCTGGGAGCCAGTCCTCTGGCGGCCGAGAGTCAGTCCCTGTCTCCACGCAGGTATCTGTGGGGCGTGCCATGGCGGAGAACCCCCGGGCAGGTGTTGAAAGCGTGGTGGAGAGCGAGGAGGACTCCCTGGTGCGGTGGGAGAAAGGAGACATCGAGTCCACCGCTGCCGAAGCCGCATCCACCCACACCTCCGCCTCCACAGCAAGGCAGAAAGCCGGACCGCAGGAGGGGCCACAAGGTCCTGGTGGAGATCAGGGACACCATCTGCACCAGCATAGGTCTCCTCTCTCAGCTGGTCCCCATCGAATCCTCCTCCTCCAACCGCAAGCCCTTCCTCAATTATGTGAACCAGACCCTCAAGGAGATGCCAGATCCTCAGTACCAGGTGGTGAAGGAGAGGATCACCGAGCTGCTTCACAACCCTCCACTCCCAGAGGCACCTGCTCCCACCCAATCCAGGTCTGCTCCTCCACCCCAGGTGATGTCCCTCCCATATCAAGGCTTCCCACAGCCCCTCACCTACCAGGGCTACAGCTACCCGGAAGTCCAGCAGCACAGACAGCAGCCCCTACAGTTGCAGGCACAGAGTCATCGGCCAAGAACGTTGCCACCGCTTCCAATGATGCCGGCGATGCCACCCATGACGATGCCACCCATGACAGCGATGCCAGCCACACCAATGATGCCACCCACGACAGTCCTCACCCCGCTGCAGAGCAGGTAGCCCCACTACACTGCTCCTTCCTCCATCCCACAGCCAAGCCCGGCCTCAGTACATCTGTCCTCAGTACTGGGGCTGACACCCCATGGCATGGAGGAAGGACCTCTCAGCATCGCGGGGCTGAGCCAGCTGTCCGACACCTTCCTCAACATACCATCCCCTATTTTCCTCTCGGGGCTAGGCCCTCCAATAACACCTCAGACCAGCACTGCAGCAGCACCCACCTCCACAGCACCTGCACCCTAACATCTTGGACTGGGCACACACCTCCGAGTGACCAAGAGGAGTGCCAGAGACTGGCTGCCTGGATATTTGTGGACTTTATTTGGACACTTAACTTGGGTCATGTTTATTTTAAAGCTTGTTGTTCAATAAAGTTTATCTTTGTTTCACACACTTGCTTCATTTATTTTATTGAATAGAAATGGTTTAGCCTTTGCATGCTTGTGGGATGGTTTAAGATAGCAGTGGGGTGGGCAGGGATACCTTTGGGATGGTTTAAGATAGCAGTGGGGTGGGCAGGGATACCTTTGGGATGGTTTAAAATAGCAGTGGGGTGGGCAGGGATACCTTTGGGATGGGTTAAGATAGCTGTGGGATGGGAAGGGATACCTTTGGGATGGGTTAAGATAGCTGTGGGATGGGTTAAGATACCTGTGGGATGGGCAGGAACACCTTTGGGATAGGTAATAGCTGTGGGATAGATAAACCTCCAGTGCAAGCATAGTGGGACTGTATGGTCCACCCTCCCAGGTGCCACACCTACGGCCCTTTATTATCAATAATAATGTAATAATTATCCACACATGTCAACATAAACACAACTCTTTATTAAACGCCCTGTTCATTGTAGGCCCACCAAACATACATGGCCCAATCTCATCCGTGTGATGAGACAGCCTGAAGGAAGCATCCATTAAGCATCTACCATCCTGTCTTGCCACTCCACCGCTCCAGCTGGGGAGTTGCACCAGTGTTTCAGGAGGTTGCGCTGCTTCCTTGACTCACGTGAGGCTCTGTTGGGGCCCTGCACATCCTCAGTATCTATCAGGTTTTGCCCTTGCCTCCATTCCCCAGGCTCCGTGTCCCCATTGCCTTGTTGGAGGTCCACGAGCCTGTTCTGCAAGACTGGGTAGCGGGTGCGCATGAGATTGTGCAGGATGCAGCAAGCTTCCACAATCCTCCTCATGGTCTCTGGGTGATGTTGCATGTTGGTGAGAAGTACCTGGAACCTGTTGGCCAGGATGCCAAAGGCGTTCTCCACCACCCGCCTTGCCCTGGACAGCCTGAAGTTGAAGATCCTCTCTTCTCGGGTGAGGCATCTGGAGGTGTAGGGCTTCATGAGGTAGGTTGTGAGGGAGAAGGCGTCATCCCCCACGATGAAGTAGGGCACATCTTGCGTGTCGTTGGGCAGAGGGTCTGGATCTGGGAAGCCCACCAAGAGGTTGCTTTCCAGCCCCTCCTTGAGGTGACTATCGTTGTATACCTGGGCATCTGAAGATGAGCCGCTGCCTGAAACATCGATGTACATGAACTTGTAGTCAGCATTGACCATGGCAAAGAGGATGATGCTGAAGAAGACCTTGGAGTTATGATAAGAGGACCCTGAGTTGGCTGGAGCTTTGCAGGCCACGTGTCTGCCATCTATGGCTCCAACGGTGTGGGGTAAGTTCCACTTCTAATACCACTGCTCTGCAACTTTCTTCCATCCTTCTTCAGTGGAGGGGCACTGGAGGAGCTCCTCCTTGTATTCTTTGATGATGGCCTGCATCACTTCTCTGACCATAAAGCTGATGGTGCTGGGTGGCACCCTCCAGCCGTACTGCATGATCCTGTAGGTGGTCCCTGAGGCCAGGTGGCGCAGAGTGAGTGCCACCTTGAGCCCAGGTTCCAGGCTGGGCGGGAAGTTGGTGTTTGTCTTGGTCAACCTGGGTGTCAGGTGCTGCACAACTTCGTCAAACATTGCTGGAGGCATCCTCATGAAGTTCTGGAACGCCCGAGGGTCTTCGCTCCTGAGCTCCACCATCAGCTTGTCATAAAGTATGTACTGTGCTCTTCTGGCGAACCATCTTTGGAGCCAGATTTTTTTTGGGTGCCTCCTTTTCTTCCCGTAGTACTGTTCACAGAGACTGTAGATGGTTTTGCAGTGTTGCAGAAGGATGGTGGCTGCCGAAAGAATTTGGTCACAATCCACGGTGGACATGACTGGACGGTGTGGAAGAGCAAGAGTCAGATGAAGGCTGCAGAGGTCTGCACAGCTTGGCTGCTGTTCTAAAAGTGCGATGCAGGCGAGTTACTCCCCCTTTTTATGGGCAGTATAGGTGTCCCTTTGCATCCTCTAGGCATCCTCTAGACATCCTTGATATCTGAGATAGGTCCCCTCTGCGAACCTGTTTTCCGCTTTAAACACTTTGTTTCCGTTCTGCATCTGCTACGCATCCGTTCCGCATCCGTTCCACTTCCTCCCTGCATCCGGGCGGATGGAGTTGCGCGGATGCACAGCGGATGCCTAGCGGATATAGCGGATGCGTAACGGATGCATAGCGGATGCGTAGCGGATGCAGAACGGACAAACTGGATACATTTTCCGCGCAAAAGTTTTAAGCAGCCTAAAACTTTTGGAGCGGATGAAACATCCATAAATGGATGCTGGACGGATAGAGAGGAAGCAAAACGGAGGCAGTGAGTACATCGCGTTTTCCAACGGATGGCAAGTGTTTCTCTCCGGTTTACTTCCTCTTTTCATCCGTTGCTGCAGTGTGACAGGGGCTTTAGCAGTGTTGTAATATCTCAGGGACTGCCAGAAAGATGAGGGAGTCAAACTATTCTCCAAAGCACCTAAGGGCAGAACAAGAAAGAATGGGTGGAAACTAATCAAGGAGAGAAGCAACTTAGAACTAAGGAGAAATTTCCTGATCAAACAATTAATCAATGGAACAAATTGTTTCCAGAAGTTATGAATGCTCCAATATTGGAGATTTTTAATAAAAGACTGGACAACCATTTGTCTGAAATGGTATAGGGTTTCCTACCTAGCAGAGGGTTGGATTAGAAGACCTCCAAGGTCCCTTCCAACTCTATTATTCCATTCTAATCCATTTCATTGATTATTGTTGATATTCCATGTATTTAAAATATTTTTAGAGGCAATCTATACTTTAGAGAAACCCCATCAAGTGAACCTCCAGGGAATGCTTGTAGAATATTGGGCACAACAGATTATGAGGATAGTAAAGGCCCAGTCCCATTGGCCGACGGATGCAAAACGTATGCATAAAGGATACAGCGGATGAGCAAAATTTCGGGGGTGGCTCCATCCGTTGTCATCCGCTCCAAAAAGTGGCGAAAATTTGCATAAACAGAATGGAAAAGAACGGAAAAGAACTGATGTGGGTAGTATGTAGCGGGGATGTTAAATGGTTGTTCATAGGAAGCCTAGCGGATGACAGCGGATGGAAGCAGATGACACATCCGAAGGGGTTCCGGGGGAGAATTTTGAAGTGGATGCATAGCGGAAGGGGCGGATGTATAGCGGATGAAGCAGATGCATCACGGACACCAATAGGAAACAAAGGGGATGCCCGCGGATGTATATTGGATGCAAAGCATTCACTGCGCTTGCGGGGAATATGAATGGTGTCAGCTCCGTGGATATAAAAGGATGCAGCACGCATGCAGTCAGCACACAGGGGAAAGACGTGCTGCCACATACATCTAGCAGGAACATCATGGTTCGTCAGTCAGGAAAGAAGAGGAAGCCCGTGCCTACTCGTTCCAGCCCTGGCAAGAAGGCCAGAACCAGCATCCCACCCCCTGGCACTGACTCTGAAGCTGCTGGTGCTGGTGCTGCTGTGGTGGACCAGCCCCAAGGCCCTCAAAGCCCTGCTGCTGAAGGCCCTGCTGCTCCAGCCCCTGAAGGCCCTGCTGCTCAAGCCCCTGAAGGCCCTGCTGCTCAAGCCCCTGAAGGTCCTGCTGCTCAAGCCCCTGAAGGCCCTGCTGCTCAAGCCCCTGAAGGCCCTGCTGCTCAAGCCCATGAAGGCCCTGCTGCTCAAGCCCCTGAAGGCCCTGCTCAAGCCCCTGCCAGAGGGAGGAAGAGGCAAGGGAAGGAGAAGGGAGAGAGGAAACAGTTCAACATTTCCGAGGAGCATGAGGATGAGGTGCTGGAATGGCTGAGGGAGAACGAGTACCTCTGAAGAAAGGGCCACAGAATGTTTCGCGACACCAAGAAGAAGCAGGCAGCTTGGAGAGACAAGGCAGAGAGCCTGGGCTACACTGCAGATGTACTCCTTGGATGGTCGAAGCACATGCACACCTGGTATGGCAAGCTACACCTCAAGAAATCTGGGCAGGCTGCTGCCAAGCTCACTGACTGGGACATGTACGTCATGGCCAAGTGCAGTTTCCTGGAGGGTGAGATCCGCCACCGAGGAGCAGCCCCTCTGAGACCCCTCTCCCTCAGACAGTCCACAGACAGCCAGTCCTCTTCCAGCCAGGAGCCAGCTACCCTGTCCAGGCAGGTGTCTTCAGAGGGCCCCACAGCAGAGACCCCCCTCCGACAGCTGCACTCCCTATGCTGGCAGATTGGAGTATCCCGTGGAAGATGACGTCGTGCTGTCACAAATGGAGGAAGAAGCAGCAGCCACCAGAGGCCAACCCACCCCCACCCCAGCTCCCGAGGATGCAGGCAGAGAGGCAGGCTGGAGGGCCAGGACCACAGTGTGCTGTTGGAGATCAGGGACACAATGAAGACCAGTACAGAACTTCTCTCTCAGCTGGTCCACAGCGTCATACCATCCTCGGACCAGAAGCCCTTCATCACCTACGTGAGCCAGACTCTCAGGGACCTGCCCGAGGCCCAGTACCAGGCGATGAAGCAGAAGATCACAGCACTTCTGCACAAGAAGTGTGGCCCAGCTGAAGCTGTTCAAGGCCCAGCTGAAGCTGCTCCTGCCCAGTCCAGGTCTGCTCCTCCAACCCAGGCAATGTCACAGCCCTTCCACGGCTTTCAATAGCCCCTCACCTACCAAGGCTACAACTACCAGGACTTCCCACAGCAGAAGCAGAACTTCCCAGTCCAGTCCCAGGTTCATCGCACGCCACAGATGCCAGTCCTCACCCAGCTGCAGACCAGACAGCCCCACTACACTCCTCCTTCCTCCACCCCACAGCCAAGCCCATCAACGGACAATCTGTCATCAGTATTGGGCCTGACATCTCAAATCCTTGATGAAGGGCCTCTCAACCTCACGGGAGTGAGTCAGCTTTCAGACAGCTTGCTGAACACACCATCCCCTGTTGTGCCCTCGGGGCCAAGCACCCCAATGGTGCCTCAGACCAGCACTCAAGCCACAGCCATCTCCACAGTCCCTGCCCGCTTAACAGCTGAGACCAGGGACATGACTCAGAGTGATTGAGAATAGTGTCAGAGACTGAGTTGTACTTGTTAAATTTATCCTTGCTTAAGACACTTTACTTGGTTCATTTTGCTTTTTTAATAAAGTCATAAAGTTTACCTAAGAAAGTTAATAAAGGTTATCTTTGCTTAAGACACTTAAGACACTTTACTTGGTTCATTTTGCTTATTTAATAAAGTCATAAAGTTAAGAAAGTTGATAAAGGTTAACTTTGCTTAAGACACTTGGTTCACTTTTTTTACTTAATAAAGTGTTGGTGAAAACTTTGAAAAAATGGTTAAGCCTTTGCATGCTTGTGGGATAGATAAGGATAGTTGTGGGATAGATAAACCTCCAGTGCAAGCATAGTGGGACTGTATGGTCCACCATCCCAGCTGCCACACATATGGACCTTTATTATCAATAACAATTTATTCATTGATCAACAAATTTTAAAAAAACAAAGCTCTTTATTAATGCCCTATTCATTGTAGGACCACTCAACATACATGGCACAATCTCATCAGTGTTATGCGACAGCCTCAAGGAAGCATCCATTAATCATCTATCATCCTGTCTTGCCACTCCACTGCTCCAGCTGGGGAGTTGTACCAGTGTCTCAATAGGTTGCGCTGCTTCTTCCCTTCATGTGAAGCTCTGTTGGGGCCTTGTACATCCACAGTGTCTATCAGGTTTCATCCTTGCCTCCATTCACCAGGCTCCATGTCCCTATTCCCTTGTTGACGGTCGACAAGTCTGTTCTGCAACACTGGGTAGCGGGTGCGCATGAGATTGTGCAGCATGTAGCAAGCTTCCACGATGCTCCTCACAGTCTCTGGGTCATGCTGCATTGTGGTGAGAAGTATCTGGAACCTGTTGGCCAGGATGCTAAAGGTGTTCTCCACCACCTGTCTTGCCCTGGACAGCCTGTAGTTAAAGATCCTCTCTTCATGGGTGAGGTATCTGGAACTGTAGGGCTTCATGAGGTAGGTTGTGAGGGAGAACACATCATGAAGTAGGGCACATCTTGTGTGTCATTGGGTCTGGATCTGGAAAACCCACGATGAGGTTGTGTTCCAGCCCTTCCTTGTGGTCACTTGCATTGTATACCTGGCCATCTGAAGCTGACCCATTGCCTGAAGCATCGATGTAGATGAAGTTGTAGTTAGCATCAACCATGGCAAAGAGGATGATACTGAAGAAGCCCTTGTAGTTGTGATAAGAGGACCCTGAGTTGGCTGGAGCTTTGCAGGCCACGTGCTTCCCATCTATGGCTCCAACGGTGTGGGGAAAGTTCCACTTCTGATACCACTCTTCTGCAAGTTTTCTCCAGGCTTGTTCAGTGGTGGGGCACCTGTGGAGCTCCTCTACGTATTCTTCAATGATGGCCTGTACCACTTCTCTGACCACTTTGCTGATGCTGTTGTGTGGCACTCTCCATGCATACTGCATGTTTCTATATGTGGTTCCAGAGGCCAGGTGCCACAGAGTCAGTGCCACCTTCAGTCCAGGGTCCAGGCTGGGACGGAAGTTGGTGCTCAGCTTGGTCAACCTGGGTCTCAGACGCTCTACAAGTTCGTCAAACATGGCTGGGTGGCATCCTCATGAAGTGATGGAATGCACGAGGGTCTTCATTCCTCAGCTCCACCATCAACTAGTCTTACAGTCCAAACTCCATTCTTCTCACGATCCATCCTCGGACCCACACAGCTCTTGGATGTCTCCTTCTTCTCCTGTATAAAAGTTGAAACATTCTGAACAGGTGATGGTGATGAATGAGCGCAGCTTTCATACGGACTGTGTCATCATCCATGGTGGAGAACAATGGATGATGTTGAAGAGCAAGACCAAGGGTGAAGAGGTCTGTACCCCACAGCTGCTGGACTCAAACTGAGATCCAGATGATTTTCTCCCCCTTTTTATAGGAAATATCGGTTGTCTGCTAGGTGTCCTTCTACATACTTTAGACATACTCCAGGCATCCTAAATATATGAGATACATCCCAGATACAAACGTTTTGTCCGTTTTTAGTCCTTTATATACGAGATGCATACGCTTACATCCTTTCTATTTCCGTGCTACTAATGCTGTGTCGACGTTACCTTTTGTTTCCTCCCTCTTTCCGTTTTTGGCTGCAGTGGATGTGCGTTGAGGGGATGCCCAGAGGATGCCATGCAGAGAGGATACAGTGTATGTTTAATGGATGATAATGGACATAGAACATTCGTTGCCCGTATATGTCGTGGATGTACATCATATGCGGCTGAAAGTTCATCCGTTCACAAAGTTTTGTGCAGCTCAAAACGTCTTCCGCGGATGAAATCTCAGAGGATCGATGCTCAACGGATAGAGCGTATGAAACACATATGCAATGAGTACACAATGGATGCATAGCATTTTCCAACAGATGGCAAGCTTTTTTTTAACATTTTATATCCTCTTTGCATCCGTAAGTGCAATGGGACTGGGCCTTAACTTGTGGGGTTAATTGACCTTGCATTTACATTTTCTGTCTTGGATATTCTTAGTCATCCAAGTCATCATGTTCCAAAGATACTTTTTCAAGAGGGAAACTTGATTTTCTGGTTTTGTTTGAAGACGCTTGCTTCTCATCTTAGAAGCTTCTCTAGCTTTGACTGGATGGTGGGGAGTGGAATATTATTTTCTTTCTACAAAAGGATTTCTTGCTCCATATTATAGAGGGACAGCATAGCATGAAACATGCTAAAAAGGTGGCCAATATTATACCAATATCACTTATTAACTTTGAAGCTTTTTTGAAAAAGATATGTCCTCTAACCTAGTTGTATGTTTAAATCTGGCAGATTTCTCAGTGTGTATACTACCTATGGAGAACATCGCCTTTTGTTGGGAGCTCTTAACTCTTCATGGTCCCATTTTTTCTTGATGCATCCTATTCCTCAGTTACTAGGATGACTCATGAAGATCTATACTTTTTGTATATATTGTATGTCCCCCCACATAACAGTCATGTTTGTTGGGAATATGACATTCTGAAATTTAAGTTTTAACTTCTTTTCTGTGTTGAAGAACCAGAAAAACTCAAAAGGATGGTTAATTTTGGATGTGTGGGCCTGTGTTGCTCATACAGCATTAGTTTATACATGATATTTGCCTATTTTGGGATTATTCAATTGACATTGTCCTTCTCCTTATTTCTGTATCACTTGTAATCTATGGTCATGTTACACTCAATGCCATTAGGATAATACCAACCGATTCCTCTGTATCTCTAATTGCTGTTTAGAACCACACTGCCCTTATTTAGTGTTTGTGCACTAAATACTTCATGCCTTTTACCACAGTCAGGTTTTTTTTTCCAGTAGATTTTAATTTTGACTATCTTTTATACTGTATAGTATGTGTTGCTGCCTCTTTTTCCATCATTTTTAAAAAACAAAATGTACTCCTTCCTGGTTATCTATCTTGACATAGTTGCCATCATTTTTGGTGTTTTTATTTTAATTATTATATTAGGGATTTTGATTTTTTTTTCTTACTAGAAATGCCTACCCTGTACACTGCACTTTTTGTGAGCTGTTTTCCATTGCACCATTGGTGAGCTGTTTTTAGCTTTTTTTAAATGATAAGACTGGTTTGCCACATTGTGAACTCCAAACAACCATATTATAATTTATGCTCCTTCTGACAAAACCTCATTTTAGTGAACATGTGTGATATTATGGCATGCAAACATGCAACATGTTTGACTACATGAAACTGATTTCTTATGCAAAGGGGATATTACTTTTATCTTGTCCAATCAATTTACCTCTTGCATTTTCCTTCTTGTGTTAATTGTAAAAAGGGAAGTAAGATTGCTCTCAAAACTATCCAGGGGTGGGATTCATTTTTTTAACAACTGGTTCTGTGGGCATGGCTTAGTTGGTGGGCATGGCTTGGTGGTCATATGACTGGGTGGACATGGCTTGATGGTCATGTTACTGGCTGGGCGTGGCCAACTCAACATCACTCACATCAAGACACGCATCTCCTCGCCTGGCAGTTGTAAGTGTGAAAAACGGTCATAAGTCACTTTTTTCAACAGTCACTCCACACAAGCAAAGTACCAGCAAAGAAGGGGAAAACAAACTCCAGAGAAGTTCCTGAGACAGGAAGTCTAGTCCTGCTAAGAATGTAATAAGGGTTAACGGACAGGCAGTTTCTGTAAGCAACACCAGAATGTTTCCTTCCAGCCTTCCTTACAGGATTAGGCCAGTAATTTCTTTTAACAACCGATTCTCCAAACTGCTTAGCATGTTAACAACCAGTTCTAGCGAATAGATGTGAACCGGTAAAATCTCATCCCTGAAGCTATACCTTTTCATAGGGAGATCCCAATTTATCAGAGTACCCAAATAAACTGCTTTTAAATGATCATCCAATTCAGTTACTGATTGGGAAAGTAAATTGAGGAAAAACCTTGGGGCAGATTTCTCTATCAGTGCTTTAACAGAGGTTTCCCTTAAGATCCAGTCATTGGTATATAGAGAGAAGAACAAGGGAGAGCACAGACAACCCTTAGGGACCCTATGCTAATTTCCAGAAACTAGAGATAATGTCGCCTGCTGCTTCCTTCCTGTCACAAAACTGACAATCCACCTACGAATATGAATAATTTTTAATATACTTAAAACAGATAAATATAACCCATACAAACAAAAGGCTTCCATAATATTTAAAAGTGGGAACAGGTCCTGAAACAAAAGTTCAAGAAACACTGGACTCAAGTGATCTTTACCATCTTAGTTCCATGCTGGGCCTGCAAACCAAAAAGAAAGGAATATATTTAATCTACAATAAATATCAAACACATCTGGATTCTGAGAATGCCTCTTAAGGACGGGTGCATTGCAGCCTCCTTCAAGACTATTTGGGTATCCTCTCCTAAAGTAAGTCAATAATGTGAGCAGAACCGAAGTCATGTTGGATGGCCCATTGAATTAAATAAGGAAGTGTGTCTCAAACTCAGGAGCTCTGCTAAATAAGAAAGTGTTCCAGTTTGTGCACAAGAGAAAAAAACAAGATAAGGCTAGAACAATGAGGAATTGTAATAAAGTGCTGCGATGTCAGAAACCGTATAACTGCTTTTGTTAGATAGGGAGCTAGTATGAACCTTCGAAATATATGTGTCAATTTGAAAACAGAAAGAATGTGAGCCAAGCCCTCGTACGAGGGGGCGGACAGTTAGGGTATAAAAATGCTGCCTGAATTTTGCTCTGGGTTCCTTCAATGCCTGAGGGAACCCGTCTCTGCAGACACGTGAATAAAACCTTGTTTTCCTTGGATCAACTAATCTTTTGGTGGTTTTTTTATCTGCTTCCACCTCACAATTTGGTGCTCAACGTGGGCCCCGATGGAATTTATACTGGAGAAAAGGGACTGGGTAAGTGTGGTGCCACCGCCTCCCATTGTAGAGGGGCCCCTCCCTTGTCTCAGTTGGATCCCGGGGTAACTGCACCCAGCAGACGATCCTTGGAAACAAGAGAGAGAGAAGCCGGCCTGACGCTCTGGGAGTGTCATTGATCACCTGAAGTGGGGACGCCCACACTCCTTTCATCTCCGGGAGACCAGGGGTGGATCAGGTGAGTTTGTTGCCTTTCGGGATAGAAGAAGGGATATACTGTCCTTAAACTCTGGGAATCCAGCGACTGCTGGAGGACAGTGTAAATCCCTGAGTTGGGAATCTCTGGGAGATTGTTGGTGAGTAATGGGGAGAATGGGAAAGGGACAAAGCAAGTGTGAGACGTTCCAAGAGGGAACGGGTATTGAGATAGAAAAGACCCCGAGAAGGCTGTTTCTGACTGACTCCCCATTGGGTCAACTACTACAACAATGATCGTTGCCCCATCTGAGGACTTATACTTGGAGTCTAGAGAAAAAGAAAATGATCTACCTATGCCAATATAGGTGGCCGAAGTATCCCCTAGTAGACTCTGAGTTTCCTTGCCACTGGGATCCCGAAGGGAATACCAGCACGTACTGGATAACTCAGTTGAAAGAGTATATAGTGAAACACCGGATGAAGGAGCAAATACCCTATGTGGAGGTATGGTATCATGCTCACTTTGAAGGTCCAGTTCCACCAGAAACAGAAGTAGGACAGTTTGTCAGCAAGGTGGAGGAAAGTGAAACTGAGGACTGGGTGGGGAGTCCACTGGCATCGGCTCTGGCAGTCCCGGCACCACCGCCCCTGCCAGCTCCAGTTGCCCAGGCTCCACCTCCACCTGCATATCTAGGACTCAGAAGGGAACTGGCTCAATTAAACAAGGACCTAGAGAATTTGCCTCTAGGAGGAAGGTCGGCCAATCCCGTGTCAGCCTTCCCAGTCAGAGAAGTCCCAAATGGCATGAATGCGCAGGGGAATCCAGTCACCATTTTCGTGGCTGTCCCCATAAAATCTGCTGAGTTACAGGATCTGAAAAAGACCATTCTGAAACTCCAAGAGAATGCTCATGAAGTGGCGGAACAGTTGGAATTGTTTCTGGGGCCCAATGAATACACATACCAAGAACTGATGTATATTCTTGGACACCTTTTCACCCCCGAAGAGAGGAACCTCATTAGGAGGGCAGCAATGGCTGCCTGGGATAGGAGACATGCAGGGCAACAGGGAGCAGTGGCTGCAGACACAAAGTTCCCCATAGCCAATCCAAATTGGAACATCAATAATAACGCTCATAGGGAGCACATGAGAGATATGAAACGCATGATCATTGAAGGAATTAAATTGGCCATCCCTCAAGGGAAAAACTTGACCAAAGCATTTGAAATAACACAAGGAAAGGATGAGTCCCCGGGGGATTTCTGTGCTCGGCTCTGTGAAGGGTTAACCAAGTACTCCGGAGTGGAGCCAGAAACCCCTGCCTTCGAGACTCTCCTGAAGATGCAATTTGTCTCCAAAGCATGGCCAGGTACCCAGAAAAAGATCCAGAAGACAGAGGGATGGACTGATTTGGGCATGACAGATTTGATGAGAGTAGCCCAACAAGTTTTTGTGAACCGAGACTCAGTTAAAACCAAACAGAAGTTTCAGATGATAGTAGCTGCTGTGCAAACGGCAGCCAAGAATGAAGTTAGGAAAAACAGGGAGACCCAGATATCAGATCCGAGGCCAAGATGGAGAGATGAAAGATCTCCCAGCAGGGAGTGGAGACCCCCGGTTAGGCGAGGAGGTCCAGGGGGCAATCGAGGCGGTCGATTCCAACGGCCGTCCCAGAGTAGAACTTGCTTCAGATGCGGGAAAGAGGGATATTTTGCACGCGAATGTCCCAAAACCCCAGAGGATGGGGGGGGTAGTACCAGCCGGTAGCCTTCCTAAGCAAGGGTTTGAAGCCAGTTGTGAAAGGATGGCCAGTTTGTGTTCAGGCTGTGGCAGCAACAGCGATGTTGGTGGTGGAGAGCAAAAGGTTAACCTTTGGGGGAGCTTTGGTGGTGCATTCACCTCATCAGGTCAACTCAGTGTTGAGCCAGCTGGCTACCACTTGGATGACCGAAGGGAGGATATTGAAGTATGAAACCATTTTGAGAACCGGTCCTGATGTGGTAATAGGAACAGACAAGAATCTAAATCCAGCAGAATTCTTGGAGGAGAGAAGGCAGGTGTGGGAACTGGAAGACCATGATTGTTTATTGCAAGTGGATCTCATGACGAAGGTTAGAGAGGACTTGGAAGAGACTCCATTGGAGAAGGGAGAGAGGTGGTTTATAGATGGATCTAGCAGGGTGGAAAATGGAAAGCGAAAATCTGGGTTTGCAATAGTAACCGGGGAAGGTGAGGTAATAGAGAAAGGGTCACTCCCAGCTGCTTGGTCAGCCCAGAAATGTGAATTGCTTGCCCTGACCAGAGCCTTGGAATTGGCTGAGGGGATGGAAGTAACGATTTGGACTGATTCCAAGTATGCATGGGGGGTGGTGCACACGTTTGGGAAAATCTGGAAAGAAAGAGGGTATATCAAGGTGAATGGGAAGCAAATAGAGCAAGTACAGTTAGTAGAGCAAGCCTTAGAGGCATTGCAACTCCCCAGCCGAGTATCAATTGTCCATGTGAGCGCACATCAGAAGGGGAACACACCAGAGGTTGTGGGAAACCGATGGGCGTACAAATGGGTGAAGGAAGCTGCAGGGGAGATAGAGTTGCATGGTATCTATACCAATACTGGAAAAGGAGGACGAGAGGGAGGAATGGGAGCCAGAGAAAAAAGAAAAGTTGGAGTTGGAGAAAGAGGGATGTGTCAAAACCCCAGAGGGATGGAAGACGTCGGAGGGAGCCAAGGTGGTGTCACCCATTGTCATGAGGAGAATATTGGAGAAAGTTCATGAAGGAGGACATTGGGGAATGGAGGCCTTGGTCATGTCCGTTAAACCTCACTATTGGAGTCTGAGGATGTGGACGGTAGCTCAGAGCATCTGCTGGAAATGTTTGATTTGTTTGAAAGTAAATAAGAAAGCGGCACGCAAGAAAGAGATGGGAGGGTGACCCCTAGTTGGTTGGCCTTTTCAGAGAGCACAAATTGATTTCACTGAGTTGCCAGAAAAGGGGGGTTGGAAAGAATCTTCCCTTAGCTCTGCTCAAGGTCAGAACTTCTCCAAGGAAAGACACAGGGGTTTTTCCCTTTGAAATGCTGATGGGGAGAACCTATTTGGCCAAACTAGGCAATCCCATACCAGAGTTCAGGGACTTGTTCCTTCTGAAATATTTGCTGGCACTGTCTCGGTCTTTGCTTTCTCTTCACAAACAGGGACTGTTGGTGCAATGACCACCTTTGGCTGGTAGCCAACACCCACACGAGGCTGGAGACTGGGTCCTGATAAAGACTTGGAGAAGTGAAAAACTGCAACCTACCTGGGAAGGTCCGTACCAGGTGCTACTGACGACTGAATCTGCAGTCAGTACTCGGGAAGGAGGCTGGATGCATTACAGCAGAGTCAAGAAAGCACCGGAACCTGAGAAGCCTTGGAAGTCAATCCCAGTGGATGGTCAGCCGCTAAAGGTAATCTTGAAGAAATAGCCAGCAGAAACCACCATGGAGATGTCGGCTGAACTATGGAGAGGACTATTTGTTGCAACTATATTTACATTAATACATCAAAGAAGATCACAATATGTTGGACCTGCGGATGACTTGGGAACAGACTTGTGGGATGACAATGTGTTCATAAAGGATCTCAAGAAGGTCTCACATTCCTTGAATATCACCAATTGCTGGTTATGCATGCACATGTCAGGAAGAACAGGTGAACTTGGGTGGCACATGTACAATCGGGTATGTGATATAAACTTGATGCCCTTCCCCAAGGCCGGATACGTAATAAAAGAGACTCAGAATCTGGCCTTACTCGGAGACTCTGGACCCAAATCTCCAATGGTATAATAACACCATTAGGAGTAGCCATGAACTACCGAGATATACATATTCTAAATAACTTCATGGTAACAATGTTCAATGATACAATAAAGAATATTAAAATGATCAACACCGAGCTTTCTGAAGTAAGACAGGTTGTTCTACAAAATAGGTATGCTTCAGACATTGTATCAGCTACAAAAGGGTGTGTGTGTGCTCTGATTCATTCACATCGCTGTGTATACATCCATGATTTCCAACCCAATATTACAAAGACAGTAAAAGTAATGGAAGAACGTATTCGCTCTAATCCATTATCACAAAGAGGTGACTCCTCATTGCCAGACCTGTGGGGAGCACTATGGTCTTGGCTTCCCAGTTCCACTTGGTTTAGATCTACCATAATGGGAATTATATTGATTATTATATGCTGTGTATTGTTGTGTTGTTGTGTTCAGTGTCTCCCTGGTGCAATAACAACATGTGGGAAGATAGGGAAATCCTTGGGTTCAAGATTTGAGAAGAAGCAGGAAGCAGAACCTCTAATGATGTATCAGAGAGAAATCACTCTGAAAGAAGCAGAGGATCTGCTATTTGAGTTTGAGACAAGAGTGGAAAAAGAAAAAGGGGGAATTGTGAGCAGAACCGAAGTCATGTTGGATGGCCCATTGAATTAAATAAGTAAGTGTGTCTCAAACTCAGTAGCTCTGCTAAATAAGAAAGTGTTCCAGTTTGTGCACAAGAGAAAAAACAAGATAAGGCTAGAACAATGGGGAATTGTAATAAAGTGCTGCGATGTCAGAAACCATGTTACTGCTTTTGCTAGATAGGGAGCTAGTATGAACCTTCGAAATATATGTGTCAATTTGAAAACAGAAAGAATGTGAGCCAAGCCCTCGTACGAGGGGGCGGACAGTTAGGGTATAAAAATGCTGCCTGAATTTTGCTCTGTGTTCCTTCAATGCCTGAGGGAACCCGTCTCTGCAGACACGTGAATAAAACCTTGTTTTCCTTGAATCAACAAATCTTTTGGTGGTTTTTTTATCTGCTTCCACCTCACAATAACAACTTCATAGATTTAGTTCATTGTGCCTTTTCGTGCTCCCCCTTGCAGGAACCAAGAGAGTTGGAAGAAATTTCCTTCTTGGTTCAGATCCAAATGGGGAAAAAGACACTGAAAACACGGAGGCTGTTTGGAAGGTTTAATGGTGGATAGGATCACATGGCCTGGTGCTCCAGAGTGAAAAGGAAGGATGATCACATGCTGTGAAGGAAGAGATCAAGAGGAGGCTGAGGTGCTGAGAGTGCCTAGGTTTTATAAACTTTGTTGAGATTTGAATTGGAGCTTGTATTCTGATTGGTTCTCAGACTCCTATGAGGCCATGCAGAGGCAACTCTGTAGACTGTCCTGAGTTCCAGGCTTGGTTGAGGCTTGCTGGATGATGATGCACTGAAAGGGCTTTTAAGCAATTGCTATAGCTTTACCTGGAGATCTTTGTCATGTAAAGTATTTTGGTCCAGACCCTAATGGCCCACCCATTAACAAAGATGGGGGTGAGCTGCTGCTTCTGAGGTGAGTTTCTGCTTCTGAGTTTCTACTCTTTTTAGAGAAAATATTCTGCCTTTTTAATATTTCCCAGGATATTTCATTTTTCTTGGAGAGGGGTGAGTGCTAACTTCCTACAGGGTCAAATGTTGAACCCACAAGTGATAGGATCATGTTAGAAAGCATCTTTTTCAGAGGTCAAAAGGAATCCCAGACAATATGGCCAGACACTGCTCCAATCACCTTCATGGACTCTACCATCAAGAATCTGAGAAAGTTTATTGTGGAATCTAGCAGATAGACCCAGTTCCATTAATCAGACAGAATAATAATCACAATTTTAAACCTTACTCATACTGCCTGACTTTAGCAGAGGTTACACAAACTGTCTTGAAGGAGGTTGCTGTGTCTTGAAGGAGGTTGCTATATGCCTCTTCTTAAAATGTGCTCTCAAACTCCAGCTGTGTTTAATAATTATTATGGATTAAATATTTTTCTGTTTGATTGGTTTCAGGTCTCTTCAGTTCAGTGTTTCTTGAACTTTTGTTTCACGACCTGTTCCCACTTTTAAGCTTTTTGTTTATATAGGTTATATTTATCTGTATTCACTATATTTTAAAAAATTCATATTTATAAGTCTGCTCTAAGCATGACTAAGCCAATATCTAACTTTTTGTACACATTTTTTGTACTTAGTCCTAAAACAATTTATTATTCCTTTCCAAAATATTAGGCAGTACTGAAGAATGGAACACTATTGCTTTAAATAACTAAATTAAATATCTGGTTAAGCAGGAGTCAGTGTGTCCATTACTTTGGAGGCTAGTTTGAGCCTCATCACGTGGGACAGAACACCAGTCTGCCTCTGAATGAGCCCAGTATGTGTTTCCTTTATACTGGTGGTTGGGCTTGAAGGCTGCAATGGGCTTTGGATGATTTGGAGGGTCTTCCTTCCTTCCATATCTTTTTTCTATTTGTTGTTGCACAATTCAATTTCCATGCATTTTCCTCTTTAATTTTCAAAAGCAGAAAGTCAGAACAAAATAGGTGCTGAGGGACTACTCTTTCTTACTCACCTGTATCATGATGGAAGAGACTTGCTTTTATTATTTGAAAAGTTCAGCATATGTTTGAAATTCTTTCATAAGGATACTAGACACTTTTTTAAAAACATGAGCCTAAAGAGGAAAATCCTAAGTGCAAAACTGTAAATCTCAGTAGGAAAGATTGTGTCCCATACAGATAATATATTCCAGATATTCTCACCACAGCCATCTTGGCAAGGAATTCTGGGAGTAGTCCCAGACCATCTAGAGGGTCCTGGGTTAAAGAAGCTGAAGTAATGGGATGTTAAATACTAGTTTATCAGATTCAATCCTCTTTGCCTAGGCAGTTGAGAATGAGAGCAGGAAACTGCTCTATTAATTAAAAAGATGCCATTTGTGGAAGAGAATGCCAAGCAAACTCAAATCCAAAAATCCATCTAGTAACAAATTCATCTTCTCAGCTCTTTTTGCTTCTATTTTTATAGTGTGCTCAAATTGTCTCTATCTCCCTTCTCCCCATTTGAATGACTTTGATTCAACTGTCCCAAGGAATCTGATGGATACTGCTTTTTAGTAGTTTCTAGCAGATCGGCTGCAAGCAAGAGATAAGCACATTTTTAAAGCTTCTCTAGAGTGAAATTTTTACAGGGGATCCTGGTTGCCCAAGAATGGGTGTCCCTTTGGTTAAAGTCAGCTGCTGGCTTTTTATTCTTCACATGGATGTTCCCCCAAATCCCACTTCTCTGGTCTGTCTTGGTAAACACCAATGTCTTCATACGTATCGGCTAGTTCAACCGTCAGCCCCTGTAAAGAAGAAAAATGGAACCAGCCAATGAACGGAAAATGTGCAAGCCAGGGAAACAAAGCGCTTTGTTTGTGGTGGGGAGAGTAAGAAACATGCTGTCCAACTCAATTTTGTTCTTTCTGCATGCCAGTAAAAGAACTGCCCCCAAAATGTCCTACAGGGACATAAAAGGAATCCTTAATGAGACAAAAGGCCCATCTAGTCCAGTTCTTGACGAGCAGACTGTTTAGCCAGACATCAAGAATGAAAGAAACTGACTTCTGAACTAGATCCATAATCCATCCAAGAAAGAATTATTTGTTAAACTGGCAGGGTTCCCCAGAGTTCCAGATAGGGTTTTTCTGGAGAAGAAGGGAATTCAAGATTTCTATGTATAAATAGAGACTCCAGTTCTCTGGCCTGAAGATGTCAGACAGGCATAGAATATGAAGAGAAATACCTACAATTTTAGTGTAGGTAAGACTAAGAATCTCTCACTCTGTTGCTTACCTCGTAAGTATGTTCCTCCCCAGAGGCATCATTTTTGTCACCCTAAAGTGATAGAGAGAGATCAGACTTGAATTAGCTTGAAATTAGATATTTCTTCTGATAATCATTTGAGACCCTTTGGCTAAGCATTCCTGATGCTTTTCTTTTTAAATTTTTGCTGAACTTATTTATCCAGTAATTGTAATGTTTGATTAAATATACCATATTCAGAAAAACATTATTAATGGACAACAGAAAATTCTGACTAATTGGAGAAGATCCTTTCAGATGAAATGTGATGATTTAAAAGAGAAGTTGCTTCTTGGTATCTGTGCTCACTTTATAGTAATGTCTGGTTTTGAAATATCTGAGATTGTTTCTGAAGTCCATTTGATGATGGGCAAATCCAGGAAAACATTACGTTCACCATCTTCTTTGTAAGGTCCTCTTACCCTACCTTTCAACTTGGGCTTTGTGTTCATATTTTTTACAGAATATATGCTTCATCCTAAGAAATGTACCTGATTTTACCTCAGCCCATTTTCTCAGCTTCTTTTTGGAGGATTTGTTTCAGTGTCTATTCATGATGGGAACTATAGTCTAGTTACTCTAGAGGATCAGGCCATGGCGTCCATAGGCATGGGTGAGGTGAGGTGGGGGGAATCCATGGCTAGACAAACAAGCTCAAAAGCAAGAGTTTTCTCAGCCTTCTTTAGGAGTTTGCTTAGTTTGTTGCTTCTGGAGGCAACAATCTTCAGATAGTCATTTGCCAGTTTGTATGTTACTGAAGTATTTCAAGTGTTTTCTCATTTATTTGTTCATATTTTATATTTGTTCATTTATATAGCAGAACATGAAACAAGCATCAAAATCATGCCAGATATATTACTGTGCTGGTGCTATGTACCAGTGAAACATCCCCAAACATCCTCCAAAAGAGCCAGACCTTAATAGCTCTCCAGAATGAAAATAAGGAAGAGCCCACCCTTGTATCTGGAGTCAACCATTCTCGGAGAAAGGGGCTGACAGTAAGAAGGTGCACTCTCAAATACCTGCTACTGGCATTTCCTTGGGGTTGAGTCTGCACAAAAGCCCCCACCCCCACCCCTAGATTCCATCTTGAGAAAGCAGTCCCACTGTCTTGAACAATATTCCTGCAGCGCTTCAAAATGCCCAAAAGTCCATCCCTTACTCAGAAGAAGCTACACACATGCACTCATATCAGAAATCGCCATTATAGTCTAGCAGTCAGTCAAGGTCCCAAATGAACTGCTATTATGAATGTTCCACTCACTCACCTTTCCTTGGGTTAGGAACACAGGTATGCTCACAAAAAGGACAAGAAGAATTGTCTGGATGAAGATGATAGCATCTTTCACGTTGTGACGACTTTGCACTTGCTCATAGGTGCTGATACCTTCAAAACAACAAGATGAACCCACTTTACTTCTGTGCTTTGCGTATCATAACATTATTGTGTACCCCTCTATCCTAGGATTACATTGACAGAAATATCCAATTTTGACCATTGTTTTCATTTCCATCTTTGGAATGAAAATAGTCCTGGACTATACCAGGACAGAATTCAAATCCTGTGATGCAGTTTAGGTGCCAGATGTGTGTACCTAAATATCATTAACTTGTATAACATTTCAATTGTAAGGGATATAAATTTAGGAAAGAATGCAGAGATTTTGAAAGAGGTCAGATATCTTCCAGGTTCTACTGCCTGCAGAGACAAGGGTTGTATTTTTAAGATAGTCAAGAATGCTAGTAAGGACTGTGATGTTGATGCTAGTGTACATCTTGGCACCAATGATTTATCTTAAAAAAATGTATTTTCTGTGCAAAATGATTTCCAGAGCTTGGGGAATGAACTTAGCAGGATAGGCTGTAGGCTTATCTTTTTAGAGGTTTTACCGGTATATAAGGAACAAAAAGGAAAAGGCCAGTGTATAGTGAAGTTCAGTGTGTGGCTAAAGAAGAGGTGTAAAAGGGAAGACTTTTGTTATATTAATCACAATGTCTGCAGCTGGTCCAATGAAAAACTGTACAAAAATTGATGAAAACTCAATGATGAAAACTGCCTGGAATGCATTTGGGTCAATGTAAAAGGGGGGGGGGGGAATGACATTTCCATAGGTGTATAATATAGGCCACCAACCAAACAGAGGAAATAGATGAACATTTTGCTAGTCAGTTAACTGAGGAAGCACACCACAATAGTAATGGGAGATTTAAACTACCCTGACATCAACTGGAAGACAACTCTGCACCAAGTGGAAGATCAAACAGGTTCCTGACAAACGTAGCAGACAACTTTGTGTCCCCAAAAATAGAGAAGGGAACTAGGGGATCAGCCATATTGGACTTAATTCTCACTAACAGAGATGAAATGATAGAAGGTTTTGAAGCTACAGGAACCTTGGGGTGAGGGTGATCATGCAATATTGGAATTCAGCGTTATGCAAGCACAAGTACTAGAACAAAGTCAAACTAGAGTCTTGGATTTTAAGAGAGCTAATATCAGTAAACTTCGAGAGATCTTGGGAAGGATTCCATGGATAGAATCCTCAAGGGAAAAACAAATCAAGAAGCTTGGAAAAATTTTGAAAATTGAGATTATAAAAGCCTAGTCTAGCACAATGCCAATGAAGAAGAAAAATAATAGCTCTCAAAAGAAATCAGCATGGCTGCATAAAGAACTCTGACATATTGAAGGACAAAAAGGACAAGTATAAAAATGGAAAGAGGGATACTAAGGCAGAATATCAACAAATAGCCCAAGCCTGCAAAGATGAAGTGAGGAAAGCTAAGGATCACAATGAACAAAGGATTGCAACAAAAGTAAAAGAAAAATAACCAAAAAATTTCCAATGTGTTAAAAACAAGAAAAAAGTCAAGGATACAATTGATCCATTGCTGGGAGAAAGTGGCAAGAAAGTGACAAGCAATAGGGAGAAAGCAGACCTACTTGACTCATTTTTTTGCATCTATCTTTACACAAAGGGAAAAAAAACAGTCCAATCTATCAAAACAGCACCACAAAAAACAGATTAGGAACACAAATTAAAATAGAGAAGAAAATGGTAAGTGAATACCAGTCTACTCTAGTTCAAATCACCAGGACCAGGTAGAGTGCACCTTAAGGTTCTGAAGGAACTGGCAGATGTGATCTCAGAACCACTGAACTACATCTTTCAAAGATCCTGGAGCACTGAGGAACTTCCAGAGGACTGGAAAAGACCTGATGTAGTTCCCATATTCAAAATAAGGGAAAAAAATAGATCAAGGAAACTACAGCCTGACCTCAATACCAAGGAATATTCTGGAAAAGATAATCAAACAATGAATCAGTGAACACCTAGAAGCAAACAAAGTAACAAGCAAAAGTTAACATGGCTTTGTCAAAAGCAGATTGTCATGCCCCTGGTGGAGTCTGACTGTGAGGAAGAGGAGGAACAGCCAACAGGGAGTGAGAGTGTGGCTCCAGAGGTGGTGGAGGAGGCTGGGGAAGGGCAGAGGCCAGCTGAGCAGTCAGTGGAGGAGGATCCAGGATCCCTATCCATCCTAGGTCACACAGGGAGGAGAGGATCAGGGAAAAGTGAGGTCTACTCAAGAGGAGATTACCATGATCCTCCTTGTGGCTTGCAGGTGGGAGCTACGTGTATAGAATAAGTTTGCAACTGTGCAGTTAGAATTGCTGAAGTCAATTAGTGTTTACTTTGAAAGAGGTTTATCTTTGCTGGTATTCTTCCCATGGACTTTTCTCGGTTATTTTCCTGGAATTATCTTGGCTTGCTTCAGAACTCTCATCAATGAGGTTTATTTTGGTTTTTTGTTTGCCTCATTATTTACTTTTGTGACTTTAAACTGTGACTGATAAAATAGTGAAATTAAGTTGAAGGCTTTACCGGACTTTAATATATGTTTTGGGTTATTTTCAGAGACTATGGGTCATCACGTTTTGATTTCAGCCACCCCTTCAACTTCTTTTTGCTTTTTGTGGGGTGACCATGGATCAGTTCAAACTAGAGATTGCCCAGTTATCCCAGCAAGTGGCTCTTTTGACTGCACAGATGGCACAAATGCAAGCTGCCCGGCCACGCTGAAAATAAATTTGATGGTTCGCTGGCCCAATTTCCAGCATTTTGGGGCAGTGCCAGCTTTACATGAGCCTTTGGCCTGAGGACTTTCCCACTGACCGGGATAAGGTAGGCTTTTTGATTAGTTTGCTGTCAGGCTCTGCAGCATGTTGGGCAACGCCTCTGCTGACCCAGCCCAACCAGGTGTTGGACAATTACGTTGCATTTTGCCGTCAGTTTCAGGCCATGTTTGAGGACCCTGTTCAAAGCCAAACAGCAAACAGACGTTTGAGAGAGTTGAAGCAGGGCGTGGCTCACTCATGGATTATATTGCTAGTTTTTGGGTGGTTGCTCAGGGTGTACAATGGAATGAGGCAGCACTATAAGACCAGTTCCAGGAGGGTTTGTCATCGGAGCTTCTGGATGAGTTGGTGCGCACAGAATGCCCCCACACCCTGCAGGAGCTCATACATTTGTGTCTTCGTATTGATGCTAGATTTCAGCAGCAATGGGTGCGATGACGGACAGAAACCGTATCTGTTTCTAGCAAGATGGCGCCCTTGATGGAAGTGCCTTTGGAGGAACACATGCAGTTGGAGGCTGGCTGCCCTCGCCTGACTCAAGTAGAAAAGAATAGATGTTGTCTTAATGGTTTATGCCTCTATTGTGGCAATCGAGGCCATTTTGCCATCAAATGTCCTGTTAAGACATCCATAGCAGCAACACCTGTGGTGGCGGGAAATGAGCATCACTTCGCCTATGAGGGTCTGCAGGTTGGGGTGTAAAGTCCATAGGCCCACCATCTTCACTAACATGGCCACCCTTGCCACCTTTGACATCTTCGACATCTCCACCACAGTTGCTATTGGTGAAGCATCTTGTGCTGTCAGCAAGTGTGTTCGTGCCTGGTGTGGGAGCAGTGGAGATTCCAGCCTTGGTTGACTCAGGGACCACAGCCAATTTCATGGATACTCATTTTGTCAAGCAGTGGTTCATTCCTCAGCAACAGGTATCCCCACCAGTAATGGTGGAGATGATTGATGATCGGCCCCTTCATTTGGGACCTGTGGTTGCTGCAACCAAACCCCTTTGCATGCATATTGGGCAGCGTGTGGAGGAAACTGTGTTTTACATTGCTGCAGTGCCTCATTTTCTGGGTGCTGGGTTTGGAGTGGTTACAGGCCCATGATCTACAGATTGTGTGGTGGTCTAGAGCTGTGCAATTCCTTGATAGGAAGTGTGCCAACCATTGCTTGCGCTCCTGTGAAGGGAGTGTGGCTACGCCCGTGGACCTGGATCTATCTGCAGAATTGGTGGACTTTGCTGATGTGTTTGGGGAGAAGGAGGCGGATCAGTTGCTTCCGCATTGGGGGTATGACTGTCCAATTGACCTGTTGCCCAATGCAAAATTGCCAATGGGTCGGATATATTCCCTGTTGGAACTGGAGTTGGCTGCATTGCGGGATTTTATTGACAAGAACCTCCGGAAAGGATTTATCTGTCCTTCTACCTCCCCATTGGCTGCACCAGTACTTTTTGTGAAAAAGAAATTGGGGGAGTTATATTTGTGTTGTGATTACCGCAAATTGAATGCAATCACAGTGAGGAATCGGTACCCGCTTCCCCTCATCCTTGAACTGATTGTGTGGCTTCGTCAAGCTAAGATCCTTACGAAGTTGGATCTGCGTGAGGCCTACAATTTGGTTCACATTCATGCAGGGACGAGTGGAAAACAGCTTTCTGGATGAGGTATGGGGATTTTGAATATACCGTGATACCTTTTGGATTAACCAATGCCCCAGCTGTGTTCATGCATTTCATGCACGATGTTTCTGTGATTTGTTGGATCAATTCGTGGTCATTTATTTAGATGATATTTTGATTTACTCAGACTTCCTGCAGGAACATTGGCAGCATGTGCGGCTAGTGCTGCAACATTTGCATGATAACCACCTGTTTGCTAAATGTGAGAAGTATCAGTTTGTACAAACCACGATTGACTTCTTGGGATATTATATTTCACCTGCTGGGGTGGAAATGGACCCAGAAAAAATTCAATCGTTCAGGAGTGGGAACCTCCACAGCGGGTTAAGAATGTGCAATGACTGTTGGGGTTTGCGAACTACTACCACACATTTATTCCCTGCTTTGCTGCCTTGACTGCTCCCCTTTCTAATCTTCTTAAGAAGGGGGAAAAGTTACATTGGGGTGCTGAGGAGCAGGCAGCTTTCGAGGCATTGAAAGTCACCTTTGCTTCTGAGCCTATCCTCAAACACCCTGATCCAGGCCAGCCATTTGTGGTGGAAACAGATGCTTCTGATGTGGCTGTTGGTGCAGTGCTCCTCCAGGCCTATGGTCCCACAGGCACCTTGTTCCCGTGCACTTATTATTCCTGGAAATTGTTGGCTCCAGAGCGCAACTATACAATTTGGGACAAGGAGCTATTGGCAGTTAAGGTCATTTTTGAGACATGGTGGCACCACCTGAAAGGGGCTCATCACCAAATCGAGGTTCGGATGGATCATCACAATTTGGAACACCTACATACAGCTCAGACATTGAACCAGCATCAGATGAGATGGTCCTTATTCTTTGCTTGATTTGATTTTTGGGTGACCTATGTTCTGAGTGGAGGGAATCAATGCACCAACACCCTATCTCGGAAGCCCAAGTATACCCGAAAGGAGAATAAAATCTTGCCCCGGACAGTGATTCCATTGGAGTGGTTTGTGGCCACCGAGGAACCTGTGGACCTTCAAGTGAGGATTCAGGAGGCACAGTGGCAGGACCAATTTGTGACAGCTCGATGTTGAGAATTGGATGAGAATAGGAGTCAAGAGACTCCTTGGGCATATATTGGGGACCTGTTGTGGTTCTGTGATTGCATTTGCCTGGAGGTCCTCTTCGTGGCCTTATCCTACATCAATGTCATAATAGTCCAGTGGCAGGACACTTTGGGGTGTTCAAAACACTGCACCTCATCTCTAGGACATTTTGGTGGCCGAGACTTAAACATGATGTGTCGGGATACGTGGCATTCTGTGGGATCTGTTGCCAAGCTAAGTACGCTCCTGGTGTGCTCCCTGGTCTGTTGCAGCCCTTGCCCATGCCAGAACGACCGTGGGGGGGCCAGTTTCATTGGATTTCATCATTGAGTTGCCATCATCGAACAGTGCCACAACCATAAAATGGCCCACTTTATTCCGTGTGTGGGTCTTCCATTGACCAAGATAACTGCTCAGTTGTTTATCTCCCATGTTTTCCGGTTGCATGGGTTACCAGACCACATGGTATCAGATCGGGGGGTACAATTTATGGCACACTTCTGGCAGACCCTACTCACAAAACTGCAGGTTCAAGAGTGTCTGTTGTCTGCTCATCACTCTGAAATTGATGGGGGGACAAAGAGAGTAAATTCTATTTTGGAGCAGTACCTCCGCTGTTTCAGCAATACTTAACAAGACAATTGGGTGGAGGTGCTGCCAGTGGTGAAGTTCTCTTATAACAATGCTCAACATGCATCCACCCGTGTGTCCTCTTTCTTTGCTAACTATGGGTTTCATCCACAACTTTTCCCTTTAGCCCTGTCTGATTCCCCAGTTCCGGCAGTGGATACATTTTTGCAGGAGTTAAAAGCTGTGCACCACATGGTCCGCAATCAACTAGAGAGAGCCAAGGAACACTATAAACAGTTTGCACACCAACATTGTTGCGATGTTCCAGCTTTAGCGGTTGGCGATCGGGTTTGGCTCTCTATTCAATATTTACCAACAACGCGACCATCAAAAAAGCTCGATCACCGTTACTTAGGACCTTTTCCGGTCAAGGGGGTGATCAATCCTGTGGCTTATCGTCTCTCCCTGCCATGGACCAGGCGTATCCATCCTGTTTTTCATCATTCCCTGTTAATCCCTGCCTCGCTCGACAATCCACATAGACCGGCTCCATCACAGCCGGTCCCAGTAGCCCCTCTGGGAGAGGAGGAGTACGAAGTGGATAGCATCTGAGATTCACACCAGTTGCAGGGCCAATTTCAGTATTTGGTGGCATGGAAAGGTTATGGACCAGAGGACTTCACCTGGGTCGATGCCACTGATGTTCATGCTGCTCGTTTGGTCCAGGACTTTCATGCTCAATTTCCTCAATGTCCTCGTCCACCTGGTCCCAGGAGTGGGGGCCCTGTGGGGGGGGGGGTAGTGTCATACTTCTGGTGGAGTCTGACTGTGAGGAAGAGGAGGAACAGCCAACAGGGAGTGGGAGTGTGGCTCCAGAGGTGGTGAAGGAGGCTGGGGAAGGGCAGAGGCCAGCAGAGCAGTCAGAGGAGGAGGATCCAGGTCCATCCCCTATCTATCCTAGGTCATGCAGAGAGGAGAGGATCAGGGAAAAGCGAGGTCTACTCAAGAGGAGATTACCATGATCCTCCTTGTGGCTTGCAGGTGGGAGCTACGTATATAAGTTTGCAACTGTGCAGTTAGAATTGCTGAAGTCAATTAGTGTTTTCCTTGAAAGAGGTTTATCTCTGCTGGCGTTCTTCCCATGGACTTTTCTCGGTTATTTTCCTGGAGTTTATAATTAGTTATCTCTGCTTGTTTCGGAACTCTCATCAATGCGATTTGTTTTGGTTTTTTGTTTGCCTCATTATTTACTTTTGTGACTTTAAACTGTGCCTAATAAAACAGTGAAGTTAAGTTGAAGGCTTTACTGGACTTTGATATATGTTTTGGATTTTGGGTTATTTTGAGAGATTACGGGTCATCACACAGATCATGACAGACTAATCTTACAGACTAACCCTAATCTTATTGCATTCTTTGACAAAATGACAAAATTAGTGGATGAGAAGAATGCTGTTGATATAATTTACTTGGACTTCAATAAGGCATTTGACAAAGTAGATCATAAACTACTACTAGATAAAATAGAAAAATGTGGACGAGATAGCATCACCACCAGATGAATTTGTAAATGGCTGACCAACCGCATTCAAAATGTAGTCCTCAATGGAACTGCATCTACATGGAAGGAGGTATGCAGTGGGGCAGCCCAGGGCTTTGTTTTAGACCCAGTACTCTTCAACATATTCAGCAATGATTTGGATGAGGGGATAGATTGGGAACTCATCAAATTTGCAAACACCAAGCTAGCAGGAATAGCCAACACTCCAGAGGATAGGCTTAAGATACAGAAGGATCTTGACAGACTTGAACATTGGGCGTGATCTAACAAAATTAAATTCACTGGTGAAAAAAGTAAGGTTCTACATTTAGGTAAGAAAAACAAAATGCACAAGTATACTATATGTGGTACCTCTCAATAGTAGTAACTGTGAGACAGATCTTGGAGTCCTAGTGAACATCTATTTAAATATGAGCCAGCAGTGTGCTGTAACTGCCAAAGAAGCCAATACAGTTCGAAGGCTGCATTGACAGAGAGAGATGAGAGAGAGAGAAAGAGAGAGGGAGTGGGAGAAAGAGAGATAAGAAAGAAAGAGAGATGAGAGATGAAAGAGAGAGATGAGAGAGAGAAATGAGAAAGAAAGAAAGGGAGAAAGAGATGAAAGAGAGAGAGAGATGAGAAAGAGAGGGAGAAAGAGGAGAGAGAGGAGAGAAAGAGAGATGTGTATGTGAGAGAGAGTCAGAGACAGAGAGACAGAGATAACTGTTTAAAAGAAAATAAATGGAGCCACAAAACTTGAGTAGGTGTGGATGGAGGGGGTCATGTGACTGTCAAATTGACTAGGCCCACCCTGGTTTTATGGCTCCCCGTGTTTTCTTTTTTGCGGGAAACGGGTCCAAATGGCTCTTTGAGTGTTTAAGTTTGCAGACCCCTGCTCTAGGAAGAGCAACAAAGATGATTCGGGGACTGGAGGCTAAAACATATAAAGAACAGTTTCTGGGATTGGATATATTACATTGGATATATTGGATATATATCCAATATATTGGATATATATTACACAGCTTAATTAAAAGAAGGATTAGGGGTGACATGATAGCAATGTTCAATATCTCAGGGATTGCCACAAAGAAGAGGGGGTCAATCTATTCTCCAAAGCACCTGAGGGCAGGACAAGAAGCAATGGGTGCAAACTAATCAAGGGAGTGAAACAACCTAGAACCAAGGAGAAATTTCCTGATAGAATTAATCAGTGGAACAACTTGCCTCCAGAAGTTGTGAATGTTCCAACACTGGAAGTTTTTAAGAGGAGATTGGACAATCATTTTTCTGCAATGATGTAAGATTTCCTGCCTAAGCAGGGGGTTGAACTAGAAGACCTCCAAGGTCCCTTTCAACTATTCTATTCTATTCTATTTTATTTATTTATTTATTTATTTTTGTCAATTGCTTACAAGATAATAGGTATAAGTAAAAACATAGTTATGAATACATAGATAAAGAAAAATAAAAAAATAAAATAAACAATAGGACAGGGACGGTAGGCACGTTGGTGCGCTTATGAACGCCCCCTACAGACCTCTTATGAAAGGAGTGAGGTCAATAGTAGAAAGTCTAAGGTTAAAATTTGTGGGGTTTTGGGAAGAAACCACAGAGTCAGTTAGAATATTCCACACATTGAAAACTCTGTTGCTGAAGTCGTATTTCCTGCAATCAAGTTTGGTGCAATTAACCTTGAGTTTGTATCTATTGTGTTGTTATGGTTGAAGCTGAAGTATTCATTGACAGGTAAATCATTGCAATGTATGATTTTATATCCCATACTTAGATCAGACCAAAAGGTGGCGTAGTTCTAGATTTTCTAGGTCTAGAATTTCAAGTCTGGTGGCATAAGGTATTCTGAACGAATAGAGGAGTGGAGAACTCTTCTTGTGAAATATTTCTGGACTTTCTCAACTTAATGTGGGTTCCAGACTGATGAGCTGTAATCGAGTATTGGTCTAGCAAATGTTTTGTATGCTCTAGTTATTTTTCTCTTTACCAGAGAAAAAAAACTATGTCTCTAGCTACAACAGGCTGCCAGTATGAACAGAGTCCCTTATATTAGCTGGTACATTATTCTCTGGGAACAGAATGTGTGGCCTTGTGCCAAGAAGCATTGTCCATACATAGTGATACCCAAACATGTAGCATCAGAGAGGGCAATATTTAGAAGATTAAAAATTTACCCATGATTTTGAGTTCAGTACCACATGATGGCTTCACTGAGTCCTGGCTCATACAATGGTAGATACCATTGTCAGTGTGCTGGAGTTTGTTGATCTGCATCATTACCGCTGAAGCATTTCTGGTCACATGGACTCTGGAGCTGTTCCTAATTTTCTGGTATTTGTCCTGCTCACTCTCTTTATACCAACTTGCCAGAGAGCCAAAAGAACAGCTAAGAGAAATTTGGGCTCCTCCTCTTGCAGCAATGAAACGTGTACTGATCACATTAATGAAAGTGGTTGTATCTGTGTAAAAGAAGAAAAGCCCACAGTAAGGAGAGAAAGGGGAGAGCAGATGGAAAAGAAGAGTAAATATCTTTGCTGGACTTTCTACTAATGTTCTCCAGCCAGGTTCCCTCTAAAAACGCTGCATTAGTGGGCTCATTACATGCAGCCAGTACCTTTGGAAACTACCTCCCCATGGGGGGAGAGCTAGTTTTGATTGGGATGCATATTTCATTTGTGTCTTCATTCATCTTTGAATGAGCACAGTAGATTGGGACTCCTAACCTATTTTGCTTTGTCTTCACCCTAGAGTGAGATTAACAGGTAGAGCAGGGAACTGGATAGAGTCAGGCATGGGCTGGTCCTTTCTCAGTTCAGGCTGGCTTTTGGGGATTTGAAGGACTCATCCTCTTACAGTGTCCGTCTCTTTGGATGAAAAGGTAGCCAGATGTGGAAGAGAAGGGATTGGCAAGGCTTTTTAACCAAACACAATACAGGTGGAAATACAGTCCTTAGTTTGGTCCACTGACAAAGAGCCAAAGGACCATAAGGGCACCCAGTGACGTGAAATAAATTGAATATTGGATTCTTTTACAAAACCTAAATTATTCCAAAAATAGCAGCTCTGGTTGCACTCAAAATCAGGCAATCATTTTACAAGTAACAAATAACGCAGCCTTGGTAAAAAGGATGCTGCAAGAATTAGGAACTGGAGGAGAATATTATCTTGAAAGTACACATATACCTTGTTTTGGGGAAACATCATTTCTTTCCATAGAAGCTTTGGTGATTGTCATACCTGGGGAAAGAGGAAAAATGCTCTGGAAAACAGCTACTTTAACCATTCAACTAAAATTGAAATTAGTGCTGTTTGATTTATTTTTCTGTCTTCTGTGCCTTCAGGGAAAATGATCTAAATAAATGGAGAGAAAGAATGAAGCAACATTTCCCTCCCCAAATTCTCTAAATTTTGATGCTGGATATGTTTTCAGTAATTTTTGGGTGTGGAAATGATTGGTGAAGTTGAATATTTTGAATATTATACCCAAAGATTCAGCGGTCCCAACCAGTGTTCACTGCAATCTGGCAAAGGCTACAAGAGCAGTTACAACTGGTGCTTGGCAAGGTAGAATACAAAGACTTAGTGCATCCCCCAAGGGAGATAAATATGTGGCCATATTAACATGCTTTCCTTCAGCCCCTGAGCTGCCAGAAAAGTATACTGACATCCATTGTCCTGTCCCAACAGACAAGCCCTGTTCTGATTCAGAAAGCAGGGTGGCAAGTGTCCTCTTTACAGTTTCAGTGTGGAGCAAGATAAAAAGTGGATGCATGGATTCTCCTGGTTTCATTTCCATGACCCTCACAGAGCATTATTATTGCTTAATAATAGTCAAGGTTAGGTGACCTCAAGTTTTTCTGAACTACCAAAACTAAGTGGGATTTCCCAAGTTCTCTGAAATAAGCTTTGCTATCAGCACAATGTCACATACGTACCTTAATGACAGTTAAGCTGACAATTCAGAAATGGGGGTGAAGGTCTGGGCACATTGTCTGAAGTGGCTGATGGGGATGTGTGTCATATGATGAGGACAGAGTGCTTGAAATCATAGTTCGTCTTTCATTCCAGGTCCCCTGCATGGTGTGTTGGCAGCCCAGTTAACAGAACATACACATGGTGGGTGCTAAAACGAGTGATCGACTGTCAGCAAGTCAAACATAATAGTGTGCTGGCTGACAGTCCTCCAGTTTTTCCACTTCAGTCCTTGCTACCTCAACCTTCATGGTCATGAAGAGGGGAACTGGGTCAGCAAGTCTACAGGGGTGGCAGCAGGCTTTTCATGGATATGGGAGATGTCCTCTCTGTAGCTCAGATACTGCAGGCAACCCAGAAAATTGGCAGGTGCTGAAGAGGGGGAGGCTCAGTAGAACCGAATAGTGCTTCTTATGAACTGTGGTCACCCATAAAGGTTTCAGCAGCAAAATCACTACATTGAATGGCCTGCCTCTTGGCCCCCACTGATAGGCAGTGAACAACAGCAAAAGTACTCCACAGGGCAATTTTATTGCTCAAGCTCACATCAATCTCTATCCATTCCATGGACACTTGCACCATCTAATGCATGGGATAAAGTGGCAGTCTGAGACAATGGTAGGATTCAAAAATTTTTACTAATGGTTCTGTCAGCATGGCTTGATGGGCATAGTAGGGGAAGGATACTGTAAAATCTCCAGTCAGAGATGGTATTAGCCAGTTCTCCGAACTACTCAAAATTTCTACTACCAGTTCTCCAGAACTGGTCACAACCTGCTGAATACTACCTCTGGTCCTGGTTATATCTAGAGGATTTAAGGACAGCTGGAAAGGACAATCTCTCTTACTCAATTGACCAACTTCTGACAGACAGCTAAGTCTTCCTCTCTAATCTATTTGTCAAAACCTGCCTCTTCTCTTGGCCCTGGAAGAGCAATTAGATGTTTTTCTCATGGATGAGAAAATTCACCAGTCTCTGCCTTGTAACTTGCATTGTTTTGCATATTCTCCCCTCTTGTTTCTGAAATGGACTGCATCCTTCTGAGATTGTTGTGCCATCTCATGGTCAGAGGATAGCATGTTAAATTGATTGTCTGGATATGCTGCCCTGAGAAAAGCAAGTGGCAGAATGAGATTAAGTGATATCTGAATCCAGAATTGAAGATCTGCAAGGAAGGTTTGCAGACTAGAGTGTTTATACCTTTGAAGATAAGGGAGCCTCTAATCTGTCCCTTACATTTCTGACTTTCTATGTTTTCATGACTCACTGCCTATTTCCCACAGTAGTATATTTGCAAATTGTATTTTCTTAACCATGATTTACTGATAAACTGCAATTCAATGGATTCATTGCATGTGTTAAGCCAAAAATCCAACTAACTATATTATGGCTTAGTATGATCTGTAAACCTAGCCATTGACTGGGTTCATGTATCATGCTAAGCCATAATGTTACTTGATTTTGCCTTAGTATATTGGGTGAACCCAAAAACTGTGTTTTATTTGATAATCCATGATTAAATAAAACATGAGCTAGTGTGATGTGTTAATAAACTTCATAACAATCTTTCTAGAACAATGCATTCTTTCCATGGGCTAACTATTTTTTAAATTATTACAGGAAACAATATAATAATATTTACTTTTCACTTACTGATATTTGATCATGCTTTAGCATGCTTTTTCAGTATGATTTGGGGGTTAAAAATCCCACCTGTTTTCCTTAATCTCTGTCCAGGAAGATGAAATCTGGTCAATTCTAGTTGTGCATTTACTAAAAGGTAAAATGTTCAATGCCAGGTGGCTTGAATCCAATATTATTATTAGGTTGAAATGCAAGGCTTACTTGGAAGGAAGCTCTTTATGCACTTAAAAAAACAGTGCCAGCTTCTTTCCTCATTCAAAGCAGCTGGACAGGAAGTGTTGCAGTTCTGGTAACACAGCCCAATGAACACAGCTATTTTTCCTGCTTCTGTGAAATTTCCCCTCAACAACTCTGGGCGTGTGTGGGTGAGAGAGGTAGGAGGGAAATGAAGAAGGTCCTGTGCTCTTTCTTAGACATTTCCATCTCCCACCAAAATTCCCAAGTAATATCTCCACCACCAAGAAAAAATACTGTCTTTGTAAAATGTGGATTTAGGTGTTCAGTTACATTTTTGTAAAGCTTAATTTCTAAAATAAAATATGCCCAGTAATTTAGAAGATGCCATTATCTCTTATTTAGTTCAGTATTGCTTTTATTGAATTCTCAGAAGAATTTTCTGCTGATCCCTCTGTTAATCTGGTTTTATTTTGCCCCTCCCCTTCTCTCTCTTGGTATTTTTTCCTCCAATCTCTCAGAATAACTGGAAAACCAACCTCTGTCTCTTCCAAGTGGGTTTCAGGTGGTGCATCTTGTTTATTCATAAATCAAATCTTCACCTGGGATCCAACTCTCAGTCTTCTATGAATTTAGGCCAGACTCCTCAACATAGTATCTGCTTTATCCATTAGCAATACCAATCTTAGTCAACATGCAGTGTGGAAATTCTAGTGCTAGCTTCTGAATGGCATCAATTTAGAAAAGCCAATGAACATAGTTTCTATCTATTTGCTAATTTAGGCTCTACCATTCAACCCAAAAGACAATCAAATTAGACTCATGAGAGAGAGAGGGAAACACATTAAAAAGTCAACTAACATCATTAAGCTGCCTAGGACTTTAAACCATCGTAAGCAATGGATATGGCCGCAGGAGATGAAAAACCGTACCTGTGACAACGAGCAAGAGCCCCAGGGTAGCTCCAAAGTCCCTGCAAATCCAGAAAGAAGATGCTGCCATAGCTGAGCAAAAGCTGAGTTGGAAGGAAGGTATCTTGGACTGGATTCAACTGGAGGTTTGCAAAAAAAAACCCTTCAGCCCTCTATTTCTTCTTTCTTTTGATAAAGGGCTGAGGCTCCTGGGCTGTTTCCTGTCCATGTAAATTCAGCTGTCATGGTATAGTCCCTTGGGTGACTTCTTGGCAAGGGAGAGCTTTCAACAGGGTGCAGTTGGTATGTGCTGAACACTTTGATTGGCAAGAATTGCACTTACTGACTGGGTTTTCCATAGAAAATGAGGGAAGTTATTCTGGTTCACCACCATTTCTCTTGTTGAGGATATTGTGCTTTGAATTGTCTTATTTTATTTATACCATGCTGTTCCTTTCCAAAGACTCCAGAAAAATATATGGAAGCAAATCACAACTAAGAACAATAAGCAACAGAAAGAAGAACAGTAATTGAGTACAAAAGTTGAAAATAATTAATTATGGCTAACACATAGTGATCCTTTCAACTATTTAAAGGCTTTTCCTTCCCCAGGAGAATATCTATATTTGCTTAACTGAATTCATGCTGACCATTGAATATGGCATTGAATGCATTTAGCCAGCTAGACAGATCCCAGCAGCTGTCCACTGGATGGACTCCTGAGTGTTAAAACAAACCTCTTGAATCAGAGAATGGGTGCTGCTTAACTTCTTCTCTGAGTACCACAAATATTTCTGAAAAATCCCCAAAAGGAGATGTGTCTGATAGGACACTCCAATTCAATGTCTGGCTATTCTTCGTGAATGCAGCTATCATTTATGAAGTTGTTCCAGTAAAAGAGAGTTGTCATGGATGTTGTGGCAGATGGATGGAAAAGATTCCATTATTTGTTTCTTTCGATAAACTTCAGATTGGAGGCTTCTTCCTTCCTACATAGAATTCACAGAATGGGAATTTCCCTCCCTCCTGGCTGTTTCTACTGCCATCCCATAGTGGTAGCTGGGCCTCTGCATTTTACTAGAGAGAAGTAAAGCGGTCCCTGCAAGGCAACTCTTATCTATACCTGATGCTGATCAGGGCTGCCTGCAAAAGGGTCAGCTTGACATGCACACATAGCAGCTCACCCAACTAGATTTTATCTTTAAATTTATCAGCCCCTTCATCATCCATTCCTTTTCATCACCAAATCAGGTTTTATGTTAAATCCTTGATGCCAGTAAAAACATGCTTTGTATCAGATGATAAACTATATGGATCCTCCCTCTTACTCTGTTGCCTGCACAATGTTCTAACAGGACATTTCTTGGACATTCAGAATTAATGTTCAACAGGGACACACCATTCCCGCAAACAAGGAAAGCATTACATCATGGATATACAGCAAAAGAATTGAAAATAAAAAAAACAAAGGACATCATTGAATGGTAATGGAAGGAGATCTCACATTGGTTGTTTTAAAAATAATGCAGCACCCAGGTAAGATGGGGAACTTGAAACTTTTGCTTGCATATGCTCTATTAACCAAGATTGCTTTGTATTTTACCTCACCACTGAGGTGGTATTATTGTGGGCTTGCTCTAATGAAATCGGAGATAGCCCACTGTGCCCTTTTTCATATCTAAGAATTAATTTAAAAAGTTTTTTAATTTACAATAATTAATTTATGGTAGAGAGGAACAAGAAGTTGCTTAGATGGGACCTGCTTCCAGTGGGACATCCAGGATGGTTGGGCTTTGATTCCAAACATCCCTCTACGAAAGATGGAGTGGAAAGATGAAGAAATGAAGCACATTTCTGGACATGAAGATAAAACAGGTGACTTGGATTGATGTCTTCTTAAAGCAGCCTTTTCTAATCAGCCTTTTCCAACCTGAAGCTAAATTGAATAATAGACAGAAACACAAATTACATAGAACTGTAAGATATGCTTCACACATATACATTTAATTATAAACAAATCAGATTTTCCTTTCAAGCTCACACATAAATGACTCAGGCAGCTTGCAAATTTTTTAAAAATCTACCATATAATAAAACCCATTAAAAACACACACACACACCACCCCTCATGGCATATATCAACCCCTCAACTTGTATGAATAGAAGTTGCAGCATTTTTCCCTGCATCCCACCACCCCCATATTCTGATGCTGCTCTGATAGCCCATTTGTTTATTCCTTTCTATGGCTGCCACATGGAGTAGCAAAGAATGAAATCTGAGTGCTTAGTGAGAGCGTCTGGCAAGAATATATTGTTGCCTTTATCATTCATGGAAAATGTTTGGCTGGTTAGAGGCATATTGAACCAAAGTATCCTTTAGATTGATCTAGTTAAGATAGTTGCATTTTGAGAGGTGGAGCTGACGTCGTGGTTTATGGTGGTTGCTTAGCAGGGCTAAGCCAACCAAATTTTCCCTGCCAGGAGATCCCCAGAGGGTCAAAAGACACCCTGGAGAGGTGTCAAAGATAGAGGGGACACTCTGTGGATCATGAGGAGGAAAGCAACCCCTTGCAGGTCCCAAGAAAAACCTCAAACTGGCAGGGAAGAAGACAACCATTATGACCACATTAAACTGGGACAGCCCGACCAAAGAAGATCTGGAGAATGATTGAGTAGCAGCATGGGTGATCTGGGCAGGAATTTTATTAATTTCTGGGTGGAACTTTCACCCCAAATAACTTTCTTTTTGTGAGAGAGACTCAAGAGGGAGTGGCAGGGAGCCTTTTTCTTGCCTCCCAAAGCTTAGTGGCAGCTGAAATTGCTCGCTTTTGACGGATCTGAAAAGAGCCTAAATTTAAAAAAAAACAGCACAAGCTAAAATTATAGGAAAACCTACACTGGCTTCTTTTTCTTGTAAAACTAACACTTAAAAATACTCTTAGGGCGATTTAGGCTGGATGGATTTTTTTTTAAAAAGTTTCACTTTGGATATTTTGGGCAGTTTGAAATACTGTAGGAAAAATTGAGTAAAAGATATATCCACTGGTTGGAGTGATCATTGCAAGTGAAAGGAAGAAGAATGTTTGAGGCAGTTATCTTTAAAATGGAAGTTTAAAACATAACAACATCTGAAAACTTTTTATATTGGAGATATACAGTGAAAACAGCAGAATACCTTGAACTATTGTGGATTATAAAATACAACTAGCAAAGTAAAGCAGAGGTTTGGGTTAGTTTTGAGACTAAGTGGATTATTTTTTAAATTCTCTTTTCCTTTTTGAGGTTGGCTTTGGACTATAAATACTTAACAGTGAACTGAGATCTAAAACATCTTGGGAATTTGGTGGGCCAAATAGCAACTACTGAGAGAAGAAGAACATCTGTAAATTGTTTACACTGAAGCTTTGGAGATATACAGCGAAAACACTGAAATCCTTTGTTCTGAGATTAAGTGGATGATTTTTATTTTTCTTTCTTTTTCTCATTTTCTGGTTCCTGGTTTGGCTAGACATTGCAAATAGGGTATTTTGTTCTTTCTCCAAATTCAACACTTTGGGATTATAAGTATAATTAACAGTGAATTGAGTGAATTGAGAACTACAACTCATGGGGAATTGGTGTGCCTTGTGGATTGCAAATATTAATTACTAAAAGAAGAAAAACAATCAGTTGCAAAAAAGTACCGATTGGATGGATTATAAAAGTTATAAGACTGTGAAATTGGTGGGAAATTGGAAGAAAAGGGGTTCCTGCTTTCTCCTTGGTTTATCAAAACAGTGGGAACGGGACTAGTGTGGTGTATTTTGCTAAACTAATTTTTAAATCCACTTGATGAATAGATATAAACAGAAATGGCAAGTAATCCAAATCTAACTCGGAAAGAAAAGATCTGCACCATCTTCTACTACATCATCTGCAGCATCAAGCCCATAAAATTAAAGGTCCATAGAACATATGCTGCAATTAGAAAAACCAAATTCATTTCAAAAAGACATAAAGATGATGTTCCAATCCCTACAGGAGGCCATAATAAAATATTACAATGAGGTGAAAAGTGAGTTGGGAGAGGTGAAAGAAAAAATACATAATAGGGAAAAATAGCGGAAGGGGCAGATGCATAGCGGATGAAGTGGATGCATCACGGACGCCTATAGGAAACAAAGGGGATGCTGCGTGGATGTATATCGGATGCAAAGCGTTCACTGCGCATGTGGAGAGTATGAATTGCATCAGCTCCATGGATATAAAAGGATCCAGCATGCACGCAGTCAGCATACAGGGGAAAAATGTGCTGCCACATACATCTAGGAGGAACACCATGGTTCGTCAGTCAGGCAAGAAGAGGAAGCCGGCGCATACTTGTTCAAGCCTTGGCAAGGTGAAGAAGGGCAGAACCAGCATCCCACCCCCTGGCACTCCTTCCTCCACCCCACAGCCAAGCCCGTCAACGGACAATCTGTCATCAGTATTGGGCCTGACATCTCAAGTCCTTGATGAAGGGCCTCTCAACCTCACAGGACTGAGTCAGGATAGCTTCCTGAACACACCACCACCTGTTGTACCCTTGGGGCCAAGCACCCCAATGGTGCCTTAGACCAGCACTCAAGCTACAACCACCTCCACAGTCCCTGCCCGCTTAACAGCTGAGACCATGGACATGACTCAGAGTAACTGAGAATAGTGTCAGAGACTGAGTTGTTTACTTGTTCACTTTGTCTTTGCTTAAAACACTTGGTTCATTTTGCTTATTTAATACTGTTATAAAGTTTACCTAAGCATGTTTATCTTTGCTTAAGACTCTTTACTTGGCTCATTTTGCTTATTTAATAAAGTCATAAATTTTACCTAAGAAAGTTAATAAAGGTTATCTTTGCTTAAGACACTTGGTTCATTTTTTTTACTTAATAAAGTGTTGGTGAAAACTTTGAAAAAATGATTAAGCCTTTGCATGCTTGTGGGATAGATAAGGATAGTTGTGGGATAGATAAACCTCCAGTGCAAGCATAGTGGGACTGTATGGTCCACCATCCCAGCTGCCACACATATGGACCTTTATTATCAATAACAATTTATTCATTGATCAACACATTTTAAAATAAACAAAGCTCTTTATTAATGCCCTATTCATTGTAGGACCACTCAACATATATGGCACAATCTCATCAGTGTTGTGCGACAGGCTCAAGGAAGCATCCATTAATCATCTATCATCCTGTCTTGCCACTCCACTGCTCCAGCTGGGGAGTTGTACCAGTGTCTCAGTAGGTTGCGCTGCTTCTTCTCTTCATGTGAAGCTCTGTTGAGGCCTTGTACATCCACAGTGTCTATCAGGTTACATCCTTACCTCCATTCACCAGGCTCCATGTCCCCATTCCCTTGTTGACAGTCGACATGTCTGTTCTGCAACACTGGGTAGCGGATGCGCATGAGATTGTGCAGGATGCAGCAAGCTTCCATGATGCTCCTCACAGTCTCTGGGTCATGCTGCATGATGGAGAGAAGTATCTGGAACCTGTTGGCCAGGATGCCAAAGGCGTTCTCCACCATCCATCTTGCCCTGGACAGCCTGTAGTTAAAGATCCTCTCTTCATGGGTGAGGTATCTGGAACTGTAGGGCTTCATGAGGTAAGTTGTGAGGGAGAACACGTCATCACCAACAATGAAGTAGGGCACATTGTCACAGTGTCATTGGGTAGGGGGTCTGGACCTGGAAAACCCATGATGAGGTTGCGTTCCAGCCCATCCTTGAGGTCACTTACATTGTATACCTGGCTATCTGAAGCTGACCCGTTGCCTGAAGCATCAATGTAGATTAACTTGTAGTCAGCATCAACCAAAGAGGATGATACTGAAGAAGCCCTTGTAGTTGTAATAAGTGGACTCTGAGTTGGCTGGAGCTTTGCAGGCCACGTGCTTCCCATCTATGACTCCAAAGGTGTGGGGAAAGTTCCACCTCTGATACCACTGCTCTGCAACTTTCCTCCAGCCTTCTCCAGCCTTCTTCAGGGCACTGGAGGAGCTCCTCCAAGTATTCTTCAATGATCGTCTGTCCCACTTCTCTTGACCCCTGTGCTGATGCTGTTGTGTGGCACCCTCCATGTATACTCCATGTTTCTGTATGTGGTTTCAGAGGCCAGGTGCCATAGAGTCAGTGCCACCTTCAGTCCAGGGTCCAGGTTGGAACGGAAGTTGGTGCTCGGCTTGGTCAAACTGGGTCTCAGACGCTCTACAAGTTCATCAAGCATGGCTGGTGGCATCCTCATGAAGTGATGGAATGCACGAGGGTCTTCATTCCTCAGCTCCACCATCAACTGATCATACAGTCCAAACTCCATTCTTCTCACGATCCATCCTCGGACCCACACAGCTCTTGGATGTCTCCTTCTTCTCCTTCTGTGTAAAACTTGATACAGTTTGAACAGGTTTTGGTTCTGGTGATGAATGAGCGCAGCGATCATATGGACTGTGTCATCATCCATGGTGGAGAACAATTGATGATGTGGAAGATCAAGACCAAGGGTGAAGAGGTCTGTACACCACGGCTGCTGGACTCATACTGAGATCCAGATGATTTTCTCCCCCTTTTTATTGAAAATATCAGTTGTCCGCTAGATGTCCTTACATACTCTGGACATACTCCAGACATCCTAAATATACAAGATACATCCCAGATACAAACGTTTTGTCCATTATGAATACTTTCTACACGAGATGCATCCGCTTACATCCCTTCTATGTCCGTGGTACTAACGCTGTGTAGACATTCCATGTACCTTTTGTTTCCTCCCTCTTTCCGTTTTCAGCTGCAGCGGATGTGAGTTGAGGGGATGGCCAGAGGATGAAGAGAGGATACAGCGGACGTTTAATGGATGATAACGGACATAGAACGTTTGTTGCCCATATATGTCGTGGATGTACATCGTACGCGGCAGAAAGTTCATCCGTTCACAAAGTTTTGTGCAGCTCAAAACTTCTTCTGCGGATGAAATTGCAGTGGACGGATGCTCGACAGATAGAGCATATGAAATACATATGCAGTGAGTACACAATGGATGCATAGCATTTTCCAACGGATGGCAAGCTTTTTTTAATGTTTTACATCCTCTTTGCATCTGTAAGTGCAGTGGGACCGGGCCTTAACTTGTAATGAAAAAAATCATAGAATTGACTCATTAGACAAAGCACATGAATTCTATGAATACCTGTTTGGCACCACTGAAGAACAGGAAGGGGGGGAGGGAATAGAACGTAAAGCTCATGAGGAAAATGCTTAATGGCAAGAAGAAAGTAAGGCAGAGAAAATAGAATGAGTAGAATGAGAAGAAGAAAAAGCAAAAGAACAGAAAGAATTAAGATCAACTAGGACAACGCGATTTATATATAAATGAGAAGATGGAAGAAGAATTACAGATGTTATTCATTAACATAAATGGACTAAATTCACCAGAAAAAAAGGGGGAAAAAACCTTCGCAAAATTACAAAAACTAAAGCTTGATTTAATTTATCTATAAGAAGTACATAGCAAAAAACAATATAATAAGCTTTTAGAATACCCCATTATTGGAAAAGCATATTTTTCATTAGCACAACAATATATATATGTGTGTGTGTGTGTGTGTGTGTGTGTGTGTGTGTGTATTTGTTTTTTTAAGCTTTCGCGGGTACTTACATGTGTGCTGTTCAGCTTTCCTCGGGTATTATCCCACGTCATTGTAGTGCTGTTAAAGTTGTAGCAACGTTTCAGCAGAATCTCATCTGTCATCATCA
>BLBF01000044.1:5390924-5420308 GCA_015471245.1 Laticauda colubrina
ACACACACACACACACACACACACACACATATATGTGTGTTTGTGTGTATGTGTGTGTGTGTGTGTGTGTGTGTGTATGTTTTTTCTTTAGTTTTTGCGGGTACTTACATGTGTGGTATCCATCTCTGTTTGTGTATTTTACCACGTCATTATAGTTGTGCTTTTAAAGCTGTAGCAATGTTTCCGCAGAATTTCTTCTGCCATCATCAGGCTTCTGTATTCTTTACAAACGAACACTATACAGAAGCCTGAGGATGGTAGATGAGATTCTGCTGAAACGTTGCTTCAACTTTAAAAGCACAACTATTATGATGTGGGAAAATACCCAAACAAAGATGAATACCATATATATAAAACAATAAATGCCAACCAAATTTATACAGATGAAAAAGAATATTGATGGTGGAGGTAATAAATAAAAACAAGTATTGTTGATAGCAATATATGTGCCAAATAACAAATAGGAATAATTTTATAAAAAAGTTCATATGAAAACAACTGAAATGGACCATGAAAACATTTGTATGTTAGGATACTTTAATGCAGTAGTGGATGCAAAACTGGACTATAAAAGCAGGAAAATAGAAAAAAGGCAAGGAAAACACTACTTTAAAAAAAAAAAAATGACAGAAGAATTTTCACTCTAAAATACATGGAGAGAAATGAACTTAGAGAAAAGTCAATATACATTTTATTCAGATAGACATCAATCATGTTTGAGAATTGATATGATATAGTGGACACTGGAACAAATATACAAGAGATAGAAATTGAAACAAACACATGGGTAGGTCATAATCCAATAAAAATAAAATGGAAAGGCCAAAGAAAAAGAACGGATGAATGTTGAATGAAGCAATAGTAAAAGATAAAGAATTTATTCAAATAATAGAAAAAGAAATGGATTTCTTTTTTTAAGGAGAACAGAAAAGAAGAGATTTCACTACAAAACATACGGGATACAGCAAAAGCATTCATTCGGGAATTATTTATAACCTACACAGCAAAAAAGAACAAGGAAAAGAGGCAAACACAAAAGAAATTGAAAGAAGAATATTAAAGACTGGAAACAGATTTACAGAAAGAACCTCAAAAAAGAAATTTAAAAAAGCAAATAGAGTTAATAAAATACAAATGTAACTTAATGGAAAAAAAATTAGCACAAAAGATTAAAGAAGCAAAATAAAATTACTTTGAAAATGCCAATAAATCAGGAAGATGGTTACCATATAAATTGAGAAAAGGATAAGGACAAGTTAATCCATAGTTTTTTAGATGAAAAGGGAACCCTTCACTACCAAAATGAAAATAAAAAGAAAATAATTCAGAACTACTATGGGAAATTATATAATCAAGAGAAAATGTCAGGAAAAAAAAAACAATATTTGGAGAAATCTGAAATAGTGAAGGTTATATTAAATGAAAAGATAACGATGATAGAAATAATAGAGGCGATTAAGAGGTAAAAAAATAATAAAACACCAGGACCAGATAGATTACTTGCAGAACTTTATAAATACCTACAAGACACTTTAGATATGACAATGTTGGAAGTTTATAATTAAATATTGTTAGAGGCTAAAATACCAAATATGTGGAGGGAAGCAAATATAACTCTAATACCGAAAGAAGAATCAGATAGTACACAGATAAAAAAATTACAGATATCATTAAAATTACAATATCATTATCAAATGCAGACTACAAGATATATGCTTCAATAATTGCAGAGATATTGAAAAGATTCTTGAATTAATTTATACATCCAAACGATAATGGATTTTTACCGAAAAGGCAAATTAAAAATTATGTGAGAATTATCCTGAACTCGTCGGAGTGTTATGAAGTATATTCTGAAAAACAAATGGCACTGATATTTTTACATACACAGAAAGCATTTGATAACATAAATTGGCAATTAATGTTACTACAATTAAAGTACATGGATTTGGAGAAGAAATTTATTATTACAATAAAGGCAATGTACTCTAAACAAACTTTAAAAGTGATGGCCAATGGGGACATGACAGATAATTTTAACATAAGGAAAGGCGTGAGGCAAGGATGCCCTCTGTCCCCTTTACTATTTATATTAACATTGGAAGTATTAAATAGAAGTATAAGAAAACACCCAGAAATAAAAGGAATGGAATTAAACACAGAAAAATACAAATTAGAGGCATTTGCAGATGACCTGGTATTCATTTTAGAAGAACCACAGGAAACTGGACCCAAGCTAATAAAAATGATAACAGAATCTGGTGAAGTGGCAGGACTGAAAATGAATAAAGGCTGGATAAAGCCCCTGGCCAGGTTTTTAACCATGTAGTCTCTCAACTCCCCCATCTCCTTTGGGGTCTTTGAGTACATCTTGAACTGTGGGAGTTTTTCCTCTTGATCTTGATTGCACAGTCTATGGGACATGAGGGTGGGTAGAATGTCACATTCCTTTTCACTGAACACCTCTGCTAAGTCCTGGTATTCTTTGGAGATGGTTTATGATTTTGGTGCCAGTTCAGCTGCCATTTTTGTGCACCTAAGTCCTCCATTCTCTTCCCTCTGCTGGTTGGGCTTGCTCTGCTTCCTTTTTGGCCCCACTCTGTAATTGCTATGCATCTCTCTCCCTTTCCCCAACACACAAGGGGTTCTCATTTGGTAAGCCAAGCTAACCCCAATATTATAGCTTCTGCCATCTTTGGGGCAATCACAAACTGAATGGTCTCTTGATAGATTCCTAAATTAAGGTGCACCAGTTCTGTTAGGTAGAAGGTGGGCAAGCTCCCTACAATGAAGCTGTCAACCTGTTTGAATTTCATGGGTTGGCGTAACTTTCTCACTCACAATCTCAACTTCCACATTGTCTGCAGGCTGACTGAGCATCAGGTGCACCCAGAGTCCATTAGGGCTTTCATGACCCTCCCCACTTTGCCCCCAAATGGGATACTGCAATCTCCACTTGGACCAACAAAGGGTAATGGTTTCACTTACCATTGGGTCTTCTTCCACCTTGCAGTCTGTGCTGCCCCAGTGTGGTTGGGGCAGTGTGGTTTCACATCAGTATGGTTTATGGAGGATTTATTTGTCTTCCCCCAGCAGTTCTCTTCACCTGACTTTAGAATTGTCCCAATCCTAAACCAGCCATGAGAAGCCCAGATTAAATCCCCAGGCAATGGCTAATTAGTCCAGAACACAAATAGCCAGCTGCTCAAAGTTCAATAACAAATATAAAGCCCACAAGCAAACTTAAAGTATATCCACATTAGCTCACAGATTATAATAATTCAGAGTTTTGGGAAATACAATTGAGCATATAGCCACAATCCACACACACTGCTTCCAGCAATGCCTCCCTCTGCCTGCTGTGCTAAATAGCTCCTGGTGCAGCCGATCAAGTGGAGCAGGGCCTTTTCTCCAGCAATCTGGCAGACCTCTGTTTTTCTGCCTTGCATTCTCTGGGATCTACCATGGCTGGCAGTTCTTCCCATCCTCTTTTTTTCAATTTTTTTATTTTTAAAAACAAACATACACATAAACATGCACATAAAAACATAAAACCATCTTCCATTATACACTGCTCAAAAAAATAAAGGGAACACTTAAACAGCACAATGTAACTCCAAGTCAATCACACTTTTGTGAAATCAAACTGTCCACTTAGGTAGCAACTCTGATTGACAATCAATTTCACATGCTGTTGTGCAAATGGAATAGACAACAGGTGGAAATCATAGGCAGTTAGCAAGACATCCCAGTAAAGGAGTGGTTGTGCAGGTGGAGACCACAGACCACTTTGCAGTTCCTACGCTTTCTGGCTGATGGTTTGGTCACTTTTGAATGTTGGTGGTGCTTTCACTCTAATGGTAGCATGAGACAGAGTCTACAACCCACACAAGTGGCTCAGGTTGTGCAGCTCATCCAGGATGGCACATAATGCAAGCTGTGGCAAGAAGGTTTGCTGTGGCAAGAAGGTTTGCTGTGTCTGTCTGCGTAGTGTCCAGAGCATGGGAGCACTATCAGAAGACAGGCCAGTACATCAGGAGATGTGGAGGAGGCCATAGGAGGGCAACAACCCAGCATCAGGACCGCTGCCTCTGCCTTTGTGCAAGGCGGGACAGGAGGAGCACTGCCAGAGCACTGCAAAATGACCTCCAGCAGGCCACAAATGTGCATGTGGCTGCTCAAATGGTCAGAAACAGACCCCATGAGGATGGTATGAGGGCCCAACATCCACAGGTGGGGGTTGTGCTTATAGCCCAACACTGTGCAAGACGTTTGGCATTTGCCAGAAAACACCAAGATTGGCAAATTCACCACTGGCACCCTGTGCTCTTCACAGATGAAAGCAGGTTTCACACTGAGCACATGTGACAGATGTGGCAGGGTCTGGACATGCTGTGGAGAACGTTCTGCTGCCTGCAACATCCTCCAGCATGACTGGTTTGGCAGTGAATCAGTAATGGTGTGGGGTGGCATTTCTTTAGGGGGCTGCACAGCCCTCCATGTGCTTGCCAGAGGTAGCCTGACTGCCATTCGCTACCGAGATGAGATCCTCAGACCCCTTGTGAGACCATATGTTGGTGCGGTTGGCCCTGGGTTCCTCCTAATGCACAACAATGCAAGACCTCATGTGGCTGGAGTGTGTCAGCAGTTCCTGCAAGACAAAGGCATTGATGCTATGGACTGGCCCGCCCGTTCCCCAGAATCCAATTGAGCACATCTGGGACATCATGCCTTGCTCCATCCACCAACACCACGTTGCACCGCAGACTGTCTAGGAGTTGGGGAATGCTTTAGTCCAGGCGTGGGAGGAGATCCCTCAGGAGACCATCACCTCATCAGGAGCATGCCCAGATGTTGTAGGGAGGTCATACAGGCATGTGGAGGCCACACACACTACTGAGCCTCATTTTGGCTTGTTTTAAGGACATTACATCAAAGTTGGATTAGCCTGTAGTGTTTTTCCTCACTTTAATTCTGAGTGTAACTCCAAATCCAGACCTCCATGGGTTGCTACATTTGATTTCCATTGATAATTTCTGTGTGATTTTGTTGTCAGCACATTCAACTATATAATGAACAAAGTATTTAATAGGAATATTTCATTCATTCAGATCTAGGATGTTTTATTTTTTTGTTCCCTTTATTTTTTTGAGCAGTGTATATAACATACAGTATGTCAGTTGGTTACATATCTTTTGTGCTATTCTTTTGTAGTCATTTACTCACAACTTATATAAGTCTTCACATTGTTGAACTAACATATGCTTATATATTTAGCAGTTATTAATCATCCATGACTAAACTATTTATTCCATCATTTTATACGAGATGTTCCAAGTTTTATCTTAAAATTTGTGTTATACTTGCAACCAGTGGTTATATATATCTATATTATGTTTTATATCAATCTATTAAAATTTGGTCACAAAATTATCTAGTCTATTACATTACCATGCCTTTTTCTCCAACCATTGATCTTGCCATCCTCTTCAATGGCCTGAAAGCTGTCCCCAGGCAAAGCCTGTTCTGCTGGCACTTCAGGGTCAGTATTTCGTGATGTGCCAGGAATCATCTCATTCTCTTCTGAACCAACCTCTAGGGAAGCATCGGAGGAATCGTCCAAAGGAGACATCACACTGTAATTCTCATAGAGAGTCAGCTGGAGATCAACCTCAGTCAGAGGTCCCTGCCCTTCACTGCTTTTTTTTGGGGGGGGGGGATAGGAATCTCTACAACTTAATGTGTCACTTGCAACTTCTCCTTCCCATTTAATCATGTAATTAAAATTCAGATGCTTGGCAACTGGTTCATATTTATGACCGTTGCTGAGTCGCAAGGTCATATGATTCCCTCTTGTGACCTTCTGACAAGCAAAATCAATGAGGAAGCCAGATTCTGCGGATTCTGACTTATAATCTGCACACAGTGGTGGGATTCAGCCAGTTTGCAGGATTCAAGCTTGACACTGATTTCTTTTTACTGTCTTTCTGGGGATGTGTTCTTTCCTTAAATATGGATGATTTCTTTAAGATATTTTGTGAGATGAGTGAGACCAGCTTTAAGGAATGGATCTAAGCATTGCTTCTCCTAGGTGGGAAAGTGCTTTTTCAGTTTACAGAGCACAGGAGTCTCTTTATGGAGATTCTTCAGTCATCCAGGTCATGGTTGTCCCAAAGGTGCTTTTTTCAAGAGACAACTGGATCTCTTAGTTTCCAGAAAGTCCAGTTGCTTCTTTAAAAAGCATATTTGGGACAGGAGTCTCTTGCATTGCTTTGGTATGTCTGAGGCACATGATTGCTCACTGATTTAAAGATTAAAAAAAATAGGAGGTAGGGGTGTAGATCCTCCCTCTAATTCAGTTTAGTTTTGTCTTATAATAATAAGGCTTAGTAACATGGCACCAAGGCTGAAATTTATTTAGATATCTGTGTCATGTACTAATTTTATTGTGATCCTGACAAACTTGGGAGGGCAGAGATTTGAATTTGGGTCCCTTATATACTTTGTTAATTTGTCTCTTTAGCTGAGCATTTTGTAGCCCAGGTATACCCACCCACTTTCTGGAGAGCATTCTTTCAAAGTGATTTATCTCTGATACATCATTAGAGGTTCTTCTTCCTGCTTCTTCTCAAATCTTGAACCCAAGGATTTCCCTATCTTCCCACACGTTATTGCACCAGGGAGACACTGAACACAACAACACAACAATACACAGCATATAATAATCAATATAATTCCCATTATGGTAGATCTAAACCAAGTGGAACTGGGAAACCAAGACCATAGTACTCCCCACAGGTCTGGCAATGAGGAGTCACCTCTTTGTGATAATGGATTAGAGTGAATACGTTCTTCCATTACTTTTACTGTCTTTGTAATATTGGGTTGGAAATCATGGATGTATACACAGCGATGTGAATGAACCAGAGCTCACACACACCCTTTTGTAGCTAATACAATGTCTAAAGCATACCTATTTTGTAGAGCAACCTGTCTTACTTCAGAAAGCTCGGTCTTAATCATTTTAATATTCTTTATTGTATCATTGAACATTGTTACCGTGAAGTTATTTAGAATATGTATATCTCGGTAGTTCATGGCTACTCCCAATGGTATTATTATACCACGGGAGATTTGGGTCCAGAGTCTCTGGGTAAGGCCAGATTCTGAGTCTCTTTTATTACGAATCTGGCCTTGGGGAAGGCCATCAAGTTTATATATCACCGGTAACACATACCCGAGTGTACATGTGCCACTCCAGTAAGGTGGCATCTCCCTGTATGCATATTTCCCACACAATACCCACCTAAAGTTTTCCATAGCATAGGTCTGTTGTGATGTTCGGGTCCAATTGATCATTTCTTCAAAATGCATACACATCTGACACTGATCTTGATTAAAATAATCTAATTTATGATAACTCTTGGTATAGCTGTGGTTACTACAGGATGATGGCATATCAAAAGTCTTATTACATTTTTCCCAGTCTCCTAAATGGAGCCCTCTAGTTTCATTTCTCCTAAAACACACATATGCCGTTTCCCTTAAATGAACAAAAATCCTTCCTGTTATATTTCGTTCTACACCATATTTTTCTGTCCCGTGCCCCTGTGGTCTTAGTCTGTTCTGATCAAGTGGAATTGCGTGTAGGATTAATCCTTCACCTGTTCTTCCTGGCATGTGCATGCATAACCAGCAATTGGTGATGTTCAAGGAATGTGAGACCTTCTTGAGATCCTTTATGAACACATTGTCATCCCACAAGTCTGTTTCCAAGTCACCCCCAGGTCCAGCATATTGTGAACTTCTTTGATGTATTAATGTAAATATAGTTGAAACAAATAAACTTCTCCAGAGTTCAGCCGACATCTCCATGGTGGTTTCTGCTGGCTATTTCTTCAAGGTTACCTTTAGCGGCTGACCGTCCACTGGGATTGCCTTCCAAGGTTTCTCAGGTTCCGGTGCTTTCTTGACTCTGCTGTAATGCGTCCAGCCTCCTTCCCGAGTACGGACTACAGATTCAGTCGTCAGTAGCACCTGGTATGGACCTTCCCAGGTAGGTTGCAGTTTTTCACTTCTCCAAGTCTTTATCAGGACCCAGTCTCCAGCCTCGTGTGGGTGTTGGCTACCAGCCAAAGGTGGTCGTTGCACCAACAGTCCCTGTTTGTGAAGAGAAAGCAAAGACCGAGACAGTGCCAGCAAATATTTCCGAAGGAACAAGTCCCTGAACTCTGGTATGGGATTGCCTAGTTTGGCCAAATAGGGTCTCCCCATCAGCATTTCAAAAGGAGAAACCCCTGTGTCTTTCCTTGGACAAGTTCTGATCCTGAGCAGAGCTAAGGGAAGATTCTTTGTCCATGGCAAGCCATTTTCAAGTTGTAGTTTGGTCAAGTGTTTCTTCAATTCCCCGTTTGCTTTTTCAATTTTTCCACTGGATTCAGGATACCATAGTGTGTGTAATACCCATTTCACCCCCACCACCTCCATTACCCTTTGCAGAACCTTTTGGGTGAAATGAGTTCCTCTGTCTGAATATTGCTTCCATCATTCCATATCATGGGATAATCTGTTTTAGTAAGATCTTGGTTACTGTGGGAGCTGTGGCTCTTCTTGTGGGATAAGCCTCTACCCACCCCGTTAGTTGATCTTTGATCACAAGCAGGTATTTCCAACCCCCCTTTTCTGGCAACTCAGTGAAATCAATTTGTGCTCTCTGAAAAGGCCAACACACTAAGGGTCGCCCTCCCATCTCTTTCTTGCGTGCCGCTTTCTTATTTACTTTCAAACAAATCAAACATTTCCAGCAGATGCTCTGAGCTACTATCCACATCCTCAGACTCCAATAGTGAGGTTTAACGGACATGACCAAGGCCTCCATTCCCCAATGTCCTCCTTCATGAACTTTCTCCAATATTCCCCTCATAACAATGGGTGACACCACCTTGATTCCCTCCGACGTCTTCCATCCCTCTGGGGTTTTGACACATCCCTCTTTCTCCAACTCCAACTTTTCCTTTTTCTCTGGCTCCCATTCCTCCCTCTTGTCCTCCTTTTCCAGTATTGGTATAGATACCATTACCAACTCTATCTCCCCTGCAGCTTCCTTCGCCCATTTGTCCGCCCATTGGTTTCCCACAACCTCTGGTGTGTTCCCCTTCTGATGTGCGCTCACATGGACAATTGATACTCGGCTGGGGAGTTGCAATGCCTCTAAGGCTTGTTCTACTAACTGTACTTGCTCTATTTGCTTCCCATCCGCCTTGATATACCCTCTTTCTTTCCAGATTTTCCCAAACGTATGCACCAACCCCCATGCATACTTGGAATCAGTCCAAATCATTACTTCCATCCCCTCAGCCAATTCCAAGGCTCTGGTCAGGGCAAGCAATTCACATTTCTGGGCTGACCAAGCAGCTGGGAGTGACCCTTTCTCTATTACCTCACTTTCCCCGGTTACTATTGCAAACCCAGATTTTCGCTTTCCATTTTCCACCCTGCTAGATCCATCTATAAACCACCTCTCTCCCTTCTCCAATGGAGTCTCTTCCAAGTCCTCTCTAACCTTCGTCATGAGATCCACTTGCAATAGACAATCATGGTTTTCCGGTTCCCACACCTGCCTTCTACCCTCCAAGAATTCTGCTGGATTTAGATTCTTGTCTGTTCCTATTACCACATCTGGACCGGTTCTCAAAATGGTTTCATACTTCAATATCCTCCCTTTGATCATCTAAGTGGTAGCCAGCTGGCTCAACACTGAGTTGACCTGATGAGACGAATGCACCACCAAAGCTCCCCCAAAGGTTAACTTTTTGCTCTCCACCACCAACATCGCTGTTGCTGCCACAGCCTGAACACAAACTGGCCATCCTTTCACAACCGTCTCCAAACCCTTGCTTAGGAAGGCTACCGGCTGGTACTGCCCCCCCCCCCTCTTTTGGGCAAGGACTCCAACTGCTGTTCTCTGAGCCACCGCCACATACAAATGAAATGGTAGTTTCAGGTTTGGCAAGGCTAAAACCGGAGCGGTTGACAAAGCCTTCTTCAGCTCTTCCCACCTTTCACTATCTCCCTCCTCCCATTCTATGCACTCTTCCTTTCCAGACAACTTTCTATGCAAAAATTGTGCCAACACTGTAAATTGGTCTTCCCAGATTCTACAATACCCCAATAATCCCAACACTTTCCGCACCTCTGTCTTGTTCCTGGGAGGAGCCAAGCTCATGATCCCCTTCACCCTTTCAGGGTCCAAGGACCTCACCCCCTGCTGAATGTAATGTCCCAAATAGTTCACCTTTTTTCAACAAACTGCAGCTTCTCTTTTGAGACATTCAGCCCCTGCTCCCTCAGCCAATTCAACGGACTCACAGAAGCCGCTCTCACTTCCTTCTCTTTCTCCCCAGTTAACAACAAGTCATCCACTTACTGAATTAGGGTGATTCCTTTCACTCTCTCAAACAACACCAACTTTTCTTCCAACTCAGGGATTTACACTGTCCTCCAGCAGTCGCTGGATTCCCAGAGTTTAAGGACAGTATATCCCTTCTTCTATCCTGAAAGGCAACAAACTCACCTGATACACCCCTGGTCTCCCGGACACGAAAGGAGTGTGGGCGTCCCCACTTCAGGTGATCAACAACACTCCCAGAGTGTCAGGCTGGCTTCTCTCTCTCTTATTTCCAAGGATTGTCTGCTGCGTTCAGTTACCCCGGGATCCAACTGAGACAAGGGAGGGGCCTCTCTACAATGGGAGGCGGTGGCGCCACACTTACCCAGTCCCTTTTTGTCCAGTCAAAATTCTGTCGGGCCCCATGTTGGGCGCCAAATTGTGAGGTGGAAACAGATCAAAAAAACCACCAAAAGATTCGTTGATCCAAGGAAAACGAGGTTTTATTCATGTGTCTGCAGAGACGGGTTCCCTCAGGCATTGAAGGAACACAGAGAAAAATTCAGGCAGCATTTTTATACCTTAACTGTCTGCCCCCTCGTACGAGGGCTTGGCTCACATTCTTTCTGTTTTCAAATTGACACATATATTTTGAAGGTTCATACTAGCTCCCTATCTAGCAAAAGCAGTTACACGGTTTCTGACATCACAGCACTTTATTACAATTCCCCATTGTTCTAGCCTTATCTTGTTTTTTTCTCTTGTGCACAAACTGGAACACTTTCTTATTTAGCAGAGCTCCTGAGTTTGAGACACACTTCCTTATTTAATTCAGTGGGTCATCCAACATGACTTCGGTTCTGCTTCCATGCCTTTTTGTTAGAGCACAGCTGATTCACGTGGAAGAGCAGTTTGTGGCACCTTACCTGTTTTTTCAGCTGCAGTTGAAGGTAAGTATTAGCTAAAGTAAGTCCATAACAACTTCATAGATCTAGTTCATCATGCCCTTTTTTTCCTCCCTGCAGGAACCAAGAGGGTCAAAGGTTGAACCCACAAGTGATAGGATCATGTTAGATTGAAAACATCTTTTTTTCACAGGTCAAAAGGAATCCCAGACAATATGGCCAGATGCTGCTCCAATCGCCTTTTTGGACTCCACCCATCAAGAATCTGAGCAAGTTTATTGTGGAATCTGGCAAATAGACCCAGTTCCCTTAATCAGAATCAGAATCACTATTTTAAGCCTCACTTATACTGCCTGACTTCAGCAGAGGTTACGCAAAGTGTGATTAATAATTAGTATGGATTAAATATTTTCCTTTTTGATTGGTTTCAGGCAGAGGTGATATTCAGCAGGTTCTGACCAATTCTGGAGAACCAGTAGCGGAAATTTTGAGTAGTTTGGATAACCAACAAATACCACCTCTGACCAGAGATTTTATAGTATCCTTCCCCTGCCACACCCAGAAAGCCACACCCACAGAACCGGTAGTAAAAATTTTTGAATCCCACCACTGGTTTCAGGTGGCAAAGGTCTCTCTAATTCAGTGTTTCTTGAAGTTTTGTTTCAGGACCTGTTTCTACTTTTAAGCTTTTTGTTTATATGGATTATGTTTATCTGAATTCCTTATATTTTTTTAAAAATCATATTTACAAATCTGCTCTAAGCATTACTAAGTCAATAGTGCTCCCTTATCTGTCTTTCAGTTGGCATAAAACAGGCTCTGGGTTTGGCTGGTTCAGGACAACTTAAGTTCTCACAGACTGGAAGAAAAAGTGGGACATTGAGTTTTAAACTGAGCTGAATTTGAATCATAGGTTTGAGATTCATTACAAATTCAAAAATACTGAGAGGTAGAAGCAGACTAGAAAAGGCATAGTAGGCAGAACTGAAACTGAATTATGAAAATTAACTTTTCGACTCTCTGGTTTTGTCTGTGCATGAAGCTGCTTCCCCCAGTCCCCCTGCTTCGCACATCCATTTTTTTCTTCTGAGAAGAGATATTTAGCTATGCTTTGTGAAAAAACAGGAAGGAAATGGTTGCAGTCAGTAATTTGCAGAAAAATATGTCCAAAGAGTATGAAATTGAGCATCCCTGAAACAGTTAAAAGGACCTTTGGGGCAATGTCTTATTAATAACTGGATGCATTTTTTATATGTGGAATGTGGGTTTGAATTGCCACTTTCTTGATGTGAAGAGTATTGAGTGACAGGGTCACCTTAGCAAATATGAAAAGATAATACAGCAAATATGAAAAGATAATACAAATCTTATGCACTTTATCAGGTCAAGTAATGGAAAAATCGCTTGCAGTATCTTCTGCTTCAAACATTCAATGGAAACACTTGATCTGGATGAAGAAAGAACAGACACATATTGTTTCGGAGGGAGGGTTAAATCTGCAAAACAACACAACACAAATTCTGGCCCTTAGTACAAAAGATGGAGCTTGTGTTATGACTTCACAATAAGCCTTTCATTGGAAATAGATGTCTATGCAAACAGTTCCATTTTGGGCAGCAAAATACCTCTGCCCAGTGAGTTTTTAGCAGATCCATTTTGAGCAGCAAAATACTTTTGCCTAGGTTGGTTTTTAGCAAAGCCTCTGTGCTTGCCAACTAGGTCTCTATTTCAAATGTGTATGGAACTTCTCAATCATCCAGGTCATGGTTATCTCAAAGATGCTTTTTCAAAAAGCACCTGGATTTTCTAACTTTTCTTTGAAGATGTTTCACTTCTCATCTAAGAAGCTTCTTCAGCTCTGAGAGTTGAAGAAGCTTCTTGGATGAGAAGCTAAATATTATCAAAGGAAAACCAGAAAGACCAGTTGCTTCTTGAATCAGAACCTTTGGGTCTCTACTTCAAAAAGAGTTTTTAAAAAATATTTTGGTTTTCAAAATGCAACCTCTGAAGGTTTTCCCATAGACACATATGTTCATCTTGGAATGAAAACCTCTGCAGCCCTTACCATACATAATATATCATTCTTCCAACCTGGTGCTTTCTAGATGTGTTTGAATTAAACTCTTGTGAGAGTCATCTAGATTTGGCAACTGAAAATGCTGATTGTTTAAATCAGCCCAGCAGGAGGGCACTTGGAGCTGCCATAGACCCAAAATATAATTATTTACAAATAGTTCTGTTGTTCACTGCCCAGATGGGGAATGTGGCTTCTTAGAAATTGCTTGTGCATATTAAGCTAAAAATATTTCAGCTCCAGATTTCTGTACTGAAGAAATTTGAAAACACACTTTTTTAATGTTTCTGAAACAAAAAAAATAATATGCTACCTCAAAGTTTGGAAAAAAAGATTACTAGTAAACATTTTTTATTATTTGAAAAGTTCAGCATATGTTTGAAATTCTTTCATAAGGATGCTAGAGACTTTTTAAAAAACATGAGCCTAAAAATCCTAACTGCAAAACTGTAAATCTCAGTAGGAAATATTGTGTCCTATATAGCTAATATATTCCAGATATTCTCACCATAGCCATCTTGGGAAGGAATTCTGGGAGTAGTCCCAGACCATCTGATGTTGTAATGATGAGGCAGTCAAGTTATTTGATCATGAACAACTGAATCATGATGATGTTTATTGGAGTATAGTCTTGCATTTATATACATTTTTAGTTATCCTCCATCATTGGTTAACTTTGGTTACTGCTTAACTTTTGCTACTTTTCAGCACATTAATCCATACAATTAATTATCTCTAATTAAAGTCTAACATATGTCTACTTCCCCTCTCTAATGCTCCTTTATCCATAGATAAATGACTTTGTTTGCCTGGATTGTATTTGCTTGGAAACATTCTTTATCTGAGGTTTGCCATCCAAGATTGGAACATTACAATTACAATGTTCAATGATATGAATTACAATTACAATGTACAATGATATATCATACAATGATATTTAGATTACAACTCTACATATCCTCCTTTTTTATTTTAAATGGAGGATTCAAAGATTTATAAATGTATCGCAATTGTAGACGCTTAAGAAAGAGGGTGTAGAAAATAGCCAGGAGTGTGAAATAGATTGTAGTTGTGAGACAATAAATATAGAAGACATGATCAAGTTAGGGGTAAAAGAAATTTAACCAAATGCCATTGGGGGCTCATAGTATAAAATAATATTTGTGCCATGGGTCATAAACATGTATTGGGAATGACGAACCACAAATTAGGAGATGAACCACAGAAGTGTCATTTTGAGCAGAAACACCATTAACCATAAACAATAAAATACAAAGTAAAATGGTAACAGAGTTTGCAGTAATAATAGCAAAAACAGCAGCAACAAGATTTCCAGTAGTCTGAGGTAATGAGGCCTGCTGCAGCTGTTGTTGAGCTTGATATGTAGTAGATTTAACCTGGCCCCAAGTGATGGGTTGCAGGTGCATTGACCTTGGAAGACGGACTTCCATGTTCAGATGAAGATTGAAATCCGGAATCGGGTTGTGAAGGCTCTGATGCCATGCCATGATTTGGATGAACACAGCGTGCTGGAACCCACACTGCTTGTCGAGTAGAAGGTTCTTCCATGGCGGCATAACATGACCCCAGGTGATCAGCGGTGTAGGGCCTTTCCAGGTTGGATCTGGAGCTTGGCGATACTTTACCAAAGGCCTTGCTAAAGATTCAGTAGTTCGAAAATGCAAATTAACAGATGAGTCTGCAAGAGAATCTAGAAAGGTTAAATAATTCCAAATATATAGTGCTACAGCAATGAGATTTTGAATCTTTCACAGATGGTAAGGGCCAGACTCTGTAATTGTTTCTGAAGCAATGCCTTAAAAGTACGATGAGCTCACTCAACTATAGCTTGACCCTGAGAGTTATAAGGAATTCTGTGAACTAAAGTAATATTCTATTTCTGACAAAAGGTTTGAAATTCTTTACTAATATAAGCAGGGCCATTGTTAGTTTTAAACTGAGAAGGTCAACCCATTACAGCAAAAGAGGATAGGCAATGAGAAATAACATCTGACGTACGTTCATGTTTTGAAGCAGTAACCCAAAGGAAGTGTGAATGAGTGTCAATAGACGTATGAAGATAACAGTATGGCTTAAAGGTTGAAAACTGAGTTACATCCATTTGTCAAATTTGATTAGCTTGGATTCCTCGTGGGTTGACACCTACTGGAAAGAGAACTGCCAGTTGCTGACAAGCTGGACAAGCGTGAGCAATATCCCGGGCTTGAGATAATGAAATTTTAAATTGCTTTGCAAGCGATTTGGCATTTTGATGAAAATAAGAATGACTAGCAACAGGATCAGCAAACAAAGATACAACATCCTTTAAGGATTCATCTGCCTTCTGATTTTCTTCAGTCAAGGCATTAGTAAAGGGAATATGACTTTGAATGTGTTCTACATACAAAGAATACAAGCGAGTTTCCAAACTATTCTTTAAAGATAAAAACAAGGATAACAAATTCTTATCAAAAAAGAGAACACAATAAGAAAAGGGAAGAGATTGCATAGCTAAATACACATATTAAGTATCAACAATCAAGTTAATAGGTTGGTCACTGAACAATCATAAAGCCAAAATCACAGCAGCCAGCTCAGCATGTTGAGCTGAAGTCTGCATGGCAGTAAATTTAGAATACCATTGTTGTTGAATCTGCCAGACAACCACACCCCTTGTAGGTGATCCATCAGGAAAGACTGTAAGAGCTTTAGAAATAGGATTTCGCACAAAAATGGAAGAAAAGGCCAAATTTAAAGTAGTAGTAACCACTATTCTAGGATCCTTGGGTAAAGAATACAACAAGTTTCCCACATATTGAGAAAACGCTATCTGATATGATTCTGAAATCATCATCAAATGCTCATGTTCAACTTTTGTACGAGTGAAAGCTATGTTAATGAGATCTTGTCCTGTAAGGCTCGTTTACAACCTTTAATAATCAAATCCTCTAATGCTGATTGATAAGGATAAATGTTTCTAGGCGGAATAGCTGACAAATTAATCCATTCATGAATGTTGACTGCTTGCGGGGACGCATTAGAATAAGGACATCCCGTAGGTAAGGGTGTAGTGGGAAGAATAGCTAAGCAAAGTCCTATTGTTAAGGATGCTATCCTGTCCACATATTGATGCTTAAACTTATTCAATATTTCTTGAAGGCTGTTCTTTGAAGATCAGTTAATACAACTAGATCTCCTGGGGATTGTGCTCCCTTCAGAGACTGAAATAAGGGCAACATATCACCAATTGTAATGTAGAAGAATGGGCGTGCCCAATTAATAATGCCAAGTAATTTTTGCCATTGTACTAATGTATATTTCTATACTTGTAATTTAGGAAGAATTGGAATGGAGGAATTGTGCAACATTCCATATCCTAAGTAGGTATAAGGTTCTACCTTTTGAATTTTGTGTGAGGCTATATACAATCCCTGTTGTGCCACAATATCTGTAAACTCTTTTCACAACTTAGATTCATCAAAATCCGGGGCTGCTATCAATATATCATACATATAATGATAGACTAAATAGGAAGAAAATTTATTCCGAAAGGGTTGAAGGGCATTATCCATGGAATATTGACAAAGTGTAGGGGAATTCCCTGAGTGTTTTATCTTTAAACACTCACCAATGATATCATTTTGTGGGCATGCTATTATTAAAAACTGGGACAGTAAATGCAAATTTTTCTTTGTCTTGAGTCTGCAAACGTATAGTAAAAAAGCAGTCTTTAAGATCAACTACCAATAATTTATAAAAATTAGGAATTAAGTTAGGATTTGGAAGATCACATTGGAAACGCCATTTCCCATTTTTCTTTTTTATAACAAAAACAGGAGTATTCCAAGGACTAGTAGAAGGTTCTATATGACCAGCAGCCAATTGTTCTTGAACCAATTATTGTAAAGCAGCGAGTTTTTCCCTTGATAATGGCCATTGTTCCACCCAAACCGGCACAGAACACAGCTATTTAAAGCCCATGTCACACTGCACCAACGGATGGAAAGAGGATGTAAAATGGAGAGAAACACTTGCCATCCGTTGGTTAACGCGATTCATCCATTCTGTACTCACTGCCTCCTTTTTTCATCCTCTCTATCCGTCCAGCATCCGTCGACTGAGTTCCATCCACTCAAAAGGTTTTGAGCTGCTCAAACCTTTTTGAGCAGAAAATGTATCCAATGCATCCGTTCTGCATCCTCTAGGCATACGGGGAACATCCATTCTACATCCGTCGTCATCCGTTACGTGTCCGCTATATCTGCTAGGCATCTGCTGCGCATCCGCGCAACTCGCATATGCTCCAGCAGAAAACGGACACAGGGAGGAAGCGAAACGGATGCGGAACGGACGCATAGCGTTAGTAGCACGGATGGAGAAAGGATGAAAGCGGATGCAGCTCACAAAGAAAACATTTAAAACGGAAAAAACATTTGCAGAGGGGACCTATCTCAGATATTAAGGATGTCTAGAGGATGCCTAGAGGATGCAAAAGGACACCTACTGGAAAACATATATTGCCTATAAAAAGGGGGAGGAACTCACCTTGATCTCACTTTCAGTCCAGCAGCCCTGCTGTGCAGACCTCTGCAGCCTTCATCTGGCTCTTGCTCTTCCACAGCATCCATTGATGTCCACCATGGATCGTAACACAGTCCTTTTGGTAGCCACCATCATTCTGCAACAGTGCGAAGCCATCTACAGGCTCTGTGAACTCTACTACGGGAAGAAAAGGAGGTGGCCAAGAAGCGTCTGGGTCCGAAGATGGATCAGGAGAAGAGCAGAGTACAGACTGTACAACAAGCTGATGGTGGAGCTCAGGAACGAAGACACTCGGGCATTCCAGAACTTCATGAGGATGCCTCCAGCCATGTTTGATAAAGTTGTGCAGCGCCTGACACCCGGGTTGACCAAGCAGAACACCAACTTCCGGCCCAGCCTGGACCCTGGGCTCAAGGTGGCACTGACTCTTTGCCACCTGGCCTCAGGGACCACCTACAGGAGCATGCAGTACGGCTGGAGGGTGCCACACAACACCATCAGCATTGTGGTCAGAGAAGTGGTGCAGGCCATCATTGAAGAATACCTGGAGGAGCTCCTCCAGTGCCCCTCCACAGAAGAAGGCTGGAAGAAATTTGCAGAGCAATGGTATCAGAAGTGGAACTTCCCACACACCGTTGGAGCCATAGATGGGAAGCACGTGGCCTGCAAAGCTCCAGCCAAGTTGGGGTCAACTTATTTCAACTACAAGGGCTTCTTCAGCATCATACTCTTCGCCATGGTCGATGCTGACTACAAGTTCATGTACATCGATGCTTCAGGCAACGGCTCATCTTCAGATGCCCAGGTATACAACGCCAGTCACCTCAAGGAGGGGCTAGAACCCAACCTCATCATGGGCTTCCCAGATCCAGACCCCCTGCCCAACGACACACAAGATGTGCCCTACTTCATCGTGGGGGATGATGTCTTCTCCCTCAGAACCTACCTCATGAAGCCCTACTCTTCCAGATGCCTCAACCATGAAGAGAGGATCTTCAACTACAGACTGTCCAGGGCAAGGCAGGTGGTGGAGAACGCCTTTGGCATCCTGGCAAACAGGTTCCAGGTACTTCTCACCACCATGCAGCATCGCCCAGAGACCGTGAGGAGGATCGTGGAAGCTTGCTGCATCCTGCACAATCTCATGCGCACCCGCTACCCAGTGTTGCAGAACAGCCTCATGGACCTCCAACAAGGCAATGGGGACATGGAGCCTGGGGAATGGAGGCAAGAGCAAAACCTGATAGACACTAAGGATGTGCAAGGCTCCAACAGAGCTTCACATGAAGGGAAGAAGCAGCGCAACTTCCTGAGACACTGGTGCAACTCCCCAGCTGGAGCAGTGGAGTGGCAAGACAGGATGATAGATGATTAATGGATGCTTCCTTCAGCCTGTCTCATCACACTGATGAGATTGGGCCATGTATGTTGGGTGGGCCTACAATGAACAGGGCATTTAATAAAGAGTTGTGTTTATGTTGACATGTGTGGATGAATGATTAAATTGTTATTGATAATAAAGGGCCATAGGTGTGGCAGCTGGTAGGGTGGACCATACAGTCCCACTATGCTTGCACTGGAGGTTTATCTATCCCATAGCTATTACCCATCCCAAAGGTATCCCTGCCCATCCCACAGCTATTACTCATCCCACAGGTATCCCTGCCCATCTCACTGCTATCCTTACCCATCCCACAAGCATGCAAAGGCTTAAACCATTTCTGAAAGTTTCCACCAAGACTTTATTGACAAAAATAAAGGAAGCAAGTGTGTGAAGTAAAGATAATCTTTAATAATAAAAAGCTGTCAAAGAAAAATGACCCAAGTCAAGTGTCCAAAGCAAAAAAAAAGTCAACAGGTAGCCACCCAGTCTCTGGCACTCTTCTCAGTCAGTCTGAGGCATGCCCATCGTCTGAGGGGTGAATGGTCCAGGTGCTGTGGAGGTGGCTGCTGCTGGAGTGCTGGTCTGAGGCGCCATTGGGGCACCTGGCTCCAAGAGGACAACAGGAGACGGTGTGTTCAGGAAGTTCTCAGACAGCTGGCTCAGCCCCATGATGTTGAGAGCCCCTTCCTCCATGACATGGGGTGTCAGCCCCAATACCGATGTCAGATGTTCTGAGGCCGGGCTTGGCTGTGAGGTGGAGGAAGGAGCAGTGTAGTGGGACTGTCTGGTCTGCAGCTGGGTGAGGACTGGCATCGGTGGCATCGGTGGCATGGGTGGCATCTGTGGCGTGGCTGGCATCGGTGGCGTCGGTGGCATCGGTGGCATCAGTGGCACCGGTGGCATACGATGTACCTGTGCCTGAACTGGGAAGGGCTGCCTGTGCTTCTGGACCTCCTGATAGCCATAGCCTTGGTAGGTGAGGGCCTGTGGAAAGACTTGGAAGGGCAGTGACATCACCTGGGGTGGAGGAGCAGGCCTGGACTGGGTTCATCTTGGTCTGGAGGGTTGTGAAGAAGATCGATGATCCTGTCCTTCACCACCTGGTACTGTGTTTCCGACATGTTCATGAGGGTCTGGTTGACATAGGTGAGGAAGGGCTTTCGGTTGGAGGATGGGACGTTGGTGTGTACCAGCTGAGAGAGGAGATCTACGCTGCTCCTGATGGTGTCCCTGATCTCCAGCAGGACAGTGTGGCTCTGCCCCTCCGGTCTGCCTCTCTGCCTTTCGGTGGAGGTGGATCTGGGGGTGGATGCGGGTTGGGTTGTGGTGGAAGTTCCCTCTCCTTGTTCCCACTGCGTCAGGGGGTCCTCCACGCACTCCGCCACAGGTGGTACAGCTGTCGGGGGGGGGCTCCATCGTGGCACACTCCACAGATACCTGCCTGGACACAGGAGCTGACTCTTGGCCAGAAGAGGACTGGCTCTCAGCAGGCTTCCTGAGAGAGAGGGTTGTGAGAGGGGCTGCTCCTCGGTGGCGGATCTCACCCTCCAAGAAGCTGCACTTGGCCATCACGTAGGTTTCTCAGTCTGTCAGCTTGACCGCGGCCTGGCCAGATTTCTTGAGGTGCAGCTTCCCGTACCAGGTATGCATGTGCTTCCACCAGCCGAGGAGCACCTCCAAACTGTAGCCCAGGCTCTCCGCCTTCTCTCTCCAAGCAGCCTGCTTCCTCTTGGTGTCTCGATAGAGCCTGTGTCCCTTCTGCCAAAGATATTCATTCTCCCTGAGCCATTCAAGCACCTCCTCTTCATGTTCCTCTTGGATTGAGTATTGCCTCCTCTCCCGTTCACGTGTCTGCCTCTTCCTCCCTCTGGCAGGGACATATGGGCCCTCATCTGAGGGGCTTCGAGGTTGTAGGGGCTGCTCCTCCACACCATCAGCAGCAGCAACAACAACAACAACAGTAGCAGCAAAAGCAGGACCAGCAGGATGAGCAGGACCAGCAGCAGCACCAGCACCAGCAGCACCAGCAGCACCAGCAGGACCAGGAGCACCAGCAGCACCAGCAGCACCAGCAGGACCAGGAGCACCACCAGCAGCAGCAGCACCAACAGGAACAGCAGGACCAGGAGCACCAGCAGCACCAGCAGGACCAGGAGCAGTGCCAGCAGAGTAAGCACCAGCAGAAGCACCAGTACCAGGAGCAGTGCCAGCAGAGTAAGCACCAGCAGAAGCCCCAGCACCAGGAGCAGTGCCAGAAGAGTAAGCACCAGCAGAAGCACCAGGAGCAGTGCCAGCAGAGTAAGCACTAGCAGAAGCACCACCACCAGAAGCAGCATCAGCAGAGTAAGCACCAGCAGAAGCACCACCACCAGAAGCAGCATCAGCAGAAGCCCCAGCACCAGAAGAGTGAGCCCGGGCAGCAGAAGCCCCAGCAGAAGCAGAGTCAGGGCCAGGGGATGGGAGGGTGGCCCTGTCCCTTTTGCCAGGGCTGGCAGCAGATGGCAGAGGCTTCCTTTTCTTCCCCATGGTTGTTGGGTTGCTGGCTGGCTGGCTGGCTGGCAGGCTGGCTGGCTGGCTGGCAAGCTGTGTCTGGAAGCAGGTCTTTCTTCTGAATGGTGACCTGCTTGCGAGCTGATTCCCTTCACTTATATCCACGGGGCTGATGCAATGCATCCTCCCCGCATGTGCAGTGAACGATAGGCATCCGCTAGGCATCCGCTAGGCTGCCGCTACGCTTCTGCTCTGCATCTGCTTCATCTGCTCTGCATCCGCTTTGCATCCGCTCTTTCCGTTCCGCGTCCGCTTTGCTGTGCTTCCCCGGAAGCCTTGCGGATGTGCCATCCGCTCCCATCCGCTTCCATCCGCTTGGCTTCCGTGGAGCATCTGCTTTCCATCCGCCCTACGTCCTCCCCCCGTCCGTTCCTTTCCGTGTTGTCCGCTCTGGTTATGCAAATTTTTGCCCCTTTTGAGAGTGGATAACAATGGATGGAACATTTTGCTCGTCCGCTGTGTCCTTTTTACAAACGTTTTGCATCCGTCGGCCAGTGTGACAGGGCCTTAAGAGGAAGAGTCATCATCAAGAATCAAATGGGCATTAAGAAGAGAAAGGATATCACAGCCCCAAATATTTGTATGAATATCTAGAATGCATGGTTGTAGGAAAAAGGACTTACCAGCAGATGTTGTAACATTAATTTGTTGAACACTCTGCCAAGCATCTGTAGAACCTCCTGTTCCCCACAAGGAAGAAACTGTCATTTTTGGCCACTGTACTGGCCACTGTAAAGAGGAGATGACAGTAACATCGGCTCCAGTATCCAATAACCCTTGAAATGGTTGTTTATAAAGGAAGAGCGTTAACAAAGGACGAGAGGAGTTCAACTGATGAAGTAAGCATACAGATAAAGAAGTTGATCCAAATCCTGCATCCCCACTATTACCTATACCAGGAGATGGAATTTCATATGGAAGAAGAAGCAACTGAGCAATAGAAGAATTACAAGGAAGAACTTGAGGAAGATTCATCCAAATCTGAATCATGAGGATACCAATGTAATCTGAATCTATTACCCCAGGCACAACAAACTAGCCCTTTTTGTGTGCAGAAGAACGAGGCAAAATTAAGCCAAAAAATCCCAAAGGAAGAGGACCTTTAATTTGAGATGGAACTATTTGAACTTCCATGGGAAATTTAAACTCAATTTCCTCTTGAGTGATTAAATCGATCCCAGAGGTACCGGCTGTGGCTGGGGAGGAGTGAGAGAAACTGCTGGAGGAGTCAGAGTGATGGGAAAGGCACACTTTGGATTCTGGGTGAGTGCCACACCCACAGTCTGTAACTGCCTTTTTAAACTCTCTTAAGATTTGATAAGGCAGACCCTCCCATTCTGCTACTTGCAGTCCAAGCTGTGGCCCCTGACCAGGATGATATTGTACTGGACAAACAGACAGTAATTCTGCAAGTTCTGTTCCTGAGACAGAGACATTCCTTTTAAAAGTCTCTACCATTTTCTGAAAAGAAGACTGAACAATAGAGTCAGGAGGCTTTTGCCCTGTATCTGCAGGAGCTGAGGAAATTGAAGACATATATTCAGGTGAAGAAGGGGGACAAATGATAGCAGTAGTATAATGTGAAGATGGAGGTGTTAAAAGAGAAAGTTCATTGTGACCAAATTTTTCAATTGCATGCCTACATAAATGCCACACATGCAAAACTTCTATTTTTGCTCAAGGTTCAATATGCAATGTTCTCCCAATAGGTTCCCAATCAGTTAATTTTACAGACCCCTTTTTGGGGCACCATAGGCACTGAGCTGCAATCTCCTGGACCAACCTTAAGAGATTTCTCTGTGGTACCTCGCTATTATTTTTCTTCAACAAATAGCCTAATTCATCTACATGCTTCCTTTGTTCCACAGAAAGCGAAGACCCCATACTTACAGAAACCAAAAGGTTGAAGAAACCACAAAGATTGAAGGTGCACCAAATCCTTGCCGGACGAAGTAAGAGGATCCCTGTTCATGCGCCACTTGTTGTAATGACGAGGCAGTCAAGAAGTTTGATCATGAACAACTGAATCATGATGATCTTTATTGGAGTATAGTCTTGTATTTATGTACATTTTTAGTTATCCTCCATCATTGGTTAACTCTGGTTACTGCTTAACTTTTGTTACTGTTCATCACAGTAACCCATACAATTAATTATCTCTAGTTAAAGTCTAACATATGTTTACTTCCCCTCTCTAATCCTCCTTTATCCTTAGATTAGTGACTTTGTTTGCCTGAGTTGTATTTGCTTGGAAACATTCTTTATCTGAACTTTGCCATCTGAGATTGGAACATTCCTGCAATTACAACTCTACAATCTGGAGGGTCCTGGGTTAAAGAAGCTGAAGTTATGGGATGTTAGATACTAGTTTATCAGACTCAATCCTCTTTGCCTAGGCAGTTGAGAATGAGAGCAGGAAACTGCTCTATCAATTAAAAAGATGCCATTTGTGGAAGGGAATGCCAAGCAAACTCAAGTCCAAAAGCCCATCTTGTCACAAATTAATTCATCTTCTCAGCTCTTCTCAGGTCTCTATCTCCCTTCTTCCCATTTGAATGACTTTGATTCAACTGTCCCAAGGAATCTGATGGATACTGCTTTTTAGTAGTTTCTAGCAGATCAGCTGCAAGCAAGAGGTAAGCACATTTTTAAAGCTTCTCTAGAGTGAAATTTTTACAGGGGATCCTGGTTGCCCCAAGAATGGGTGTCCCTTTGCTTAAAGTCAGCTGCTGGCTTTTTATTCTTCACATGGATGTTCCCCCAAATCCCACTTCTCTGGTCTGTCTTGGTAAACACCAATGTCTTCATACGTATCGGCTAGTTCAACCATCAGCCCCTGTAGAAGAAGAAAATGGAACCAGCTAATGAATGGAAAGTGTGCAAGTCAGGGCAACAAAGCGCTTTGTTTGTAGTGGGGAGAATTAGAAACATGCTGTCCAACTCAATTTTGTTCTTTCTGCACGCCAGTAAAAGAACTGCCCCAAAAATGTCCTACAGGGACATAAAAGGAATCCTTAATGAGACAAAAGGCCCATCTAGTCCAGTTCTTGACGAGCAGACTGTTTAGCCAGACATCAAGAATGAAAGAAACTGACTTCTGAACTAGATCCATAATCCATCCATGAAAGAATTATTTGTTAAACTGACAGGGTTCCCCAGAGTTCCAGATAGGGTTTTTCTGGAGAAGAGGGGAAATCAAGATTTCTGTGTATAAATAGAGACTCCAGTTCTTTGGCCTGAAGATGTCAGACAAGCATGGAATATGAAGAGAAATGCCTACAATTTTAGTGTAGTTAAGACTAAGAATCTCTCTCTGTTGCTTACCTCGTAAGTATGTTCCTCCCCAGAGGCATCATTTTTGTCACCCTAAAGTGATAGAGAGAGATCAGACTTGAATTAGCTTGATATTTCTTCTGATAATCACTTGAGACCCTTTGGCTAAGCATTTCTGATGCTTTTCTTTTTAAATTCTTGCTGAACTTATTTATCTAGTAATTGCAATGCTTAATTAAAAATACCATATTTAGAAAAACTTTATTATTGGACAGCAGAAAATGCTGACTAATTGGAGAAGATCCTTTCAGATGAAATGTGATGACTTGAAAGAGAAGTTGCTCTTGGTATCTGTGCTCACTTTATGGTAATGTCTGGTTTGAAATATTTGAGATTGTCTCTGAAGTCCATTTGATGATGGGTAAACCCAGGAAAACATTATGTTCACCATCTTCTTTGTAAGGTCCTCTTATCCTACTTTCCAGTTTGGGCTTTGTGTTCATATTTTTCACAGACTATATGCTTCATCCTAAGAAACGTACCTGATTTTATCTCAACCCATTATCTCAGCTTCTGTTCTAAGGATTTGTTTCAGTGTCTGTTCATGATGGGAACTGTAGTCCAGTTACTCTAGAGGATCAGGCTATGGCATCCATAGGCATGGGTGAGGTGAGGTGAGGTGGGGGGAATCCATGGCTAGAGAAACAAGCTCAAAAGCAGGAGTTTTCTCAGCCTTCATTGATTTAAGCCAAGGGTCTTCAAACTTGGCAAGTTTAAGACTCATGGACTTCAACTCCCAGAATTCCTGAGCTAACATGACTGGAGGAGGAATTCAAGTCTGAAGACCACTGATTGAAGCAGATTTGAGTTTGCTCAATTTATTGCTTCTGGAGGCAACAATCTTCAAATAATCATTTGCCAGTTTGTATGTTACTGAAATATTTCAAGTGTTTTCTCATTTATTTGTTCATATTTCATATTTGTTCATGTATATAGCAGAACATGAAACAAGAATTAAAATCATGCCAGATATATTATTGTGCTGGTGCTATGTACTAGTGAAACATCCCCAAACATCCTCCAGAAGAGCCAGACCTTAGTAGCTTTCCAGAATGAAAATAAGGAAGAGCCCATCCTTGTATCTGGAGTCAACCATTCTAGAGGAAAGGAACTGAGAATAGGAAGGTGCACCCTCAGACACTTGCTCGTGGCATTTCCTTGGGGTTAAGTTTGCAAGAAAGCCACACCCCCACTCCTAGATTGAACCTTGAGAAAGCAATTCCACTGTCTTTAACTATTTATATTCCTGTAGTGCTTCAAAATGCCCAAAGGTCACTCCCTTATTCAGGAAGAAGCCACCCACATGCACTCATATCAGAAATCACTGTTATAGTCTAGTGGTCAGTCAAGGCCCCAACTGAACTTCTATTATGAATGTTTGTTCCACTCACTTACCTTTCCTTGGGTTAGGAACACAGGTACACTCACAAAAAGGACAAGAAGAATTGTCTGGATTAAGATGATAGCATCTTTCACATTGTGATGATTCTGCAGTTGTTTGTAGGTCCTGCTACCTTCAAAACAACAAGATGAGCAAGTGGTGTGATTCAGCCAGTTCTCATCGGATTACCCGAACTGTTATCTAATTGCTTATGCAGTTTGGAGAACCTGCTGAAAATAAAGTGCAAGGTAGGTTTTTTTTCCCTTCTCTCCCTTCAGTTAATAGCTCTGGGCAGACAGCCAAGAACCACTTAACAGCTACTTAGGCTACTTAGTTGTGATAACAGCCAACACATGCCTTGAATAAAATCAATAAACAACAGAAACTGACTGGATTAGGGCAGGAAAACACCCAGGAAACCCATCAATCACTTATCTCGGTATGGGATTAACCTCTTCCCTTCAGAAGAAGGACAAGATAACAAACATTTTCATTATAAAGAGTATTAAGTAATACTTCTGTGATTAGCTGATACTCCCTGGAGTTCCCCAAGACCTTTTATAGTTGCTGTAGTGTTGATTACTTATTGTTTCTTCCTGGGGAGAAAGATACAGGAGGGGAGAATGATGTAGCTTGATCATACAGGCTGTGAATTTAATGCATGTGTGATCCAGCCAGCTGGATCTGCTGTGAAGATCCCAATTTAGAACATTGAGAACATAGAATAATAGAGTTGGAAGGGTTAATGTCTTTTGGCAGAACACTTTCAATTAGTCTGAGTGGTTGCTCTTAATTTCCCTCTCAGCTGTGCTTTTGCTTTGAGATTTTGATTTTTTTTTTTTTTGTGGAATGGCTGTTTTAAGTTTTCTGCATTGTTTTAGTGGTTCCTGGCACTGTCATTTTGGAGTGTTCTTCCTTATTCTTTTTGAAAGCCTCTAGTGAACTTCTGAAGACAAGTTATTCCATTGTTTGGTTGATCTCACCCTTAGGAAATTTCTCCTTAGTCCTATGTTAGTTAATTTCCCTCCATCGTTTCTTGTCATGCCTTTTGGTGCTTTGGAAAATAGATGGACTCCCTCATTTTTGTAAGAGCCCTTCTAATATTGGAACAGTGCTATTTTATTGTGAGTTGTGAGCGTTATTTTACTGTGAATTGAGATTTTTGGCTAAATTGATTAAATGGAAAAAAAGGCATGGTTTGCTTTTTAAATCCTGTCAGCACTTATCTAGATAAAAAGTGAAAGATCATTGAAAAGATCAGCAGTGTTGAGGGACTTCTGGCTGTGTATAGCGGAGTTCAACGTATGACAAAAGGAGTGGTGCAAAAGGGAAGGCTTTGGTTATATTAATCACAATGTCTGCGGCTAGTCTCATGAAAATCTGTACTAAAGAGATGGTTCACATCCATCAAAGAAAGGGACTGAGTTCCTTGACATTGAATTCACAGATTTTCTGGAGAAACATTTAAATTGAATAACGGGGACAGAGAATTCATTGATATAGAACATTTCCAGCAATCTGGAACTAATGGGGTTATCAATGCATGTAACATAGATGCCTGTGTGGGCAAGAGCAGCACCGTCAGCTTCAGCCAGCCCAGCCAGTGTCTCTGGGCAGAGAGAAAGTTGCACATATCCCCATATTCCTCTTGCCACCTCCATGGCCTGCTCACTGCTCTTGCAGCACCTTGCGCAGCACACTTAAACTTAGCGTGCTTCAGAATGGGGGAGATGGCATCCTCTCCTCCTCCCAGAGCCTATTACAACATGGAGCATCGGCTGCAGTTGGCCCAGCCAGTGTCTCAGGGCCAAGCAACTGAGGTGCACACAGCTCCAAGAAGGGCCAGAAGAAGATACAAGTAAAGGGGTGCTTTCCTCCCACTCTGGAATATGGGGTGAGTCTCCATCTGCTGCCCTTGCCCTTCTCTTCTCAGGGCAGGTGAGAAATGAGAAGCAGGGGAGGGCAAGGGCAGGGCCAGCCAGTGATGGGATCATCTAAAGGAACCACAGCAGGGGGATGAAAGAGCCTCATTTATTTTGTAACTTGAAATGGCTGTTGATTTATATAGTATGGAAAAAAGCACCCAAAGAAAAAGAAAGAACATCAGCAAAAAAAAAAAACCCCAATCCTCGCCTGGTTTTGGAAATGTTTCAAGAGGAAACACACACACACATGAGAGAGAAAGACAGAGAGAGAGAGAGAGACGGAGAGACAGACAGAGAGACAGAGACAGACAGAGACAGAGACAGACAGAGATACCTGTTTCCCAGAAAAAATAAAATACTGGGAGCCACAAAAACTGGGTAGGCATTCGTGGGGGGGGGGGGGTGTTTCATGTGACTTGGTGGAATGTTGAGTTGGCCACGCCCACCCAGGTTTTGTGGCTCTCTGTGTTTTATTTCTCTGGGAAACAGGTCCAAATGGCTGTTTGAGTACTTAAAGGTGGCAGACCTGGTCTAGTTTAATGAAAAGAAGGACTCGGGGTGACACGATAGAAATGTTCCAATATCTCAGGGGTTGCCACAAAAAAGGGGGAGTCAAGCTATTCTCCTAAGCATCTAAGGGTAGGACACAAAGAAATGGATGGAAACTAATCAAGGAGAGAAGCACCCTAGAAAAAGAAAACAATTAATCAGTGGAACATCTTGCCTCCAGAAGTTGTGAATGCTCCAATGCTGGAAGTTTTTAAGAAGAGATTGGACAACCATTTGTCTGAAATGGTGTAGGATTTCCTAAATAAGCAGGGGGTTGGACTAGAAAACCTTCCAAGGTACCTTTCAACTATTCTATTCTATTCTATTCTATTCTATTCTATTCTATTCTATTCT
>BLBF01000044.1:5420318-5448520 GCA_015471245.1 Laticauda colubrina
CTATTCTATTCTATTCTATTCTATTCTATTCTATTCTATTCTATTCTATTCTATTCTATTCTATTCATTGTGTCTCTAGCTACAACAGGCTGCCAATATGAACAGAGTCCCATATATTAGCTGGTACATTATTCTCTGGGAACAGAATGTGTGGCCTTGTGCCAAGAAGCATTGTCCATACATAGTGATACCCAAACATGTAGCATCAGAGAGGGCAATATTTAGAAGATTAAAAATTTACCCATGATTTTGAGTTCAGTACCACATGATGGCTTCACTAAGTCCTGGCTCATACAATGGTAGATACCATTGTCAGTGTGCTGGAGTTTGTTGATCTGCATCGTTACCGCTGTAGCATTTCTGGTCACATGGACTCTGGAGCTGTTCATAATTTCCTGGTATTTGTCCTGCTCACTCTCTTTATACCATCTTGCCAGAGAGCCAAAAGAACAGCTAAGAGAAATTCGGGCTCCTCCTCTTGCAGCAATGAAACGTGTATTGATCACATTAATGAAAGTGATTGTGTCTGTGTAAAAGAAGAAAAGCCCACAGTAAGGAGAGAAAGGGGAGAGCAGATGGAAAAGAAGAGTAAATATCTTTGCTGGACTTTCTACTAATGTTCTCCAGCCAGGTTCCCTCTAAAAACGCTGCATTAGTGGGCTCATTACATGCAGCCAGTACCTTTGGAAACTACCTCCCCATGGGGGGAGAGCTAGTTTTGATTGGGATGCATATTTCATTTGTGTCTTCATTCATCTTTGAATGAGCACAGTAGATTGGGACTCCTAACCTATTTTGCTTTGTCTTCACCCTGGAGTGAGACTAACAGGTAGAGCAGGGAACTGGATAGAGTCAGGCATGGGCTGGTCCTTTCTCAGTTCAGGCTGGCTTTTGGGGATTTGAAGGACTCATCCTCTTACAGTGTCCGTCTCTTTGGATGAAAAGGTAGCCAGATGTGGAAGAGAAGGGATTGGCAAGGCTTTTTAACCAAACACAATACAGGTGGAAATACAGTCCTTAGTTTGGTCCACCGACAAAGAGCCAAAGGTCTATAAGGGCACCCAGTGACCTGAAATAAATTGAATATTGGATTCTTTTACAAAACCTAAATTATTCCAAAAATAGCAGCTCTGGTTGCACTCAAAATCAGGCAATCATTTTACAAGTAACAAATAACGCAGCCTTGGTAAAAAGGATGCTGCAAGAATTAGGAACTGGAGGAGAATATTATCTTGAAAGTACACATATACCTTGTTTTGGGGAAACATCATTTCTTTCCATAGAAGCTTTGGTGATTGTCATACCTGGGGAAAGAGGAAAAATGCTCTGGAAAACAGCTACTTTAACCATTCAACTAAAATTGAAATTAGTGCTGTTTGATTTATTTTTCTGTCTTCTGTGCCTTCAGGGAAAATGATCTAAATAAACGGAGAGAAAGAATGAAGCAACATTTCCCTCCCCAAATTCTCTAAATTTTGATGCTGGATATGTTTTCAGTAATTTTTGGGTGTGGAAATGATTGGTGAAGTTGAATATTTTGAATATTATACCCAAAGATTCAGCGGTCCCAACCAGTGTTCACTGCAATCTGGCAAAGGCTACAAGAGCAGTTACAACTGGTGCTTGGCAAGGTAGAATACAAAGACTTAGTGCATCCCCCAAGGGAGATAAATATGTGGCCATATTAACATGCTTTCCTTCAGCCCCTGAGCTGCCAGAAAAGTATACTGACATCCATTGTCCTGTCCCAACAGACAAGCCCTGTTCTGATTCAGAAAGCAGGGTGGCAAGTGTCCTCTTTACAGTTTCAGTGTGGAGCAAGATAAAAAGTGGATGCATGGATTCTCCTGGTTTCATTTCCATGACCCTCACAGAGCATTATTATTGCTTAATAATAGTCAAGGTTAGGTGACCTCAAGTTTTTCTGAACTACCAAAACTAAGTGGGATTTCCCAAGTTCTCTGAAATAAGCTTTGCTATCAGCACAATGTCACATACGTACCTTAATGACAGTTAAGCTGACAATTCAGAAATGGGGGTGAAGGTCTGGGCACATTGTCTGAAGTGGCTGATGGGGATGTGTGTCATATGATGAGGACAGAGTGCTTGAAATCATAGTTCGTCTTTCATTCCAGGTCCCCTGCATGGTGTGTTGGCAGCCCAGTTAACAGAACATACACATGGTGGGTGCTAAAACGAGTGATCGACTGTCAGCAAGTCAAACATAATAGTGTGCTGGCTGACAGTCCTCCAGTTTTTCCACTTCAGTCCTTGCTACCTCAACCTTCATGGTCATGAAGAGGGGAACTGGGTCAGCAAGTCTGCAGGGGTGGCAGCAGGCTTTTCATGGATATGGGAGATGTCCTCTCTGTAGCTCAGATACTGCAGGCAACCCAGAAAATTGGCAGGTGCTGAAGAGGGGGAGGCTCAGTAGAACCGAATAGTGCTTCTTATGAACTGTGGTCACCCATAAAGGTTTCAGCAGCAAAATCACTACACTGAATGGCCTGCCTCTTGGCCCCCACTAATCGGCAGTGCACAACAGCAAAAGTACTCCACAGGGCAATTTTATTGCTCCAGCCCACATCAACCTCTATCCATTCCATGAACACTTGCACCATCTAATGCATGGGATAAAGTGACAGTCTGAGACAATGGTTCAAAATTTTTTACTACTGGTTCTGTCGGCATGGCTTGATGGGCATAGTAGGGGAAGGATACTGTAAAATCTCCAGTCAGAGATGGTATTAGCCAGTTCTCCGAACTACTCAAAATTTCTACTACCAGTTCTCCAGAACTGGTCACAACCTGCTGAATACTACCTCTGGTCCTGGTTATATCTAGAGGATTTAAGGACAGCTGGAAAGGACAATCTCTCTTACTCAATTGACCAACGCCCAATCAACTTCTGACAGACAGCTAAGTCTTTCTCTCGAATCCATTTGTCAGAACATGCCTCTTCTCTTGGCCCCGGAAGGGCAATTGGATGTTTTTCTCTTAGTCAGCATGCAATGTGGAAATTCTAGTGCTAGCGTCTGAATGGCATCAATTTAGAAAAGCCAATGAATGTAGTTTCTATCTATTTGCTGATTTAGGCCCTACTATTCAATCCAAAAGACAACCAAATTAAACTCATGAGAAAGAGGGGGGAACACATAAAAAAGTGAACTAACTTCATTAAGCTGCCTAGGACTTTAAACCATCTTAAGCAATGGATGTGGCCGCAGGAGATGGAAGAAACCATACCTGTGACTATGAACAAGAGCCCCAGGATGGCCCCAAAGTCCCTGCAAATCCAGAAGGAAGATGCTGCCATAGGTGAGCAAAAGCTGAGGTGGAAGGAAGGTATCTTGGATTGGATTCAATCAGAGGTTTGCAAAAACACCTTCAGCCCTCTGTTTCTTCTTTCTTTCAACAAAGGCTGAGGCTCCTGGGCTGTTTCCTGTCCATGTAAATTCAACTGTCACGGGACAGTCCCTTGGGTGACTTGTGGGCAGGGGAGAGCTTTCAACAGGGTGCAGTCAGTCAGGTGCTGAGCAGTTTTATTGGCAAGAGCTGCACTTCATAATTGGGTCTCCCATGGAAAGTGGAGGAAGTTATTCTGGTTCGCCACCATTTCTCTTGTTGAGGATATTGTGCTTTGAATTGTCTTATTTTATTTATACCATGCTGTTCCTTTCCAAAGACTCCAGAAAAATATATGGAAGCAAATCACAACTAAGAACAATAAGCAACAGAAAGAAGAACAGTAATTGAGTACAAAAGTTGAAAGTAATTAATTATGGCGAACACACAATGATCCTTTTGACCATTTCGACCATTTCCTTCCCCAGAAGAAAATCTGTATTTGCTTAACTGAATTCATGCTGACCATTGAATATGGCATTGAATGCATTTAGTCAGCTAGACAGATCCCAGCAGCTGTCCACTGGATGGACTCCTGAGCATAAAAACAAACCTCTTGAATCAGAGAATGAGTGCTGCCTAACTCCTTCTCTGGGTGCCAGAAATATTTTTCACTTTTGTACAAATTTTATTTCAGTTTTCTACATTTTAAAAATATCTTTTTTAGTGAACAGCATGATTCCAGGTTTTCACATTTCCATACAAACATGACTTTGATTACATATTCATCTTTCACATTTAGATTCATATCTTAGCATTACTTTATATATTTTCTATTGATTTTCTCAAATATTTTCCTCAAGCTTATTTTATAAATTTTCAATCCATTTCTTGACCTTTTAACTTTTCTTTTAACTTTAAATAATTCTTATGCTGTCCAGCTAGTGTATGGGAATTGGACAGTTAGGTAGCAATTGTGAGTTGTTCCCTTGAGGGAATGCATCATGGTAATGTAGTTCATATCGCGTGACCACATCTGTAATCCTGATTGGTCACTAAATTGACCCTCGAGGGGTTGGGGGAGGTTTTCCTCACTCTTGGCTGAACTCATGGACTCATGGTAATTCTTCTACTTCTATTGCTACAACATGGGGGAAAAGGATAGAAGATAAATCATCTTTGTTAAGCCTGGGTTCCCCAACCAGGGTTAGGTAAACAAGCTAAACAGAATGTGCAGCGTTAGTCAGATAGGCACACAGATAAATGAGTGAGCTAAGCTTGTATGTTTATTAACATACAGTAAAAATAACAGATACGCTTGTGCTATCAAGAATATATTTTATTCCAGTATAAGTTTATGGCATAGTCAAAAACAGTCCAATATTCATTTACCATGTAGTCAGTCCATTCAGGGATATTCAGTTAGCAAAGTCCATGTAGAATATCCTATTGTCAGTTCACATAAATCAGTCCGTTGTTGTCTCTCCCGTTCGAGCAATGCAGTCTTGCTTCCAAGCAGTAATCAGGGATCATCAAAGCCAGAGAGAGAGAGAGCAAGCCTTAGCCTTGCTACTTTTATATGGTTTTCATAACCACACCCACAATTGCTATTTTACATTTAAAGCTGCATACACTAACTATGATTTATAGTTAGTATTTCACCTAAAACAGTTAGGGTGAACGATGTTATCCCTAACAATCTTTTTACCTACAAGACAGATATACAAAGAATTGGTCATTAAAGAAGAACTTTGTCACAAATGTGAGTTATGAGGATACCCGATGAACCAATAAAAGTACTTTGTTATGGATGTTTTGTGGAGTTTATCTGCATCTGTACAGGATACAGAACAAATTCACCACTGTACAAGATACAGAATATTAAAAAGATGATTTGAGGTCCTGAAGCCCATCAGTATAAAGACTGTTAATTTGGATTTGTGATAAAGCAAAGTAATGTTGAGGCCAGGAGTAAATGTTGAAGCTAAGCTCTGTGCCTCAGTTTGAATTGCAGGGAGGGGCAAGAATTCCCCTCCTTTTCTCTTCAGCAAAAAAAGTACTGTGTCTCAAATTACAACTCCTAACTGGGAAGAGCCAATTTGTAAAACAAAGGGAGGAGTCAGATTTTACCCATCTACCTTGCTTCTCCCCAGTTACTACCTACAACCTTTTATTTTCCTCAAATGCAGATGAAGGAACTCTAAGTAATCTCTTCTTGTGGTCTAATAAAATAAGAAACTGCAGCTACAATTCTCAGCAGTTGGAGAGGGTTTGCCTTTTTTTCTCTCCCTCCTTCCCTTTCTCTTCCTATGTACAGCAGGAAGTGAGCAATTAAGATACCTTGCATTCCTCATCACTATAGAAATGACCAGCCACAGGGCAGATCCCATTGTCCCAAAGCTCTTTACAATTACAGATTTCCCTCCTCCCAAGATACAAAGCCTTTTGGCTTAAAAAACTTGCAGTGTCAACATAAACTTTTAAAAGCCTGCTTGGCTGCTGGGAGGAATTCCTCCCACATTTCTCTATCCAACCACGGAGGGTCAGGAAGCCTTGCTCCATTTAAAGTATACAGTCTGTTTGGATTACAGAGAGGGATCCTTTCTTTCTTGAGTTCTATGTTATCTCTGCTGACTTGTTCATGCTTAAGGCCCTGTCACACTGCCCAACGGATGCAAAACGGACACAATGGACGAGCAAAATGTTCCATCTGTTGTTATCCACTCTCAAAAGGAGCAAAGATTTGCATAACCGGAGCGGATAACACGGACGGGGGGAGGACGCAGGGCGGATGGAAAGCGGACGCGGAACGGAAGCCTAGTGGATGGAAGCAGATGGCACATCCGCAGGGCTTCTGGGGGGCCTCAGCAAAGCGGACGCGGAACGGATGAAGCGGATGCACAGCAGATGCACAGCAGATGAAGCAGATGCAGAGCGGAAGCCTAGCGGATGCACAGCGGAAGCCTAACGGATGCCTGGCATTAATTGCGCATGCGGGGGGGATGCATTGCGTAAGCCACGCGGATATAAAGGGAAGCAGCTCGCACGTGGCCAGCATTCGGAGGAAAGACCTGCTGCAGGATACATCGAGTCCTTGCCTGCCCTGCCTGCATGCCTGTCTGCAAGCTTTGTTGCCAGCCTTCCTGCCAGCCTGCCTCCAAGCCTCCTGGCCATCCTCCCTGCCAGCCAGTCTGCCTGCCAGCCTTGGTGCCTGCCTGCCTGCCAGCCTTGGTGCCTGCCTGCCTGCCTGCCTGCCTGCCTTCCATGCTAGGCTTCCGGCCAGCCTTGGTGCCAGCCTTGGTTCCTGCCAGCCTCCCTGCCAGCCTCCCTGCCAGCCAGCAACCCCACAACCATGGGGAAGAAGTGAAAGTCTCAGCAACCTGCCACCATCTCTGGCAAGAGGGACAGGGCCACCCTTCCACCCCCTGTCCCTGACTCTGCTTCTGCTGGGGCTTCTGCTGCTCGGGCTCGCTCTTCTGGTGCTGGAGCTTCTGCTGAAGCTGCTCCTGGCGGTGGTGCTTCTGCTGCTGCGTGCTCTGCTGAAGCTGCGCTTGGCGGTGGTGCTTCTGCTGCTGCGTACTCTGCTGAAGCTGCTCCTGGTCCTGCTGGTCCTGCTGGTCCTGCTGGTCCTGCTGGTCCTGCTGGTCCTGCTTGTCCTGCTCGTGCTCCTGGACTTGCTCGTACTGTTTATACTGCTCGTGCTCCTGGTCTTGCTTGTCCTGCTCGTCCTGCTCGTGCTCCAGGTCCTGCTGGTGCTGCTGCTGGTGGTGCTGCTGGGGCTCCTGGTGCTTACTCTGCTGCTGCTGATCCTGGTCCTCCTACTGCTGCTGCTGCTGCTGCTGCTGATGATGATGATGATCCTGCTGCTCCTGCTGCTGCTGCTGATGATGATGCTGATTATGATCCTGCTGGTGATGATGATGATGATGATGATGATGATGATGAGGATGATGATCCTGCTGCTGCTGCTGCTGGTGGTGGTGTGGAGGAGCAGCCCCTACAACCTCGAAGTCCCTCTGATGAGGGCCCATCTGGTCCTGCCAAAGGGAAGAAGAGGTGTATGCGGGGACGGGAGAGGAGGCAATACTTCATTGAGGAGGAACACGAGGATGAGGTGCTGGAGTGGCTGAGAGAGAATGACTATCTGTGGCGGAAGGGACACCGGCTGCACAGGGACACCAAAAGGAAGCAGGCTGCTTGGAGAGAGAGGGCGGAGAGTATGGGTTACACTTTGGAGGTGCTCCTCGACTGGTGGAAGCACATGCACACCTGGTACGGGAAGCTGCACCTGAAGAAATCTGGCCAGGCCATGGTTAAGCTGACGGACAGAGAGACCTATGTCATGGCCAGGTGCAGCTTCCTGGAGGGTGAGATCCATCACCGAGGAGCCCCAGGAGCCCCTCTGTCTACCCTCGCTCTCCGGCAGCCTGCTGAGACCCAGTACTCTTCCGGCTGAGAGTCAGTCCCTGTCTCCAGGCAGATTTCTGTGGAGCGTGCCACGGCGGAGAACCCGCAGACAGCTGTTGTAACCATGGTGGAGCACGTGGAGGACTCCCTGGTGCGGTGGGAGAAAGGAGACATCGAGTCCACCACAGTCGTAGCCGCATCCACCACCCCCAGCTCCACCACCACAGAAAGGCAGAGAGCCAGACAGCAGGAGGGGCAGAGCCACACTGTCCTGCTGGAGATCAGGGACAACATCCGCACCAGCATAGATCTCCTCTCTCAGCTGGTCAGCACCAACTCCTCATCCTCCAACCGCAAGCCCTTCCTCACCTATGTCAACCAGACTCTCACGGACATGGCAGAACCTCAGTACCAGGTGGTGAAGGACTGGATCACCAAGCTGCTTCACAACCCTCCAGACCCAGCTAAACCTCCTCCCACCCAGTCCAGGCCTGCTCCTCCACCTCCACCCCAGGTGATGTCCCTCCCATTCCAAGGCTTCCCACAGCCCCTTACCTACCAGGGCTACGGCTACCAGGAGGTTCACCAGCACAGGCAGCAGCCCTTCCCAGTCCAGGCACAAAGTAATCGGGCAATACCATTGCCACCGGTTCCACTGATGCCACCAATACCAGCCATGCCAATGATGCCAGCGATGCCAGCGATGCCACCCACACCACCGATGCCACCCACGCCAGTCCTCACCCAGCTGCAGACCAGACAGCCCCACTACACTACTCCTTCCTCCACCCCACAGCCAAGCCCGACCTCAGTACATCTGTCATCAGTACTGGGGCTGACACCCCATGGCATGGAGGAAGGACCTCTCAGCACCACGGGTCTGAGCCAGCTGTCTGAGAGCTTCCTCAACACACCGTCCCCTGTTGTCCTCTCAGAGCCAGGCACCCCAATGACGATACAGACCAGCACTTCAGCACCACCCACCTCCACAGCACCTGGACCCTTCACCCCTGAGACTGGGCACACCTCCGAGTGACCAATAAGAGTGCCAGAGACTGGGTAGCTGGCTACCTGTGGACTTTATTTGGACACTTGACTTGGGTCATTTTTGTTTTACAGCTTGTTGTTCAATAAAGTTTATCTTTGATTCACACACTTGCTTCATTTCTTTTTTTTTAATAAAGTCTTGGTGGAAACTTTTAGAAATGGTTTAAGCCTTTGGTTTAAGCTTGTGGGATGGGTTAAGATAGCAGTGGGAGGGGCAGGGATACCTGTGGGATGGGTAATAGCTGTGGGATGGGTAAGGATAGCAGTGGGATAGATAAGCCTCCAGTGCAAGCATAGTGGGACTGTATGGTCCACCCTCCCTATGGCCCTTTATTATCAATAATAATGTAATAATCATCCACACATGTCAACACAAACACAACTCTTTATTAAACGTCCTGTTCATTGTAGGCCCACCCAACATACATGGCCCAATCTCATCCGTGTGATGAGAAAGGCTGAAGGAAGCACCCATTAATCATCTATCATCCTGTCTTGCCACTCCACTGCTCCAGCTGGGCAGTTGCACCAGTGTTTCAGGAGGTTGCGCTGCTTCTTCCCTTCACGTGAAACTCTGTTGGGGCCTTGCACATCCTCAGTGTCTATCAGTTTTCGCCCTTGCCTCCATTCCCCAGGCTCCATGTCCCCATTGCCTTGTTGGAGGTCCATGAGGCTGTTCTGCAACACTGGGTAGCGGGTGCACATGAGATTGTGCAGGATGCAGCAAGCTTCCACAATCCTCCTCACGGTCTGTGGGTGATGCTGCATGGTGGTGAGAAGTACCTGGAACCTGTTGGCCAGGATGCCAAAGGCGTTCTCCCCCACCTGCCTTGCCCTGGACAGCCTGTAGTTGTAGATCCTCTCTTCACGGGTGAGGAGTCTGGAGGTGTAGGGCTTCATGAGGTAGGTTCTGAGGGAGAAGGCATTATCCCCCATGATGAAGTAGGGCACATCTTGCGTGTCGTTGGGCAGGGGGTCTGGATCTGGGAAGCCCATGATGAGGTTGCCTTCCAGCCCCTCCTTGAGGTCACTGGCGTTGTATACCTGGGCATCTGAAGATGAGCCACTGCTTGAAGCATCGATGTACATGAACTTGCAGTCAGCATCGACCATGGCAAGGAGGACAATGCTGAAGAAGCTCTTGTAGTTGAAATAAGTGGAGCCCGACTTGGGTGGTGCTTTGCAGGCCACGTGCTTCCCATCTATGGCTCCAACGGTGTGTGGGAAGTTCCACCTCTGATACCACTGCTCTGCAACTTTCTTCCTGCCTTCATCAGTGGAGGGGCACTGGAGGAGCTCCTGCAGGTATTCTTCAATGATGGCCTGCACCACTTCTCTGACCACAATGCTGATGCTGTTGTGTGGCACCCTCCAGCCGTACTGCATGCTCCTGTAGGTGGTCCCTGAGGCCAGGTGGTGCAGAGTCAGTGCCACTTTGAGCCCAGGGTCCAGGCTGGGCCGGAAGTTGGTGCTCTGCTTGGTCAACCCGGGTGTCAGGCGCTGCACAACTTTGTCAAACATGGCTGGTGGCATCCTCATGAAGTTCTGGAATGCACGAGTGTCTTCGTTCCTGAGCTCCACCATCAGCTTGTTGTACAGTCTGTACTCTGCTCTTCTCCTGATCCATCTTCGGACCCAGACGCTTCTTGGCCACCTCCTTTTCTTCCCGTAGTAGAGTTCACAGAGCCTGTAGATGGTTTCGCACTGTTGCAGAAGGATGGTGGCTGCCAAAAGGACTGTGTTACGATCCACGGTGGACATGACTGGATGCTGTGGAAGAGGAAGAGTCAGATGAAGGCTGCAGAGGTCTGCACAGCAGGGCTGCTGGTCTGAAAGTGAGATGCAGACGAGTTGCTCCCTCTTTTTATAGGCAGTATAGGTGTCCCTTTGTATCCTCTAGGCATCCTCTAGGCATCCTCTAGGCATCCTGTAGACATCCTTAATATCCGAGATAGGTCCCCTCTGTGAACGTTTTTTCCGTTTTAAATGCTTTGTTTCCGCTAGGCATCCATTCTGCATCCGTTCTGCATCCGTTCTGCATCCGTTCTGCGTCCGTTCTGCGTCCGTTCCACTTCCTCCCTGCGTCCGAGCGGATGCGAGTTGCGTGGATGCGGAATGGATGCCTAGCGGATATAGCGGATACGTAACGGATGCAGAACGGATGCGTAGCGGATGCGTAGCAGATGCAGAACGGACGAATTGGATACATTTTCCGCGCAAAGGTTTTGAGCAGCTCAAAACTTTCTGAGCGGATGAAACATCAATAAACGGATGCTGGATGGATAGAGAGGAAGCAAAACGGAGGCAGTGAGTACATCGCGTTAACCAACGGATGGCAAGCTTTTTTGTCCATTTTACATCCTCTTTGCATCCGTTGGTGCAGTGTGACAGGGGCTTTACATTCCAGAAAGAGAATTTTAGCAGGACTCTGTAAGATTTTTTTGAATCTTAAAGCAGCCCACAGCAACATCTGGGGCTCAAAGAAAAATCTCCCTGAGTTTTCCAATATGTTGATAATCCCTTTTTGAAACTATTGTGGACAATTTAATCAATTTAATACAAATGTTCCAAGATTAATTGCAGCCTATCCAATGACAATCCCTTTTTGCAACTATTGTGACAATTTAATCAATTAATTCAAAGGTCCCAAGAGTAAATGCAACCTAACATGAGCGTAGCAACAGCCTCTTCCAGACCCTCCAGTGCCCTCTTGTGGAGCAAGCAACACTAAGAGGCATATTTCTACGTTCAGCCCTCAAGTCTTCAGACTCCGCTATGCATATTTCTGCATTCAGCCCTCTAGTCTTCAGACTTTGCTACGCAATCTCTAGTGCCCCCTTGTGTTGCAAACTCACAATGCACCCTAGAAACAGTCCTACTGTGTGCTGTGCTAATATCGCCCAGACTCTGCAGCTCCATCTACGAGCTCAAGTGTTAAATCCAGCAGCAATTCTACTTTCTGCTACAGCTTGCAACACAACCTAGTACAAAAAAGGGAATTGCACAGAAAATCATGAAATTTTTCCAAAGTCACCTTTTACCAATTTGAAACATGGCAACTGCTTCAGCCATGACGGATGTCCCTGCAGTACCAGAGGACTTGAACCCTCCACCCACCCTTGATGTAAACAAAGAGCCTGGTTCCCAACAACCGCCTTTAGATGTCCAACCCTCTGGAGAAGCCATGATACCTCAGAAGGCCTACAACCTCAGACAGCATAGGAAGTTTATCTCACCCACAGTGACATGCTTCAGAGAGGATTGGGAAAGGCAGTATCTCCATCATGCAGATGCATGGATGGAGCTGTTCAAGATTTTTGACAACCCCAAAAGCAAGTTGACCTTCGAGAGCCTCTTCCTGATGCAGAAGGAGTTAGAGGAGCACCTCAAATGGTGGAGAGACATTGAAAATAATCTTAAATATATACAGTCAAACCTGGAAGACCCAGAGTTCCAGGAAAACATTCATTGCTTTGAGGAGGAGAACAAAGAATGTGAAGACAGTGTTTGGGAAGGCAGAAACTCTCTCCAGGCCATGATCTTCAATGCACTTCAAAAGGAACAAGAGGCAAGGGAGAAATCCACATCCAACAGAGTTCTTCAGTCATGAGAAGCTTCTTCCCAGCATTCAAAGAAAGCCTCCTCCCTCCATCCCAAATCTACATTGCAGGCAGGTTCTAGTGTCTCACACCAATCTCTGCTGCTGGCTCTTACCATCCTTCCAGAACATCCTCCTGTCATCGTGGCGCATCTAAGGCCTCCAAAGTAGCAAGCTATGCTGAACGGGCTGCAGAAGCTGAAGTAGAAGCTGCTGTAGCAAATACAGAGCTACGTGCCACAGAGGAAGTAACACAGCAGAAGGCAGCAATAGCAGATCAGCAGGCTGAAATAGCAGCTCAACAGGATGAAACAGCAGCTCAACAAGTCAAAGCCCAGGCCAGTCAACAGGCTGAAATGGCCAAGGTGCAGGCCAAATTGGAATTGGCCAAATGGCAAAGAGACACTGCAACAAAGATGGCATATGCCACAGCATGGCGGAAGATGGCCGACAACACCTCCCTCCAATTCAACCTCGAAGAATTGGGAGAAGAGAGCCCAGATACACGGGTCAAGGCCTACATGGATGAGCAGCACTCACTACAAAATGACCAGCTGGAACCGCCTCAGTTGCCTAACAGTCTCTCACAACCAGGGAAGCACAGGGATGAATCTCAACCACAGACTCTACATATCAGTTACGCAACTGACATTGTATGACCTAAAGTACGAGATTCACTTCCCACTAACAGCAAACCTTCCCAACTGATGTTGTACATACTAAGGTCTCTCTTCCCAACACTAGTATCCCTCTTCGAACATCTCATGGCCTGCCAGGTGAGCAAATTAGCCCACCAGTGCTCACAACAACTTCTCAACAAGTTGACATGCAACCAATCACAATTGCCACACTCAATCCTCAGGTTAAAGAGTTCTCAACACAACTGCTAAACAGTTCTGATGCACAGCATGGAACCTACACCCAACCTCAAGAGGTACTAACTACATATGTGGGGGCAGATACCGACCTCCTCATAAAGTACTCTCTGGTGAATCATGTACCATCCATAACACATGCCCTCGAGCCAGAATGCCATGCCTCCGATAACATCATACAAAGAGATGACTTGCCCACACAGAGAAGTAACAGAGAACTGTCACTAAGGTGTGGAAGGTTAGACTTAGCAGCCAGCGGCATGTACAAATTCAACGACAAGCCAGGCAGAGGATACCTACTATGGAAGTCTATTTTCATGAGCACTGTCCAAAGCGAACAGCTGCTTCCCAATGAAGAACTTAAATTTCTGTTGGCATGGCTAGGACTATGGTCTAGCTACATGGTGAAACATTTACACAGACTTACTTAATGATCCAGACACTGCTATAAATTGAACGTGGGATGCTTTGAATAAGAAATATGGCCAAGACACATTGATGGAATACTCACTCCTAGAAAGACTTTATAGTTTCCCATGTATCGCCATCCATGAAACCCGAAAACTAGAGGACTTCCAACATCCTTTATGGAGCTGCGAACAGCCAAAGAATGTTCTGACTTACCAGGACTGGCTTGTTTTGATCTCTTCATAACTGCTTCATAAGAAGCAATCATCACCAAACTCCCAAAAGAAATATTAAAACAATGGATTGTTTTGTCCTACGCCTTTCTGGCCACAAACTGCAGACGAGACCCACCCTTTGCCTTTCTCCAAGAATTTGTCTTCTGGCAAACAGTCCTTTGCCTCAGATGCAGAGTTTACCAACCTAACAGAGACCGCTACCGCAACTCTGGACCTCTCTAGCTTCTTCTGCACATCTCTACAGATCATCACCAAACGTCCACACATAACACCGAGATCAACTCCTCATCCACACACAGTTGGGGAGAGAACTCATCAGATACATCCCAATTTAGATCTCTGAATACAAGGAGAATACAGTTTTGTCCTAGGCACCACACTTGTCACTTGCTGAACAGTTGCACTAGGTTTGCAGCGAAATCACTGATCAACAAAAAGAGTTGCTAAGGGAGTACCAACACTGCTACAAGTGTTGCGAATCCAAACACCCATCCAAGAACTGCACAGCCAAGGTGCAATGCGACTTGTGCCATAGTGACTAACACCCAACCGTGCTGCATCCAGACTCCAGCCGCCACTGCAGATATCTCATCGTAACCCTCCTTCAGACAAGGAGCCTCAAGGTAACACAGAAGCATGCGGGGCTCCTCGGCAGACTGACAAACCGCAACCAAAACCAAGGATAAGTGTCAACTGCACAGCACTGTGTGCCGACTCACCATGCTCTCGGTTGTGTCTTCCCATCTGTTTAGTCAAAGTGTATCCTGAAGGACGCCCTGAAAATGCTGTGAAAATGTACATGCAGATAGACACTCAAAACACCTGCACCCTGGCCAGACCTGTATTCTTCAACCTCTTTGAGGTGCAACAAAATGAACTTCCCTTCACTGTATCAACGTGCCATGGACCAAGAAGCATGGCAAGGAGGAGAGCTACTGGACTCTGTATAGAGTCGTTGGATGGAAGTTCCCGGTTCCCACTACTGCCTCTGTTTGAATGTGATGGGGTACCGAACAATCGCAGTCAGATTGCAACACATGACATCATAAGTAGCATGCCTCACCTACAGCACCTGGCTAATCACTTTCCACTCTAGATCCAGAGGAGGAGATCCTACTCTTGCTGGGAAATAATGCCCCATGCACCTTTCTCTTCTCTGAGTCAGTCGGTGGCTGTATAGACACCCCAGTGGCCATCAAATCTCCACTAGGATGGGGGTTCATAGGAATTATCATTGATGATCGGATGCAGGCTCCAACCCAGGCAAATGCCTTAGCACCATCCATTCCAACAGCTTTCCAATGCCCTTTAGCACCATCGAAAACAAGAATGATGTTCCAGCCTAAAAAGCCAGTACACTTTCTCTAGGACACCCTAAACAGCCACCAACAACCACCAGACATCCACTGAGATGCTCTCCATAGGCATATGCCTCCGCAAACCCTTTCCAACAGCTTCCCGACACCCTTTGACACCACAGAAGCAAGAGTACCATTCCAACCCTTAAAGGCCACCAGAAGCAACCTCCAGACTTTCACGATTGGAACCAAGAGTACCTGTCAACCCTAAAAGGCCACCAGAAGTGACCACCGGACTTTCACCTTTGCCACCAAGAGTACCTGTACACCCTAAAAGGCTGCCCAAGGTGACCAGCAGACTTGCACCAAGAGGCTGAACTTGAAGATTGAATCTCAAGCTTTGCATGCTTTGCTTTGTTTGATGTTTTATTAATGTTTACTGTTTTTTTAGTTACATAGCCAACTGTTTATCTTAGTTATATAATTATCTGCTATTCAGTTAGTATTACTGTCTACTGCTTATCTTAGTTTATAGTTAATTTTTTTTCTTCTTTTAATAGTGGAATGTACAATTCCAGGCAGGGAGTGTGCTGTCCAGTCAGTGTATGGGAGTTGGATAGTTGGGTAGCAATTGTGAGTTGTCCCCTTAAGGGAATGCATCATGATAAATGTAGTCCATATCAAGTGACCACATCTATAATCCTGATTGGTCACTAAATTGACCTCGAGGCATTGTGGGAGGTTTTCCTCACTCTTTGCTGAACTCATGGACTTGTGGGAACTCTTCTACTTCTATCTCTACAACATGGGGGAAAAGGATAGAAGATAAATCATCTTCTTACCTACAAGACAGATATATAAAAAGAATTGGTCATTAAAGAAGAACTTTGTCACAAATGTGAGTTATGAGGGTACCTGATGAACCAATAAAAGTAGTTTGTTATGGATGTTTTGTGGAGTTTATCTATATGCATCTATACAGGATACAGAACAAATCCATCACTATATAGGATACAGAATAATTCTCATATCTTCATATTTGTTGTGCTTTATACTTTTTTTATCTGTCAGGTTTGCAGTTTCATCACATATTCTTATTTCTTCATTTCAAAAATTCCATCTCAATTTAAACATTTCAAAAAAGTTTCCCCCACAATTACAATTAGAGTGTGCCATCCCTACACCTTATATAACATTTAATTAGTTCCCCTTTGGATCCCTATAATCATTTAACTTTTTAATTATCACCTTAAAGTTAATAACAATAATCTCCTAGCAACTACATAACATATATACCTTTTAAGTCAGATTCCGCATGATACTTTCCCCTTCACTTACCTCAAAAACATGTATGATTTCAAAAAGAAAAATTAGTCTATTCAAATCATCATAAAAACTGATATTAGTCTCATTACAACAATCCTCATAATTCATTTCAACAATATTCTATAAATTCATTAAACATAGTCAATACATTTATCTTAATTTCCCTTTTTTCACATTTATTCCATTTATCTCTATATATAGTTTAACAAAAAACAAGTATTCCAATAACAAGTATCAGTTCCAATTTTTCAATTTAATAATCTATATTTCCCTACTTTCTAAATAATTTGTTACTACTAATACATTTATTCTATACCTCATCACTTCGCAGAATCCCTTTTACATTTATAATTTCATAATATCATAATTTCTCTTTTTTCACATATACTCCATTTATCTCTATATATAGTTTGACAAAAGACAAGCATTCCAATAACAAAAAAATATAAGTTCCAATCGTACATTTTAACAATCTATAATTTCCTACTTTCTAAATAATTTGTTGCTTCCAATGCATTTATTCTACATCTCATTACCTTGCAGAACCCTCTTCCTTAATTCTTAATTAACCATTATCTCTATGTCTTTTGAATAAATAATTTCTTTTCATTTTTGTTCGATTTCTATATTTCTTTATTTCCTGGTTCCATTTCTTTTTACTTCTTTTTACTTCATGTTTCCCTTCCTTTTCTTGCTCCAGTATTTATCCCCCTCCCTCTTTAAAGCTACCTCTGTCATTCTCTTTTTTGCTGTTTTCTTTTACTTTGTTTGGTTTTCAAAGTATTCCCCTTTTTGGTTGCCTCCTTGAATCTCCAGTTTTTAATTTCCATTCTTCTCCCCCTTCACTTTAATATTTGTTGCTCCAATTGTTCATTAAAGATGGCCTCTTCTTTAATCAGCTCCTCCTCTTCTGGCACTCCTCGTTCTTCTTCATGCTCTAAAATCACCATTTCTAAAAACTGTAAGGCAAAACCAAACAACTTGTCTCTTTCTTGTAGCATTTCTTTAGATCAATTTTTGTTCCAAAAAAAGTTCTGCCATTTTTCAACACTTCTGCTATGTGTGTGTGTGTATGTGTGTGTATACATTCACAATTATCGACTAATTTGATTCAGCCAATATCTATAAAGTTTATTTCCAACTATCAGCTTTTATTAATCCCTCTTCAAGTTTTCCCATATTCATCAAATAGTCCAATGTCCATAAATTTAAATTTATGCCAAAAATACCAAACAATCCCAAGTTAATTTCTTCCTGCTTCTTTCTTTGTTTTAATGTTCAATATTCCACTTTCATTTTCCAGGGTCTCTATTTTATTGTAACAAAGGTTCACTTACTTAGTATCAAATCCAACTTTTAGTGGAGCTAGGTTATAAAAAGTCATAAATAATTTCTTTTGCTACTATATGGCACTCTCTGTTATATCTAAATTCCACCCTTTTTCCCCCTTGCCTTTTCTCTCTATTTTGGGCTTTTAAGATTCAAGATTCCAATAAGTCCAAATATCAATTATTATTTTTTATTTTTTCATTGGCACGTTCAAGTTCAGCTTTAGTTATGCCTGTTTAATGCCAAGATCATATATTTATCCAATTTAAACAGATATATTTTTCTGGCTTTCTTCTTTCAAAGTTTAAAACCACTTTCAGCTGGAATGTAGAGAAACTTTTTATCCTTTCACGATATGGATTGATTGATAGCCTTTAACATTGCTAAACTGAAAATATATACTGGCTGGTTTGTCTCATTGTGAACTTCAAAAAAACCACAATTTTTCTTACAGTTTACAGCCTTTTTGATGTCAGACCTCATTTTAATGAACATGTGTGATATTATGGGATGCAAACATGTAATATGTTTGACTACATGTAACTGATATCCTATGCAAAAGGAAAGCTATTTTTATCCTATTCAATCAACTTTTCTCTTGCATTTTCTTTGTTGCATTAACTATAAAAATGAATGTAAGATGGGTCTTCAGGCTCACCCTTTTCCTAGAGAGATTCCAATTGATCAGGGTACCCTAATAAACTGCTTTTAAATTATCTTCCAACTCATTTGCTTATTGAGAAAGTAAACTAAGGCAAAACCCAGGGTCAGATTTGGCTATCAGTTGGCAAAATGTCTTAATCTCAGCTGGTTATTTCTTGGACTACAGATCACTACCAATAGAAAAATTAATTTCAAAATAATTTCTTTTGACATTGATTTTTATCTGAGGTTTAGGACACTGTTGTTAGTGATGCAAAAGACCTTTGTAAGTAAGATCATGAATTATAAAGGGGCACTAAGAGAAAGACTGAGCAGGAATCTATCTAGATGAAGTTTATTCAAAATAAATTTTGAATTAGCAGGTAATGAAAATTAGCAGGTAATGAAAAGTTAGAGCCTGTGAAAATGGGAAGTTATAATAAAAAACACTCTGATAATTTGGATATGGCTTCTGTTCAAAATTATTTTAAGCTAACAGGACTGAACTGAATTAAATTAAACTGAATCGAAAAAGAGACAAGACTTGTTAAAATTGGGTACATGTATATGGTCAGTTGTGAAGGTACCTTTGAATAACAAATTATATTTTCTCTCATAATTGTTTTATAGAATTTTGGAAAATTTTACGAACATTGGTATGTTCAGCTATTTTTAATTATTAGTAGCAATCCAGAATAATTGCAACATTGTCATCAAGTTGTGTACAGTGGCAACAAAAAACATTCTCTTCTTGTAAATGCATCCTAGAGAACAGCTATGACATGTTCAAATCATTTGAATGTTTTACATGATGTTTCTGTAAAAATTCATTTATAATTCATTCATTTATAACCCAAATTGGGCAGCTGCAGCTCAAAACAAAATGAAAAAAGAAAACAAAAATTGTTTACTTGTTTGTCCAACCAACAGATTAAGTGAAGTTTTCAGCTTGGCTTAAAACAGTGGGGTACCACCCCCCCCAAGCACACACATCTCTGATTACATTTTGTCTGAATCACTCCTTGCATTTTTACTACTGTCTGGAGAACAATCCATGGGAAATAAAAAGTGGAAATTTAAAGGGACAAAACCTCCAAAGATCTGGAAATGATGTTAAATCATGTGTATGTGTCTCTGTGTGTCAACGTTGAGTCTTTTCTAAAGCCTGAAATAATAATAAACAAAACTACAAGGCCTAATTCAAAAACAAAAACAAAAAAAGAATTGGAAAATGGAGCTCATTGACTTATGAAAAAGCTTCCTGAAAATACTCATAATCATGATTCTTTTGCCTGGAGAAAGCATTGGTTTCTCCAATTGGCAATGGTGTGATTCAGCCAATTGTCACCAGTTCAGGAAAATCAGTAGGTAACTTTCAGAGAAATTCAGCAAACTGGCTGTTGGAAGAACTCTCCTTCCAACAGCCTTTTGTTTTTCCCACTTTACAGGGCTATTCTTGTCAGGAAGGAGGCATTCTGGTGTGCTTCTATGTGTTGTTTCTAGCCTAACCCTGCTTATCTTTATTGCTCTGCTTAAGTGTTTCCCAAAACTGCCTCTGTAGTTAAATCTTTTACTTTGTAACAGCTGCTAATGGTTCTTGGCAGTACACCCAGACTTTCTACAGCCTAAGTGATTTCTCTGGAGTTTTTTTTCCTTTGCTGATACTGTTATTCTGGGGCTTGACTTTCTTAAAGGGGAAGGGTTGTTTCAAGCTTTTTACTTTGCTTCAGTGGTTCCTGATACTGTCCTGTTGGGATGTACTTCCAACATGTCTGAATCCTCTCCCAGCCACTCCTTGCCTCCTCTGTTGCAAATTAAGGGTGGGAGGAGGTGACCCTAGACCTCTTTCTTCCCTTGATCCATAATATTTTCTAAATGGAGCGATCTGGCTAGTCTTTGGCTTCTTTGTTTGTTTCTTACAAAAAAAGGTGGGCTTCAGGAGGTCTTTCCCCCTCCCCCAATGGGAAAGTGATGAGGCAACCTTTTCAGACCACGCCTGCCTACCTAATCGAGTTGAGCAATGGCTAAGAGGCAGGATGCAAGTTTGGCAATCTATCTGTTTTTTTTACTGCTTTCCTTAAATCTGGATGATTTCCTTAGAATATCTTATGAGGTGAGTGAGATCAGCTGGTATCTTTAAGTGATGCAAATGGATCTAAGGACTGCTTCTCTTGGGTGGAAAAAGTACTTTGTCAGTTCACTGAATACAGGAGTCTTTTGTCTATGGGGATTCTTCAGTTATCCACATCATGGTTCTCCCAAAGATGCTTTTTTTCAAGAGGCAACTGGACTTTCTTGATTTCCAGATCTTTTATTATGTCTGAGAGATTTAATGAGTTAAGTTGATAGTTGATCTATAGAAAACTCATGGAAAGCTATACATTTCTTTAGGTTCCTATAGTTTGGAAGGTAAGAAAAGAGAGAAAACCTCTTTTGATTGTTACACCTCTCCAAAACAAAACAAATGAAGAGAAGAGAAAAGAAAAGAAAAGAAAAATGTATTCAGTGTCCCCAACCTTTTCTAATTGAAATGTGTGCAACAAAGGTAGTATGAAAACAAATTAAAAAATTGGTATTAGTACACAAATTTTGTTTTGAAAAAATTTGTATGTCTGTTAGTGACAAATGGATCAGGGAATGGAAAAAAGGGAATGGAAAAAAGTTTCTGTCCCTATTATTTGTTTTATTCAATAGGATCAAGCCAAGATAGGATCTAGAAAGGAAGTGGGAAACATCTCACCACAGGCCTTAAACATTAATACCAACTCAGTTCTGCCTTTACATTTGAACGGCATGTTTGAATGACCTTGGGAGGCAGAGCAAAAAGATGCAGCCAAAAAAGGTAAGTTAGCCTGTAGCAGGAATGTGGGTAGGACAAGAGGCTTGGAAGCCATGCTCACCAGTTTCTTGGGCTATAAAGTGGGTAGGCTTTCAGATCTGCAAGATTCTGACAACTCCTCTGGCCATGTTTCCTATTTGGTCTATCTTGCTAGGATAACAGGAAACAGAGCAAGGCTGGCAGGAAACTCTGTGGTGGGAAGAAAAATATGGAAAGTGTGGGAGATTTAGAACAATGTGCATTGCAATGTTTTGGACCAAAAGGTGGTTATATGGAAGATATAAGGAGACTTTTCCAGGAACTATTGTAGCATGGCCAGTAGTATAGCACACCCACGCCCAATTTAGCAAAGGGAGAAAAAGGCCTGAAATATCACGTGATGCCATCATGGCAATGAGAGTTTGACACGCCTGTTTTAAAGGAAATGTTCTTTATATCCTATTCAAGTGCTATGAGGTTGTAAGGATATGGATAGGAAGGAACAACCAAAAGTTGTAGGAATGGGTAATTATCCCTGATAGTTTCCACCTGCTCCACCAGATTTGTGAGATATTTTAATCTGAGATTGTATAATTATTTTACTAAAATTGTTAATGATATAGTGAATGTTTTGAATGTTTGCTCTATTAAAATATATAAGCCAGAACTCAAATGTCAGATTGCAGTGATATATAGACAATAAATAACGTAAATGTTCCTTAACAATTGCCAAGTGTTAAAGGATGATCGATGACTATCCTTTATTACATAAAATAGGAAAATATAATGTAAAAGTTAACATCAAAAAAAAAAGGGATAAAATCAAGAAGTAGTAGAGTGATATAATAAGATGATAAATAAGATCTTGGTGACCTGGGAATAGACAAAAGGCAAAAGTAATAAAATAAGAACAAATGATCAGGAGGAAGAGAGATAAAATTGGGAAGTAGTGGAGTGACAGAATAAGATGACAAATAAGGTCTTGGTGACCTGGGAAAAGACAAGGTTTACAGATAATAAAATAAGAACAAAGGATCAGAAGAAAAAGGAGTGGCTGGAAAACACTGAATAATGTTGTTAACTTTGACATGGAAATTAGCAGCATCCTCATCTGTTACACAAAACCGCCTCCTCCTGATAATGACCAGAGTCATTGGGTGAAAACAATGGACCTGTGGGGGGGGGGACCCCAGCAAAATGGGGGAAAAAAAGATTACTTTGATTTAGGAAGGAAATGATAATAACTTGAAAATGTAGAGTCCAATAAAGAAGCAGATGTTTTGTAAATATTGTTTTCCCCATTTTTGTTCCACTTTTGTCCTAGCTTCCCAAAGGTGGGGAAGAACCAAAGGTGGGGAAGACAAGAATGTATAATTAATACTGGTGAATTAATAAGATTCACAATCCTCCAAGTAGACAATCAAATAGTTCTATCATATAGCTCACTGCATAATTATCCTGAATTGCTTTCACTCACTTTGTAGAAGCAATATGGAAACTCATGATTCATATCTCTTCTCTGTGGTGGGATGTAAAATTTTGGTAAGAATAATTTGAATTTGAAGGATCTTTTCTTGCTTCCCAGTTTTTGACACCAATTATCTCAAGTCTTTCAACATAAAAGAACAAGGAAGAGTTCCATTATTTAGGGGAGCAACACAAGAAGAGAGTGGCATATTTACACAATCCTGCTTTAATTGTATCTGAAATGTTTAAATGGTCACTATTTTATTTGTGGAATACTAGGGAATATATTGACACTATCTAATAGTACTCCGAAAAGAGATCAGTACATATCTTTAACTTTAGATGTAGAAACATGCTTTTCAAAACTGCAATATCATTTATTTATTTATTTGATTTGATCTGTCAATCGCTTATAAGATAATAGGTATAAGTATATACATAGTTATGAATACATGAAATGGGTACATATAAGAAAAATAAAAGAAACAATAGGACAGGGATGGTAGGCACGTTGGTGCACTTATTCACACCCCCTACAGACCTCTTAGGAAAGGGTTGAGATCAATAGTAGATAGTCAAAGGTTAAATTTCATGGGGTTTAGGGAAGAAACCACAGAGTCAGGTAGAATATTCCAGACATTGGCCACTCTGTTGCTGAAGTCATATTTCCTGCAATCAAGTTTGGTGCGGTTAACCTTGATTTTGTATCTATTGTGTACTCTTGTGTTGTTGTGGTTGAAGCTGAAGTATTCACTGACAGATAAGTCATTGCAATGTATGATTTTATATACCATACTTAGATCAGACTGAAGACAGCACAATTCAAGGTTTTCTAGATCTAGAATTTCAAGTCAGGTGGTATAAGGTATTCTACAATGAGTAGAGGAGTAGCGAACTCTTCTTGTGAAATATTTCTGGACTTTCTCAATTGTGCGAATATCAGATGCGTAATGTGGGTTCCAAACTGATGAGCTGTATTCAAATATTGGTCTAGTAAATATTTTGTATGCTCTAGTTAATAGTACAATAATACTGGAGAAAAAGCTACACAGGATTAAGTTAACAACTCTTAATACCTTTTTGGCTATATTGTTACAGTGGGCTCTAGCACTTAAGCCCATGTCACACAGCACCAACGGATGGAAAGAGGATGTAAAACGGAGAGAAACACTTGCCATCCATTGGTTAACGCAATGCATCCATTCTGTACTCACTGCGTCCGTTTTTCATACTCTCTATCCATCCAGCATCCGTCTAGTGTGATTTCATCCACTCAAAAAGTTGAGCTGCACAAAAACTTTTGAGCAGATAAAGTATCCAATGCGTCCGTTATACATCTGCTACGCATACGAGGAACATCCATTATACGTCCGCTATATCCGCTAGGCATCCGCTGCACATCCGCGCAACTCACATCCGCTCCAGCGGAAAACGAACACAGGGAGGAAGCAAAACGGATGCGGAACAGACACGCACCATTAGTAGCACAGATGTAGAAAGGATGAAAGTGGATGCAGCTCGCATACAAAGCATTAAAACGGAAAAAACGTTCATATAGGGGACGTATCTCGGATATTTAAGATGTCTGCAGGATGCCTGGAGGATGCAAAAGGACACCTAGCGGAAAACCTATATTTCCTATAAAAAGGGGGAGAAATCACCTGGATCTCACTTTCAGTCCAGCAGCCCTGGTGTGCAGACCTCTTCAGCCTTCATCTTGCTCTTGCTCTTCCACAGCATCCAGTCATCTCCACCATGGATTGTCGCACACTCCTTTTGGTAGCCGCCATTGTTCTACAACAGTGCAAAGCCCTCTACAGGCTCTTTCACCTGTTCTACAGGAAGAAAAGGAGGCGTCCAAGAAGTGTCAGGGTCTGAAGATGGATTGCGAGAAGAGCGGAGTACGGACTGTATAACAAGCTGATTGGTGGAGCTGAGGAATGAAGACACTCATGCATTCCAGAACTTCATGAGGATGCCACCAGCCATGTTTGATGAAGTTGTGGAGTGGCTGAGATCCAGGTTGACCAAGGCAAACACCAACTTCTGGCCCAGCCTGGACTCTGGGCTGAAGGTGGCACTGACTCTGCGCCACCTGGCCTCAAGGACCACGTACAGGAGCATGCAGTACGTCTGGAGGGTGCCACACAACACCATCAGCATTGTGGTCAGAGAAGTGGTGCAGGCCATCATTGAAGAATACCTGGAGGAGCTTCTCCAGTACCCCTCAACTGAAGAAGGCTGGAAGAAAGTTGCAGAGCAGTGGTGTCAGAAGTGGAACTTCTCCCACACCGTTGGAGCCATAGATGGGAAGCACGTGGCCTGCAAAGCTCCAGCCAAGTCTACCCAATGACACGCAAGATGTGCCCTACTTCATCGTGGGGGATGATGCCTTCTCCCTCAGAACCTACACTTCCAGATGCCTCACCCATGAAGAGAGGATTTTCAACTACAGGCTGTCCAGGGCAAGGCGGGTGGTGGAGAACGCCTTTGGCATCCTGGCCAACAGGTTCCAGGTACTTCTCACCACCATGCAGCATCGCCCAGAGACCGTGAGGAACATTGTGGAAGCTTGCTGTATCCTGCACAATCTCATGTGCATCCGCTACCCAGTGTTGCAGAACAGGCTCGTGGACCACCAACAAGGCAATGGGGACATGAAGTCTGGTGAATGGAGGCAAGGGTGAAACCTGATAGATACTGTGGATGTGCAAGGCCCCAACAGAGCTTCACGTGAAGGGAAGAAGCAGCGCAACCTCCTGAAACACTGGTGCAACTCCCCAGCTGGAGCAGTGGAGTGGCAAGACAGGATGGTAGATGCTTAATGGATGCTTCCTTCAGCCTGTCTCATCACACTGATGAGATTGTGCCATGTATGTTGAGTGGCCCTACAATGAACAGGGCATTTAATAAAGAGTTGTGTTTTTGTTGAAATGTGTTGATGAATGATTACATTGTTATTGATAATAAAGGGCCATAGGTGTGGCACCTGGGAGGGTGGACCATACAGTCCCACTATGCTTGCACTGGAGGCTTATCTATCCCACAGCTATTACCCATCCCACAGGTATCCCTGCCCATCCCCCTTCTATCCTAACCCATCCCACAGCTATTACCCATCCCACAGATATCCCTGCCCATCCCACTGCTATCTTTACCCATCCCACAAGCATGCAAAGGCTTAAACCATTTCTAAAAGTTTCCATAAAGACTTTATTTACTTAAAGAACTGAACCAAGTGTGTGGAGCAAAGATAAACTTTATTAATAACAAACTGTAAAAGCAAAATGACCCAAGTAAAGTGTCCCAAGCAAAGATAAAGTCAACAGGTTGCAACCCAGTCTCTGGCACTCTTCTCAGTCACTCTGAGGCATGCCCATAGTCTCAGGGGTGAAGGGTCCAGGTGCTGTGGAGGTGGCTGCTGCTGGAGTGCTGGTCTGAGGTGCCATTGGGGTGCCTGGCCCTGAGAGGACAACAGGGGATGGTGTGTGGCGGAAGCTCTCAGAGAGCTGGCTCAGTCCTGTGATGTTGAGAGCCCCTTCCTCCATGACATGGGGTGTCAGTCCCAAGACCGGTGACAGTTGTTCTGAGGCCGGGCTTGGCTGTGGGGTGGAGGAAGGAAGAATGTAGTGGGGCTGTCTGGTCTGCAGATGAGTGAGGTGAGGCGTGGGTGGCATCTGTGGAGTCAGTGGCATCTGTGGCATTGGTGGCATCTGTGGCATCGGTGGCGTATGATGTACCTGTGCCTGGACTGGGAAGGGCTGCCTGTGCTGCTGGAACTCCTGGAAGCCGTAGCCTTGGTAGGTGAGGGCCTGTGGAAAGCCTTGGAAGGGCTGTGACATCACCCGGGGTGGAGGAGCAGACCTGGACTGGGTGGGAGCAGGTTCAGCTGGGCCTGGAGGGTTGTGCAGAAGACCTGTGATCTTCTCCTTTATCACCTGGTACTGTGATTCGGACATGTCCATGAGGGTCTGGTTGACGTAGGTGAGGAAGGGCTTGCGGTTTGAGGATGGTATGTCAGTGTGTACCAGCTGAGAGAGGAGATCTATGCTGCTTTTGATGGTGTCCCTGATCTCCAGCAGGACAGTGTGGCTCTGCTCCTCCGGTCTGGCTCTCTCCCTGCTTTCTGTGGAGGTGGAGCTGAGGGTGGGTGTGGATTGGTCTCTGGTGTCAATGCCCTCTCCTTGCTCCAACTGCATCAGGGGGTCTTCCACGCGTTCTGCCACAGGAAGTGCAGCTGTCGGGGGGGTCTCCATCGTGGGGCGCTCCACAGATATCTGCCTGGACACAGGAGCTGACTCGTGCCCAGAAGACGACTGGCTCTCTGTGGGCTGCCTGAGAGAGAGGGTAGACAGAGGGGCTGCTCCTCGGTGGCAGACCTCACTCTCCAAGAAGCTGCACTTGGCCATCACATAGGTCTCCCAGTCGGTGAGCTTGACCGTGGCCTGGTCAGATTTCTTGAGGTGCAGCTTCCCGTACCAGGTGTGCATGTGCTTCCACCACTCAAGGAGGACCTCCAAAGTGTAGCCCAGGCTCTCCGCCTTCTCTCTCCAAGCCGCCGCTTGGTGTCTCAATAGAGCCTGTGTCCCTTCTGCCAGAGGTACTCATTCTCCCTCAGCCATTCGAGCACCTCATCCTCATGTTCCTCTTCGATGGAGTACTGTCTCCTCTCCCTATTTTGCGAATGCCTCTTCCTCCCTCTGACAGGACCTTCTGGGCCCTCATCAGAAGGACTTTGAGGTTCTAGGGGCTGGTCCACCACACCAGCAGCAGCAGCGGCGGCAACAACAGCAGCAGCAAAAGCAGCACCAGCAGCACCAGCAGCACCAGCAGCATCAGCAGCACCAGCAGCACCAGCTGCATCAGCATGACCAGCAGCACCAGCAGGACCAGAAGCAGCAGCAGCAGAGTCATCAGAGTAAGAACCAGCACCAGGAGCAGCACCAGCAGAGTCAGCACCAGCAGAAGCACCAGCACCAGGAGCAGCATCAGCAGAGTAAGCACCAGCAGAAGCACCAGCACTAGGAGCAGCTCCAGCAAAGTAAGCACCAGCAGAAGCCCCAGCACCAGGAGCAGCACCAGCAGAAGCCCCAGCACCAGCAGAGTCAGCCCGAGCAGCAGAAGCCCCAGCAGAAGCAGAGTCAGGGCCAGGGGGTGGGATGGTGGCCCTGTCCTTCTTGCCAGGGCTGGCAGGAGTAGGCACAGGCTTCCTCTTCTTCCCCATGGTTGTTGGCTGGAGATGTGTCTGGCAGCAGGTCTTTCCTCTGAATGGTGACCTCCTTGCGAGCTGCATCCTTTTATATCCACGGGGCTGATGCAATGCATCCTCCCCACATGCGCAGTGAACGCCTTGCATCCGCTAGGCATCCACTAGGTGTCCGTGATGCATCCAGATCATCCGCTAGG
>BLBF01000044.1:5461193-5497929 GCA_015471245.1 Laticauda colubrina
AATTCTTCCATGAACAGGTTTGCAATGACGGGTGACAGTGGTGATCCAATAGGGGCTCCTTCAATTTGCTTGTATCTTTGTCCTTTGTATATGAAATATATGTTCAGACTCCCTCTGATAGCTCCAACCTCACCCCCCCCACCAGGCACCCAGGTGAAACCCAGCTTGCTAATGAAGAGCAGCCGTCCCTTCACACGGAGCCAAGCTGCACTAAAAGCCTCCAACACAAAAACAGACTGTTGCCAGCCAATCAAAGCCACAAAACAGACAGAAGAAACCAGGAACACCAGTCAATCAAACTCCAAGTCCAATGAATACAGATCCAGGCTCCCAACCAATCAGAATGAACCAGCCTCAAATTTAAAACCAGGAGCTGTAAGACCCATATCCATACAGAAGCCTGATGATGGCAGATGAGATTCTGCTGAAACGTTGCTACAACTTTAACAGAACTACATATATATGTTTTCTTAGGCTTTCGCGGGTACTTACATGTGTGCTGTTTAGCTTCCTTCGGGTATTATCCCACGTCATTGTAGTTCTGTTAAAGTTGTAGCAACGTTTCAGCAGAATCTCATCTGCCATCCTCAGGCTTCTGTATGGATGTGGGTCAGGGTCTCACAGCCGTTGGTTTTAAATTTGAGGCTAGCCTATCCTGATTGGTTGGGATTCTTGGTCTGTGTTTATTGGACTTGGAGTTTGTTTGATTGGTGTTTCTGGTTTCTTCTGTCTGTTTTGTGGCTTTGATTGGCTGGCAACACTCTGTTCCTGTGTTGGAGGCTTTCAGTGCAGCTTGGCTTCGTGTGAAAGGATGGCTATTATCTATTAGGAAGCCAGGTTTCATATGGGTGCCTGGTGGGGGGGTGTTTGAGCTGGAGGTATCAGAGGGAGTCTGTTTGTGCCCAGGTGTTTGCCTGGCTTGTGGTGTGGAGATCTTTCTGTTTGAGAGTGCAGGCTTCCAAATGATTGACAGTCTGGTGGAATTATCTCTTCTATTCATGCTTTCAGGTCTTTTTTCAATCTCTATGGCTTCTCTGATGATTCTGTGGCTGGGGTTTTCTATAGTGGCTAGGGTTTTAGTGCCATTGAAGTTGATGTTGTGACCTGTGGTTTTCATGTGTTGGACTAGTGACCTCCGCACTACAATGACGTGGGATAATACCCGAAGGAAGCTGAACAGCACACATGTAAGTGGCTTCATAATTGTGTGTCCCTTTCATATCAAAGAGTAAAAAAAAAAAAGACAAGGTTATTTTGGTAGCTGTTGATTGATTGGGTTAACTATGCTTTTATGATTTTATTGTATAACAGCTTGTAATTTCTGGTTGCTTTTGAAATTAGAACATTTAAATTACCTTGTTATTGCCTTGTTGAAGGATATTCCTCCTTTTCTTTCACTAAATTCACTGTAGTAAAAAGGTTTGTTTTGTTTACTTTAGGGCAATGAATAATCCAGCCATGTTAATCTTCAAATTGATTTATATCTTTCTTTGTTGTGGGAACCTATCCAACTGTACTTTTTTCCCCTTATGATTTCAAGTTAATGTTGATTTCTGAAAACTGCTTGGATGAATCTCTGCAGTTTTCTTGGCAAGGTTTCAGAAATGCTTCATTTTATTTATATATTTCTTTCTTCTTTTATTAAGAAAACTCAAGGTGGAAAACATTATCTAATATTTCTTCCTTCTCCTATTTTTCCCACAACAGATAAGGTGAGTTGGGCTGAGAAAGAATGACTGTTTCAAGGTCAGCCAGCTGGCTTTTTAGCCTGATGCCTTAACCACTACATTAACAATTACATCAAGCTCTTTCTGGTTTATTAGTGTTATGATATGCAGGGTGCAAAATACAAGCACTAAATAGCACACATTAGAATGTTCTGTATTTTGTTCCTGTCCTATAGTTGTCACCCAAATTGACGAAACCATTTGAGACGAATCATGGTTAAGATCATATTCATATCCTCCATCCTTATATCTGAACCTTGCAAGAACAGGGATTTTATACATAACAAGTAGGAATTGAAACACATGGCCAAAGACAATCAAATCAAAAGTTTATTGTCAATGCATAATAAGTGTACAATGAAATTGAAAAGCTGGTAATTCTCGGGTGTAGTGTGCACCTATTTTTGACGCTTTAAAAGAAGAAAAAATTGTGACGCAGCCTGATACAAGGTAGATCCTGAGTTAGTAGATTACATGAACGATACTACGAAAATAATTAACAACAACAACAAAAACAACAACAACAACAACAACAACAACATCATTCTGGACTTTATACGGTATATAATGAGTGCACGGATCGAGCTAGGCCGCCAGGTGGCGGTACAATTGTTCAGAGGCCGCAACAGCCCGGGCGTAGCTTCTGTATGATGGGGGGAGTCAACCCCTCCCAATTCCCTCCTTCAAGATTGACGTGCCTCCAGTAGCAAGAGGCCGCTCAGGTGTGGGCGTGGCCGCTGTAGAAACCTTCCCTCTCGCTTTTGCTGAGGCTGCCGGTGGTTTCGGTGACCGGTTCGATTTTACATCGCCCGTCTTTCCTGGTCGTCGAGAGAAGTTGGCTGCCCATCCCGCTGGCTATCTGGCAGCGCCATGGCAGAGCTGGAGAGCCTGGAGTTCGGCAAAGCAGATTTCGTGCTTCTCGACCCCGTGTCTATGCCGGAGTTCGTGGCCAATCTCCGGTTGAGGTACAGAGTGGATGGCGGGGGCGAGAGTTGCCCCTTCCTGCCCCCCAATCCAGGGAGGAAAAGGTGAAATGGCAGGAGGAGGGGGCGGCAGTCGCAGGTGTTTCTCCCCTTGCTTTCGTCTCTCGTGGAAAGTAAATCGGTTTCATTTCCCATCGCCAGTTAAATGAACCCTACTAAAACAAACGTCTCCTAGCCAGGTGTGACTGGATTGGGAGAAACGCAAAGCAGGGAGAAAAACTATTATTTGGGAGGGAGATCATCATGAAATCCTACAGCAGCTACTTCTGTATTACTACCCCCCCCCCCAAAAAAAAAAAAAAAAAAAACCTGGATGTGGCTGGGAAATCATTGGTCACAAAGTTCAATCTAACTTTTTTAAAAAGTCTTAACTTAAACATTTGGACCCATGTGTTTGTCATATGAGTAATCTAGCTGAATCAAAAGCAGTGGGATTGCTTCTTGGGACTGTTAAATCCCAGTCCCTACTACAGCTAATGATCAGGAATCCTGGAAATGGTTATAATCTCTGAAGCAGCCTCCCTCAATTCGTTGCTTTCCAGAACTAGTTAAAGTTGGAGGGAAGGAGGGAGGGAGAGGGGAGTTATGGGTTTGGGAAGAAAGTTAGCATCATCCCTCATTTAAAAGTGTTGCAAGGGTTGAGAGAGTTTACCTATGACTTCATTGGGAGCAGAGTTGAAAAATTTGAATTAAAGACTTCCTGATTCATACCTTAGTTTTGATTCGGTGTGTTAAATCCACTTGGGGGAGATATTTATATCTTTACTAGATTGGGTTTGAATGTGGAAGCCCTGCTTTTAAATAGAGGATATTGACTAATATGGAAGCCCTGCTTTTAAATAGAGGATATTGACTAATATGGCTACTGTATATTACTCTATTCTTCTAATAACATCACTCACAAAAAAATTTGTTGGCTCACTTTTATAGTGTAATCTTCAAGCCTTCCAGAAGTCTATTCATAGAATGTAACTTTATCCAGACTCCCTGGAATATCTGCTTTTTATAGGATTGAATTTTGGGGTTGAATCTTGAGTAGCACAACACCTTAACTCAGCTTGATATCTGCCTCAATAAAATCATTCAAATAATGGGTAAAATATCTACAGTGATAGTACTTCTTAGTAGTAGAAATAAGTTTTTATAGTATACACAGAATCCATTAAGGGCAAGAGGGACATTGATTTTTTTAATCCCATCATATATTAGAATCATAAAATTGTCTAAAATTTTCATCTCCAACAGTTTACATAATCCAGATGGACATCACACAGGATAGGCAGATTGCAGAAAATATCCCAAAGACATCCCCTCCTGTTAGCATGCAACTGTAAATTGGAAAATTAAAATAAAGCCTATTTTTGTTATAAAATGTTTCTGTAGAGCACATTTCTACATTTCTACATCTGACATTCTTGATGATTTCTGAGTTTGGAAACTGAAAATATAACACAGTTTATAAACTGAGTGAGTGAAGAATCCTTGGCCTCCAAATGTCACAAAATGATAAACCAAGGAATGTGACTATGCTAGCTGGGATTGTTGAGAATGATAGTTTAGCAACATATGGGCAGCATAGGTTGCTTACTCCTGGTGAAAATCTGTTTGGTGTTCTGTTGATTTCGATACAATTTTCAAAACAGTAACTTTGTTTTGGATGACATATGAATTCACTTTGATAAATAGGATGCACACTTTATAATCTTATTCCTTTTATGCCCTGTCTCATTACTGTTATGGTGCTTCTTTAATTATTTGCCTAAATTTAAGTATGTCACCTGGATATGGAATAGTCATAATGTGGCATGATTTAATGTTCATTCTAGAGGAACTCCATGTATATAATGGCACAAATTATTCCATTAATCAACACAGAATGAATGTTTGTGATATGAATATGCTTGGGTTATATAGGCCTTTAACCTAATTTATATGAAGTAACCTACAGTTCAGATTTAATACAACTATTTGCACCATTGTGTTGGTTTGTCTGGAATACGTGTGTTTCAGATTGCTTTCAATAATCTCTCAACAATCTGTTTCCCATAGACACTACAAAACCAATGTCTTGTCTTTCAGAACTCTAGAAAACCATTTGAAATTCCAAGAGAAATTCTGTCTCTGAAGTCAAGCAAATACTGTCTCTCTCATGGACCAGTTTGAAGGGAGGACAAGCCATCCCTACCTACCCATCAGACCCAGCTGTTGTGCTGCAAAGCTTTATAGCTCCTCTTTGCAAGGCAGCTGAGCTGGCTGAGGAGAGGTCTTGAAGGGGCAGAGCACCATCAGCCCAGGTGCAAGTTACTTTTAGGCAACCTGCCCTCTCACACTAGAATTGACCAGCGCCTGAATAGAAAGCATTTTAATAATGATTGCAATTGCCAGTCCCAAATTCAGAAATCAAATCCACAGGAAGGCTAAAAAAAAGCTTTTATTGAAATTAGCTACAATAATGGAATCCTGAAAGTCTGATTATGTTATACCTCTTCCTTATTGTTCATGTTATACCTCTTCCTTATTGTTAATGTGAAGGTGTGCATTTGAACAAGTTCTGTTATCTTGTTGTTCTGGACTTTAAAAGTGTGTCAGCTCTTTTTATCTAGACAACAGCTTCTGCATACAGATAGTCCTTGACTTACAACTCACAATTCATTAAGCAATTGTTGTAAGTTACAAGAACACTAAGAAAAGAGACTTAACCAGTCTTTGCACTTCAGGCATTCCCATGGTCCATTATCACAATCTGGGCATTTGACAACCTGCTTGTAGTTACAATGGCAGCAGCATCCCAGGGCTCATGTAATTGCCATTTATAATCTTCCCAGCCTTCTGACAAGCAAAGTCAGTGGGGGAAGCCAGATTCATTTAACAACTGCATGATTCACTTAACAACTGCAGTGGTTTGCTTAAGTATCATGGCCAAAAAGATTGTAAAATCAGGCATGACTCATTTAACAATCACTTTTTTTAGCAATGGAATTTCAATTATGGTCATTAATCAAGAATTACCTGTATCTCCATCAAAATTTTTAAATGCTTAAAATGTAAACCTTTATTACCTATTGTGCGTACACTACCTGACTTCCCCATGGCAAACAGTTGTGTTGGAGTTATTTCTTGACACAGAAGGTTAGATGAGAATAAAGACAAGATTTCTAGCAGCTTTAGTGCAACGGTATTTTCTTCTTCTTTTGCCATAACAAAGAAAATACTGTTTTCCATAAGAAGGCCAGATCGTGAAGGTCTCTTAATGATATTAGCTATGATAAATAGGTAAAGCCTTCCTGTTCAAAACAAGACTGTTAGGTGCTAAAGGCCAAATGAAAGACCTATTTATTTTATATTTTATTTGAAAATTTTCTTGCTTAAAAATTAAAGCAGGTAACTGAACTCCCTTTCAGTTTACCCAGTATAGCCACATGGAAAGGACATGGTAATGTTGCAATCCAACATCAGGAAAGACATGTCACTGATCCTGTCTTAAAGCCATATTTTATTCTTGTGCATAATAGTTGAATTCATGTACATCTGTAAAGGTCCCTGTATTGGCTACTTGTTCTTCCTACTTGTTATATTTCTAGGTAGTTTTAAATGAAAAGACTGTTTTTATGGTGAGATTTGACAAGACCTTATGTTAAAGAAGAGTGAAGGAAATTGCATTTTTAATCATATTTACTTAACTAGCCTCGTGGTTGGAAGTAAAGTCTATTGGCAAAGTAAGTTCCTTGCTATTTCCTTGATGGGTGTATTTCACTGAACGCTGCTAGGTCAACATTCAATGTGTGACTCAGAGATGGAAAGGAAAAGGCAACCTTTAAATAGAGCTCTTAACCAGGACAATTAAGAATTGTATATCATCTTGGATTCTAGAGAGTTCAATAAAATAAATGAATAAAAGTGGATTAACACAAAAAGGTATCAGTAGAATAAATTGATGCATGACTACGAACACTAGGAAAAGTGAATTTCTGCAAGAATTGTCCAAAGTAGGTTTCCCTGTATTGATTTTATTGTGTGTCATTGTTTCTACTGCCTCTAAGGTGAAATGGCACCTACTTTCATTGCCTCACTTAATTTGGGCTTGGGTTCCTGGGATTTTTGTCAAGGAATATCTGGAGGTTGGCTTGTTTATAGTTTTTGCTATTTTATCAATGATTAAAGTAACAGCTATCACTTTCCCAACTGTTACTACAATAACTGTTGTCCTTCTGCCCCAACTCACACATATGAACCTATGATCTAATATGATACTTCATTCAGGGCATTTAAGAAAATAGAAAATGGAATTCAGCAACTATTTTAGAGGCAAATTATGCTTGTGTTATCCCAAACAGCATCATGGCCATTTAACAATGGGAGGAAAAAAAAGTATTGGGACTCAGGCAGCATACACATTTGATTTTTAAATGTAACTACTTGCTGCCACTATGAAACTAAAATCTCTCATTTTTTCTCTTGCACCTGATTATATAGCTAGAACTCAGTAGTAACCTACAGTGCTGGTAGGACAGAACATAACAAACTAACATCTACTCCATTTCCCCACCATGATTGTGGCTATTATGTTTCAGAACTTTAAAACTGCTTTTATGCACAAATGCAAATATACAACCAGATCTGCACATAATTACTTTGATTGATCAGTGTTTGATTAAATTTGCTTTTACCTTTTAAAAAACAAAAATGAAGATCTGCCTAGAGCTTGTAGTTACAATCAAGTTTTCACAGTTTTTTTAAATACTGATTGTTGTCTATTTTGCTTTTTTAAATGTGGAAAACATACTACTTTTGATGACCAGGTAAAATACTAGAAGAAAAATTATTTGTGATGCTGTTGCTTTTTTAAGTGGAACCCCTGGAATATTAGCAGCTAAGTCTCCTGAAAACTGTTTTGTGCTATGAGGAGAGAGATTTCTGAGGCAGCAAGGAGAGAATTCATTGTACTATTGCCAGTGAAAAGCCAAATTCACCACAAGAATGTCCCTAAAACCACCGTAATTCCAAACATATCACTTCCTTTATGAAAGCATAGACAAATTAGACAGGGAGTCTTAAGATCACTTAGGCACAAAATTTGCTTTTCCACCCTCTTTTTCTGCCTGGAAGAACAGACCAGCATAAGATGATTTAAATTTTAAAATAATCTAAGGTATCATTTTCTACAATATTTACAATCCTCCACTTTGTGTACCTCGGCTTTTCTTCATTTATTAGCAATAGCTTCAACTATCTTCATTTCAGTTAGACTTATAATGCCTTTATTAATAAAAATGCTTCTATATATCATTATTCCAAACAGCTAACCCCAAATCTAAAATATATTTATGTTTTCCATTGGAGCCACAAAAGTAACCAATTTACACTATAAATTGGTTACTTTTATGGATAGAATAGAAAGCATAGATATATTTTAGACTTTGGGTTAGCTGTTTGGAATAATGATATGATGATTCTCAACTCATCAATTAAAATAATTGTATTATTATCCCAAATTTGTAACAAAGATATAGTTGTCAAATGTGTTAAATCCAATTAAAGGTATCTGGCAGACTATGTGTAAATAGCAATAGTAATAAAATCCCAGCTACTGAGGAAATTTGAGAGTATTTCCAGCAGCGCCAACACAATTTTCTGAGCCTAATCTGTGGATTGGCCTCTCTGTTCTTTTTGCAAAAAGATTTTTTGCAAAAATTGTATAGAACAATTTCAATATGTTGATCCATATTTAGAAATCACTGTAATTTAGGTAAAAATCCTCATTTGCATAATGTAGTATCTAGTGAATTCCTAATAGAATATCAAATAGTTACAATTTTCCCATAATATTATTTTTAATAGGTAAAGGGATTAGGTTGGGTTCTAAATTTTGTTCCTGTACTAATTAAAACACATATGTCCTCTTCATTAATCTGAAGATCCTTTTCTGGATGATAGGTGCATGTGTGACCACAACATTTTATTGCATGCTTTCATTAATATTACAGTGATCTTAATCACTGGCTAAAGAATTGAAAAAAATGGGAATGGGCACTGTAATAAGTAAATTAGAATACTGTAATAGATGCTTATTTTGCTTTGGGCTGAAATTTCCTCCTATTTCGTCTAACAAATTGTTTTAACTATATCAACTGATTCACTTTGCTTTGGTGATAACTCCATCATAGTCTAGAGAGCAATAATGAAAAAGAAACTTCATTCATTAAGGTACCTTGGCAAGTTCTTTATATTCTTATAAGTTCTTTACAGTGCTTATGTTCAGGCAGAAAACAATAAACTCACACATACTGAACACAAAGACTTTTTAATAATTTTCTAATGCTGAATTTTTAAAAGTAACCCTGGTCCTATTTGGAAAATGGCAAGCTATTTTAAATTTCTTTCACTAAGGATTGAAGGAAAATCACCCAGTGTTATAAAACCTGTCGATCCAAAGGTTTCTAATAATCGAAAAACACTAAGCAAGCAATTTTTGAAAATGATTAGAAAAAGAAGTAATGCAAACTCCATGCCCTTTAAGGCGGGGATCTAGGTAGTGATCTAGGGCTGAGCAAGATAGCTATTTCCCCATCTCTCAGAGGTCTAAATCCATTGGTTATCACTGTCTCCTCGTGAGAAGCAACTGCCTAGAGCATTTGTGGGCTATCTCGAGTCCTCTCCTCAACCAAAGAGGAATTATGAAAAGTCAGGCTTCTTGACTGGCTCTTCATTCCACCACAGTGGTCGATTGTACTTTTAGTGGAATCATCTTCACTGAAGTCTTTCCTTGGAACAATGCTTAACTATGTCCTTGTGACTCAAATGCAGTGGAATCTTTGTCATATTTCATTATATTGCCTTTTTAAAGACATATCAAAAAATCTTTTGACCAAATTTTCTAAGTCATAGAAGTCATTTTTACATCCAGCTTTCACTGACTGACCAGCATGATTCTATATTTTTGGCAGTGGCCAAAATCTCTTAACAGTGTGCTGCTTTCAATGTTAGAGGACACATTTTAACTCAGTAAGATAAATACTCTATTCGTGATAAGGAGTTTAGTTTTTTTGTCTGTTTAATTTTATTGGTTTTATCTGTAAAGCACACTTTTCTCATGGTATATATGATCTACAATCATAAGTTGAATAATCAAACAATACAGGTAATCCAATTATGAAAAAAACAGGACTGGAAATGTAAAGGTTGTTAAGTGCACACATGATGTTACCATTTTTTTGCTGCAATCATTAAATGAATCACACCCAATTAACCAAATCCAGCTTCCCTCATAGACAGCTTTTAAGAAGTCAGCTAGAAAGTTGCAAGTGGTATTCCATGGCTATGGGATGCTGTTACCATTGAAATAGTGCAATGATTGCTGAATGCCCAAACCATGTTCCCACAACCACAGAGATATTGCAACTATCTTAAGTGGAAGGGCCAATTGTAAATTATTTTTTTCAGTGTCATTTGTAATTTTCAATGATTGCTACATGGATAGTTGCAAATCAAGGACTACCTTGAGGAGAGTTTGTACTTAATATTAGGTATACCCTAACTGGGCTGCAAAATCCAGACCTCTCGATGCAAATTTTCTATTATCTTTTTGCAAATTACAGTTATTACATCTATTTCCTGCCTTCAATAATAGCCTGGATTTTCCCATCCTAGGTATATGTCTAATAACTGGGTCCATTTTTTTTGTTTCAAAATCTGTTTGCCTTTCCAATCTGTTTGCACTTTCTGTTGCTATTGCTGACGTTTTATGCATGGATTGTCCTAGGTGCTGATACTGAAGAACTTAGCGGTTTTATAATTGCAACTTATAGTTGTTGCAATTAGTAACTTTGAACAGGTACTGTAATAAAAGACTAATAATTAATTTTTGAAGCAATTTAATACATTGAAATGCTTTATATCCTTGAAGCAACCCTTTTTTTCTTTGGTAAAAGGTGTTCTTCCAACTCACTAAATACAAATCACATGTTAGGGTGTTTTAGTCTTAAAAGGGCCATCCATTTAAGAAACCAATCAGATTTGATAAATATTTATAATGTGTAATTAGTATTTTATTTCTCTAAAGTTTTGGTGGGGAGGATGTAACTACGGGAGATAACTCTTTACTTGGCAGGCTTAGTCTATTCTTGACCTCACCCTCCAAACAGTATCAGTGTTGCAAAAGCAGAACAACTATTTTGCTTTGGGTGTATTCCTTGTCAGTAGTAGTGCTTGATTCTTGTGTATAGTTTTTTAGTTTGTCAATTATTTTTGTAAATCTTTTCCATGTTTGTACACTGCTTTTCAGAATGTACTCTGTTATTCTTAGCCAATTAATTTGTATATATACAGTAACTCAATATATCTGGAGGGCACCACTTGAAGAAACAGTGGCACCTAGATGTGAGATATTGCTTTTTGCTAACTACAAATGTCAGGGATGGGATTCTACCAGTTCGCACCTATTCACTAGAACCAGTTGTTAACATTCTAAGCAGTTCGGAGAACCAGTTGTTAGAAGAAATTACTGGCCTAATCCTGTAAGGAAGGCAGGAAGGAAACATTCTGGTGTTGCTTTCAGAAACTGCCTCTCCATTAACCCTTATTACATTCTTGGCAGGACTAGACTTCCTGTCTCAGGAATCTCTCTGGAGTTTTTTTCCCCTCCTTTGCTGGTACTTTGCTTGTGCTGAGTGACCATTCAAAGTTACAATGGCACTGAAAAAAGTGACTTATGACCATTTTTCACACTTAACAACTGTTGCAGCATCCCCACAGTCATGAGAGGCCAGGTGAGGAGATGCATGCCTTGATGTGAGTGATATTGAATTGGCCACGCTCAGCCAATAACATGACCACCAAGCCATGCCCACCAACTAAGCCACGCCCACAGAACCAGTTGTTTAAAAATTTGAATCCCACCCCTGACAAATGTACAGTATATTGTTTTGGGATTAGGCTATATTATTCTTAATATAATGACAACAATGCATTTCCCTCCATAACCAACTTTCCTGTGGTGTTTTTAGGTAGCATTCCCTGAGAACAAATGATTCCTTCATATATCTTGCTTGCTATTTTATTACAAAAGCTGTATATCTATCTCAGATTAATACATTAAAAAATAATGGCATTGATTTGTTTACTTGAGCATCTGTTTCCACCTAGACAGAAAATGCAGCAATTTGAGTTTATCCCCTGAGGTATTAAGAGAGGGCAGTGCCATGATAAATAGTTCTCTGTAATAAAAAAAAAATCGGATCTTAAAGATGAACATAGCTTCTATGGCTACTTTTAGCTTATCTTGGATTCTGAAAAACAGAAATTGATTTTCTTCTGTGTGATAGTCTTTCAGATACTGGAGCAGTTGTATCATTTATTTAAGAAAATTATGGAAATCAAGAGAGCCTTTTATGTCAAGATAAAAAGACAAGATAGATACATATTTACAGGAAAAAGATTTCAAAAATGACACAGTTGTATAGAAGAACTACATTTATAAAAGAATGCCAGATTGATGATAACTCTGAAGTCTAGATCAATAAACTAGTCAGACATTCTGGAAAGTGGAAAGTATTGCTAACCACAAAACTGCAGCTATAACATGGTTTGTCTGCAGACTATGGACACAAAGCAGTGGCTAAGGGACTAGAATAGATCAGTTCATATTTCAACATAAAAAGAAAAGCAGTGTCAAAATTTTTGTAAACAATTTCAAACAAATTGCATTTATTTCATATGCTAATATGATAATGCTTCAGATTTAGCAGTCCAGACTTCAACAATACTTAGAATGAGAATTGCCAGATGTACATACAAACTGGATTCGTGAGAGAAAGGGAGAAATCACTTTTTAACATCCAGTGGATATTTTTTAAAAAAATAACGGAATTCCAAAATAAGTATCACAAAGGCTTTTAATTGTTTAGCCCAAATACATTGGAACTAGCTCTTAAAATCTGGATGTAACCCAAGTGAATTAGTTACCATATTATTTCATATGCCTATTGAATAATATAGTGACCAAGAAGGAACTCCTTAAGAGTGAACAAGATAGAATGCAATTTGTAACAGATAAATGGTGAAGGAATGTGGTAAGATTATACACTGTCATCTTATTTTAACTTATTATGAGAAACAATGGACTAAAAAAATAAAAACTGGAAATAAAGTTTAGGGATGAAATATTAACAATCTCAGATGTGATATTATCTTGATGGTTAAAAGCAAAGAAGACCTGAAGAATCTCAGGCTGAAAAGCACAAAAGCTACTTTGCTTGAAAAACTAAGAACATGAACAGGCAGTTCCAAATCAATTCAGTTCGATAGAAGTGTAGTAACAATATTTCTCTTCATAAGCTCAAAAATACTAGATGAAATTGAATCAGATTGAACACTGAAAATACTAACAGTGAAACTAAAACCTAGTATCTTGGATATTTAATGTGAAAACAAGAGCAGCATGAAAAATGCTTAGAAAAAATGGATACAAGAACTGAAAACAAGTAGTTATTGGTAAACAATTCAGGTGAAATGAAGTACACTGAGCCAGAAAGAGCAGAGATAACTGAAGGACTGAAGAACCATCATATGTTCCTTTTCAGTATATAAGTTAATTGTTCCAATATTGTGAGCCCCACTATGTAGTCCAAGGCAAGACATCAATTCCACAATAAGACTAAAACCACTTTTATTAATATTGGCTATAAACAAGGACTCTTGAAAGTCTGACGGTGCTTTACAAGCATTCCTGGAATTAGGGAGGTGTCTGCCTGAGTCACTTGCATATTGCTTGGTAATTGGCTTGGCTCTTCTCAGTAAGGTCGTCTTCCTTATTCTATACAAACATTACCACTTCATAGAACAAATAATATTAGACCTTTTTTGAACTTATCACCTTGTAAATGCTTGGTAAATCTTTGTTTTCTTTTTTAAAAAAACCCAGTCCATTTAGAGTGATAGCAAGATAAGAATTTGAAAGATAAGTTTGTATAAATTGAGGGATTAACTATAACTATTTTTATATAGTTTACAGTTATATAACTATATAAAAACTATATAACTTTTAAAAATATTGAGGTATTGTTGGTATACTCATTGCAGCTCAGTTGTTTGAGGATTTTTCTTAAGAGTTCATCCATTCTCTCTTGGAGATAATTCCCAACTCTGATAGTAAGGCTCACCTGGCAGAATGGAAGAGCACACACCATGGAAGTTTGTTTTCCTTTGCTTGATGATCAATGGTCAGTAGATTCTATTTTATGCCAAAACCTAACTTTGCCGCCCTGATATTTGGGAGTTTAGAAGACATTCTAATAATGGTTCATCATAAGGGAATCAGCTTCAAGAAAATCTTCCACAAGGTCAGCAGCATTTCTTTGGGGGAAGTTTTGATCTCTTCAAGAGCCAAAACCAAAATTTCCATGGAGAAGAAGACACCTTAGCCCAATGAAAGCAGGTGGTCCTATAGTTAGCCAGTTGGAGCCCAGGAAGTGATTGATCCTCCAGAAGTGATTTCCTCATGCAACCTAGAATATTTGCATAGATTCCCCCCCATTTCCTGTCAGATTTTTTTGATCTGGCTAAAACCTGTCTGAGTGGTGGCCGGGCTCCAAGATGGAAGCTTTTTTGTTTGGACATAATGATGGTAAATGGGTTATTATATTAGAGTTGGGATATGGATAATGTATAGGTAAGCCATTAGATGAAACTAGAAACTAGTTAAATTTCCAAAAGTCACTGTAATTGGTAGGTGGAAAATTCCAAGATTGTGTACTGTTATGGTTGGCTGCGTGCTTTCTTGAGAACTACAAAGATGACTTATTCCTTCCAAGCCTTGCTTTTTATGATTATGGATTTTCAGTGCCAACTGTGAAGGAAGAAATACTAACAATCTGCTGTAACTCTTCAGATGTGCTTTTCTTAAACAAACAGTAAATGTTTGTTGTTTCATGCTTTGATATTTGATATGATCGTATTTGACAATTCTAGTTAACTTTCTTTTAATCTCACAATCAAAGGACCAATGTATTGTCCAATTTAAATATAAGTTAATCAAACATGGGTCCATGGTGTGTATGTGTTTGTGTATTCTCAACTATGTTTCTGGATTTTTTCAGATAAATTCAGCAGCTAAGATCTAGTATGAATTGATGCAAAATAATCTTCCATTGGATAAAGACCTAGCTCTTAATTGAAATCTGTGCCATTTCTTATCAAAGATGTATTCAGTAGACCTCAACAAACTTTGAAAAAGGTGCTTCAGAACATGAAGAAACATGTCCAGAGCATAATTTTATTTTAAAAAATTAAATAGCTATAGTGCTTCCTTTTCTAGCATCACATAATTTCTGTGAAAGCTGTTCTCAGTTGTCTCTCTGTTTGGTTACTTGTGCATACCATTGTAAATAGTTAGGAGTAGTCTTATAAGCAGCGTATATATGGAAGATGCAGCTCCTTTATCATTTGAAAAGAGGTGCTTTATACGGACTCAGCTGTGTTTTGAAGGATTTTCACAGCCTTAAAACACACTATTTCTTTTGTTCTTGAAAGTTACGGTATGTTAATAACTATTCAGATTAATATATATCTTGAAGTGTGGAAACCAATGTTGGAGTATTATAATACAATTGAATGACAACAACCCACAATGTATAAAAGGCAGGTGGAAAAGCAGTGTTTGTTCTACAGGATTGTACACCTGCCTGAGGCATAAAAGTTTTCCTTAGTTAAAAGTGGAGTGGGCAGTTTCAATCCTGAGGGAGGATGACATGCCAGCTTTAAAAATGTTAGTTTTGCAACTACTCAGGTCTTTGGAATGTTTATGAATAAGTCAAAGTGGGTAGGGTTAGAAATAGAAAAGAAACTTTTATCATACTTTGTCTCTATTTTGCAATAGGATCTATAGGGTATAAATTTAACAGTATTCTCTAATATGCTGGCTAGTCTATATCTAGGGGGGAAAGTCATGTTTAAACCTTTTTTGTTGCTTATTGTAGAGTGAACTGAGTTTACAGATAATGTCACAATAAATCATGGTTCACCTCAGGAATGAGTAGTTTTGGGGGTTTTGGCCTTGTGATTTTCTGGAAGTTAACAGGAGGCTGCTTAGTGACATGGCAACATTACTAGAAAAAGCTGAAATATTTTTAACTCATGTTTTTGATGGGGTTGAAGAGGCACGAAGCCCTCAAAGAGTAGTGTGGACTGAGCAAATTGTGGTCATTCAAATTAATCATGGCAATTTGTCTATCACAGCCCTCCTGTTTCTATTCTTGCTCATAATTGCATTCCATATATGTTTATGTGAAATTTGACCATTTTTGTTGCTGAATGATGTTGACTGAGTGTCAGGGCAGTTTATGGTGGCAAATGGACTCCTGGAGAATCCATGTGAATTGTCTACTCTTGGTTTTCATCCACAGTGTTTAGATTCAGATTCATGCAGTACTTAAAAACTTCTGTGTTTTTTTATTTATATTTTATCATTATTAGCTCTTTGGATGCTATCGTAATATAAGTGCAAATTAGCAGTCTGTCTGATTAATTCTGTGCAGCTTATATTGTTACTTATACTGTTGATATGTGTTAAAGAATATATTGTTTTCCCTGCTTTTGAATCATTTTTAGCTGTTATTTCACTATTCTAAGGTAGGATATGAAAACAAATGTTACATTATTTACTACTACTTGTTGATAAGAAGTTGTAGCTTGTTAGGACTTGTCAGATAATGTGTCGCCCTCACTTGTTTCCCTGTTGGAATTGCATCATTTTTTTGTGCTGTCTTTTTTTGTTATTGTTGCTTTTCCCATGTGAGGCAACCAAAACTCAAGTCTTTGCTTGTATGGTCACATATAAGCAGAGAGCAGTTGTTTCATATTGAATAATATCCAGCCTCTCTTGTCCAGAAGAATTATGGAAAAGAACTCCAGAAAAGCATTAGGTCCTCCAGTTAATATATATTTGTACATATTTCAATTACTGCTAAAAGGAATTGTAATGGAAGGAAGACACTACTATATGTTTGGAAACTTGCTGTTAAGGCCTTATTTTCACAAGTATACATAGTGCTTTGTATAATTGACTCCACTTGGATTTTTTTTTCTAGAATGAAATACCAAATATATATTTATATCACGTATTTGATTGCTAATGTTGCTGCTTTTATTATAGCCTTGTATGCATGATACGTTAATGACTTTTTAATGCATCATATAGCTATCTGAATTCATATATACTTTTGGATGAAAGGAAATGGGAACTAAAATTGATCACTTAAGAAAATGTGGACACATCCCTTTTGAAAAAAACATCCTTATGTTCCCATTTTGTATATAAAATAATTAGCTGGCATTCCAAAAATAAATATATAATTGATTGAATAGTGCTGTTCATTTTAGCTAGATCTACCGGTTTTCCTTTGAAGTTCAAATGTTGAAATTCAGAAACAGTGCTCTACTATATTTAGAAGTTCTCTGCATTCACAAAGCAACATAGAGCAAGATAAATGTAAAATATTTCTTTATAAGAAAACAGTGATGCTTCTAATACCATAGTTGATGCTAGCTTGCAGCCCATTAACAGCAAGGGAACTGAAGGACTTTTAAGAAATTATGCTTTTTTATTGCTTTGCTTTGGCAACTAGAAGAGGAAAATCTATATTTGAAGCAAGTTTCCATGTAACTTTGGAATCTCACTATCAGGAATTATAGCTGTAATAAGCACAGAAGGTAGCTAAAATTTTGGAATTTGACTATCAGGAATTATGACTAACAATCATGAAGGTTAACTAAAAGATTGAGTAGGAAATGTGATATTATTCCAGAAATAAAGAAATAACTGTAAGAAATATGTGAGCTGTCTGTTGGAAAAATATTTTCTGTTAAACAAAACGTGTAGCAATATGTACTATTGCAGATTTTGTATTATTTTATAATAATATTCTGTACTGTTCATATAGTAATGAATTCTTTAGTAAACTGATGACTATTGATACATGTAAAATATAAAATAAGTTATCTTTTTTTCTTTTCTTTAATTTTTAATGTTTGGAGTTGTCTCCTTTCTCATTCTTATTTTTATTTTATAATATTAAAGATTGTTTTTGTCTTAAGTTGGCAAAAAGTTTATATTCAAGAAGATAAATGATCTGGAAAATACATAATGATTCAGTAATGCTAGCTTCTCTAGTAAATATCTGGTAAAAATAATTTTTTACTTTGCTCTGACGATACTGATAAGTCCAAACATTGCATTGTTCTGTCTAAATATTTCCTTCTCAACACTGGTAGTCCTCAGTTTATGACCACAATCCACCCCAATATTTCGGTTGCTATTGTTAAATGAGTTTTGCCCCATTTTACAATCTGTCTTACCACAGTAGTTAAAGGCCCTGTCCCACTGCATTTACGGATGCAAAGAGGATGTAAAATGTTAAAAAAAGCTTTCCGCCACGTACGATGTACATCCACGACATATGGGCAACAAACGTTCTATGTCCGTTATCATCTGTTAAGCATCCTCAGTATCCCCTCTGCATCCTCTGGCCATCCCCTCAACTTACATCCGCTGCAGCTGAAAATGGAAAGAGGGAGGAAACAAAAGGTACACGGAACATCTACACAGCGTTAGTATCACAGAAATAGAAAGGATATAAGCGTATGCATCTCGTATATAAAGTATTCAAAACGGACAAAACGTTTGTATCTGGGATGTATCTCATATATTTAGGATGTCTGCAGTATGTCTAGAGTATGTAGAAGGCCCCATAGCAGACAACCGATATTTTCTATAAAAAGGGGGAGAAAATCATCTGGATCGCTGGGATGGTGGACCATACAGTCCCACTATGGTTGCACTGGAGATTTATCTATCCCACAACTATCCTTATCTATCCCACAACTATCCTTATCTATCCCACAACTATCCTTATCTATCCCACAAGCATGCAAAGGCTTAACCATTTTTTCAAAGTTTTCACTTTATTAAGTAAAAAAAATGAACCAAGTAAACAAAGTGTCTTAAGCAAAGATAAACTTTCCTAATAAAATTAGGAAAACTTTATGACTTTATTAAATAAGCAAAATGAACCAAGTAAAGTGTCTTAAGCAAAGACAAAGTGAACAAGTAAACAACTCAGTCACTCTGAGTCATGTCCATGGTCTCAGCTGTAAAGCGGGCATGGACTGTGGAAGTGGCTGTGGCTTGAGTGCTGGTCTGAGGCACCATTGGGGTGCTTGGCCCTGAGAGTACAACAGGTAGTGGTGTGTTCAGGAAGCTATCCGAGAGCTGACTCAGTCCCGTGAGGTTGAGAGGCCCCTCACCAAGGATCTGAGATGTGAGGCCCAAGACTGATGACAGATTGTCCGTTGACGGGCTTGGCTGTGGGGTGGAGGAAGGAGGAGTGTAGTGGGGCTGTCTGGTCTGCAGCTGGGTGAGGACTGGAGTCTGTGGTGTCTGATGAACCTGGGCCTGGACTGGGAAGGTCTGCTTCTGCTGTGGGAAGTCCTGGTAGTCGTAGCCTTGGTAGGGGAGAGGCTGTTGAAATCCGTGGAAGGGCTGTGACATTGCCTGGGGTGGAGGAGCAGACCTGAACTGGGTAGGAGTAGCTTCAGCTGGGCCTTGAGGGTTGTGCAGAAGTGCTGTGATCTTCTGCTTCATCAACTGGTACTGGGCCTCGGGCAGGTCGCTCAGAGTCTGGCTCACGTAGGTAATGAAGGTGTTCCAACCCGAGGATGCTCTGTCCAAGTGGACCAGCTGAGAGAGAAGTTCTGTGCTGGTCTCCATTGTGTCCCTGATCTCCAACAGCAAACTGTGGTCCTGGCCCTCCAGTCTGCCTCTCTGCCTGCATCCTGTGGAGCTGGGGATGGGGGTTGGCCTCTGGTGGCTGGTGCTTCTTCCTCCATTTGTGACAACAGGGCGTCATCCTCCACAGGATCCTCCAAGTCCGCCGTCATGGGGAGTGCAGCTGTCGGGGGGTCTCTGCTGTGGGGCCCTCTGAAGACAACTGCCTGGACAGGGTAGCTGGCTCCTGGCTGGAAAAGGACTAGTTGTCTGTGGGCTGTCTGAGGGAGAGGGGTCTCAGAGGGGCTGCTCCTCGGTGGCGGATCTCACCCTCCAGGAAACTGCACTTAGCCATGACATACATCTCCCGGTCAGTGAGCTTAACAGCAGCCTGCCCGGATTTCTTGAGGTGTAGCTTGCCATACTAGGTGTGCATGTGCTTCCACCATCGAAGGAGTACTTCTACAGTGTACCCCAGGCTCTCTGCCTTGTCTCTCCAAGCTGCCTGCTTCTTCTTGGTGTCCCAATACAGTTTGTGGCCTTTTCTCCAGAGGTACTCGTTCTCCCTCAGCCATTCCAGCACCTCATCCTCATGCTCCTTGGAAACAGTGTACTGTTTCCTCTCTCCCTTCTCCTTTCCTTGCCTCTTCCTCCCTCTGGCAGGGGCTTCAGCGGGGCCTTCAGCATCAGGGCCTTCTGGAGATTGTTCAGGGCCTTCAGGGCTTGAGCAGCAGGGCGTTCAGGGGCTTGAGCAGCAGGGCCTTCAGCAGCAGGGCTTTGAGGGGCTTGAGGGCCTTGGGGCTGGTTGACCACAGCAGCAGAAGCAGCAGCAATTTCAGAATCAGTGCCAGGGGGTGGGATGTTGGTTCTGCCCTTCTTCACCTTGCCAGGGATTGAATGAGTAGGCACGGGCTTCCTCTTCTTGCCTGACTGACGAACCATGGTGTTCCTGCAAGATGTGTGTGGCAGCATGTCTTTCCCCTGTATGCTGACTGCATGCATGCTGCATCCTTTTATATCCGCGGAGCTGACGCAATTCATACTGCCCGCATGCGCAGTGAATGCTTTGCATCCAATAGACATCCGTGCGGCATCCCTTTTGTTTCCTATAGGTGTCCATGATGCATCCGCTTCATCCGCTATGCATCCGCCCCTTCTGCTATTCATCCGTTTTGAAATTCTCCCCCGGAACCCCTTCGGAGATGTCATCCGCTTCCATCCGCTTTCATCCGCTAGGCTTCCTATGAACATCCGTTGAGCATCCCCATTACATACTACCCACGTCCGTTCTTTTCCGTTCTGTTTATGCAAATTTTTGCCACTTTTTGAAGCGGATGACAACAGATGGAGCCACCCCCGAAATTTTGCTCATCCGCTGTGTCCTTTATGCATACATTTTGCGTCCATCGGCCAGTGGGATCGGGCCTTAAGTGAATTAGTGCCTTTATTAGTGCTAAGTAAGTCTGGCTTCCCATGACTTGGCTTGTCAGAAGGTTGCAAAAGGGGATCACTTGGGACAAAGCAACAGACATAAATATGAACCAGTTGCCGACATCTTAATTTTGATCATGTGACCATGGGGATACTGAATAGTTATGAATCACTTTTTTCAATGATGTTATAACTTGGAATTGTCACTGAACGAATGGTTGTAAGTCAAAGTCAAATGCAGATGGGCCTCTTTCCTCAAGACCTGAAAAAGCTGGTTCCCCCACCTTATACAATGAGAAGAGCAACTCGCTCTAGTGTGTCAACTCCGAGACATGCTCTTGTGGAACCCAAGTCCAGAACACACTCAACTGGCAGGAGTTTTGTACACACTGCAGTCAGAGTCTGGAACAGCTTACCAGAAGACATTGTAGGCATGATTAGTGACAGAGGGTCTCAGTCATTCAAGAATCGCGTCCATAACCACTTTCTGCAGATTGTATAGTATATTATTTGTTAGGCCCCACTTTTTTCTTTTTGTCATTATTCTTCTCTGAAGCTGCTGTGAACCCTTGATTAGGCCATGAGGTTATCATGTATAGTGCACAGCATTGTATGCATGATCTTGATACTTAGTGTCACGCCTTGTGGACTATTGCTCACAATAGCATGTATAAAAAAAAAAATATTACCTGCTTATTGAAATTTATCCACTCAGATTAAAATTGCTACCTATTAAAAAGGCTTTTTTTATCTCAACAACTATACATCATGGTATATAGTACTCCAATTAAGAGACCAGATTGCTTTTGCAGGAAAGCTGTTGTGCAGCACATGGAATTTAGCCAAGGAAGCATAGTCCAAGATAGCATCCATAGGGAACTAAACACAGGGAATTAAAGTACCTCTGCTCTTTAAACAACATTGGTAAGCTTGTTGTGCACTATTTGTAATTTCTTTATTGTTCCTGATAATAAATGATTTTATTTCTCTTTTCTTTATTTCATATTAGAGAAATAATACTATTAACAGCACTGAAAAAGTGGTACAAATAATCCTTGATTTACAACAGTTCATTTAGTGACCATTCAAAGTCACAACAGCACTGGAAAAAATGATTTATGACTGTTTTTTACACCTACAACCCACTGTCTCATAGTTATGATGGTTGCAGTGTCGCTGGCTCATGGGATCCTCTTTTGAGACTTTTGAGACGTTCCAGAATGGTTTTTTTTCCTATCTAGCCTATAGTCTTGGTATTTCTGGATATTCTCCCATTTAAATTCTATTTAGGTATGACTCTAGCTTTTTTTTAAAAAAAAAATCATCCACCTGCTGTCAGATGCTGTCTCCTGGAATTTATTGGATAGTAAAAACACTCAGGTTAGCCATGACATTTGATTGCTGCTTCCATGCCAATTTCTTGCAATACTGGACAAATAGTTTGCCACAACCTTCTTCTGGGAATTATTTTTTTTCCTTTTTCTTTGAGTTTCCAGTGTAGCTCACTGTTCTGAAAATCTAGGAACTAGAGATCAGGCAATATCATTCAAATGCTACCACTCACATTAAGTATACACAGATTCCAAGCCAAAGACAAAACTTAGGTCCAGTTTGTAGAAATGAATTTCACTATTTTATTTGGAACCTCTTAAATTAATCAGTTTTGCTTCTGCAGGACTTAAATGCACTCCTATAGCAAATTAGGGTTTATGGAACAGCTGATATTTCTTAACTAATATCAATAAATATGAATTATATTCAGAGCTTTAAAATGTCAATATTTGTAGAATACATCAGATATCTAAATGATTTGGAGTCTTGAATTCATCACTCCTGAGATAACAAAGAACTGAAGGAGAAAAGCTAAATTAATGTATGGTTTCCAACATCAGTAGAAAAAATACTATCAGATCCTTCTAACAAATGTTATTAAAAGAAAAATGCTTTTTTGATCTGTGTCTCACTTCAGCAAATGCATGGAGTGGCTAAACTGAAGTAGAATTTAAATTGGGATGAGGTGGAGAGCTTTTCCTTTAGGGATTGGGTAGCAAGCCCATACTTAAATATAGACAACCCAGCCTGAAGCAGATTTTTAAAAGAAAGAAGAACCAACCACACAACAATGCCAACATGGGAACCAGATCCTGCCACAAACCCAGATGCTCATTTTCTCCTCAGATCTCCTCAAATAGCATCACAGGCTCAACAAGAATCAATGGATACAATTTTAACATCAAGATTCAAAACAAATTTGAGATAATGTTAGAATTTTCAACATTCATGGATGTTCTGTTGAAGATCATTTTGAAAAAAATGAAGTTTTAACTGCACAATTCAGTAATAATAAATGACTTTAGAATCCTTAGAAGCTTTTATCTTCAGCCTAGGTTATCTGACTGAATAGTATAATCTATAGTAAAATGAATTACAAGCACATATATCTAGATACATAATTCAGCCTTCTTGTACCAAATATATGTACCTTTTGCTAAATTCAGAAATTTGGTTTGGCTGTTGCCTTGTTTTCCTTTTTGTCTACATAATTTTATAAATACAGGGTGACTATTTAGAGAAAGTGAGTTAAAATTCAGGCAGAGAAATGGCAGTGGAAATAGCTTTTGTTGATTTATTGTGTTTGTAGGAAGTCATTCTATCCTCCATTGCCTTTCTTTTGCTTTGCTCTTCTTTCCTAATATCTATGGATAAAACAGACATTCCAAGCTTATTTTCACTCTACAATATGGAAGAAGAATGGCTTAGGATGTCTTCTGATGCAAGTAGATAGAAAAGCATTCATATGTTCCCCTGTTTATGACTTGACTTTTGCTTCTTTCTATCCAAGATTTTTGTTCCATAGTAAATTAAAATTGCGGTGTGTCAGAAAAATATCTTTGTTAAAGCCTTGTCTTGTGAATTGAAATGCATACTCTAGTAACTAGCTACTTTGCAATAAACATCCATTCATTCATTATCAGTAACATGGAATGGAAATATTGAAAGTAAATAAAAATCAGATCCCTGCATGACTTTTAAATATTTAATTCTAATTTAAATTAAAGAAGAAATTATTTAGGCTTTTAAATAAAATTTCCAACATAAAATCCTTTTTCTTTTGTAATCATCCTTCCCATACCCATCAGTGCTGTCACCATATTTCTTTTTCTCTCCAATATTTCTATGCCACCATAGAATATACTACTTTAACAATTTAGTGTGTGTGTGTGTGTGTGTGTGTGTGTGTGTGTGTATACACACTATGGTATAGGCCAGGAGGATAGTTTACAGTTGGGCCAGTAAAATTTGGGCCTGTTGGCAACCTTTGAATTAAATATGTTTCCTTTCCAAGCTTCCTTTATAGAAGAATAATTCACCCTTTCACTGTCCTTGCTGTTTTGTCCCATACAGGAAAGGAGGAACATCAAATGTGCACACAATGGCATTTCCTACTGCCCTCAAAACTGCGTTGAAAAATGTATTAAAAAATCAAGTATGTTTCATGATATCAGTAAAAGTGGTATGCCTCCATGGTAGAAAAATTCAGCAGAATTCCAAATTTTAAAGCAAAATGTAATACAGAACTTTTTTGGGTGCATACAAAATATTGCTCTTGGTAAGATTTTGGTAAAGTTTTGGATAGAAATGCTTTCAACACTGGACATGTGATACAATGATAATCATTTGCATTCTATTAAAGCAGAAGGAGGTGCATTTCACAAAGGAAGAAAATTAAAAAATAAAATTGGAAAGGAAGGGAGAAGTGGATAGATGATATATCTAAAAGGAAAGATAAATACTTTTGGCAGTTTTGGTTACACATTAATTTAATGCTAAATTAAACAAAATTGTAATTCTGATAGTATTTTATTTAATTTAGCAACATACAAAAACACAGCTGAGATATTGTTCTGCCAGATTTAATATTCATCTCCAGAACAAATTTAAAAGAAATTATACCAAATTAACCAAATTTTTCACCATGGTGAAACAGGAATTTGTTGTTTTTTGCCTGTCCCATTACTCATTTTTTTCAATGCCATATTTAATGACAATGCATTTAAGTACAATCAGCATCTTTCTTGTGAGGATCCAATAATTTTTAAACAAATCTGGTTGAGATTTAAAAAAAAATAGCAATCCAGATGTTAAATAAATATTATAGGTATATTGTCTTTGGAATTATTGAATCAGTTTATAACTGTTGTGGAGCTGAATAGTGAGTAACTAACTATTTCAGTCATACCTGCATACAGCGAAGATTGGAACCATTCATTTAGCAGCCATTCAAAGTTACAATGACACTGGAAAAATGACATACTTGCTCGTTGCAGCATCCCAGCAATCAAGTAATCAAAATTCAGGTGCTTGGTAATCAGCATGTACAAATAGTCCTCAATTTATACCAGTTCATTTAGTGACTGTTCAAAATTACAACAGCATGAAAAAAGCAACTTTTTACATTTATGACCATTGAAGCAACTCCATCGTCATGTGATCAGAATTCAGAAGCTTGGCAATTGACTCATATTTATGACAGTTGCAGTGTCTCTGGCTCATGGGAATCCCCCTTTGTGACTTTCTAGCAAGCAAAGTCAATGGGGAAACCAGATTCACTCAACAGCCATGTTCCTAACTTAAGCCCCTGTCCCACTGCACTTACGGATGCAACGAGGACATAAAATGTTAAAAAAAGCTTGCCATCCGTTGGAAAACACTATGCATCCGTTGTGTAGTCACTGCATACGTGTTTCATACGTTCTATCCGTCGAGCTTCCGTCCACTGAGATTTCATCCATGCAAGAAGTTTTGAGCTGCACAAACCTTTGTGCGGATGAACTTTCCGCCGCATACGATGTACATCCGTGACATATACGGGAAACAAATGTTCTATGTCCGTTATCATCCGTTAAACGTACGCTGTATCCTCTCTGCATCCTCTGACAATCCCCTCAACTCACATCCGCTGCAGCTGAAAACAGAAAGAGGGAGGAAACGAAAGGTGCATGGAACGTCTACACAGCGTTAGTAGCACGGAAATGGAAAGGATGTAAGCGTATGCATCTCGTATATAAAGGATTAAAATGGACAAAACGTTTGTATCTGGGATGTATCTCGTATATTTAGGATGTCTGCAGTATGTCTAGAGTATGTAGAAGGACACCTAGCGGACTACCGATATTTCCTATAAAAAGGGGGAGAAAATCATCTGGATCTCAGTATGAATCCAGCAGCCGTGGTGTACAGACCTCTTCACCCTTGGTCTTGGTCTTCCACATCATCAATTGTTCTCCACCATGGATCATGACACAGTCCGTATTCATCACCAGAACCAAAACCTGTTCAGACTGTTTCACCTTTTATACAGAAGGAGAAGAAGGAGACGTCTAAGAGCTGTGTGGGTCCGAGGATGGATCATGAGAAGAATGGAGTTTGGACTTTATGACTAGTTGATGGTGGAGCTGAGGAATGAAGACCCTCGTGCATTCCATCACTTCATGAGGATGCCACCAGCCATGTTTGATGAACTTGTAGAGCATCTGCGACCCAGATTTACCAAGCCTAGCACTAACTTCCATGCCAACCTGGACCCTGGACTGAAGGTGGCACTGACTCTGCGGCACCTGGCCTCTGGAACCACATACAGAAACATGCAGTATGTGTGGAGGGTGCCACACAACAGCATCAGCAAAGTGGTCAGAGAAGTGGGACAGGCCATCATCGAAGAATACGTGGAGGAGCTCCTCAAGTGCCCCACCACTGAACAAGGCTGGAGAAAACTTGTAGAAGAGTGGTATCAGAGGTGGAACTTTCCCCACAGTGTTGGAGCCATGGGTGGGAAGCACGTGGCCTGCAAAGCTCCAGCCAACTCAGGGAACACTTATTCCAACTACAAGGGTGTCTTCAGTATCATCCTCTTTGCCATGGTTGATGCTGACTACAAGTTCATCTACATCGATGCTTCAGGCAACAGGTCAGCTTCAGATTGCCAGGTATACAACACTAGTGACCTCAAGAATGGGCTGGAACGCAACCTCATCATGGGTTTTCCAGATCCAGACCCCCTACCCTATGACACACAAGATGTGCCCTACTTCATCATTGGTGATGACGCCTTCTCCCTCAGAACCTACCTCATGAAGCCGTACAGTTCAAGATACCTCACCCGTGAAGAGAGCATCTTCAACTACAGGCTGTCCAGGGCAAGAGGGGTGGTGGAGAACGCCTTTGGCATCCTGGTCAACAGGTTCCAGATACATCTCACCACCATGCAGCATAACCCAGAGACTGTGAGGAGCATCATGGAAGCTTGCTGCATCCTGCACAATCTCATGCGCACCCGCTACCCAGTGTTGCAGAACAGACTTGTGGACTGTCAACAAGGGAATGAGGACAATGAGCCTGGTGAATGGAGGCAAGGACGTAACCTGATAGACATTGTGGATGTACAAGGCTCCAACAGAGCTTCATGTGAAGGGAAGAAGCAGCGCAACCTACTGAGACACTGGTACAACTCCCCAGCTGGAGCAGTGGAGTGGCAAGACAGGATGATAGATGATTAATGGATGCTTCCTTGAGCCTATCTCATAACACTGATGAGATTGTGCCATGTATGTTGAGTGGTCCTACAATCAATAGGGCATTAATAAAGAGTTTTGTTTATTTTAAAATGTGTTGATCAATGAATAAATTGTTATTGATAATAAAGGTCCATATGTGTGGCAGCTGGGATGGGGGATGATACAGTCCCACTATGCTTGCACTGGAGGTTTATCTGTCCCACAACTATCCTTATCTATCCCACAAGCATGCAAAGGCTTAACCATTTGTTAAAAGTTTTCACCAACACTTTACTAAGTAAAAAAAATGAACCAAGTATCTTAAGCAAAGATAACCTTTGTTAACTGTCTTAGGTAAACTTTATGACTTTATTAAATAAGCAAAATGAACCAAGTAAAGTGTCTTAAACAAAAACAAAGTGAACAAGTAAACAACTCAGTCTCTGACACGATTCTCAGTCACTCTGAGAATGTCCATGGTCTCAGCTGTTAAGCGGGCAGGGACTGTGGAGGTGGCTGTGGCTTGAGTGCTGGTCTGAGGCGCCATTGGGGTGCTTGCCCCCGAGAGTACAACAGGGGATGGTGTGTTCAGGAACCTATCTGAGAGCTGACTCAGTCCCATGAGGTTGAGAGGCCCCTCATCAAGGACCTGAGATGTGAGGCCCAAGACTGATGACAGATTGTCCGTTAACGGGCTTGGCTGTGGGGTGGAGGAAGGAGGAGTGTAGTGGGGCTGTCTGGTCTGCAGCTGGGTTAGGACTGGAGTCTGTGGTGTCTGATGAACCTGGGCCTGGACTGGGAAGGTCTGCTTCTGCTGTGGGAAGTCCTGGTAGTCGTAGCCTTGGTAGGTGAGGGGCTGTTGAAATCCGAGGAAGGGCTGTGACATTGCCTGGGGTGGAGAAGCAGACCTGAACTGGGTAGGAGTAGCTTCAGCTGGGCCTTGAGGGTTGTGCAGAAGTGCTGTGATCTTCTGCTTCATCAACTGGTACTGGGCCTCAGGCAGGTCGCTCAGGGTCTGGCTCACGTAGGTAATGAAGGTGTTCCAGCCCGAGGATGCTCTGTCCAAGTGGACCAGCTGAGAGAGAAGTTCTGTGCTGGTCTCCATTGTGTCCCTGATCTTCAACAGCGCACTGTGGTCCTGGCCCTCCAGTCTGCCTCTCTGCCTGCATCCTCTGGAGCTGGGGGTGGGGGTGGGAGTGAGTTGGCCTCTGGTGGCTGGTGCTTCTTCCTCCATTTGTGACAGCAGGGCGTCATCCTCCACAGGATCCTCCAAGTCCGCCAGCATGGGGAGTGCAGCTGTCAGGGGGGTCTCTGCTGTGGGGCCCTCTGAAGAAACCTGCCTGGACAGGTAGCTGCCTCCTGGCTGGAAGAGGACTGGCTGTCTGTGGGCTGTCTGAGGGAGAGGGGTCTCAGAGGGGCTGCTCCTCGGTGGTGGATCTCACCCTCCAGGAAACTGCACTTAGCCATGACGTACATCTCCCGGTCAGTAAGCTTAACAGCAGCCTGCCCGGATTTCTTGAGTTTTAGCTTGCCATACCAGGTGTGCATATGCTTCCACCATCCAAGGAGTATTTCTGCAGTGTACCCCAGGCTCTCTGCCTTGTCTCTCCAAGCTGCCTGCTTCTTCTTGGTGTCCCGATACAGTCTGTGGCCTTTTCTCCAGAGGTACTCGTTCTCCCTCAGCCATTCCAGCACCTCATTCTCATGCTCCTCGGAAACAGTGTACTGTTTCCTCTCTCCCTTCTCCTTCCCTTGCCTCTTCCTCCCTCTGGCAGGGGCTTCAGCAGGGGCTTCAGCATCAGGGCCTTCTGGAGATTGTTCAGGGACTTCAGGGGCTTGAGCAGCAGGGCGTTCAGGGGCTTGAGCAGCAGGGCCTTCAGCAGCAGGACTTTGAGGGCCTTGAGGCTGGTCGACCACAGCAGCAGCAGCAGCAGCTTCAGAATCAGTGCCAGGGGGTGGGATGCTGGTTCTGCCCTTCTTCACCTTGCCAGGGCTTGAACGAGTAGGCACGGACTTCCTCTTCTTGCCTGACTTACGAACCATGGTGTTCCTGCAAGATGTATCTGGCAGCACGTCTTTCCCCTGTATGCTGACTGCGTGCGTGCTGCATCCTTTTATATCTGCGGAGCTGATGCAATTCATACTCCCTGCATGTGCAGTGAATGCTTTGCATCCGCTAGACATCCGCGCGGCATCCCCTTTGTTTCCTATAGGTGTCCGTGATGCATCTGCTTCATCCGCTATGCATCTGCCCCTTCCACTATGCGTCCGCTTCGAAATTCTCCCCCGGAACCCCTTCGGAGGTGTCATCTGCTTCCATCCGCTTTCATCCGCTAGGCTTCCTGTGAACATCCGTTTAACATCCCCGCTACATACTACCCACATCCGTTCTTTTCCGTTCTTTTCCATTCTTTTCCGTTCTTTTCCGTTCTTTTCCGTTCTGTTTATGCAAATTTTTGCCACTTTTTGGAGTGGATGACAATGGATGGAGCCACCCCAAAAATTTTGCTCATCCGCTGTGTCCTTTATGCATACGTTTTGCATCCGTCGGCCAGTGGGACCTAGCCTTTAACAACTACAGTGAGTCACTTAACAACTAGCCTTTAACAACTACAGTGAGTCACTTAACAACTGTGGCTAAAAAGCTCATAAAATGGGGCAAAATTCACTTAACAACTATCTCACTGAGCAACAGAAATTTGGGGTTCAATTGTGGCCATAAGTCGAGGACTACCTGAACCTATGATGGTTTCAGCTTCTTGGGGTCATATGTCTGCCTTTGTGACCTTCTTAGCTGGCTTCTGACAAGCAAAGTCAATGGGAGAAGTTTAATTCGTTAATAACTGCGTGATTCAGTTAACAATTGCAGTAATACACCCAACAACTGTTGCAAAAAAGGTTGTAAATTCGGGCATGACTCACTTAATAGCCACCTTTCCTAGCAGAAGAAATTCTGATCCTTATTGTAGTCATAAGTTGAAGACCACTTATAACAACTGAGCCTAAAATTTCCATTGCTAAGCAAGACACTTGTTAAATTAGTTGCATCTCATTTTCTGACCTTTTTGCCACAGTTGCTAAGCGAATCACTACAGGTGTTTAGTAAATCACCCAATTGTTAAATGAATAATGGCTTCCCCCATTGCCTTTTTTTGTTGGAAATGGCTTGGAAGCTTGCAAATAGTGATCACATGATCCCAGGATGATGGAACTGTCACAAAGATATTCCAGCTGCCAAGTGCCCAAATTTTGATCATTGACCATTGTGATAATGCAATGGTGAAAATTAGTCATGAGTCACCATTTTTCAGTTCTGTGGTAACTTTGAATGGTCACAAAACAAACGATTGAAAGCTGGGGCTTTATTGGTTGGACTGGGTTTTGTATTTCTTTGTCCAATGGAGCTATCAAACAATATTTGTCATATCTTGCCTTGTAATTGATGAGGAACAATGTGTGTAATGTTTGAGAACAAACAGGACTGAGCTTCCATCAGCCATCAAATCCCATAGATTTGAAACAGGCTGATGAAGTCTAAGGGTAAAGAAACATTAACAGGCTGCTGTGATGCAAAAACAAGTTGCTTTAAATAAAACAGGACAAAATATTGCTCCTAACTCAAAATATGTTCTTTTTTATCATGAACCAAATTTAAAAAGAATCACTTTGGTTTTATAGTTAAGGAACCAAGAAAGCGGGAGACCATGAGTTCAAGTCTCACCTTAGTCATAAAAACCATTTGGGTGCCTTTTGCTAGTCATCCTCTCTCAGCACAACGCACCTCAGAGGGTTGTTGTCATGGAGGGGGAAGATTTGTTGGATATGTTTGGGTAAAACCAATAAAGCTTGGATACAAATAAATAATCTGGAATACTACTTTTCTGTAGTGACTTGGACTCATAGTATACTGATGGAAAAACTAAATTCCCAGAAGAAAACTAAAGGTTTGATAATGACATTTTGTAATGTTAAATATCAAAATCTTGGGTTTTTTTCTGAGATTTTTAGAGTTTGAATTGTGATGCATTATGTATTTAAACATTGCTATTAATAGAGATGCAACTTTAAAGATGCATCCGTGCACACATTCATGAATAGCCTGAATTTTTAGATGCCTAATCCTATTTCTACATAAATAACTTAAAAGGCATACACAATGTACATAATTCTGCCTGAACTTAATATAAAAAATTACTGATGTAATTCTTCAAATGCTGTTTACTTACAGTCAGTAAATTCTTTGATCATGAGGAAAAAATATGATGAAATGAGCTTCTCAAAGCTCATGTTAGTTATATGATATTGTCTGCTTTTTAACCATTTCTTATTTTTCTGTCACCTTTGTCTTGCACCATTTAGATTTGAAAAGGGACGGATCTACACATTTATTGGGGAAGTAGTTGTTTCTGTAAATCCGTACAAGAATTTGAATATCTATGGTCGTGATACAGTTGAGCAATATAAAGGGCGTGAATTGTATGAGAGGCCACCTCATCTCTTTGCCATCGCAGATGCGGCATATAAAGCCATGAAGAGGCGATCAAAGGACACATGCATTGTAATATCAGGTGGGTCAGCGGTACCTGCTACCTCCCATCATGATGATATTTTAAACAAAGCTGAAAGATTAAAGCTAGGTTCTTATATTATATTGCATTACAAACTGTCTATGTGGTGATTTTGTGTAAAATGTGAGTTCAGCCTGGCTATAATTGAATAAGTTCCATGATTGAGTGAGGTAGTGAGTGGTGTTTATTAATTCATTAATTCATTAATTCATTCATCCATTCATTCATGTTAATGGATACCCATCTAGTAGATGTAATCCTGCGCAGCTAACAACACATTAAAACAATAAACATTTATTGCTGAAATAAAAAGACAAGGGTGGTCACAAAAGATGAACTCAAGAAGACAATACAAAAAGTGGGACTTCCCTACCTCCTTGTCCTGGAGCACATCAAGTGCTTAATGGAAGGCCAGCAGAGGTAAGGCCAATCTGATCTTGAGGAGGACGGTGTTCCAAGAGACAGCTGCTGCAGCAAAACAAACAAACAGGTTTTCAAGGTCCCGTAAGATGACATTCTTTAATTGAAGAATGGAGCATGGCCCTCCTGTCAGACCTTGTGAGATGGATAAAAATAACCAGTGATAAATGATCCCACAAAAAATGTAGCCTTGTGATATGGAAGGCTTTAAGGGTGTAACAACTAGTACCTTGAATTCTACCTGGAAACACACTGGGAGTCAGTACAGCTCCCTTAGCAGAAATATAACATGGATGTACAATATTGAAGTGTACCCAGAACTTCCAGTGTTTCCAAAGTCTGGATCAGCTGCTGCTTCCAAATGTTCCTTCACAGCCACTCCATGTAATTGTATTGCACTAAATACACTTGAGAGGTGACGAAGGCCTGTACGTTGAATAGTGTTTCTTGATCCAGGAAGGGGTGCAACTGAGGTCAAAAAACAAAGTTGTGGAGAAGCCTTCTTCATTATAGCTGCCAGCTGCTCTTCAAGAAGAAGTTGTGAGCCCAGGAGGACCCCAAATTGCATTTGGATCCAAAGATGGAAAAACCTTAGATCCAGTCAACCCTAAAATCTACAGCCACTCAGTTTACCAAGGTTAAGCTGAGATCTGTTCTTCCCCATCCAGAGGCTTACAAACTCTAGACACTGAGAAATATTATATATCAAATATGATTTGTAGATTTTTGTAAATATGACCTGTAAAATATTTGCCAGATGCTATCCCGTTCTACTATATTTATTTTAAAAATCCAGCACTTCTTTGTCCAATACTATCTACTTTTTTAGCCAACTTTTATAAAGAGTTCAAAGTTTTGCCTAGTTTTCCTCTTGAACTAGAAATTGAGCATGAAGACATAGAGCTTAATGTTAATTTCTTGAATGATAAAGAAGTTCAAGAAGCTCAAAGTGCGCTTGTTCTCTTTAGCTAGCGAATTAGATGACATTGTGTTTTGATTCCTGTCCTTCATTTGTGCCCTCAGGGGAAAGCGGAGCAGGTAAAACAGAAGCAAGTAAATACATTATGCAGTACATAGCTGCCATTACCAATCAGAGTCAGAGAGCCGAAGTTGAAAGGTAAGGCATTTGCTTTGGAGGAAAAAATGCCTGAATAAATTGAACGCAAAATATAATTGCTCCTTAGGAAAAAGTACAAATGAAGGTGCCACAATAGGGTGCAAACTTTTAGTTTCTCTAGAGCTCTGGTAAAAAAAAAAAAGACAAAAAGAAGAACACAGAATACATTATATCAAATGTTCAAGATACATTATGGGGCTCTAACATCGAATAGTGTCCTAAACCCTTTAACAGCAACTTTCTGTTGTATAAGAGGTGACTAAGACAATGCCAACATCCCCCAAAATAATTGCCCTTGTCTGGCTTATTATTTTCTGAACATTTTAATTTAAAGGTTTAAAGTAGATTGAATTTCAGGCCATCTGGATACAACTGCTTTCACTTTCTTCTTGCTATTTCTGCTGTTAGTCAGGACCCTAATCTCAACAATATAATCTATATATTTTGACAGGATAATCTATTCTCTGAAACCTCTAAGGCCTTGAACATAATTTGGAATTTATAGTTGGCTTCACACAGAGAGAAGGAGTTTTTAATACCTACAATGATGGGAGTGATTTGACCACTGTATTTCTGCTTTCCTAAACATAGAATGAAGCTTGCTATAGATGAAAATTGAGAATTAAGGATCTATTATTTTGCTTGGGACGGCTTTCTGCTGACCACATTTTGAAAGACAGCCTCCTTTAGCCTATAGTACAATGGTCTTCAAACTTGACAGCTTTAAGACTTGTGGACTTCAACTCCCAGAATTCTTCCTCCAGTCAGGTTTGCTCAGAAATTCTGGGAGTTGAAGTCCACAAGTCTTAAACTTGCCAAGTTTGAAGACCCTTGCTATAGTAGAACAAACATGGCCATTAGGTTTCTTACCTATAAAAAGCATTATGTCTGACATAGGTTCCTTTACTATTAGTTTTTGGGCATGTGTGTTCTTTAAAGGGTGAAGAACATGCTGCTGAAATCCAACTGTGTTCTGGAAGCTTTTGGCAATGCGAAAACTAACCGTAATGACAACTCCAGCCGCTTTGGAAAATATATGGATATCAATTTTGATTTCAAAGGAGACCCCATAGGTGGACATATCAATAATTACTTGCTGGAAAAGGTAACTAGGGTTTTCATGCTCCTCCACAGATATCTTTCAGAAATTAGTAAAATTTACTATATTATAAGCATCTGGATTCATAATAGAAAACTGAAGTGAATTCTTGGGATAATGTTAAGTGTATGAGAAAGTTGGCTTTAATTTGCAAAACTTTCAGTAAATATATTTGTAACAGAGACCATAGTTTTAAATAGATGATCTTGTGGTTGTAAGGAAATTTACTATTACATGTTTTGTGGCCTGATGGAAACCTCATTTAAAAATGGAATAGATGATAGGGCAGTTTTTAAGTGCTGTCTAGCTTTCAGTTTTGTGACTATATACGAAATTATTTTTTTAAAGCAACAGCATTTGTTTTTCTTAAACATTTATATAGAACATATACTGTATGTTTATCTCCCCTTTCCCCTTCCCCTCACTCTGCTTTGCTACTCTGTCAGAATGATAATCTTGGAATAAGCACTAAAGCTTTGATGATTTAGAAGTTACCTTACAGGTATTCCCCTAACCTCACAAATTTAAACCATGCAACAGTTTCTGTTTCAAAACATTACTGTCAAAAAAATTACTTACAACCCCTCCTTGAAATTACAATTGCATCATAACCCCCCCCCTCCACTTATGTGACCACATCTCCAGTATTTGACACTTGACTTGCATTTTGTTATTTTTTTTTTTACATTTTCCTGCAATAAATCTCTATCTGATAAATGGGCTCATATTTACAACCAAATGTTTCACTTAACAGATTAAGATTAATGAAACCTTAAATAGTAGCATTATTGAAGTCCTGCAATTACTTATTGATCTGATTGATCCCAGAAGATATTCTTCCCTCGGTCATACTGAATAAAGTGTCTGTCCCTCTGGATTATGGCAGCAGCCTCAAAAAGGCCTTCCATAGGCTAGTTGCCCTTTGGAGGGATAACCACCAGACTTCCACTGAAATTGGTTCATTGCAAATGGCTGCTATGCCACTATTGTATTGAAAGACCATCATTATTTGTTTATGTAAAGGACTTATATGGCTTCCCATCTTTCACATGACTCTGGATGGCTAATAGCCATAGCACTTTAACAGATAAATAAAATATAACAATAACAACATTCATATTTTGTTACATTGCAATAACACAAATTGTGTAACTAGTTCCCACTCCCCTTCTGCCTCCCAATAATTTATTATTTAAATAGGGCAAGATTAAGTTTAAAGCAACCTGTTTTCAATATTTAATTTAATGTAAACTGTTTGCTTAGGATAGTACAGGTTAAAAAATAAATTAGCAAGCTTATTTGGTAATGCTCTTTCCTTGTTCTTCTAGTCCAGGGTGATTGTGCAGCAGCTAGGAGAAAGAAACTTTCACTCCTTCTACCAGGTGAGTTGCAACTATGAAATTAGACACATTATGGGTAATCATTTCTGAGTTCAGAGGAATGCACTCTACTCTTATTTGTAATTTCTTCATTTTTTTATGCTATCAGTTTGCTACATCCTTCTTTCTTCCCTGGTTCATTCACAGTGCAAAGGACAAGTCTTTGTGTAGCCATTTTGCTGTAGAAGATAATTTATTCCATTCTGAGGCTCAAAGACTGGCTCTTTAGATTTCCTTTATCCAAATGTAATGTTGGTTGATGTTTTTATTTTCCTTGGAAGAGAAGATCATACTGGTTCTAGCCTGCAGATGGAAATAATTTCCATATACTTCATGGTTTTGCCTTCTGTGCCTGCTAGCAATTATAGTAACTGGATGCCTGTCTTGGATACATCTGAAACAGCTAATAGTGCCTTAGGGTAGCCTTTTACAGAGGACAATATCTGTTTCTTTTGGAAAGTAGGATTCTGTATACTGTACTTTTATGCCAGACTACTATGTTGGTAAAGCATCACTGTTTATTGTTTTACTAGAGATTGTGCCACTGATTTTATTTATTTGAAAAATGTATATGATCACTTACATCATATAAAAAACCTAGATGGCTAGTAAATCCAAAAATAATAAAAACACAAAATTAAGATTCCATGCCATTCTGAATCTCCCCCTCCTCCTCCTCCTCCTCCTCCTCCTCCTCCTCCT
>BLBF01000044.1:5498029-5563798 GCA_015471245.1 Laticauda colubrina
CCTTCTCCTTCTCCTTCTCCTTCTCCTTCTCCTTCTCCTTCTCCCTCTCCCTCTCCCTCTTCCTCTTCCTCTTCCTCTTCCTCTTCCTCATCATCATAAAGCTGGGCTCCCTTCCCATTATGCCTCAGTGAAAGAAGAGCCAGGTTTTAATGTCCTTTCAGGGTAGACCCTCCCCCAATATATTGCTTTAAATGAAACAATGAACCTAAACACATATTTAAAGATTTTGGGATGCTAGCCATTCTGACCCCAGGAGAAACTTTCCTATTAATAATACATAGCACCAAAAAGACAACTGATGTAAGAGGTCTTTGGTGCTCTGTGGGCTTGGTCGTTTCCTTGTGGACATTTCAATACCCAAACTAGGTAACATCATCACTGCTGGTGACTAGGTTTGATGATGTAACTTAGTTTGGATAATGAAACATCTGCAAGGAAAAAAAATCAAGTTAGAGAGTACTAAGGACCCTAATTTCAACCCTGAGCTACCAATACTCTCTCTTGTCAACACAATTGGTTTAAGTAATTGATTTTTATCTTTTTAGCTTCTTAAAGGAGGCTCCGAGCAGCTTCTGCGATCTTTATATCTACATAAAGATTTATCTGCATACAGCTATATTAGTGCTGGAGCACAACCAAAGGTGAGGAAGAATCATTTTTCCCTTTGAAACTATTGCATGGTAAACTATTCTATTTCTTATCAGTCTGTACATCAGTCTGTACAATATTAGTTTAACCTATTTAATCAATATTTACAAATAATTTTGATAGGCAAGCTTAAAAACTGCTTAAAAATGAATGTTGCAGTATATTTCCAATATTAATTGGTCAACTTCCAAATCAACTCTTTTATTAAGGTCCCAAATCAGGATTCAAAGGGTGAAACATACTAATTTTAAGAATATAAAATACACAAAGTCAATTACATCTTTACCAAACTTTTCAGGGCATTCTATTGAATCTTTTACAGTATCTGATTTATTTTAGATGAAGAAACTAAAAATATGTAAACTCATTCAATAATTCCAAGGGCACATTTTAACAGCAAAATTTAAGGCTAATTTAATAGCAAAATGACTGAAAGGTTTTATTGTGTAATTTATTTTTATAATTACAAAAATTCTGATTCCTGTAATCTTTAAAATGGTAGGACAGATTTTGAATCAGGATACCTCAAATGGGCTAATATATATACAACATGTCCAAATTCATGACTCTTGACTTCAGTGTAATTGAAATTTGACAAATTTTAAAACATTTTATACCATAGAACAGTTTGTATCATAATGCAAAATGTTATAAAACCTTTCCTGCAATAATGTTTGACAGTGCTACACAGTTCAACATGAGCTAATTTCAGGACACAAAAAACTCTAGCAGGGGGGCTATGTGAAGATGCTTTTTGTAGATTTTAGTTCTGCATTTAACATAGGGTCCACATAGGCTAGTGTCTAAACTTCTGGACCTTGGACTTTCTTATTCAATCTGCCTTTGGATTATGGATTTCCTGTCTGGCCACTCACAGAGGGTTGGATTAGGTAATCATACCTCTTCAGCCCTTATTCTTAACACCGATACATCATAGGGTTGTGTGTTGAGTCCCTTACTCTATACTCTTCATGTGCATGACTGCATTCCCACTCACGCTAGTAATACTATTGCTAAATTTGCAGATGATACAACAGTGGAGGGACTCATCTCCGGGGGGATGAGTCTGCCTACCGAGATGAGGTGGACAGGTTGCTTTCATGGTGTGGAGACAATAACTTGGTCCTCAACACCAATGAGACGAAGGAACTTATAGTGGACTATAGAAGGAACAGATCAGACATCCAGCCCTTGCTTATCAATGGAGACCGAGTGGAGCAAGTGGCTAGTTTTAAGTTTCTGGGTGTTACCCTAAAAGAGGACCTGACCTGGGGTGCCCACATTGCAGCCCTGGTCAAAAGGGCCCAGCAGAGATTATACTAGCTGAGACTTCTCAGAAAACAACAATTGAATGAAAAACTGCTGGTGATCTTCTACCTCTGCACCATAGAGAGTATTTTAACACTGTACCTCTGTATGGTTTGCCAATTGTACAGTGGCAGCTAGGAAAGCACTTCAGAGGGTTAATGTCATTGCCCAGAAGATCATTAGTTGCCCTCTCCCCTCTTTGGAAGAACTTTATAGCTCCCACTGCCTTAGGAAAGTTCAAAACATTCTCAAAGATCCATCTCATCCTGGGAACCCTTTTTTGAATTATTACCGTTTGGCAGACGGTACAGAATAATAAAAACAAGGACAAATAGGCTGAAAAACAGCTTCTATCCCAGGGCAGTGGCTCTTTTGAATTCTGCTGTATAGTGCAGTTTTAGTGCGGTGATGGGGGTTTTGGTTCAATTTGTGGAGTGTGAAGGATGTGTGTTTGTGTTTATTTTCATGGTCATGATATAAACTGAAGATGGTGTTTGATTTTGTTGTATGAGATGCAATGACAATAAACTAAACTAAACGTATCCCAGCTTTTCCAGTGAAGGCTGTCACTGTTGCAGTCCTTGAGGAATCTGGTGGGGAAATAGCTCTGAAAAGATGACCCAAAAGAGCATGCATTACCTAATTATGACTATGAATGTGGATTTGAATTAGACAGGTAACAGTGCTCTGGATATTACAGGTATTTCTTCACTTAACAGTTCAATCAGTGACTGTTCAAAGTTACAACATCACTGAAAAAAGTGACTTATGACCATTTTTCACACTTATGACTGCTACAGGATCTCCATGGTCACGTGATCAAAATTCAGACATTTGACAATTGGCTCAAATTTATGACAGTTGCTAACCTAGAGCTATGGGATCATCTTTTGCAACCTTATGAGAAAGAAAATCAGTAGGGAAGCCAGATTCACTTAACAACTGTGTAACTAACTTAACAACTCAAGTGATTCACTGAACAACTGTGGCAAGAAAAGTCGCATTTAAGGGACAAAAGTCACTTAAATGTCTCACTTAAGGGCCTGTCACATAGGCTGATGGATGCAAAAAGTATGTAAAAAGGACACAGCAGACAAGAAAATTTTCCATCCGTTCTTATCTGCTCTCAAAAGTGCCCCAAATTTGCATAAACAGAGCGGACAACAACGGAAAGGAACGGACAGGGACAGGACGTAGCGAGGATGTAAAGCGGATGCTCCACGGAAGCCTAGCGGATGGAAGCGGATGGAAGCGGATGGCACATCCGCAGGGCTTCCGGGGGAGCACAGCGAAGCGGACGTGCAGCGGAAGGAGCGGATGCATCACGGATGCCGAGCGGATACAGCAGATGCATCACGGATGCCTAGCGGATGCCTAGCGGATGCAAAGCGTTCACTGCGCATGCGGGGAGGATACATTGCGTCAGCTCTACGGATATAAAAGGATGCAGCTCGGAAGCAGGTCACCATTCAGAGGAAAGACCTGCTGCTAGACACATCTCCAGCCAACAACCATGGGGAAGAAGAGGAAGCCTGTGCCATCTTCTGCCAGCCCTGGCAAGAAGGACAGGGCCACCATCCCACCCCCTGGCCCTGACTCTGCTTCTGCTGGGGCTTCTGCTGCTTAGGCTGACTCTGCTAGTGCTGGGGCTTCTTCTGGTGCTGCTCCTGGTGCTGGTGCTTCTGCTGGTGCTAACTCTGCTGGCGCTGCTCTTGGTGCTGGGGCTTCTGCTGGGGCTTACTCTGCTGGCGCTGCTCCTGGTGCTGGTGCTTCTGCTGGTGCTTATTCTGCTGGCGCTGCTCCTGGTGCTGGTGCTTCTGCTGGTGCTTACTCTGCTGGCGCTGCTCCTGGTGCTGATGCTTCTTCTGGTGCTTACTCTGCTGATGCTGCTCCTGGTGCTGGTGCTTATTCTGCTGGCGCTGTTCCTGGTCCTGCTGGTGCTCCTGGTCCTGCTGGTGCTGCTGGTGCTTACTCTGCTGCTGCTGAACCTGGTGCTGCTGGTGCTGCTGGTCCTGCTGGTGCTGTTTTTGCCGCTGCTGTTGTTGTTGCTGCTGCTGCTGGTGGTGCTGTGGTGGAGCAGTCCCTAGAACCTCGAAGCCCCTCTGATGAGGGCCCAGAAGGCCTTGCCAGAGGGAGGAAGAGGCATACGCGTGAATGGGAGAGGAGGCAATACTCAATCGAAGAGGAACATGAGGATGAGGTGCTCAAATGACTGAGGGAGAACAAGTACCTCTGGCGGAAGGGACACAGGCTCTATCGAGACACCAAGAGGAAGCAGGCGGCTTGGAGAGAGAAGGCGGAGAACCTGGGCTAAACTTCGGAGGTCCTCCTTGGGTTGTGGAAGCACATGCACACCTGGTATGGGAAGCTGCACCTCAAGAAGTCTAGCCAGGCCACAGTCAAGCTCACCAACCGGGAGACCTACGTGATGGCCAAGTGCAGCTTCTTGGAGGGTGAGATCCACCACCGAGGAGCAGCCCCTCTGTCTATCCTCTCTCTCAGGCAGCCCACAGAGAGCCAGTCCTCTTCTGGGCAAAAGTCAGCTCCTGTGTCCAGGCAGGTATCTGTGGAGAGTCCCATGATGGAGACCCCCCCCCGACAGCTGCACTCTCCATGGCGCGCGTGGAGGACCCCCTGATGCAATGGGAGCAAGGAGAGGGCACTGCCACCAGAGACTAACCCACACCCACACCCAGCTCCACCTCCACAGAAAGCAGGCAGAGAGCCAGACCGGAGGGGCAGAGCCACACTGTCCTGCTGGAGATCAGGGACACCATCAAAAGCAACGTAGATCTCCTCTCTCAGCTGGTCCACTTCGACATACCATCCTCAAACCGCAAGCCCTTCCTTACCTAGGTCAACCAGACCCTCATGGACATGTCGGAATCACAGTACCAGGTGATAAAGGAGAGGATCACAGGTCTTCTGCACAACCCTCCAGGTCCAGCTGAACCTGCTCCGACCCAGTCAAGGTCTGCTCCTCCACCCCAGGTGATGTCACAGCCCTTCCAAGGCTTTCCACAGGCCCTCACCTACCAAGGCTACGGCTACCAGGAGTTCCAGCAGCACAGGCAGCCCTTCCTAGTCCAGGCACAGGTTCATCGAACACTACAGATGCCACAGATGCCACCGATGCCACAGATGCCACCCACGCCACAGATGCCACCCATGCCTCACCTCACTCAGCTGCAGACCAGACAGCCCCACTACACTCCACCTTCCTCCACCCCACAGCCAAGCCCGGCCGCGGAACATCTGTCATCGGTCTTGGGACTGACACCCCATGTCATGGAGGAAGGGCCTTTCAACATCACGGGACTGAGCCAGCTCTCTGAGAGCTTTCTCCACACACCATCCCCTGTTGTCCTCTTGGGGCCAGGCACCCCAATGGTGCCTCAGACCAGCACTCCAGCAGCAGCCACCTCCACAGCACCTGGACCCTTCACCCCTGAGACTATGGGCACACCTCAGAGTGACTGAGAAGAGTTCCAGAGACTGGGTTGCTACCTGTTGACTTTATCTTTGCTTGGGACACTTTACTTGGGTCATTTTGCTTTTACAGTTTGTTATTAATAAAGTTTATCTTTGCTTCACACACTTGCTTCAATTCTTTTAGTCAATAAAGTCTTGTGGGAAACTTTTAGAAATGGTTTAAGCCTTTGCATGCTTGTGCGATGGGTAAGGATAGCAGTGGGATGGGCAGGGATACCTGTGGGATGGGTAATAGCTGTGGGATGGGTAAGGATAGCAGTAGGATAGATAAACCTCCAGTGCAAGTATAGTGGGACTGTATGGTCCACCCTCCAAGGTGCCACACCTATGGCCCCTTATTATCAACAACAATTTAATCATTCATCAACACATTTCAACATAAACACAACTCTTTATTAAATGCCCTGTTCATTGTAGGGCCACTCAACATACATGGCACAGTCTCATCAGTGTGATGAGAAAGGCTGAAGGAAGCATCCATTAAGCATCTACCATCCTGTCTTGCCATTCCACTGCTCCAGCTGCGGAGTTGCACCAGTGTTTCAGGAGGTTGCGCTGCTTCTTCCCTTAATGTGAAGCTCTGTTGGGGCCTTGCACATCCACAGTATCTATCAGGTTTCACCCTTGCCTCCATTCCCCAGGCTCCATGTCCCCATTGCCTTGTTGGCAGTCCATGAGCCTGTTCTGCAACACTGGGTAGCGGGTGCACATGAGATTGTGCAGGATGCAGCAAGCTTCCACAATGTTCCTCACGGTCTCTGGGTGATGCTGCATGGTGGTGAGAAGTACCTGGAACCTGTTGGCCAGGATGCCGAAGGCGTTCTCCACCACCCGTCTTGCCCTGGACAGCCTGTAGTTGAAGATCCTCTCTTCATGGGTGAGGAGTCTGGAAGTGTAGGGCTTCATGAGGTAGGTTCTGAGGGAGAAGGCATCATCCCCCACAATGAAGTAGGGCACATCTTGTGTGTCATTGGGCAGGGGGTCTGGATCTGGGAAGCCCACGATGAGGTTGCGTTCCAGCCCCTCCTTGAGGACACTGGCGTTGTATACCTGGGCATCTGAAGATGAGCCGTTGCCTGAAGCATCGATGTACATGAACTTGCAGTCAGCATCGACCATGGCGAAGAGGATGATGCTGAAGAAGTCCTTGTAGTTGAAATAAGTGGACCCTGAGTTGGCTGGAGCTTTGCAGACCACGTGCTTCCCATCTCTGGCTCTAACGGTGTGGGGGAAGTTCCACTTCTGATACCACTGCTCTGCAACTTTCTTCCAGCCTTCTTCAGTGGAGGGGCACTGGAGGAGCTCCTCCAGGTATTCTTCGATGATGGCCTGCACCACTTCTCTGACCACAATGCTGATGGTGTTGTGTGGCACCCTCCAGGCATACTGCATGCTCCTGTAGGTGGTCCCAGAGGCCAAGTGTCGCAGAGTCAGTGCCACCTTGAGCCCAGAGTCCAGGCTGGGCCGGAGGTTGGTGTTTGCCTTGGTCAACCTGGGTCTCAGCCGCTCCACAACTTCGTCAAACATGCCTGGCAGCATCCTCATGAAGTTCTGGAATGAGAGTCTTCGTTCCTCAGCTCCACCATCAGCTTGTTATACAGTCCGTACTCGGCTCTTCTCGCGATCCATCTTTGGACCCAGACACTTCTTGGCCGCTTCCTTTTCTTCCCATAGAACAGGTGAAAGAGCCTGTGGAGGGCTTCACACTGTTGTAGAACGATGACAGCTACCAAAAAGAGTGTGTGATGATCCATGGTGGAGATGACTGGATGCTGTGGAAGAGCAAGAGCCAGATGAAGGCTGAAGAGGTCTGCACACCAGGGCTGCTGGACTGAAAGTGAGATCCAGGTGATTTCTCCCCCTTTTTATAGGAAATATAGGTTTTCCGCTAGGTGTCCTTTTGCATCCTCTAGACATCCTGCAGACATCCTAAATATCTGAGATACGTCCCTATACGAACGTTTTTTCTGTTTTAATGCTTTCTATGCAAGCTGCATCCGCTTTCATCCTTTCTACGTCCGTGCTACTAACGATGCGTGTCCGTTCCGCATCCGTTTCGCTTCCTCCCTGTGTCCGTTTTCCACTGGAGCGGATGCGAGTTGCGCGGATGTGCAGCGGATGCCTGGTGGATATAGCAGACGCATAACGGATGATGACGGACATATAACGGATGTTTCCCGTATGCGTAGCAGATGTAGAACGGACGCATTGGATACTTTTTCCGCTCAAAAAGTTTTGTGCAGCTCAAAACTTTTTGAGCGGATGAAATGTCAGTAGACGGATGCTGGATGGATAGAGAGTATGAAAAACGGACGCAGTGAGTACAGAACGGATGCATCACGTTAACCAATGGATGGCAAGTGTTTCTCTCCGTTTTACATCCTCTTTCCATCCGTTGGTGCTGTGTGACAGGGGCTTTAACAATAGAAATTTTGGACTCAATTCTGGTTGTAAGTCAAGGACTATCTGTATTGCATCTCAGATTACCTTACTTATATTATACTGTATATAGTTACCTATTTTTATTTGGAATTCTGTGCTATGTTCTTTTTTGCTCCTTGACAACAATAACAAAATAAGTTTCCAAATTTGGCCGAATTGGTTTAAAATTCTCCTTGCTATTTTTTTTTTAAATTGGGGGAAAAAATCCAAATTTTAGATGAAAACTTTTGAAAAGTTTACCTTATTATGGGATAGCTGTCAACTTTACTTTTGTCAACTATTTATCTTCGATTCCTAATTAACATTATTGTTTTTTGTATGTCTTTGGCTAACAGGAAAGGATAATTTATATTCTCTCTTGCAGCTTCATTTACTCCTTTTTTCTTTGTTTTCCTCCAACCCCCCATCACCCCCTAGGGTTTTTTAATTATTAATTTGGATTCATTATGGGTATTTTAATAGATTAAATAGACTTTCTCTTTTGCTGTTCTTTTTCCTATCAGCTAGTTCATGTAATACTTTTTTTACTACTATTATTAATACTTTATTCTTTGTTTTGATTGAAGTATTCCTTTGGCTTTCCCATGTAGAGATGAGTGTCTTATTTTCCCTTGCTTCACATTGTATTCTTAGTGTTAAAGCAAGAGAGGGACTTCATGTTTCTGTTTGATTCTTTTTTAGTGTGCCATTAATGACAGTGCAGATTTCAAAGCTGTTGCTGATGCGATGAAAGTGATTGGGTTTGGACCAGAAGAGATTCAAACTGTGTACAAAATCTTGGCTGCCATTCTGCATTTGGTAAGTGGATCTCTCTGCTGTTAGATTTATGGAAAGAAAGGTATGTTGTAAGGTTATATGAGGAACATGAGGAACAAGAGAGTAATAGTTACATTTTGAAGCTATACCAGAGGTGGTATTCTGCAGGTTCTGACCAGTTCTGGAGAACCAGTAGCAGAAATTTTGATTAGTTTGGAGAACCGGCAAATATCACCTCTGACTGGCCCTGCCCCCATCTAGTCTCTGCCTCCCAAGTCCCGGCTGATCGGCTGGATCTTCCTTTGTTGCACTGCACAGGAAAACAGAGCTGGAAAGCAGGTTAGTATGGTGGGGAGGGAATGGGATTTTGCAGTAACCTTCCCCCAGGAGTGGGGTGGAAATAGAGATTTTACAGTATCCTTCCCCTGCCATGCCATGCCCACCAAGCCACACCGCATCCACCAAGCTATGCCTGCAGAACTGATAGTAAAAGTTTTTGAATCCCATCACTGATCTATACATGCACATTTATTTGGGTGGGAGACATTAATTCTATTTAAATATATTAAAGATCAAAAATATTCAGATTCCAGGTTTATTTCTAAAGATAGGCAAGCTGATAGAGAATGAATCAGGTTTCCATGGTTATAAAAAAATATAGGTATTCCTTAACTTACAATTGTTCAAGTTGTGGTTGAAGTTACAATATAGCTGACAACTTACACTTACAACCATCCATACAGTCACATGATTACAATCTGGGCGCTTGGTAACCAACTCACATTTATAACAGTTGCAGTTTCTTGAAGCCACATGATCGCCATTTGCAGCCTTCCCAGCTGGCTTCCAGCAAGCAAAGTCAATGAGGAAGCCAGAAGAGAATGTTACAAGTTGCAATCATGTGTTATCTCAATTAACAACCTCAGTGTGGTCAATTGATGCCTCAGTTAACCACTACAACACTTAATCATGAGTTTTCTGGTCTAATTGTGATTGTAAGTCAATGATTACATGTAGAAACTTCCAATGTTCTTTAGTGGATTTGTTCTTTTATTAATTTTTAAAAGTAAGGTGTATTTATTTATTATTAGCAAAAACAATGTATCAGGAATTTGGTTCCCTAGCAAGAAATGTTTTAGTTTAGAGTGGATATGGAATATTTACTATCCTAGTTTGGGATGAATCAAAGAAATAGCCATGGTTTTCAAGCAGATATAATGCCTAACTTGTGCTTGATGCTGAAATTGTTGAAGAAATGAAAATGTTTCTTCCATATTTTTCCAGGGCAACTTGAAATTTTCTGTGGATGGAGAAACACCAGTGATTGAAAATAGCAAGCTAGTATCTGTCATTGCAGATCTGCTCTCGACTAAAGCTGATATGGTAGAGAAGACCCTGCTTTTTCGAACTGTAGCTACTGGTCGTGATATCATTGATAAGCAACACACAGAGCAGGAAGCCACTTATGGCAAAAATGCATTTGCAAAGGTGAATATAGATTCCATCCTATCAGTATGAAGTCTACCTTTTTAGTTTATGATATCTTCATTTTAAATGAAAGTTAATATGATTGATTCAAAAAGGTCAAAAGTTGCCATATAAACAAATCCACACATAAATTATCACTTGCCATTCATGAACAATCTATGGAAGAAGGAAAAAGGTAATTTTCTCTCCAGTTATCAAAAATATTCTGTCTGTGATCAACAATTGCCTTATTTCTTGTGACCAGAAATCAAAGTATTGTTTGAAGTTTGTCTGAATTGCCAGTTATCTTTTTTTTTTTTTTTTTGGGGGGGGGGGGGGGGGGCACTAGTGATTGGAATTTTCTGGAGATTTATGAAGTCTTTGGAATTCCCTAAGTTTATGGATGATGTAAAAGTCATACTATGAGAAAGTGTGAAATAAAGTGTGAGAAGACAAGCATATTTTTTGTGTGTGGGGAGATTGGAATGCACACACTTGTAGCTACTTTTCAGTGAAACACATTGTATATCATCAGTAAAGTTAAGACATTGATAGGGAAGGAATCTGGAACTGGCTGACTTTTTTAATGAACTAAATGTCCTGAAAATAACCCCATTTTAATAATGTTACAACAAAAGAACAGCTTTATTTGCAGCTTATTTGTTTAACTCTCATAAGATTTTTACTGCTGCAGTAGTTTAGAACTGGATGGTTCCCAGTTTTCTTTTATAAGGCTACAGGGTCTAACACAAAATACAGGCTTACTAAATCTGAGTTTTAAACCAGCAAATAAAATTGATTGATGTACTTTGGTTTATAGGCAATATATGAACGCCTTTTCTGCTGGATTGTGATACATATCAATGATGGGATTGCAGTGAAAGATTACAACAGCACCGTTCATGGCAAAAACACAGTGATTGGAGTTCTTGATATCTATGGCTTTGAGATCTTTGACAATAACAGGTGAAATATTTTGAGACAGTCACACATGTATTGGTTCATAGGAGGATTTAAGATATTATTTACTGATTTTTCCTTTTATAGTTTTGAACAATTCTGCATTAACTACTGCAATGAGAAATTACAACAGCTCTTCATTCAGCTTGTTTTGAGGCAAGAACAGGAAGAATATCAGCGAGAGGGGATTCCTTGGAAGCATGTGAGTAGATTTTACATGGTCTGCTCAGAAACACTCAATGGTTACCCCACCCCCAAATTAAGATTTAAAATGCAGAATCCTGTGGGGGGGAATCCAATATGCTTATTTAAAATATTAAATCTAAAGGACACAATTATTAGGAAACCAATTAATAAAGCCTGCAAAAGTTGTAAAGGAAAAGACTGAAAATAGAAAGCAGACAAATTTTATCCAGTTAAGGCAAAGAAAATGGCAATGGTTTCAAGAAAAACTATTTCTGTTATACCTGGATTTGAAGAAAGGGATAAAAATGTGGAACTTCAAGAAAGACTTTTTCAGCTATTATATAGGCTAAGTGAGACAATACAGGAATAATCTTTTAAATACTTTGATCCCAAGGCAAGGTTTTAAAGATTATAATCAACACTATGAGTTATGCCTGGAAGCAGACTGATAAACAAAACAGTTGCAATATCAGTGGTACAAGAGACGATGATCTTTGAGAATACCCTCTGCTCCTGCAGCTATGGACTCATGGATATATATATTCATGAATACAGAATAGCAGTGGTACTTAGAATTACTATTGGTACTTGGAATTTCGCAGTGCTTTACAGCCCTCTTGAAGCAGTTTGTAGTGTTAGCATATTGCCCCCAATAATCGGTGTCTTCATTTTACTGACCTCAGAATGATGGAAGGCTGAGTCAACTTTGAGCCAGTCAGAACTGAACTGCTGAACTACTGCATTTTAACCACTGTGCCACCGTGGGTCAGAATATTTCTGTATTCCTGTCTACCAATTAAATGGGATCAACTCTTTCCAGATCCCATTCCTATTGGATTATTATTTAATGGGGCCTTAAAAATGGGCATTTTTAATAGCTGCCTATTTCCTTTGAACTTCTTCCTGGCAGAGGTGCAATCAGCTTCATCTCTGTTAGGCTTTAGGAAAATTGTGAAGATTTATCTGTTCCAACTTGCACAGGAAGAAAGTGTATTATCATTGAAGGTGAGGTTCATGTGTGCCTGTCATTTGTATTTTTTATCTTTCTTGAGCTTTCATTGTATCTGGAATTGCATATATTTGGAAACATTACATATTCAAATTGTTAGCTATGTAGAATCTTGAGAATGAACAGAATACAACTAAAATGAATGTTTTGTGTCAAGTATAAATTTTCATGGGTTTTCAAGGAATGTCCCATGTAGAGGTTATTACAGTAGTATAACAACAACAACAACAAAGAATAGGTAATCTGTTACAGGTTTGTGTACTCCAATAATGGTTATCATTAAATCATGGTTGAGTAAGGTATATTCCTATATAATGTGGTTGCTTCTTCAAGTAGATTGCAAGTGCATCTAGCTTTGGTTAAACAGCAACATCTGGCTTATCCTTATTCTCATGCTGGTTCAAGATACCCACACATAAACACAAACTGGAAGAAATATATCTGCATACTGATGATATGTTCCCCTAAATCTCTGGGATATGTGGTACATTTCTCAACAGTTTTAGTACACAGAAAAATGATATCCTTATATGACACCATGGTACAATACAGATGATAACAAGCCAAAATTCCCAGTATTGCCTTTGGAGACTGGCTTATCAGAAATTTTTAAATTACTATAAGATGGTGCTATATACCCACCAGTCAGCTCAGGTTGGTCAATGCCACACTAAATAGAATCCCAAACCACAGAACCAGCAGTGGTTTTATTCACTCTGTCTAGGTCTCATTCTCCAATTCCCAAAATAACCAAGGCCTGAACTTTGTCAAAATAGATCTAGGCAATCTATTTTGTTTAAATAATCTTTGCAATGCCAAACAATTATTTGATCTTGTGCCAAAAATGGAGATTGAAGACAAATTAATAAATATCTACCTCTTAGAATCTGAGCAGAAGGGGGAAATGTTACTTATTTCAGACAGGACAAAAATATAACTACTGCCCATGTGTTTAAGAGATTGGCAAAGCCCCCTATAATCAGCAACAACTAGCACAGGGAAGCCATATAGTTAATAATTTTTCCCAAGTTTCTGAGACTGCGCTCTTAACTTTGGAATAATAGAGGGTTTTCTATCTTTAATATTATTGGTATAAAATACAAAAAGGAGGTAAAATCTGGAATATACATTCTCAATCACACAGAATACCATATCAATACTTTTTTTTATTCTTCAGATATCTCTAGATTTAGAAAGCAGTTTTAAAATGTTGCTGAATAGTTTGGCTTACATTTGTTTGAAATATTGTGTATGAATTTAGACTACATCTCACTGAGTTTTAAAGTAGGAACTGCATCTGAAGGAAATTTAAACTTATACCTCCTCATTTCCTTTCATATTACTGATTCTAATAGCACAGTTTACTTTTCCTCATGGAGTTCTCTTTAGTATTTGTGCTCAAATATTCTTTAGATTGACTACTTCAACAACCAGATTATTGTTGATCTTGTGGAGCTGCAACATAAGGGAATCATAGCCAATTTGGATGATGCGTGCATGAATGTTGGAAAAGTCACAGATGAAATGTTCCTGGAGGCTCTTAATAAGAAGTTGGGCAAGCATGCTCACTTTTCCAGCAGAAAGGTATTTTTGCCTAACCTGGCATTAACTATAATACTGTCACTAGACTAACGTAAGCTTTTTTTTTTACTTAATTAGCATTGAAATATTTTAGCATATCCTTTCTTAATTGAAAAAGATCAGTTTACACAAAATAGACATTTAGCTTCATATTATACCACTGTTTCTAAACATATGCCAAGGAATTTTGAAAAGCATCTTTTTCAGAGTTTATGACTTTTTGATTTTTTTTCTTAAAACATTTTACCCTCCTGAAAAAGATCAAAGAACTGTGTACAATTTAAATTGCAGTCTCTAAAAACACTGTACAAAAACAAAAAACACCTTACAAGAACAAAAGGTCATAAAAAACAAATCCACACAATATCCTCTTTATTATCAAGTTGACCAAATCACATTATCAAGTTCAGCAAGTGCCATTTCATCAGAGTGGAAGACTGCTTTCTCTCTAATGGGCTCTGAGTGTAGAATACGGAAGAAAGCTCGTAACTAGCCTAATGCTGCCTCTTCCATCTTCCCCTCTTCATGGTATCTTGTTCAGTATATATTTAATCCTATTGGGATTTTAAGAACTAGAACATACTTTTTAATCCATCTAAGCCATAAACTTGTAGGTATTAAGGCTGAGTTGAAAATACATGAATTTTTAGTGCATCCCATTCCATCCATATGTGGATCTGACTTTGATGGTTTGGGGCTCAAACTGAACTATAGTATTTGTTGGCTGATATTATTATGGTGACACTAATTGGAGGAAGGAACCAACTGGCATATACAAAATGTATAGGTAAAATTCACCAGATCAAGAGATAAAAAAAAATCCCAAGCCTATGGCTTGAAGGACTCCTCTACTATAAATAATCTTTAAAGCTGTTTCCAAAGGGAAAAAAATTAATATCCAGCAGAGGGAGCCATAGACTTTTCAGTGTTAAAGAGAAAAACAGAAGCATGAAGCTGGCTAGATAGACTGTGATGTCATTTATAACCAATAGAAGCCCAGTAATGTAATGTTTCTTAAACAAGTAAGAGCAGACAGTATGGAGTATGTAGGATTTTATTTCAGAAAGGTGAAGAGATTCTTTTTGAAACTGTAGTTGAACAACGTTTTTATTAGGAGCAAATAGAATGCAACAAAAGCAAATTATTCGAGCTGTTCAAAAGACTACTTGTTATGCAAAACACTGGGAAAGAGGAATATTAAAGGAAAAAACTAGTTTTGCTGAAGCCACAAAGTCTTCATCTGGTCACATCTATAAAATAGACTGTAAGATATAATTGCTAGTTTAAATAGATACGTCTGAATACTCTACAGATTTCAGGTTGCCCTTAGGGTTGTTAGGGCTGTCCAAGGATGGGATTCTACCGGTTCAGACTGGTTCTATAGAACCGGTTGATATGATTCTGTGCAATTCAGAAAACCAGCAAATTGTGCCCCTGTCTGGCCCTGCCCCTCTCTGCCCGCCCCTCCCGGCCCAGTCAGTCCTTATCGCGCATGTGCAACATTGTGCAGCCCAATATTGCTGACTGCATTCTTCCCCACCCAGTCACTCCTTAAGGTATTTATTTTATTTTCCCTCCCAAGGATCAGTTGTTCCTATAATCAGCTGTGACGGGATTCCCCTCGCTTACTGCTTCACCCAGGAGGTTCCCTGAGGCCCAGGAAGGCCAAAAATAGAGGGCGAGGTGCAACTTCCCCCTGCCCCTCCATTTTTTGCCTTCCTGGGCCCCAGGGAAGCCTTCTGGGAGTAAAAATGCCTCCTCAGGAGGCTCTGCTGAGGCCCAGGAGGCCCCAAAATAGAGCGCAGGGGTTGCTGTGTGCCCCCCCGTGCTCAGGTTTTTTTTTCCTTCTGAGGCCCAGGGAAGCTTCCTGGGAGCAAAAACACCCTTCAGGAGGCTTCCCTAAGACCCAGAAACCCCAAAAATGCGGTGGCTGAAAAAAAGCCACACCCACCCAGTCACATGGCCATGCCCACCTGGCCACACCCACAGAACCGGTTGTTACAAAATTTGAATCCCACCCCTGGGGCTGCCTCTAAGATTGTTAATAGAATAGTTAATCCATTTTTGGAAGTACATTAATTAGCAATTAATAGATTCTATCTTCTAAGTAAAATGTAGAGATTAAGCACTTTTTCATTATGTCATTTTACATTCAGAAATAGTAGTTCTTTGTGAATTGGTATAGTTTAGGGCTCACATAGCATAGTTACAGTTCTACTCATTGTTTACCTCGTGGGGGGATATTATTGTTATTATTATCATAATTATTGATATTGATATTTTGATGTATTTTTAAATGTTCAGTTGACTGAGTTTCATGTTTAATGAATAAAGTATATAATAATCTAATAATAATAATGAAAGAAACGGAAGGTTTAATAATTGCTGCTCAAGAACAAGCACTTCAAATAATGCCATGAAAGCAAAGATACAAAAATCCACTGACAATCCAAACAACAAAGTTGAAACTGTTTTACATTTGATATGTGAGTGCAGCAAAATCCCACAAACTGGTTGCAGAGCTAGACATGATCGAGTTGCTAAATTAATCCACTAGTCATTATGTAAAAAATACGACTTATCTGTATCCGAAAAGTCATTGGAACATAAAGTGGAAAAAGTTGTTGAAAATAAAAAGGTGAAGATCTTGTGGGACTTTCGAATACAGACAGATCGTCGTTTAGAACACAACATGCCAGGTATCACAGTTGTCGAAAACTCAAGCGTACAATTTATTGATATCACTGTAGTGAGAGACGCCAGCATTGAAGAAAAAGAACTGGAAAAAATCATGAAATATTGTGACCTGTCCATCAAAACTATGCGATTATGGATGAAACATGTAACAGCGATACCCATTATCATCAGGGTACTTTTTACCAAGTCCAAGAATTTTATAAAATACATCAAGAAATTGCAGCTTCCTGCAATAACATGAGCGGAACTGCAAAAGACTGTGCTACTCGGAACATCATACATCTTAAGAAGATACTTGGTTGATACCTAGGATGCTGGCAGCAACCTGTATCAACCTTTAGCTCCAGTCAGTTATATTTGTGATAAATTTTTAAATGTTCAATTGACTGAGTTTCATGTATAATAATAATAATTTAGAACTTCATAACTTGGATCAAAAAACAAGAAAACTAATGACAATGCACATTTTCTGCATTCAAAAAGTGATATCAGGGCAGCAGAGGACTCTTACAGTTGAAACAAACTGTGGAAGAGGAAACACACAGCTTAAATGACTACATAAGAAAAGCAAAAAGCCTCTGCTGAAAAAGGTGAACAGGGGTAACTTCTTGAAAATGAGATTAAAAACAGAAGATAGAATTCTTTATTGGCCAAGTGTGATTGGACACACAAGGAATTTGTCTTGGTACAAATGCTCAGTGCACATAAAAGAAAAGATACATTCCTCAAGAATCATAAGGTACAACACTTAATAATAGTCATAGGGTACAATAAGCAATCAAATCATACTAGGAAACAATCAATATAGAAAGGAAACAATTGAGCATCAAGTTTCTATCTGGAAAAAGAAGCCTATGCACAGTCAATATCTGAAGGCCATTAAAGGAAAGGTAGATACTGTGTTTCTCACAAAATAAGGCCGTGCCTTATTTTTTTTTCACCCCGAAAATGGCTAGGCCGTCTTTTCGGGGGTGACTTAATTTCCTCCCCCACCTATAGCGGCCCATACACACGTACCTCTCCATGAGGCTGTTTCTATTGGCCGACGAAAGTTCCCCGAAGGCAGAGTCCCCAGTCGCTTTGGGGCGAGGCATGGCTGCCTGTGTCCCCTTGCCATTAGACAGTGTCTTTTGGGTGATGGAAGCTCCCCAAGGGCAGTCACCAGCCACTTTGATCGGCCGGTAGAAGCGGCTTTGGGGCGAGTGCACACACACACTCCCCTTGCCATGAGACCATTTATATCAGCTGACAAAAGCTCCCTGAAGACAGAGTCCCCAGCTGTTTCGGGAAGAGGCATGGTTGCCTGTGTCCCCTCACCATTAGGTAGTGTCTTTCGGGCAATGAAACTCCCCAAGGGCAGTTACCAGCCTCTTCAATCAGCTGGTAGAAGCGGCCTTGGGATGAGCGCATACACACACTCCCCTCGCTGGGAAGCCATTTCTATCAGCCGATTGAAGTGGCTGGTGACTGCCCTTGGAGAGCTTCCATTGCCCGAAAGACACAGCCTAATGACAAGGGGACACAGGCAGCCATGTCTTGCCCTGAAGCGGCTGGGGACTCTGCCTTCGGAGAGCTTCTATCAGCTGATGTTCTATCGGTAGATCGGGGTATTCTAGCCTACGCTAACTGCAGGGCGCTCCTAAAGGCAAGTTTTCTCCCCACCAACCACTGCCCTTCCCCCCCATTTCTCTTCACCTTGTATAGTTCTAACAAACAATATGAGAAATGACAGGGAAACGCATGATTTAAATAGGCCTAAATTTTTGGGGTGGGGCTTAATTTCATCTCATGCCTAGAAATCATGCTGGGCCTTCCTATTGGTGGAAGCCGTATTGTTGGAGAAACATGGGACAAAGCTAACATGGAGACAGTTGAAGTAGGGGTACTGAAGAAATAAAGTGAATGCTTCATTGTGGCTGTCTAAGAATAAGCCTTGCAGACCAATTCCTTGACAGCAAAAATTCAACATGACGACGACAACAACAACAACAACAACAACAACAACAACAAATGCCATTTATGCAATGAGAAAGATGAAACAATGAATCACCTGATTTGTGGCTGCAGCAAAATCTCACAAACTGATTATCTACAACATCATGATCAAGTTGCCAAAATCATACATTGGAAGCTTTGCCAGAAGTTTGAGTTCAACTGCAGCAAAAATTATTGGGAACACCAAATTGACAAAGTGAGCAGATCAAGATCTTGTGGGACTTTTGAATCCAAACAGACAAGATACGTGACCTACAACATGCCTGACATCACTATTGTCGAAAAGAAAAAAAGTCTGGTTCATTGATGTTACAATATCAGGTGATTTACTAGAAAAAATAATAAAATGTGGTTTGCAAATTGAACTTGAGACTATGGAGGAAGAATAATAGGAGAGAATAATAGGAGCAATAATAATAGGAGCTGTTGGAGCAATACCCATAGGGTTGCCTAAACATGGAAATTTTGAACTTATTAGACCTGGATATCCTAATTGCAAAAAAACACCCTACTTGGAACTGCTTATATACTCAGCTACTACCTTAACCTTACCTTGGTCAAGACTTGAACTGTTAAGTTTTTACCAATCCCAGACTGCGAATTAAATTGAAAATTAACTATAATAATAATAAGCAGTGCTGTCCTAGAAGATCTGCAAGAAATATCATTTGTCTGCAAGCAAGAACTGATAGAACCATAAAACAGAGAAAGTTATAGAAAAGGAAGAAGCTAAATTGCATTGGGACTTAAGAATTCAAACAGACAAGCACCTGTCACATAACACCCTAGACTTAGCAATTGTCAATAAAAAAAATAAAAAAATCTGGATAGTAGACATGGCAATATCTGGAGACAACAATAAGGGAAAAAAGAACTAGAAAAGATTACAAAATATAAATAACTACAAATATAAGCAAAGGTAATCCCAAATAGTAAAAACACCTTGGCTGCAATCCCAAAGCAACTGGAGCATTTGAACACTGCTGGCATTGATAAATTCACCATCAGTCAATTGCAAAAGGCAGCTTTACACTGAACAGTTTCCATCCTGTGAAGATATCTATAACACCATCAAACATTTACACCTCCTATCCCAGGTCCTTGGAAAGGACTTGATAGATAGACAGACATGCCAAATCCAGTCTGAACATCTAGCTGACTGAACAACAGATCAATAAATATAGTCAATTGGAAAAGGTGGCTTTACTTGGAACAGTTTATATCCTCCAACAATATTTTAACATCATTAAAAAACATCATTCCTGATCCCTGGTTCTTGATAAGGATATTGTGGATGGATAAAAATGTCAAATCTAGTCTAAACAGTTGGTTGATTATGCGACAAACCATGATAATTAACTTCAATAGCACTTTTAAATTAATGAAACTATGATAAAATTCTTCATGATAAGATCTAAATGTAAAACAATTTTTAACACGCATTTGCTAAGACTGTCTTCAAATTAAACACAATAGAACTAAGATATTAAGCTTCTTACAGAAGAAAAAAGTCCAAGCAAATGTAAAATAAGGAGCTTAATGACAGTGGTAAGCTGTTTTGGTCCACTCCTATGAAACATACATGAAATCAACCTTTTGAAAGATATTGTATATTTGATTAGTTTGGAGATCATAATTATCAATATCATACTGGACTGATCTTCAAGAATACCTGAAATGTGAGATTTTCATTTCCATTTTTTCCATGGAGGCTTTATCTAAAACTGACAGACTTGTTAAGTAATTTCAAGTTATATATTATAAAATTAGATTCTTTCAAAAATTGTAGTAAAAAATAATCACAATTTTAAATAAGACTAAGGTTGGTGAAAACAGACATGAAAATGTCTTAAATTCTTTTTTGTGCCTGAGCTGGAGGAAACGGGAGGGAGGTACTGTTCATCCGTGCTACAATAAAGAATGGGTTACCATGTTATACAAAACTGATCAGCATAGAACTCAACTGCTCTCATTGTTAAAATTAAACTAAATGAAGGCAATATTATTCAAACTGGAGTATAGTTATCACTTAAAATGTGTTGATTGATTATTTAATTAAATAGACAAATGCATAACATTATGCAGAAAATCATCTTCTGCATTAATACTTCTGTATTGAAAAGTATGTTCTGCTTTTAGTGAAAACTGCATGATTGTGATTTGGCAGCGCAACTCATTTAGAATTAAATGAGATCAAGCTTGTCTCCTTACTTTTCCAAAAATTAGAATTGATGGTTTTAATCATTTCCATTTTTCATCCATCTTCATCTCAGTCTTTGAGTTCAAGTGTGGCTTATATCTTTTTTTATTTTTATGGACATATAAATCCTACTTCCATGTATTTCACATTATTTTACTGTGCAGATTTGAATTTTTAAATGTACATTTCTTACCTTTACTACTGCCAGGTCAATTTTCAAACAGTGAAATAGAACGAAGAGTCAGATAGGGTCAATCAAACAGGTTATATTTCAATACCTGACTAAAATCAATAAGGGAAATATTGAGAAGGCTATATCCATCATTCACAGTTCTAGATTAATTGTTGTACTTACTGATGTGTGCATATAAAAATATTTGATACTCTTTTGTATTTAGTTCATTGTTTTTTTAATGAATAAAGCCCTTTGTAAATGTCATGGTTTGTGAAAAAGGCCCTTAGTAAATATCATATTCATTTGTTTCCCATGTGTTTTATCACTAAGTTGTATCAAATCACTAAGAAAGATATTGTCTTGTCTTACAGACAGCTTGTGTAGTACCTGCATTAGGAAGGAATATTTCATGACAAGATGTAGCAATAATTAGATCAGATCTTCATTCAGATCTGTAACCAAAAACCTGCTGAAAGTTACCAGCAGCTGCATTTCAATAATTAGTTTCTAATCCATTTGTTTTTAAGCTTTGTGCTACGGATAAAAACCTGGAATTTGATAGAGACTTTCGGATTAAGCATTATGCTGGAGATGTTATGTAAGTTTGTTTCTCATACTTGCACTTTGTTTTTCCTTCTGTACTTCCTTTTGCTTTTTTGCAATGTAAGAAAACATCTGAAATTATTTCACTATGGTATCCAAATGATTGGTGTAGAGTATATGCTATATTATACTATAAAAAAATCTAGATATCTTATTGAGAACATGCGCTCCATTTTCTGCCTTGTGTTGTTCCATACATGATTCTCCTCCTCCTCCTTTTCTCCAAAAGCATAAGATAGATTAAACCTGATTTCATTTTCAACACTGAAATAGATTGGGCTGAGAATGAGAGTAACTGATCTAAAACAGTTCCCAGGATTTAGGTCTCCTTAGTCATAGTAATATATCTTAAGTACTATGTATAATTCTAAAACAGTAATTTATGAGTTTTAAAAGGGTTGTGGAAAACTAGGGCATTAATTATTGAGATAATATGTGATTTGAAAATCCAATCCAAATACTTCCCAGAATTTCCAGTTTAAGAATTTGAAAAAGCCTCTGCTGAGACTTGGGACACAATTCATAGAGTTGATAATACTAAGCAACACAATCCAGTACTTAATACTACATAAGATAGTTCGAGTAGTATAACCTTTATACTATGGAAATATAAATATGCCACTCTTCCACCTCCAATTTAAATGCATGCTATGAAGTTAGAGTAAATAAAAAGCAAGATGAAATATGGAAAAAGAAGAATAGAAATACAACTTTGCCATCCTCCAAAGTAGCATAAACAGTCATTTCAGCCAAAACAGCAGCTTTATGATGAACCACAATTTAAGGAATGCTTGATTTTTGTTTTTATTTATTTATTGCTACACAAAAGTTTTTCAATGATAATCAAGATTTCTTCCAAGATTTCTAACCATCCCTAAAACCTAACTGGGTAATTCTCCATCAAAATTCCTTCAGTATAGCACAAATTTAGTTTTGCGTTTTTAAAAAAATGATTTTACAGATACAGATAATAAGAGTTGGAAGGGACCTTGTAGTCATCTAGTCCAACTCCCTGCCCAAGCAGGAGACCCTACACCATTCCTGACAAATGGCAGTCCAATCTCTTCTTGAAAGTCTTAACTCCCACAACTTCTGAGGCCAAGCTGTTCCATTGGTTGATTGTTCTCACTGTCAGAAAGTTTCTCCTTATTTCCAGGTTAAATCTCTCCTTGTTCAGTTTCCATCCATTATTCCTTGTCTGGACTACAGGAGCTTTAGAAAATAGCTTGACCCCTTCCTCCCTGCGGCAGCCCCTCAAACATTGGAAGACCACTATCATGTCTCCCCTGGTCCTTCTCTTTACTAGACTAGCCAAGCCCAGTTCCTGCAACCGTTTGTTGTATGTTTTAGCCTCCAGTCCCAAATCATCCTGGTTGCTCTTCTCTGTACTTTTTCTAGAGTCTCAACATCTTTTTTATAATGTGGTCACCAAAGCTGGATGCAGTACTCTAGGTGTGGTCTTACTAAGGCTTTATAGAGTGGTATTAATACTTCCCTTGATCTTCACTGTATCCCTCTGTTAATGCAATTTAGGATTGCATTAGCTTTTTTGGCGGCTATTTTGTAATAATGCATTGTCAGTTTAGTTTTGGCAAATACTTTTTTGTGAAGTCATAGTGATTAATTAGAAAACTCTGATGGTACTAAAAAGACTGTTATAATGTGCTCCATTTTTGGTGTTAGGTTGACAGCTTGGTTTTTTATTTAGGTCTAATTCCAATGTATTTTCTGCATTAAAGTGTACAAATGTATTTGGAAAACATTAAGGCAGAGGCATAATTTTGACACTTATTTCCAGGATATACTACAGCTTATTTGCATATCATACATGATTAAGAGATACAAATATTTAAAATCAATTTATGGCTTGTGAAATTCTCAAGCAATTTAATTATTGCAGGGGGAAATTGGATTACTTGAGATTGCAAAATGGCATTTCACTAAAAGTATCTCTTGGTTGTTCACTTTGGCTCAGTTGCATTATAAGTGTTTAAAACTTCTAAAGATGATACTGAGGATGAAGAGAATGAGGAATATTTACTTCCTTTAAGTATTGGAACTCTGCACAGTGCTTCTTGAAGAGAGATATTTAAAAGCTTTTTTTCCCTTAAGGCCCTGTCACACTGCCCAACGGATGCAAAACGGACACAACGGATGAGCAAAATGTTCCATCCGTTGTTATCCGCTCTCAAAAGGGGCAAAAATTTGCATAACCGGAGTGGATAACACGGACAGGGGGAGGATGCAGGGCGGATGGAAAGCGGATGTGGAACAGAAGCCCAGTGGATGGAAGCGGATGGGAGCGGATGGCACATCCGCTAGGCTTCCGGGGGACCTCAGGAAAGCAGACACGGAACGGATACAGCGAATGCAGAGTGGATTCGCAGCGGATGAAGTGGATGCACAGCGGATGCACAGCGGAAGCCTAGCGGATGCCGAGCGTTAATTGCGCATGCGGGGTGGATGCATTACGTCAGCCCCGCGGATATAACGGAAGCAGCTCAGAAGCAGGTCGCCATTCACAGGAAAGACCTGCTTCCAGACACATTGACTGCCTTGCCTGTCCTGCCTGCATGTCTGCCTGCATGTCTGCCTGCATGTCTGCCTGCAAGCCTTGCTGCCAGCCTCCCTGCCAGCCTCCCTGCCAGCCTTGCTGTCTGCCTGCCTGCCAGCCTTGCTGCCAGACTCCTTCCAGCCTTGCTGTCTGCCTGCCTGCCAGCCTTGCTACCAGCCAGTCTGCCTGCAAGCCTTGGTGCCTGCCTGCCTGCCAGCCTTGGTTCATACCTGCCTGCAAGCCTTGGTGCCTGCCTCCCTGCCAGCCTTCCTGCTATCCTTGGTGCCTGCCTCCCTGCCAGCCTTCCTGCCAGCCTTGGTGCCAGCCTTCCTGCAAGCCTTGGTGCCTGCCTGCCTGCCAGCCTTGGTGCCTGCCTCCCTGCCAGCCTTCCTGCCAGCCTTGGTTCCTGCCAGCCTCCCTGCCAGCCAGCAACCCCACAACCATGCTGAAGCACAGCAAGCCTCAGCCATCTGCTGCCAGAGGGACAAGGCTACCATCCTGCCCCCGGCCCTCACTCTGGTTCTGCTGGGGCTTCTGCAGCATTGGCTCGCTCTTCTGGGGCTGGGGCTTCTGCTGCTTCTGCTTCTGGAGGAGCTGATGACAAGCACTCCAGCACCAGCCACCTCCACAGCACCTGCACCCTTCACCCCTGAGACTGAGCGACCAAGAGGAGTGCCAGAGACTCATTTTTGTCTTATAGCTTGTTATTAATAAAGTCTATTTATGATTCACACACTTGTTTCATTTCTTTTTTTTAATAAAGTCTTGCTGGAAACTTTTAGAAATGGTTTAAGCCTTTGCATGCTTGTGGGATGGGTTAAGATAGCTGTGGGATGGGCAGGGATACCTGTGGGATGGGCAGGTCTACCTTTGGGATGGGTAATAGCTGTGGGATAGATAAACCTCCAGTGCAAGCATAGTGGGACTGTATGGTCCACCCTCCCAGGTGCCACACTTATGGCCCTTTATTATCAATAACAATATAATCAATCATCCACACATGTCAACATAAACACAACTCTTTATTAAATGCCCTGTTCATTGAAGGGCCACTCAACATACATGGCCCAATCTCATCAGTGTGATGAGACAGGCTGAAGGAAGCATCCATTAAGCATCTATCATCCTGTCTTGCCACTCCACCGCTCCAGCTGTGGAGTTGCACCAGTGTTTCAGGAGGTTGCGCTGCTTCTTCCCTTCACGTGAGGCTCTGCTGGGGCCTTGCACATCCTCAGTGTCTATCAGGTTTCGCCCTTGCCTCCATTCCCCAGGCTCCATGTCTCCATTGCCTTGCTGGAGGTCCATGAGCCTGTTCTGCAAGACTGGGTAGTGGGTGCACATGAGATTGTGCAGGATGCAGCAAGCTTTCATGATCCTCCTCATGGTCTGTGGGTGATGCTGCATGGTGGTGAGAAGTACCTGGAACTTGTTGGTCAGGATGCCAAAGGCGTTCTCCACCACCCGCCTTGCCCTGGACAGCCTGTAGTTGAAGATCCTCTCTTTATGGGTGAGGTATTTGGAGGTGTAGGGCTTCATGAGGTAGATTGTGAGGGAGAAGGCGTCATCCCCCATGATGAAGTAGGGCACATCTTGTGTGTCGTTGGGCAGGGGTTCTGGATCTGGGAAGCCCACGATGAGGTTGGGTTCCAGCTCCTGCTTGAGGTGACTGGCGTTGTATACCTGGGCATCTGAAGATGAGCCGCTGCCTGAAGCATCGATGTACATGAACTTGTAGTCAGCATCGACCATGGCGAAGAGGATGATGCTGAAGAAGCCCTTGTAGTTGAAATAAGTGGACCCCGACTTGGCTGGAGCTTTGCAGGCCACGTGCTTGCCACCTATGGCTCCAACGGTGTGTGGGAAGTTCCACCTCTGATACCACTGCTCTGCAACTTTCTTCCATCCTTCTTCAGTGGAGGGGCACTGGAGGAGCTCCTCCTTGTATTCATCGATGATGGCCTGCACCACTTCTCTGACCACAATGCTGATGGTGTTGGGTGGCACCCTCCAGCCGTACTGCATGCTCCTGTAGGTGGTCCCTGAGGCCAGGTGGCGCACAGTGAGTGCCACCTTGAGCCCAGGTTCCAGGCTGGGCCAGAAGTTGGTGTTTGTCTTGCTCAACCTGGGTGTCAGGCGCTGTACAACTTCATCAAACATGGCTGGAGGCATCCTCATGAAGTTCTGGAATGCCCGAGTGTCTTCGTTCCTGAGCTCCACCATCAGCTTGTTGTACAGTCCATCCTCTGCTCTTCTGGTGAACCATCTTCGTACCCAGATGCTTCTTGGCCGCCCCTTTTTCTTCCCGTAGTAGAGTTCACAGAGCCTGTAGATGGCTTCGCACTGTTGCAGAAGGATGGTGGCTGCCAAAAGGACCGTGTTACGATCCACGGTGGACATGACTGGATGCTGTGGAAGAGGAAGAGGCAGATGAAGGGTGCAGAGGTCTGCACCGCAGGGCTGCTGTTCTGAAAGTGAGATCCAGATGTGTTGCTCCCCCTTTTTATAGGCAGTATAGGTGTCCCTTTGCATCCTCTAGGCAACCTCTAGACATCCTTAATATCCGAGATAGGTCCCCTCTGCAAACGTTTTTTCCGTTTTAAACACTTTGTTTCCGTTCTGCATCCATTCTGCATCTGTTCCACGTCCGTTCCGCTTCCTCCCTGCGTCCGAGCGGATGCAAGTTGCGCGAATGCGCAGCGGATGCCTTGCGGATATAGCGGATGCAGAACGGATGCGTAGCGGATGCATAGCGGATGTATAACGGACGAATTGGATACATTTTCCGCGCAAAAGTTTTGGGCAGCTCAAAACTTTCTGAGCGGATGAAACGTCAATAGACGGATGCTGGATGGATAGAGAGGAAGCAAAACGGAGGCAGTGAGTACATCGCGTTAACCAACGGATGGCAAGCTTTTTTGTCCGTTTTACATCCTCTTTGCGTCCGTTGGTGCAGTGTGACATGGGCTTTATCATTATGTTTTAAATATTATCCATTTTCATGAGACTTTAAATTTTTATTTTTTGTTGTTTCTATTTATGGGTTGTTTTTTTCTTATTTTCTGAGTCCAGGTACTAATTCTATCTAAGTACTTAGTAGTTCAGTGCAACTAATTACCACTTTTTTATATTTATCAGTTATTCAGTCACAGGATTCATTGATAAAAATAAGGACACTTTATTTCAAGACTTCAAGCGTTTGATGTATAACAGGTAGGAATCAATTTATCTATCCATTTGGTTTTTTACCTAAAATAGGCCAAATATGACGATATTTTGCGTTTTTAAATTCTTTCTTGTATTTTGTAGTTCCAACCCTGTGCTGAAAAAGATGTGGCCAGAAGGCAAACTGAGTATAACAGAAGTGACCAAGCGGCCATTGACTGCTGCTACACTTTTTAAGAATTCAATGGTTGCCTTAGTGGACAACTTGGCATCCAAGGTAAGAAGTTCCTAATTCAGGAAAGGTGACCTTTGATGACCACCTGTTATTTCATTACTGTGGCTACTTGCCAAGTCACTTTTGCCTTGATTGTATCAGCGACAAAAATTTCAATCGGACATTTTGGGATTAGAATATTAAAGAGTTCATCTTCCTTCTAGCATTGAGAAAACTCCAAGATTACAGAGTGTGATCTGTTTATGAGAAGGGAGTAAGAGCTATGTTCCCAAAGCCCAGATCATGTAAGAACTCAAAACATGATACAAATATTTGGAATAGATAATAATAATGCTAGCTTAGACTATATATTTTCTGCAAAAGAACACAAAGATCAAACAGGAACAAATCTGTCAATGTAAATTTCTTGATGCACCATATTAAAAATTTCCCCATAGAATTTTTGATTAGTGCCACATGTAGAATGATCTAATTGAAAAAAAAAACATCTGTAGCTATAAACCATGGATGTCAAACTCGATTGTGTCACATGACATATTGTAATGTATCGTGACTTTTTTTCCTTTGCAGAGCTGGGATGGACGTGGCCAGTTTGATACCCCTGCTATAAACAATTGCATTGTTATGAACTTGTAAATGCTGAGGAGAATAAAGATGTTCTTAACATTTGTCTAAATTGTAGCTTAGTCAGTGCATGATTTATTTGTGTGTGTGTGGGAGCATTTCTAAGAATAGGTACTGCAACAAAAAGCTATTTTATGGATGTAGCACAATCTTACTATGATCTCAGTAGTTTCCATGTAGGTACCATATTGTTCTCAGAGTTTTATCCAAGAGTTGATATTCTGAAGATCGGAAAATAACTTACCTGTTATAGTGGCAATCTCTAATGAAGATAATTTGAAGCATCCCTTTCCTGTTTCCATAGTGTGGTTGGCAACTAAAGCAAACCCAAATATTATTTACCAATGGGAACTTGTGCTAAGACTTTGATTTTCCAGGTATGAGAAGGGGATAAATTAAATATAGTAAAATAAGCACACAAAAGGAATGACAATGAGCAAAGAACAAAAGCCTGAAATAAAAAGAGAATAACATTCCTCAAGGCTTTACTAGAGGCTGAAACAGAACAGGAAATAGCATTTTTAATTTTAAAGATTCTAGATTAGCACTTTGCAAAATGATTATTTTTGAGTTTGTTCCTTCTGTTTTTGGATACCTTAAGACATACGGTGGCTGAACTTATCAGTTAAATCTATTTTACCTGCTTATTTAATCATGAATAATTTGGTTAACTTTCATCCTTTCTTCATATTCTGCCCTTTACTATATTTCAGTGACAGATTACTTCTCTTTCACTGATTTCATTTTTTTAAATATCCATATGAAGTATTGTAGCCTGTTTACTATTATGAGTATGGGAGAAGGAGATAAATAAGTTACAGTATAGTGTAAAGCTTATCCACTTCCCTGTGTCTGTGCTTTTTTGAATAGTGTAATGTTTGATGATAAATATATAATACCATAATAAAAGAATGTATACCGGTAGTGTATTTTGACACCATGATTTGTAATAAATTTGACAATTTTACATTTTTGTCAAGAAAAGAGACTCTTGTTCTAAAATAAGAACATAGTAAACCATCTTGTTCTATTGAGTAAATCAAACCATGGTCCATCTAACAATACTGCCTACACTAAGTGGCAGCAATTCTTCATGTTTCTGACTGATTTATCTCAGTGCTGTTTAATGATAGAAAAAAGAGGATCAGAAATATTATTATAATAAATGAATGATTACAATATGTTTTAACAGTAAATTACACATATCTCTTGGGTATGGAAACAGCAATAAGTTTTCTTTTGTAAAGTCTGATTTTTTTTTTAGGAAATATCTTATATCCTGGGGTTGAGAAAGAACAGGCTAGGCTAGGTTGGGGATTTAGACATCTTTTCTATCAGAAATGGCTCTTAAGATCCAAAGGAGGCACTTTTTTTGAAAATACAGCCTCTATCACATGTGTATCTTTTTGACATTTAGAAGACAGCCTTCTTCTGTATTGTTCTATTCAACACAGTCCCTGGCACTTGCAGTTGCATTTAGAAAAATCTGTAAATATCTTTAACAATCAGAAAAATTGTTAAAAGACGTAATTGTATTAAACTTTTAATTATTAATTGTATTAATAATTTAATTATTAATTGTATTAATTTCATTATTTTAATTTATTTATTTTATATTTCTATATTCTTTTTATTTTTAAATTTGAGCAGCAACTTTGGGAATTAACCTAAACAACAAGGCTTAACCTATGAATATGCATAATTAAAAAAACAGAGCAGGCTTTCCTTATATAAAAAAAAAGACAGAAATGTTTGAGGAAATGATTTCAGAAATGAGTATAAACTAGCTTCTTTTTATTTGACCTCAGTTCTTTACTTCAATGACAGTTGGGAATTTTGCAGGTAGAAGAATTTCTCTACCAACTTTCAACCCTGTTTCCAGCAAAGATCTGTGCTCTCAGTGTAGATACTTAACAGATTTTTTAAAGAGCGAGATAATAACTAGCAAGCTGACATAATTCTCTTTTATTAGGCAGGATTAAAAGGTTAAAATCTAGAACAGTTATGGCAAAGGAAAAAATATATGGGTAAAATTTTTTCTTCATCTTCCCTCTCTTCTGTTTTCTTACTGTTATATTATCTCATGGCTGACGCTCCTGCTATTACATAGGATGCTCAGTACTCGTCTTTATTTCTAAGAATTGCACAGCAGGCAAAATTCTGCCAGCTATAGTTTTTATAATTGCAGGCTGGCAATCTTAAGATAACAGTGAATATCTATGGAGATTCTCAGTTATCCCACACATCGTTGTCCCAAAGGTGCTTTTCAAGAGGCAACTGGACTTCAGAGTTGAAGAAGCTTCTTGGATGAGAAGTGAAACATCTTCAAAGAAAAAAAAAAGTCCAGTTGCCTCTTGAAAAAACACCTTTGGGATGATAGTAAAAGGTAAGAAGTTGTAACGATTGATTAGGATATTAAATTCCATATTGTCTAAGCTAGAAAACCAATGACTTTTTTGCTGGATGCCTGTCTTAGAACTTCTCCTTATTTAATCTTTTTACTCTTAATGAGTTCTCTTATTGGCTGTTTTCTACTTAGTGTGGAAATGGATTATAAAAATGTGTTGTCAATGAAGACTTAGAATAGAGCTACAATGCTAGATCTATTATTTGCATTCTGGAAATTCATTTAATGATGCTAATTGTAACTTACATGATAGATCTTATTTCAGGTGTTTCTAGGAAAAATATAATCTTGTTTTTCTAATGGAATTTTATAGAAGGTAATTATGGGGTTGCTTTCCACATGGTCACTTTCTACTACTCTTTTATTTTATCTGTTAATTCAAATACTGTTGTTTCTGGTTGCTTTCTTTTAGGAGCCGTACTATGTCCGTTGCATTAAACCCAATGACAAAAAGTCACCACAGCTGTTTGATGAAGAAAGATGCAAGCATCAAGTTGAGTATCTTGGACTTCTGGAAAATGTAAGAGTACGACGGGCAGGATATGCCTATCGCCAAACATATGAAAAATTTCTTCACAGGTAACGATGAAAACTTTGCAAATTTCTTATATTTAACAGGAAAAATATGTTTGTGGTTTGATATGACATAAGCATTCTTACACAAATCACAGTTATGTCTTAAGTAACTTAAGAAAAATATTATCAAGATTAGTAAGACCAGCTAAAGAAAAAGCAATTTTATATCATTTTTTGGTATTCTATATAAATGCACATGTTTTTTATGGAAGAGCAGGAATTTCATGGGATATCTAAAGAATTTTACATAAACCTTTTATTAAAATACTTAATACATTACGTCCAAATAAAACAGTTTTTTATAAATCCTTTTTCTTGCTCCAGACTCAATTCTCTTATCAACTAAAGCAAGACCTCTCATATTTATTTAGAGTTATTTGGCAAAAGCTAAAACATGCTAAAATTACAATTTGTAAATATAATTAAATTATTCAGCCAAATCCATTTGAATGTTAGCTTAATCTAATATCATTAATTCCTTTTAGCTTTGTTAGATATCCAGTCTATTAGAAGGTATTATATATATTTACAAATAAGCTGAAATTTTTGTTGCTAAAATGCACTGAAAAAAATAAGGGTTATCTTATCTGTAGATGGGCTTATATGCAAACTCAACAATTTAGTTTGCATATCATTTATTCTGTGACTTAGGCAATTGTAGCTTGTTCAGTAAACTACTGAATAACAAAGGATTAGTGATATTTCACAGTTATTGCAAATTAGCATTTTGTAATACATGTTTAAGTTTTCTATAATACATAATTCTATATCAAGACTGTATATTTATTTTCTTTCTATTCTTTCTATGGGAAATCTGCTTTGGCAGGATAATATGGGTTGTTGTGGATCTTTCTGCCCTATTACTTTCTGCCCCATCATATTTAATATTGGCAAACAATGTTTTTTTTAAATAATTCTTGCATCAATGCAGGTACAAAATAATTCCTGAATTTACTTGGCCAAATCACAAACTACCATCTGACAAAGAGGCTGTGAAGAAATTGATTGAGCACTGTGGGTTTCAAGATGATGTGGCATATGGAAAGACAAAGATTTTTATTCGCACACCACGAACACTCTTCACATTGGAAGAAATGCATGCCAAGATGCTTGAATGGGTGGTTCTTTTTCTACAAAAGGTGAGAAGCAAAATTGAAATTTCTTCTACATCTACATCTGATATCCACAGATTCACAGAATAGAAAAACACAACTTGTAAAATAAGTTGCTTTTAATCATGTGCTAGTCCTGGTGAGTTACATGTACACATGCATATAGTTTTCTTGGCAGTGATAAGGAAGTGGTTTGCATTGCCTTCTTATAGAATGTTGTTGTTTTTTTCCCCCTTTCAGATCTAGCATATTTCCAATGTTCCTTTAACTCTAAGGAGTGAAATAGACCAAAACCAAACTGGATTTGAAAGACCTGTCCAGTCTTGTTCTATTCACATGTTGGCCATCCAGATGTCTGTAGGAATCTTACAAACTGAATAATAGCACTTTCCTTCTCATATTTCCCAAGAAATAATCCCAGAGAAACAACACTTTGCTCGCAAGAGGGTTTGCCACTTAAATAATATGCATTATTGTCTCCTCCTCCATTAATTGGTATCATTGATACTGAAAGCCATTCAGGTGATAGTAATTGACACATCCCGGTGAAGACAATTATATAGTTAAGCATATGTTGCATTAAAAAGTCTGTCCAATCAGGATTTTTGGATGATCTCTATTCAAATATTATTGAAAAGACAAATCCCTTTGCTTCATATAATGTGTAATAGCTTATTTTTGTGGCATGTTCTCTTCTATGCAATCTTTTTTTCCATGTTAAAAAGTCCCTAATGTTCCTACAACTCTTGGATAATTTTTCTTGCCAGTCACACACTTCTGCATCAGCTGCTGCTGTGAATCCCCCAACTTTTAATTTTAGCAATTGCTTATTATTGGCAAAGAGCTAGTATTTGTTAAAAAATACTATTTTAGTGCACTCTGAGCTTGGTTGTTTGCTTGCAGAGGTTTCATTATCCAACTAAGTAACATCATTAGTGCAGTGTGTGTATATGTGTGTGTGTATGTACACATATGTTGTTTTCATAATTTGATGGTTATATGAGAAAATGATTAAGACATATTTGAACTAGATGAAAATCCATGGTTAGGAATAGGGGCTAGAATTCTTAATTCATCGTATTATTAACTGATGCTTCAAATTAGAGCCTATGTGATTAAAAATTCCAGAAATGAGAGCTATTTTCATTAGATGACAACCAGAAATAATTGCTGATAAATATTCATTCTTTGTTTTTTAAACACACGTACAAACACAGAGTTATATGTTACTCATTAAATAATGCCATTATTTAATTTTATAGAATTAGCTTTAAAACTTTAGACTACTTTTGGCTTGTTCATTTTATTCTTATTGATACCTTTACTATGAAAAAAGATGGTATCACTGATTAAAAGCTTGTTATAGAAACTAGGCAAAAATAGTTTAAGTGAAAATGAAATATATTTTTTTCAGTATCACATTTTTTGAATGTCTTTGAATGCACTTTGTTAATTATCTTTTAACAAATCTTTAACTTTAATCTTTAAATTAAAATACTATTTGAATCTTGTATCTTTTTCTTAATTTGCACAAAAATGAATACTTTTGACTCCCTCTATAGTCAAACTGTCAGTGTGAAAGGTTCTCTTTTATACTTGCAATAGTGGTAGGGAACATTGGCAATTTTACTTTTTTTGAAAAATATCTTTACCTTTACATATCATACACCACTCAAAACTATTTATAATATTTGTTCATAACTGAACTATGATTTTAGTACAACACAAAACATTCCCTGAATTCTTTATGCATTATTTAAAGTTGTTCACTACATTTCTATATCAGCTTTTGAGATAAGTAACAATAACAGTAGATAAAATTTTATTTATTTATTTATTTGCTGAATTTATATTGTTGCCTATTCATCCATGGCAACTTGAGGTGGCTTACACAATATAAAACTATATTTAAAATAAAAAACAATAAAAACTAACAAAAAGAATCAAATAAATAATAAAGTACAATAGAACAAAATCTGGAAAAAAATAAATTAAAAAATCATCCCCAACTCCCACCCCATGCCCCGATGACAGCAGATCACACGAGCCATTTAATGGGCTCCATCCCATTCTGGGTTCCCCAGGCCCACTTCAGTGCCTTCTGGAAGGGTATTAGAGAGGGGGCCATTCTACTCTCTAGGGGAATGATGTTCCAGAGAGAGGGAGCCACCATGGAGAAGGCCCTTCTTCTGGGTCCCACCAGGTATATCTTCCTCAGAGATGGAACCCACAGCATTCCCTTACACTCCACTCTAATGGGTCAGGTAGATGTGACCATCAAGAGACGTTCCCTCAGATAACTTGGTCCCAAGCCATGAAGGGCTTTAAAGGTGACAATCAGCACCATGAATTGTACCTGGAAGCAAATCGTCAACCAATGCAGCTCCTGCAGGAGAGGTGAAACGTGCACATGTGTTCTGCACAAAACCATGCGGGCCACTGCATTTTGCACCAACTGGAGCTTCCAGATGTTCTTCAATGGCAGCCCCATGTAGAACGCATTGCAATAATCAAAACAGGAAGTGACTCGGGCATGAATGACTGTAAATAGGGATCATTGATCCAAGAAAGGGCGTAACTGGTGTACAACCTGCAGTTGTGCAAAGACCCTCCTGGCCATGACTGCCATCTGCTTTTTGAGCAGGAATTGTGAGTCCAGGAAAACCTCTAGATTACACCCTGGGTCTGTTTGGGGTAGTGCCACCCCATCCAAGACCAAAGGTGGCAATTCTCTCTGAGCCAACAAACCCCAAACCAAAGCCACTCGGTCTTGCAAAGGTTTAGTTTCAACCCATTGCTCCCATCCATCCCCTAACAGCCTCCAGGCACTGCGAAACACAGCAACATTTAACTCACCATGGGCCGAGACATACAGTTGAGTATCATCAGCATATTGGTGATACCTCAGTCCATGGTGATGGATGATTTCACCCAGTGGCTTCATATAAATGTTGGACAGGAGTGGAGAAAGTACTGAGCCCTGTGGAAGCCCATAAAACAGTGGGCAAAGGCTGGATCTCTCCCCTTCTATCAACACTGACTGAGAGTGGCCACAGAGGAAGGAAGTGAACCAGGACAGCACAAGGCCTCCCAGTCTAATCCTCCGAAGCCACCCCAGGAGAGTCCCATGGTCAATGGTATTGAAAGCTGCTGAAAGGTCAAGTAGAGCAAAGATGAATGTACTACCCCATCCTACTCTTGCCAGAGATCATCCAAAAGTGTGACTAATGCCGTTTCTGCCCCAAATCCAGGCCTGAATCCTGACTGGTAGGGGTTGAGATAATCCGTTTCATCCAGAAACCTCTAGAGCTGCTGTACAACCACCTTCTCAATAACCCTAACCCTAACCTTTCCCCAGAATACTGCACATACCAAAAATAATTATTAAAGTAAACCTAATGCAAAATGAGAAACTAATGCAAAATAAATCAGTCTGAACAACAACAAAATCAATGAAGAAAGAAGCTTAATATTCTGTTAGTAAGGATATTGAAATATTTTTATTTCATTTTATTATTTTATAGTAAAATGTATTTAAAATATTTAATAATATTTTACTTATTCTGTTAGTAAGGATACTGATATATTTTTAGCTAAAATTTGGACAGATTCCTAAACAAAAAGATGGATGACACCTTTTAGCTCTGCCTGGAAACTACTGATAGATAGTACAGTTATTGAACTTGTATGATTTTAATAACCAATCAAGTCAGAAATTTGATTATAGCCCACTAACATTTTTCAAAGACAAACCCATGTGAGTGGGTCCATAGTTTATGGATCTAGGACAATTCGTCACAATTAACTTGCCATGATCAACTCACCATGATCAGCTTGCCACAGTCAACTCACCACTGCAGGTCAATTCAATATAGGTTTAATTTCTTTTATTGTTAAACAAAGTACTACAGAAGCTGGTAGTCATAGGAATGATTTCCTTTAATGCAAACTGATAAAATAATGTGGTAAATAAAAGGAACTAAGTGACTCCTGCAGCAAGTTGTCCTGCAGCAAGTTGGCCCACGGTGATATCAAGCTCTGGGGAAATCAGGAAATCAAGTTCAATTGAGTATAAAGATTTGTTGCAAACTTAAGCTCTCTACAAGAATCTGAGTTACTAACCGTCAAAGCGAACTGGTAGTAGATAAGAATCAAAGGAATTCAAGGTGGACTGGATTTTGATATAATTATGGGCATGAAGGGACTCAATGACTGATGATGTGTTTGAACCCACTTTCAGGCTTAGCCTAGTCATCTCCTACAGGTGAGTTGGCCAGGGCAAATTGGTTGTGGCAAGCCTGCCATGGTAAGTTGGCAGTGGTGAGTTCTCCCATGCTATGGTTTTCCGTGGCAGATGCAGCAATTTAAGTGAGGGGCATAGTTGCTCTATCAGCCTCTGAGATTTGAAAGCACATGGGCTGTTTGCAATTCTTTTAGTAATAGTTTATAAAATAATTAGTGGGAGGAAAGTAAGAAGATACTCACGTGGTATTTTTCCAACTGCTTCATATTTTATCAGTTACATAGTCTGGTTTAAGGCAGTTTAGTAGAACTACTATAAAAATAAAACCAAGTTGATTTTGGAAATTGTAAACATTCATTTATGTTAGAACAAATAGGACTGCATTGCTATATTTAAGTCATACTTCTAATGTCTATTTCTCACACATCCTTGAGCTCACAATTTTTGTAAAGCAAACTGAGATAAGTTAGGTAGCTTCCAGCTTAACTTCTCAGATACCCTTTTGTTCAGTTTCCCAAGCCACTTTCTCTTCTTGGAAAGGTATGTGCTTGATTCCATCAAGGTACCTTCGTGGAGAAAAACGTCATCTTAAGTTTCCTGGTTCACATAGAGTAGTATCCCTTCCCAAATGTAAATGTGTCTGCCATCCTTCCCAGACTTGTGAGTTGTTCTGCTCTGCCTCGCCCCCTCACCTTGAGGCATTCTAGTTTCCCCAGACACTCCTCTTAGTAGACTTGTCAATCAAATTCCCAGCAGCTGTGGTTGCCATGGCAATGTTTCTGGGCTAAGTGGGAGGGGTGAATGGGAATGAATAGATGAGAGGAGAGAGGAAAACAAAAGCTGAGCAAACTTGTTATAATTTAATATTTTGGTTCCTAATATGTTCTTAAAATGGTCTGTTAGCAATTGTTAGTGGCGAACATACAAGACTCCCTATGATAGAAGACACCAAATTCATATTTAGTTGCAAACCAGCACCTTAATTGGAGACGGGCTTCAGCATAATGACTTTATCAAAGGTTTTTCATTTACCATTTACCATCTTTTGAGATCAGATTTCAGTCAGTTGAAATATTGTTTTTCAACATAATACATTGATTGATGGAAGATTCCCAGCATATGCTTCAGATCATAGGGAATCAGAGACTTTACGGAACGGTTCCATGTAATTGAAAAGATCATTAAAGTTTATATATAAGCCTCAGAAATCAGTTTCCATTTGGCAAATTCTTTTTAACACTCACAATTAAAGAATTCTAAATTTCTCGAAGCCAAGTTATTTTATTTTTCATCTCATTGTTTTACCAAGCTTATATATTCTATTCCAATCATCAAGCAACTTTGAGGACCTCATGTTTCTTTCATATGTAAACAAAATAATCACAATAAACAATATAGTCATTTTTCTGAGAGTAAAAGCACTTCAGATTCTCCTGTCAGATTATGCCAATTGCATCTAGACAAAAGTCTTCTATTTCTAAACTATTACTAAAAGAAAGTATAAATATAAGAAATATGAAGTATGGTGTATCAGTCCACACAGTAAATATTTTAATTTTAATACTTACAAAAAAAAGAGGAAAAATTAGGTTTTCCATGGTCATGATTCATTGTTTGTGCAAGATAATGTTAACAATTTCATCAATCCCTTAATTATAACATCTTGTTTTAATTTGTCCCTCAGGAGGCAATCTTTTGAATGGCAGATATTTTTTAGCCTCTTAATAGCCATAAAATAGAAGACTTTTCTGCTGCAATCTTGACCACGGTCTCTGAAAGAACAGATCCCATCTGAGATTTTTTTGTTGAAAAAGTATAAGAAAGCTAAATGCCTGGGTGAAAATTATCTGATTCACTTCAGATTGAGCGCGTGGAAAATCAACTTTTATTTGACAGTCTGAGATATTGTTTGCCAATTAGCTCAAGCAAATATGAACAAAGTTGATGTGAGAGAGTACATGTCTACATATAATTCAATCAGAATAGAACTGGAAAGGACCATGAAGTCTTCTAATCCAACACCCTTTCAAGCAGGAGACCCTATAGCATTTCAGACAAGTGGCTGTCCAGTCTCTTTTAAAAACCACCGGTGATGAAGCACCCACAACTTCTGAAGCCAAGCTGTTCCACTGGTTAATTGTCCTCACTCTTAGGAAGTTTCTCTTTAATTCCAGATTGCTTCTCTCCTTGATTAGTTTCCACCCATTGTTTGTTGTCCTCCTTCTGGTGCTTTGAAAGATAAATTGACCCCATCATCTTTGTGGCAGCCTCTCAAGTACTGGAATACTGCTATTATGTCAGCCCTAGTCCTTCTTTTGTCTAGAGTTGCTCTTCTCTGGACTTTTTCCAAAGTTTCAATATCTTTTGTAATGTGGTGACCAAAATTGGATGCAGTATGCCTGATGTGGTCTTACTAAGGTTTTATAAAGCAGTACTAATACTTCATGTGATTTTGATTCTATGCCTCTGTTTATACAACTACGGATTATATTAGCTTTTATGGATACTGTCGTTTACTGCTGACTCATGTTTAAGTGATCTTCCACTAGGACACCAAGGTATACCTCACAGTTCCTGCTTTAGAGCGAGAAGTACAGATTAGGTTTTGCCTAAACTCTTCTTCTATCTTTGGTTTTATGTAGTAAGCATGATCCGTTCTCTAAGGATCTCAGATAGTCTTCAAATCATGATAGTAATTGAGCCCACAATTTCCATCATAACTCATGATGGTCATAAAGCAGGTCCAAGCCTGATTTTATGTCTTTGTGTGGTCATTAAGTGGATGCTGATTTTTACTGAAAGTAGATTTCCAGCAAAATCATCATAAATTGCTATCATGTGACACAGGAAATGGGTGAACAGATGTCAAATCCAAGTCAGAACTCTTATTTTCAGAGTCCACTATAAGTTCAAACAATCCTTAAGTAACTGATTGTAAATTGAGGATTACCTGTATAAAGCTGTATTAAGTCCCAGTGACATAAAAACATTTAAATGATTGTTCATTTTTGTGCATGGTTATTAAAGCCCATGTCACACTGAACCAATGGATGCAAAGAGGATGTAAAACGGACAAAAAACCTTGCCATCCGTTGGTTAACGCTATGTTTCCGTTCTGTACTCGTTCTGTGCCACCGTTTGGCTTCCTCTCTATCCATCCAGCATCCGTTTATGGACGTTTCATCCGCTCCAAACGTTTTGGGCTGCCTAAAACTTTTGCGCGGAAAATGTATCCAGTTCATCCGTTCTGCATCTGCTACACATCCGCTACTCATCCGTTACGCATCTGCTATATCCGCTAGGCATCCGCTGCGAATCCGCAGAACTCGCATCCGCCCGGACGCAGGGAGGAAGCGGAACGGACGTGGAACAGATGCAGAACGGATGCAGAACGGATGCAGCACGGAAACAAAGCGTTTAAAGCGGAAAAAACGTTCGCAGAGGGGATCTATCTCGGATATTAAGGATGTCTAGAGGATGCCTAGAGGATGCCTAGCGGAAAACCTATACTGCCTATAAAAATGGGGAGCAACTCATCTGCATCTCACTTTCAGACCAGCAGCCCACCTGTGCAGACCTCTGCAGCCTTCATCTGACGCTTGCTCTTCCACAGCATCCAGTCATGTCCACTGTGGATCGTACCATAGTCCTTTTGGTAGCCACCATCCTTCTGCAACAGTATGAAGCCATCTACAGGCTCTGTGAACTCTACTATGGGAAGAAAAAGAGGCGGCCAAAAAACGTCTGGGTCCGAAAATGGATCGGGAGAAGAGCAGAGTATGGACTGTACAACAAGCTGATGGTGGAGCTCAGGAACGAAGACACTCGGGCATTCCAGAACTTCATGAGGATGCCTCCAGCCATGTTTGACGAAGTTGTGCAGCGCCTGACACCCAGGTTAACCAAGGCAAACACCAACTTCCGCCCCAGCCTGGAACCTGGGCTCAAGGTGGCACTCACTCTGTGCCACCTGGCCTCAGGGACCACCTATAAAAGCATGCAGTACGGCTGGAGGGTGCCACACAACACCATCAGCATTGTGGTCAGAGAAGTGGTGCAGGCCATCATCGAAGAATACAAGGAAGAGCTCCTCCAGTGCCCCTCCACTGAGGAAGGATGGAAGAAAGTTGCAGAGCAGTGGTATCAGAGGTGGAACTTCCCACACACCGTTGGAGCCATCGATGGCAAGCACGTGGCCTGCAAAGCTCCAGCCAAGTCGGGGTCCACTTATTTCAACTACAAGGGATTCTTCAGCATCATCCTCTTTGCCATGGTCGATGCTGATTAAAAGTTCATGTACATCGATGCTTCAGGCTACGGCTCATCTTCAGATGCCCAGGTATACAACGCCAGTGTCCTCAAGGAGGGGCTGGAACACAACCTCATCGTGGGCTTCCCAGATCCAGACCCCCTGCCCAACGACACGCAAGATGTGCCCTACTTCATCGTGGGGGATGACGCCTTCTCCCTCAGAACCTACCTCATGAAGCCCTACACTTCCAAACTCCTGACCCGTGAAGAGAGGATCTTCAACTACAGGCTGTCCAGGGCAAGGCGGGTGGTGGAGAACGCCTTTGGCATCCTGGCCAACAGGTTCCAGGTACTTCTCACCACCATGCAGCATCGCCCAGAGACCGTGAGGAGGATCGTGGAAGCTTGCTGCATCCTGCACAATCTCATGTGCACCCGCTACCCAGTCTTCCAGAACAGGCTCGTGGACCGTCAACAAGGCAATGGGGACATGGAGCCTGGGGAATGGAGGCAAGGGCGAAACTTGATCAACACTCAGGATGTGCAAGGCCACAACAGAGCCTCACGGGAAGGGAAGAAGCAGTGCAACCTCCTGAAACACTGGTGCAACTCCCCAGCTGGAGCGGTGGAGTGGCAAGACAGGATGGTAGATGCTTAATGGATGCTTCCTTCAGCCTGTCTCATCACACGGATGAGATTGGGCCATGTATGTTTGGTTGGCCTACAATGAACAGGGCATTTAATAAAGAGTTGTGTTTGTGTTGACATGTGTGGATGATTGATTACATTATTATTGATAATAAAAGGCCATAGGTGTGGCACCTGGGAGGGTGGACCATACAGTCCCACTATGCTTGCACTGGAGGTTTATCTATCCCACAGCTATTAGCCATCGCAAAGGTATCCCTGCTCATCCCTGCCCACCCCACTGCTATCTTAACCCATCCCACAAGCTTGCAAAGGCTTAAGCCAATTCTAACAGTTTCCACCAAGACTTTATTAAAAAAAAGCAAGGAAGCAAGTGTGTGAATCAAAGATAAACTTTCTTGAACAACAAGCTGTAAAAAAAAATTGACCCAAGTCAAGTGTCCAAATAAAGTCCACAGGTAGCCAGCTAGCCGGTCTCTGGCACTCTTCTTGGTCACTCGGAGGTGTGCCCAGTCTCAGGGGTGAAGGGTCCAGGTGCTGTGGTGGTGGGTGGTGCTGGAGTGCCTGGCCTCGAGAGGACAACGGGATGGTGTGTTGAGAAAGGTCTTGGACAGCTGGCTCAGCCCCGCGATGCTGAGAGGTCCTTCCTCCATGCCATGGGGTTTCAGCCCCAGTACTGATGACAGATGTACTGAGGCCGGGCTTGGCTGTGGGGTGGAGGAAGGAGTAGTGTAGTGGGGCTGTTTGCTCTGCAGCTGGGTGAGGACTGGCGTGGGTGGCATTGCTGTCGTCGGTGGCATCATTGGCGTGGGTGGCATCGCTGTCGTCAGTGGCATCATTGGCGTGGGTGGCATCGGTGGCATCAGTGAAACAGGTGGCAACGGTGTCGCCTGATGACTCTGTGCCTGGACTGGGAAGGGCTGCTGCCTGTGCTGCTGAACCTCCTGGTAGCCATAGCCCTGGTAGGTGAGGGCCTGTGGGAAGCCTTGGAATGGGAGGGACATCACCTGGAGTGGAGGAGCAGGCCTGGACTGGGTGGGAGCAGGTTCCTCTGGGTCTGGAGGGTTGTGAAGCAGCTTGGTGATCCGGTCCTTCACCTGCTGGTACTGTGGATCCGCCATTTCCTTGAGGGTCTGGTTGACATAGGTGAGGAAGGGCTTGCGGTTGGAGGATGAGGAGTCGGTGTGGACCAGCTGAGAGAGGAGAGATGGTGTCCCTTATCTCCAGCAGGACATTGTGGCTCTGCCCCTCCAGCTGTCCGGCTCTCTGCCTTTCTGCGGAGGTGGAGCTGGGGTGGTGGTGGATGCGGCTAGGACTGTGGTGGACTCAATGTCTCCTTTCTCCCACCGCACCAGGGAGTCCTCTATGCACTCCACCATGCTTACCACACCTGTCCGCGGGTTCTCCGCCATGGCACGCTCCACAGAAACCTGCCTGGAGACAGGGACTGACTCTCAGCCGGAAGAGGACTGGGTGGCAGCAGGCTGCCTGTGAGAGAGGGTTGTGAGAGGGGCTGCTGGTGCTCCTCGGTGGTGGATCTCACCCTCCAGGAAGCTGCACCTGGCCATGACGTAGGTCTCTCTGTCTGTCAGCTTCACAGTGGCCTGGCCAGATTTCTTCAGGTGCAGCTTCCCGTACCAGGTGTACATATGTTTCCACCAGCCGAGGAGCATCTCCGAAGTGTAACCCATACTCTCTGCCCTCTCTCTCCAAGCAGCCTGCTTCTGCTTGGTGTCCCTGTACAGCCGGTGTCCCTTCCGCCACAGATAGTCGTTCTCTCTCAGCCACTCCACCACCTCATCCTCGTGCGTCTCCGCAATGGAGTATTGCCTCCTCTCCCGTTGTCGCATACACCTCTTCCTCCCTTTGGCAGGACTAGATGGGCCCTCATCAGAGGGGCTCCCAGGTAGTAGGGGCTGCTCCTCCACACCACCAGCAGCAGCAGCACCAGCAGGATCATCATCATCATCATCATCCTCACCAGCAGAATCATAATCAGCATCATCATCTTCACCAGCAGGATCATAATCATCATCATCATCAGCAGCAGCAGCAGCAGCAGCAGCAGGAACACCAGGACCAGGATCAGCAGCAGTAGAGTAAGCACCAGCAGGGCCAGCAAGTCCAAGAGCACGAGCAGGACCAGGAGCACGAGCAGGATCAGGAGCACGAGCAGGACGAGCAAGACCAGGAGCACGAGCAGGACGAGCAAGTCCAGGAGCACGAGCAGGTCGAGCAGGACCAGCAGGACCAGGAGCAGCTTCAACAGAGTAAGCAACAGCAGAAGCCCCAGCACCAGCAGAAGCACCACCGCCTGGAGCAGCTTCAGCAGAAGCCCCAGCACCAGCAGAGTCAGGGGCAGGGGGCAGGAGGTTGGCCCTGTCCCTCTTGCCAGGGATGGCGGCAGGTTGCTGAGGCTTTCTCTTACTCCCCATGGTTGTGGGGTTGCTGGCTGGCAGGGAGACTGGCAGGCACCAAGGCTGACAGGAAGGCTGGCAGAAAGCCTGGCAGGCAGGCAGGCAGGCAGGCAGGCAGCAAGGCTGGCTGGAAGGCAGGCTGGCAGGGCAGGCAAGGAACTCGAAGTGTCCAGCAGCAGGTCTTTCCTCGGAATGCTGGCCATGTGCGAGCTGCTTCCTTTTATATCCAGGGGGCTTACGTAATACTTCCCCCCCGCATGCGCAATTAACGCGCGACATTCGTTCCGCTGTGCATCCGCTAGGCTTCCGCTATGCATCCGCTTTATCCGCTAGGCTTCCACTGTGCATCCGCTTCATCCGTTCGGCGTCTGTTCTGCATCCGCTGTATCCGTTCCGCGTCCGCTTTGCTGAGACCCCCTGGAAGCCCTGTGGTTGCGCCATCCGCTTCCATCCACTGTGCTTCCGTTCCGCATCCGCTTTCCATCCGCCCTGCATCCTCCCCGCGTCCGTGTTATCCGCTCCGGTTATGCAAATTTTTGCCCCTTTTGAGAGTGGATAACAACGGATGGAACATTTTTCTCGTCCGTTGTGTCCGTTTTGCATCCGTTGGCCAGTGTGACATGGGCTTAAATTACTTTGTAGGCTAGTTTAGGAGCTGTTTGGAAGCTAATAAAAACTTTTTGTTAGTTTTTATTGTTTTAAAAGCTGCTTTGAGTTGCCATAGCAAATAGGCAGAAATATAAATTAAATAAATACATAAATAATACATAAATGATATTGTTTGCAATGAAATTAGAAATTGAAGTTCTTTATAAAATATACTTCAGAGTTGAATTTTCTTTTTGGACAAGATTTCTGGCTTGTGATGGTCAATATTTAATGTTAAATACTTCGTTTTGAGCTATGTTTCTATTTTCCTACCTAGTGTTGTGTTTCTCATAATTACCTTATTACTTCAAATATTTGAAATTTATCTCTTGTTAAGATGAAAATGCATGGGGAAGTCTAACCCTCTTTTTTAAAATGATGTTGACATCTCATTGACTCAAAGGGGAAATCAGTTATAAAAAACTGTAATGTGTGCAAAACACATGTATCTATAAAATAAATAACATTGATCTGTAAGGAAAGCTAAGAAAAAGTCCAACATATGCAAAATAGTGGTTATGCCAATCTAAAGTTCTTCAGCATTCTTTAATAAGACTATATTGGACAGGCAAATGCACTCCGCAGCCACATACAGCTCCTTTATATGCCATCTTGTAGCATCCTGTTATCATGCTAACCAGATTCAGCTATTTTGCCAGGAATATTTTTCAAGGAGGCAGAGACTTTATGAAGATACACATACTTCCCAAGAGCTAAGCAGAAATTAGCCTGTTGCAGTTCTCTGGCAAAATGAGATATTTTTTAGGATAACATTTTTGCACTAATGTTCAGCTGAAAAAAACCTCCCAGAATAGTTAACAGTTTATTGAAAAAAACCCAGATAATTCCTCCCCTTTGGTTTGTAGATTAAATAATGGAACATAAAATAAAATGAGTAAGAGGAATTTTAAAAAAGAGATGGAAAACAGTTCAAGAACTTGATAAAATGGTTAAAGCCCAGAGACAATATAAGGAAACAGAAGCCAGAGGCAATTGTTCTCTGTATTGCAGTTGTACATTGTTTATCCCCCCTCTCTTCTACACAAACACACACACACATGTGCGCGCGCACACACACAAATAAGGAATTTGAACAGATGAACAGAAATAAGGAAATCAGACTTCTGAAAAATGGGGAAATTACAGAGGGTGATGAGCACAGCACAAAACATCGTGGGCTGTTCCCTGATACCACTAGATGATATCGCTAGGGTTTGCTGCCTTAGAAGAGTGAGAAAAATTCTCAGGGAGGACTCACACCCCGGTCAGCACTTCTTTAAGCCCCTGTCACACTGCACCAACGGATGCAAACAGGATGTAAAATGGACAAAAAAGCTTGCCATCCATTGGAAAACACGATGCATCCATTGTGTACTCACTGCGTACGTCTTTCATACGCTCTTTCCGTAAAACATTCATCTACTGCTATTTCATCCGCTCAAAAAGTTTTGAGCTGCACAAAACCTTTTGAGCGAATGAACTTTCTGCCGCGTACGATCTACATCCGCGACACATACGGGCAACAAACAGTCTACGTCCTTTGTCATCCATTACACGTCCGATGTATCCTCTCGGCATCCTCTGGCCATCCACGCAACTCACATCCGCTCCAGCGGAAAGAGGGAAGAAGCGAAAGGTATGCGGAACGTCCGCACAGCGTTAGTACCACAGACATAGAAGGGATGTAAGCGGATGCATCTCGTGTAGAAAGCATTAAAATGGACAAAACGTTCATATATGGGACGTATCTCGGATATTTAGGATGTCTGGAGGATGCCTAGAGTATGTGGAAGGACACCTAGCAGAAAACCGACATTTCCTATAAAAAGGGGGAGAAATCACCTGGATCTCAGTATGAGTCCAGCAGCTGTGGTGTACAGACCTCTTCACCCTTGGTCTTGGTCTTCCACATCATCCATTGTTCTCCACCATGGATCATGACACAGTCCGTATGGTAGCTGCGATCATTCATCACCAGAACCAAACCCTGTTCAGACTGTTTCACCTTTTATACACAAGGAGAAGAAGGAGACTTCCAAGAGCTGTGTGGGTCTGAGGATGGATCATGAGAAGAATGGAGTTTGGACTGTATGACCAGTTGATAGTGGAGTTGAGGAATGAAGACCCTCGTGCATTCCATCACTTCATGAGGATGCCACCAGTCATGTTTGATGAACTTGTTGAGCGTCTGAGACCCAGGTTGACCAAACCGAGCACCAACTTCCATCCCAGCCTGGACCCTGGACTGAAGGTGGCACTGACTCTGCGCCACCTGGCCTCAGGGACCACCTACAGGAGCATGCAGTACGGCTGGAGGGTGCCACACAACACCATCAGCATTGTGGTCAAAGAAGTGGTGTAGGCCATCATCGAAGAATACAAGGAGGAGCTCCTCCAGTGCCCCACCACTGAAGAAGGCTGGAGGAAAGTTGCAGAGCAGTGGTATCAGAGGTGGAACTTCCCCCACACCATTGGAGCCATCGATGGGAAGCACGTGGCCTGCAAAGCTCCAGCCAACTCAGGGTCCAATTATTTCAACAACAAGGGCTTCTTCAGCATCATCCTCTTTGCCATGGTTGATGCTGACTACAAGTTCATGTACATCGATGCTTCAGGCAACGGGTCAGCTTCAGATGCCCAGATATACAACACCAGTGACCTCAAGGGTGGGCTGGAACTCAACCTCATCATGAGTTTCCCAGATCCAGACCCACTACCCAATGACACACAAGATGTGCCCAACTTCATCGTTGGTGATGACGCCTTCTCCCTCAGAACCTACCTCATGAAGCCCTACAGTTCGAGATACCTCACCCGTGAAGAGAGCATCTTCAACTACAGGCTGTCCAGGGCAAGACAGGTGGTGGAGAACGCCTTTGGCATCCTGGCCAACAGGTTCCAGATACTTCTCACCACCATGCAGCATCGCCCACAGACCGTGAGGAGCATTGTGGAAGCTTGCTGCATCCTGCACAATCTCATATGCACCCGCTACCCAGTGTTGCAGAACAGGCTTGTGGACCAGCAACAAGGCAATGGGGACGTGGAGCCTGGTGAATGGAGGCAAGGACTAAACCTGATAGACACTGAGGATGTGCAAGGCCCCAACAGAGCTTCACGTGGAGGGAAGAAGCAGCGTAACCTCCTGAAACACTGGTGCAACTCCCCAGCTGGAGCAGTGGAGTGGCAAGACAGGATGGTAGATGCTTAATGAATGCTTCCTTCATCCTGTCTCATCACACTGATGAGATTGTGCCATGTATGTTGAGTGGCCTTACAGTTAATAGGGCATTAATAAAGAGTTTTGTTTATGTTGAAATGTGTGGATCAATAATTAAATTGTTATTGATAATAAAGGTCCATATATGTGGCAGCTGGGAGGGTGGACCATACAGTCCCACTATGCTTGCACTGGATGCATCTATCCCACAGCTATCCTTACCCATCCCACAGCTATCCTTACCAATCCCACAGCTATCATTATCCAGCCCACAGCTATCCAGCCCACAGCTATCCTTACCAATCCCACAAGCATGCAAAGGCTTAATCCTTTTTTCAAAGTTTTCCCCAACACTTTATTAAGTAAAAAAAATGAACCAAGTGTGTGAAGCAAAGATAACCTTTATTAATAACAAACTGTATGACTTTATTAAAAAGCAAAATGACCCAAGTAAAGTGTCTTTAAGCAAAGATAAGGTGAGCAGGTAACAACTCAGTCTCTGGTACTCTTTTCAGTCACTCTGAGGCGTGCCCATGGTCTCAGACGTAAAGGGGCCAGGGACTGTGGAGGTGGCTGTTTCTGGAGTGCTGGTTTGAGGTGCCATTGGGGTGCCTGGCCCCGAGAGTACAACAGGAGATGTACAGCAGTAAGCAGAGAGGACAGCAGGAAGCTCTCAGGGAGCTGACTCAGTCCCATGAGGTTGAGAGGCACTTCCTCAAGGACCTGGGATGTGAGGCCCAAGACTGATGACAGATGTTCTGAGGAAGGGCTTGGCTGTGGGATGGAGGAAGGAGGAGTGTAGTGGGGCTGTATTGTCTGCAGCTGGGTCAGCTGAGGCATCTGTGGTGTCTGTGGTGTCCGAGGAACCTGGGTCTGGACTGGGAAGGGCTGCCTCTGCTGTGGGAAGTCCTGGTAGTGGTAGGCTTGGTCGGCGAGGGGCTGCTGAAATCCGTGGAAGGGCTGTGACATCGGCTGGGGTGGAGGAGCAGACCTGGAATGGGTAGCAGCAGGTTCAGCTGGGCCTGGAGGGTGGTGCAGAAGAGTTGTGATCCTCTCCTTCATCGCCTGGTACTGGGCCTCAGGTATGTCCATGAGGGTCTGGCCCACATACGTGATGAAGGGCTTGCGGTTCGAGGATGGTATGTCAAAGTGGACCAGCTGGGAGAGGAGATCTGTGCTTGCTTTGATTGTGTCCCTGATCTCCAAGAGGATAGTGTGGCTCTGTTCCTCCGGTCTGCCTCTCTGCCTGCTTTCTGTGGAGGTGGAGCTGGGGGTGGGGGTGGGTTGGTCTCTGGTGGCTGCTTCGTCTTGCTCCATCTGAGACAGGGGATCCTCCATGTCCTCTGGCACGTGGAATGCAGGTGTGGGGGCCCTCCAAAGACACCTGTCTTGACACTGTAGCTGTCTCCTGGCTGGAAGAGGAGTGGCTTTCTGTGGGCTGTCTGAGGGAGAGGGTTGACAGAGGGGCTGCTCCTCAGTGGCAGATCTCACCCTCCAGGAAGCTGCACCTGGCCATGACATAGGTCTCCCGGTCAGTTAGCTTGACAGCGGCCTGCCTGGATCTCTTCAGGTGCAGCTTGTCATACCAGGTGTGCATATGCTTCCACCACCCCAGGAGGACATCTGAAGTGTAGCCCAGGCTCTCCGCCTTCTGTCTCCATGCTGCCTGCTTCCGCTTGGTGTCACGATAGAGCCTGTGGCCCTTCCTCCACAGGTACTCGTTCTCCCTCAGCCATTCCTCGGAAATGGAGTACTGTTTCCTCTCCCCCTTCTCCTTGCCTTGCTTCTTCCTCCCTCTGGCAGGGGTTTCAGGGCCTTCAGCAGCAGGGCTTTGAGGGCCTTGGGGCTGGTCCACCACAGCAGCAGCAGCAGGAGAAGCACCACCAGCAGCAGGAGAAGCACCAGCAAGAGAAGCACCAACAGCAGCAGCAGCAGGAGAAGCACCAGCAACACCAGCAGCAGCACCAGCAGCAGAAGCACCAGCAGCACTAGCAGCACCAGTAACACCAGCAGCAGCACCAGCAGGAGAAGCACCAGTAGCAGCAACACCAGGAGCACCAGCACCACCAGCAGCAGCAGCTTCAGAGTCAGCGCCAGGGGGTGGGATGGTGGTTCTGTCCTTCTTGCCAGGGCTGGCAGGAGTAGGCACAGGCTTCCTCTTCTTCCCCATGGTGTTCTCTCAAGATGTCTCTGGCAGCAAGTCTTTCTTCTGAATGATGACCTGCTTGCGAGCTGCATCCTTTTATATCCACGGAGCTTACACAATTCATCCTCCCCGCATGCACAGTGAACGCTTTGTATCCGCTAGGTATCCACTAGGCATCCGCTAGGCATCCGTGATGCATCCGTGTCATCCGCTATGCATCCATTATGCATCCGTTCCTTCCGCTACGCGTCCACTTCGCTGTTCTCCCCCAGAAGCCCTGTGGATGTGTCATCCGCTTCCATCCACTTTCATCCACTAGGCTTCCTACAAACGTCCGCTTTACATCCCCGCTACATCCTCCCCACGTCCGTTCCTTTCCATTGTTGTCCACTCTGTTTATGCAAATTTGGGGCACTTTTGAGAGTGGATAACAACGGATGGAAAATTTGCTCATCCGCTGTGTTCTTTTTACATACGTTTTGCATCCGTTGGCCGGTGTGACCTAGCCTTTACTCTCCTATTATTGGGTAGGAGATATAGAAGCATAGCCAGCCACACCAACAGGCTGAAGAACAGTTTCTACCCGTGGGTTATCAGACTTCTGAATGGAAAATAACTTCATGTCAACATAGTATGATAGACTTGTGGGGCTGGCGCGTTGTGCAACAAGGTCACATAATATAATAAGATTGAAACTGGGTTAGGGACTTCTGTCCTCATTGTGAGTTGTGTTAGGGGTATGTGTGCAAAGCGAAGCTCAGCCAATCTCATTGTACACATGTTGTACTCTGACAATAAAGGTAATAATAGAATATATTGGCACACTACAATAATAGTACTGGCACTAACCAGGCTACTTGTGTGATAAACATATGCAACGTGTGTGTCAGTGAGGGGGAGTTTTATCAGGGTGAAGTTTTAGCAGTAGTTAAATTTCCATAAGAGAGAGTGCATGACAATATAGTAAATTATTTGTTCTCTCCATTATCATTATGACTGTATAAATGCCCATGTTTGCCTACCCTTTTAATAGTACGGTGGGCAGGAACTGCACACAAAAAAACTGAAGCTAGTAGGACAAATTAAACCTGATGTATGATTATATCACCTGAATAACATAATTTATAATAATTTAGTGTACTTAATATATTCCAAGTCCAAACTTAGCTTTGTTCTTGGGTATGTATGTGTGTTCATGTGTAAGTGTTTGTAGTAAAATTATATAAAAGTAAGTAATTAAAAATTACTGATTAAAATTAATTGCTTGTAAACTAAGGTACACTGTTTATAATATTGATTGATTCCCATCAATTATCCTGTCTTACAAACACATCCTCACACATAGACACACTATACAAACAACAGCTTCATCCCCCAAAAAGAATCAGTTAAAAAAGGAGAAAAACAGGATGAAAGGGAAGGGAAGTTCATAACAATAAAGAATAGAAAGAAAAAGGAAAGAGCAAAAGGAGATGAAACAATACAAAGTGATAACAGTACAACTAAGGAAAAAATGGAAAGACATCTGGATTGAAAAATAAAGCTTATAAGAATTAAATCATTCACTAAATAAGCAAAATGGAGTCTTATCCTTGTATACTTTTGTATTACTTTTTGCATTGTATAAATAAAACTGAGCTGTTCTTTCAGTTGACAGAACTTTTTTTGAAAATTATTTAAATCAATTATTAACCAACCCATTATCCTCCACTTAGAGACAAACATCTATTCTCTAATAAACAATTTGGTTTTAAAAAAAAACCTATCCTGTAATCTGCAACTCTTACACTGTAAAAACATATGGTTTTTACACAATTTGATCAGGGCAAAACAATAGGCGCAATCTACATAGACTTCTGTAAAGCCTTTGATTCAGTGGTACAAGACAAACTATCCTAATACTAAAATCTTATGGTGTCTCTGGACACCTACATAACTGGATAGAAGCATTCCTGTCAAACAGACAACAAATGGTCAAAATTGGGAGCATCCTATCAAATTCTGTACCTGTCAACAGTGGTGTCCCCCAAGGCAGTGTTTTAGGACCAATTCTTTTCATACTCTACATAAATGACCTTTGTGATCATATTAAGAACAACTGTGTTCTCTTCGCTGATGATGTAAAGCTACTACTACCCTTCAAAAAGACCTTGACTATGGATCAGAATGGTCAATCCAATGGCAACTTCAAATCTCAACAAATAAATGCTCTGTCTTACATATTGGCAGAAAAAGTCAGAAAATAAAATACAAGCTAAATAGTCAAAACCTTGTTGAGGATCCAAACTTTGTCAAGGACCTTGGAATACTCATCTCAAATGATCCAAGTGCTAGAGCCCACTGTAACTACATAGCCAAAAAGGCATTAAGAGTTGTTAATTTAATCCTACGCAACTTCTTCTCTGGTAATATCATACTACTAACTAGAGCATACAAAACATTTGCTAGACCTATACTTGAATACAGCTTATCAGTCTAGAACCCATACCATGTATCTGATATTAACACAATTGAAAAAGTCCAGAAATATTTCACAAGAAGAGGTCTCTGCTCCTCTACTCATTGTAAAATACCTTATGCCACCAGACTTGAAACTCTACACCTAGAAAACCGAGAATTACGCCGCCTCCGGTCCGATCTAATTATAGTATATAAAATCATACATTGCAATGTCCTACCTGTGAATGAATACTTCAGCTTCAATCATAACAATACAAGGGCACACAATAGATACAAACTCAAGGTTAACCGCGCCAAACTTGACTGCAGAAAATATGACTTCAGCAACAGAGTGGTCAATATTTGGAATATTCTACCTGACTCTGTGGTTTCTCCCCCAAACTCCAAAAACTTTAACCTTAGACTGTCTACTATGACCTCACCCACTTCCTAAGAGGCTGGTAGGGGGCGTGCATAAGCACACCGACATGCCTACCATCCTTGTCCTATTGTTTTTTTTATTTTTCTTATAATTATCTATCTCATGTATTCAAAACTATATTTATTCTTATTCCTGTATCTTGTAAGCAATTGACAAATCAAATAAATACTAAAATACTGAAAATCCATAATTACATGTCTCATCAATTTATTTATTTTGGTGCAACTTCCCTCTTCATTAAAACTTCTTTATTTTTCACATACATAATTCTCATTTTAATTATTCCAACAATTCCTACAGATGTCCCATCCAAGTTGGATAGTATTAAACTTATGATAGGGGTGTAATGATATATGTTACAAAAAGGCTTTCTCTTTCCTTTTTCTTTCCCTTTTTCTTTCTCTTGAGGAAGGTTGGTCTTCAGTTGATATAAATGTTGTCTCTCATTGCTTCCTAGGATGTATTTTACATCTTCTCCTAATTTGATGTAACCCACATTTATAGAGGTATATACAAGAAAGCCTGCTTTTTGACATCTATATAAAATATTGATAGTTATGTTTCTAATTATACTGAATAATTAAATAATCCTAATATAAATGGAGAGTTTATGCATCTCTAGAGTAAAATGCCAGCTCAAGAACAGAATTAAAGTTCTTCAGCATTTGTGAGGGAAATAGGAGTTATTTGCATACCAGTAGGAGGAACAAAGGCTCCTTTTAAGCTGAGCTGAAGAAGAAACAAATATTATCCCAAGGAAGCAATAAGCATTTTGAATAGAATGTAGCCATTGTGATTGCTTCTTAGAGAACATTACTTTCTAACTGAAATTCAATATAAGCCTCATGGGAGTTTGGAATTCATATTTGTAGAGAGTGAAGGGAACACTATTTGCAGAAATACTACTGATCAGTATAAAGCAAAAAACAAAACAAAACCCCGAACTAACAGGTCTGTATCCAGCGTATCATATGGGAGAGTTTATTTATATTTTAAAAACAACAACAACATAGCTGCAATTATAGAAGAGTGTGACATCAAAATGGAAAATCAGACTGGAAAGTAAGATCAGCATGCTAAGATTAGATGCAAACAACCTAGAAAATGAATAAAGAAGAAAATCTAAAGAACAAGACCAAAGCATATCTGGTCAAGAAATATAACCTGGAAACAAGGAAGATTAAAGATCACTGGAAACAACAAAGCAGTGTAATATAGTCAAGAAGATGAGCCAATACAAAGCTTGAATTTGCACACTATAGGCAGAATCGCCAATTTCAGCTGAATCAGAAATGTTTCTGCTAATCCATCAATGGAAAGGCAACAGTGAACCAGCCAGCATCTGACAAAGAAGAAACAGTATTGTTCTGAGCATAAGAATGATACAACAAGAATACATCTTGAATAGAGGAGTTCAGTAAGAATAAAAAAGAATAACTAGTAATAACAGCACTAATGGTGGAGAAAAGGGCCAGGAAAATCAAGAATTGATCAGCACCAAGTGAAAATCACCTGCATGGGTTTTGATTGATCTATACTCATTCATTGCCAAGCAGTTTAACAACACACTGTAAGGAGGTGAAGATTAGTTAACATTTGGCACTTATCTGATAATGGAAAAGTCAACAAAAGGACAACACCAGGCAACTACAGGCCAATTACCTTTCTCACCAATTTACCTTTATGCAACAACTTTCAAATTGCTAACTAATGTGGAAGTTGATGCAGGTCAACAGCATCTAGTTGAAAACAATGTCTTTCTACCTGAACAACAACAGAATACCCAAGTTACAGAGGAACAAAAGAACAGCTACTAATTGACACAACAATTTTGGAAAACTGCAAGAGAAGGAAGACCAACTTGAATATAGCTTGGGTTGATTATGAGGAGATATTGACTTTGTCTTTAGTCAGTTGCCTAGAAATAACAGGAATCATTAGAAACACCAGACGTTTGTGCAAAGATCAATGGCATAATGGAGAAGGTGATTGCTGGGCAACAGCTATATACTGTTGAAAGATTAATATCAAGTGAGGAACTGTTGCACTGATTCATCTCTCAAGAATGCTGAATAAGTCAGGCCATGGCTATCGAACACCAAAAACATTTGTCAGGCTATCCCACCTCCTTTACTTGGATAATCTGAAGCTATATGGAAAAAGAGCATCTGAAATAGAATTGCTACTTGACACTGTTCATATTTACAGCCAACTTATTACAGTAGAATTTGGACTGAACAGATGTCCTACCCTTACCATTAAATGTGGAAAAATAGTAAAAAACTGAAGAAATCAAGATATCCTACAAAAATAACTTCAATGTCTGGATGAAGGCAATTGCTATAAATACCTGGACATCCTTCAAGCTGATAACATCAAGCATACTGAAGTCAAGAAGGTGGTTAGAAATAAGTCAAGAAGAAGGTTAGAAATAAATACTTAGTACAGGAAATATCAATGCAATGAGCGCCTGGGCAGTTCCAGTGTTTATTAAGTATATCATGTGATAATGAGCATGACTTGCAACTTCCTTTTGGCTTCCCCCATTAAAATTTCTTGTGAGAGGCCAGTTCAGAAGTTTAAAAATGGCAATCACACAACTGCAGGACATAGCAGTTATTGTAAATGGATTATATTGGATGCAATAAATATGTCCATTATATTGAGAGATGTCAATGTGGCCCATTGTATCAGAGGTCTGCTAAAAGGGAGCCCATTAAATTCAGTGCACACTAATGATGTTATAAAAATTGTTTTTTGAAGAAATCATAACAATAAGATGTAATAACTGGGGGGGGGGGAGAACCCATGGATTTCATCCTCTGTAATGGACAGTATGGAATAACCTGAACAGTCCCAACCCAAGCAATGATCTGATAAAAGATATCTGAATCCAGTACAGAAATGTGTTTTGAATGTTTCAATGATCCCATAGTTCTCATGAAACTAAAGAGAGGGAGGGGGGAAGCACATCCAGATGCACAAGTTTCTGTTGATATAACATCATAATAAATATTAGCATTCATACCATAAATCTGATCCACCTTGAAGGGCTGATACTATCCTTTAGGTTAGAGAAAATGGTCATTTAAATAGCTATTCATGACAAGTTCTAATTTAATTTGCTTAATAATAATTCCTTGAAATGTAACAAATTGGTATTTCTGAATCTTGGCTGCAAACATTCATGTTGCGAAGTCAGATTGTAAAATTTATGTGCTATATCGCATTTTGGCATGCAATTTATCTAGAAGGGTTTGTACATGCAATTATCTGAGAAAAGGTCTTTTGTGGAAAATGTGTAAAAGGACCAAATGGACTTACATCTATATTTTCATGAAATATAACAAATCAATGTGTATCTGTTCCTTGACTTTAACTGCATTAACCACAGAGGTTTTCAGACAATTTGCAATTTTTTTCTCTTGATTTGCTATTAAAATATTTGACTTAAGTGATTTGTTTTTCTCTTGATGTAGAGAAAATTATCCTATTTAAGAATGCTACCTTTTTACAGCACAAATGAAGAAATTAAATTAATTTTGTATGGAGAAATTATTATTATTGCAATAGGAAGTCAATCCTACTTCTAGATTAGGAAATTTAGACCCATTAAACTCACCATATAAAAGTGTTTTATGGTTCTTTTAACTGATACTCCAATTAACAATTGTATAATTTTTATGGAAGTAAGTTGCTTATAAAGGTAAGCTATGGATTGCTTAACTATGCCACAGTGTAATGTTTTCTGAATGGCTACTTCTGTAGGTTTGGAGAGGTACATTAGCTCGACTCCAATACAAGAGGACCCGAGCTGCCCTGAAGATTGTAAAATGTTATCGTCGATATAAAGTAAAGTCTTACATCTGTGAAGTTGCCCGGCGATTTCAGAATGTGAAGTCGATGAAAGATTATGGGAAGCATGTGAAATGGCCTAATCCTCCAAAAGTTTTACGACGGTTTGAAGAAGCTCTACATGCAATCTATTACAGGTAAGAAATGTATATCCCTGAGTTATGGAGCTTGGTCAGTGACACACAGTATCATCAGCGTCTCTCTGTGGAGTTACCTTTGTAAATTGAATACTACAGAAGCTACTTCAGGATATGTCAACCACAAAAAGAGTACCATTGCACATTTCTAATAACATGAGTCAGTTGAACATCTTTTCTGAATGAAAATACTAATATCAATGGATAATTTTGTACTTTTGTTTCACAATCCTTTCCTTATGTCAAAGTCCCATATGATATCTTATTTTTTTTTCTCAGATGGAGAGCACATGAACTAATCAAAAGTATCCCACCCAAAGATTTGCCACAAATTAAGGCAAAAGTGGCAGCATTGGAGTTGCTTAAGGGCCATCGGGGGGACATTGGATTACAAAGGATCTGGCAGGGCAACTACCTTGCTTTGGTAAGGTAGCAGAACAATTCAGTCATTGTTTTTTGCAATACTGTAAAAAATGAAAACGTAGTAAGAGATTAATAGAGAAGTATGTGTCAGTTCTTGTCTAGATAAATTAATAATTTATTATATTAATTAATAGAAGTGGACAAACAAATTGAAATTCCTCCTGACAAAATAATGATAATATTGTTCAGTAGGCAGCCTAATTTGGGTGTATTCTAGTCTAAACTGAACTCCTGAAAATGGAGATTTGACTTCCATATTCCAACTGTGCTTGAACATTTCTAGAATTGTCTTCAAAGGTTCTGGGCCAGTGGATATGTTTGGAAATTTAAAATCATATTATAGACACTCTTGCAATATGAATGTCAGCAGTATGTTTAGCCAATCAAGATGGAAGCCTGTGTTGGAATTTTTCTGTATGCTCTTATATCTCCTTAATTTTTGTAATTAGACAGTTGTGGGGAAAATAAGAATAACTGGAATAACCGCAACAACAAAAATTTGGGACAGCAGTCCCCCCATAGGGTTACCATACTGATAAAATTCAGAAAGTCGCTGAACATTTGACTATTTTCCCGGCTTTGGGGCATGGCAGTGATTGAACCCTATAGGATGCTATGCTTGTTGTAGAGAGTTTGCCTTTTGCATATCTATGTTCTGTCTCCTTATTTTTATTCCTGATTTCTTTTAAGTTTAAGCTAATGGAGGACAATAGCTAGAGTTTTATTATGAATATATATTTGAGATTTGAAATTTTGATTTGGAATGGTAAAGGTGCTCTGGACTTGTTTTAATAATAGATAAATTTCTTATTTCTTAAGAATCCTGGTAATTCTCAAGCTATGGGTTCATTCACCTCTGTTACTTCTGAGTTGCAACGCAAGGACAAGTTCATGAGAATTCTTTTCTCATCTCAAGTTCGTAAGGTAAGCTGGAGAAGATTGGTAAAAATCCTTTCGTACACTAGGTGTTTGGGACAAAAAATACGCTTTAGGGGAAAATAAAGTCTTTTATGGTTGACAGAAAAAATGTAAGAGGTATTTGTTAGCACAATAGTAAGTTAGTTCAATGGTGATGACTTTCTGGGTAATTAGGCCATGGTTTAATTATTTGGTGTCCTGACATTTCACCAATCAATATGACTGGCATCTTCAGAGTTGAAAGTGTTCTGCTCTGTAACGCACTTAACTCCCTCTAAGTTCTTTTTATTCTCTGCATAACCATGATTTCCATGAGTGGGGCAGTAGCCTAGAGGTGGAGCTCTTGCCTCACAATCAGGAGGCTGTGAGTTTGATCCTAGACAGCAGCAGATATTTCTCTCACTCAGAACAATGAGTAAATATCAGCTGCGAACTCTACATTGGTAACAGGAAGGGCATCTGGCCATTCTGTTACCCCAACTCCATCCTGATGCAAGGGATTATAGGGTCATTAAAAGACAAAAATAATAATAAAAATCATGATTTCCATCAGCCCTATTGTTTGCTTTGCTCAATTCATGCCTTCTAGAGCAGGGGTGTCCAACTCGATTTCATGATGGCCACATCAGGTTGTGTTTGACCTTGGAGGGCCAGGGGGTGCATGGCCAGCTTGATGGCACTCATGTCAGGGGAGCCTGTGCCCTGAGTGCTCTGTCAGCAAAAATGGGCTCCCAAGCTCCATTTCCAGCTGTGATGGCCTCTTGCAATCTTTGCCAGCAAAAATGGAGAACTCAGTTTTTACTGGCAGAGGCACCACGGGCAGGTCCTTTTCTGTTTCTAGAGTTGCCCTGCAAGCCAGATCTAAACAGGATGGAGTGTGACACCCCTATTCTAGAGTGCTGGGTCTCAGAATATATTTTGCCATGTAACTCGTTTGATGAAAACAGCCTCCTTTTGTTCTTATCATGAATTTCAAAGCCAATGTCCATTATTATTTGCTGTCATAAAATCCTTTCTATTACTTTAGCTTTCTCACATATTTATCTTTCCTCTTTATTTTTGCTCATTGTCGGTATCAGAAATAAGTTCATGTTTGTTGAAATATAACATGCAAAGCATAGGTGCAGACTCCCTACATTCTTAATAGATACTCATTGTGTTACTGCTGGTCAGTGATTTATAGGGTATATCCTTGTGTATTTGTCACAAGCTTTTCTGTGCCTTATGTATTAGTCTTGGATAAATTGCTGGTGTGTCATTTGGAACACACACGATGATACAAAGCACTTGTATAACAGCAGCAATATTTCCAGCTACATTGTTCTGAACATAGAATATGCTAATAGCAATTATTAGAAGACTAGAAAAGAATTAGTTGCCAAGGTAGTGGAATGGTGAAATAGAAAGCCTAATATGGAAGCCTAGCTATTTTGGTGCACCTGAATGGTGAAGCAATGAGAATGAATTATGGCTCTGAGGCAGAATTGGCAGGAATCTGTATAACCTTGTTGATGCAGTGACTGCTCTGGTACTAGTATATCATGATTTCTGCCAAGCCTAAACAATATCTCAATTTTAAAGCTGTCAGATAATATAATTTGTTTACCCTTTTACTAAAAACCTTCAGAAAGACTTTTAAATAAGAGTTTAGTGTATTAAACTAAAAGGATTCTTTGAATAAAGGAGCTGTAGGACTCTTTCTTTTATTAAGACATTGTTCCATTAACATGCTAAGGCCATTTTGAAGTAATTCATCAGTAATCTACTTGTGTAGCTTCATTTGTCCTCTAACATTTCATAATTTCTCAAATGATATTTAGAATCTATTTCTATTCTCCCCTTGCTGAACTTTTCCACAAGGCCCCGCAAAACAATGATCAGTAATAATAATCTTTATCCTTTGAAGTGATAATTCAGCTTGCTCCCTCTGCATGAGCATATTATATTATCAAGCAAAAGGCATGTTGTGATTCACATGATTGCAATGACAATAAATCAGGAAAATACAGATAAAACTAGTACCTGTACCAAGCCTTATTACTGTATATACTGTATATTTTTCTCAGCTTTTTTCCAGGATAATTGGTTGTATCTTAAAGAACTTCCTCTCTGTGTTTCTCTGTGCAAAATCATTTTGCACTAAATGAAAACATAGCATTTAATGGTCTTGGATTCTTCAGGTTCCCCTTTTGTCAAATATATTTGGAAAGAACTACTGCTAATGCTCAAAATTTTCCAATAAAGATACAATACATCATTTGAATGTAAGCTTTCTTCTTTTCTTCAGTACAAAGGACAGCTCCTTATATGCAAGTCAAGATGCTGATATTACAAGAAATTGTGAAATCCTTGTTTTCTTGGAAGCCTGTGTGAGCATTGGTCATTAAATATGATCAATAACTTGACACAATTCAAGTGATAACAATCCAGAGCAAAATAAAAACAATGCCAATAATTACTTGCATGATTTTGCACAAAGTAAGAATTCCTAGATCCAACTAACTGGAAGATGCTTTTCATGTTACTTCTAGCACATAAAATTTTGATATGAACAAGATTAGGGAAACAGGGCCTGTCCCATCATGTTCATTTAATTAATATAGTATGCAAAGCTACATCCTGCGAATAACTGGATGACAATTAACTGACTCTTTCAAATCTACTTACTCATATATTTAGACAGCCTTGCCCTTGATTATGATCATGTTTGTTCAATAAATTTGGCCAGAAGATGTACATCTTAATGACATTCAACTAGCACATTGACAGTTTTTTTTACTGCCTCTTTGTATTTTTCCATATTAATTATAGTAGTAAAGATGGTAACGGAAGCAAAGCAAGTTAAGCCCCTGTCACACTACACCAACGGATGGAAAGAGGATGTTAAACGGAGAAAAACACTTGCCATCCATTGGTTACCGCGATGCTTCCATTCTGTACTCACTGTCTCCATTTTGCTTCCTCTCTATCCGTCCAGCATCCATCTATTGATGTTTCATCCGCTCAGAGGGTTTTGAGGTGCTCAAAACTTTTGAGCGGAAAATGTATCCAATGCGTCTGTTCTGCATCTGCTAGGCATACGGGGGACATCCGTTCTGCATCCGTTACGCATCCGCTATATCCGCTAGGCATCCGCTGTGCATCCGCACAACTCAATCCGCTCCAACGGTAAACAGACACAGGGAGAAAGCAGAACGGACGCGGAATGGACGCGCAGCGTTAGTAGCACGGACGGAGAAAGGCTGAAAGCAGATGCAGCATGCAAAGAAAGCATTTAAAATGGAAAAAACGTTCGCAGAGGGGACCTATCTCGGATATTAAGGATGTATAGAGGATGCCTAGAGGATGCAAAGGGACACATAGGGGAAAACCTATATTGCCTATAAAAAGGGGGAGCAACTCACCTGGATCTCACTTTCAGACCAGCAGCCCTGCTGTGCAGACCTCTGCAGCCTTCATCTGCCTCTTCCTCTTCCACAGCATCCAGTCATCTCCACCATGGATCGTAACAAATTCCTTTTGGTAGCCACCAACCTTCTGCAACAGTGCGAAGCCATCTACAGGCTCTGTGAAGTCTACTAGGGGAAGAAAAAGAGGCGGCCAAGAAGTATCTGGGTCCGAAGATGGATCGGGAGAAGAGCAGAGTACGGACTGTACAACAAGCTGATGGTGGAGTTCAGGAACGAAGAGACTCGTGCATTCCAGAACTTCATGAGGATGCCTCCAGCCATGTTTGACAAAGTTGTGCAGCGGCTGACACCCAGGTTGACCAAGCAGAGCACCAACTTCTGGCCCAGCCTGGACCCTGGGCTCAAGGTGGCACTGACTCTGCGCCACCTGGCCTCAGGGACCACCTACAGGAGCATGCAGTATGGCTGGAGGGTGCCACACAACACCATCAGCATTGTGGTCAGAGAAGTGGTGCAGGCCATCATCGAAGACTACCTGGAGGAGCTCCTCCAGTGCCCCTCCACTGAAGAAGGCTGTAAGAAAGTTGCAGAGCAGTGGTATCAAAAGTGGAACTTCCCCCACACCATTGGAGCCATAGATGGGAAGCACGTGGCCTGCAAAGCGCCAGCCAAGTCGGGGTCCACTTATTTCAACTACAAGGGCTTCTTCAGCATCGTCCTCTTCGCCATGGTCGATGCTGACTACAAGTTCATGTACATTGATGCTTCAGGCAACGGATCATGTTCAGATGCCCAGGTATACAACGCCAGTGACCTCAAGGAGGGGGTGGAATGCAACCTCATCATGGGCTTCCCAGATCCAGACCCCCTGCCCAACGACACGCAATATGTGCCCTATATCATTGTGGGTGATGACGCCTTCTCCCTCAGAACCTACCTCATGAAGCCCTACACTTCCAGACTCCTCACCCGTGAAGAGAGGATCTTCAACTACAGGCTGTCCAGGGCAAGACGGGTGGTGGAGAACGCCTTTGGCATCCTGGCCAACAGGTTCCAGGTACTTCTCACCAACATGCAACATCGCCCACAGACCGTGAGGAGGATCGTGGAAGCTTGCTGCATCCTGCACAATCTCATGTGCACCCGCTACCCGGTCTTGCAGAACAGGCTCGTGGATCTCCAGCAAGGCAATGGGGACATGGAACCTGGGGAATGGAGGCAAGGGTGAAACCTGATAGACACTGAGGATGTGCAAGGCCCCAACAGAGCCTCACATGAAGGGAAGAAGCAGCCAACCTCCTGAAACACTGGTGCCACTCCCCAGCTGGAGCAGTGGAGTGGCAAGACAGGATGGTAGATGATTAATGGATGCTTCCTTCAGCCTGTCTCATCACACTGATGAGATTGGGTCATCAGCCCCGTGATGTTGAGAGCTCCTTCCTCCATGCCATGGGGTATCAGCCCCAGGACCGAATACAGATGTACTGAGGCCGGGCTTGGCTGTGGGGTGGAGGAAGGAGCAGTGTAGTGGGGCTGTCTGGTCTGCAGCTGGGTGAGGACTGGCGTTGGTGGCATCTGTGGCGTGGGTGGCATCGGTGTTGTCGGTGGCATCATTGGTGTGGGTGGCATCGGTGGAACCGGTGGCAACGGTGGCGTCTGATGACTCTGTGCCTGGACTGGGAAGGGCTGCTGCCTGTGCTGCTGGACCTCCTGGTAGCTGTAGCCCTGGTAGGTGAGGGCCTGTGGAAAGCCTTGGAATGGGAGGGACATCACCTGGGGTGGAGGAGCAGACCTGGACTGGGTGGGAGCAGGTTCCTCTGGATCTGGAGGGTTGTGAAGCAGCTCGGTGATCTGGTCCTTCACCACCTGGTACTGGGGTCCTGCCATGTCCGTGAGAGTCTGGTTGACATAGGTGAGGAAGGGCTTGTGGTTGGAGGATGAGGAGTCAGTGTGGACCAGCTGAGAGAGGAGATCTATGCTGCTCCAGATGGTGTCCCTGATCTCCAGCAGGACAGTGTGGCTCTTCCCCTCCTGTCTGGCTCTCTGCCTTTCTGTGGAGGTGGAGCTGGGGGTGGATGCGGGTAGGGCTGTGGTGGAAGTGCCGTCTCCTTTCTCCCACTGCACCATGGAGTCCTCCACACGCTCCATCACAGTGAAAACACCTGTCTGTGGGTTCTCCGCCATGGCACGCTCCACAGAAACCTGCCTGGAGACAGGAGCTGACTCTCGGCTGGAAGAGGATTGGCTCTCAGCAGGCTGCCGGAGAGAGAGGGTTGTGAGAGGGGCTGCTGCTGCTCCTCGGTGGCAGATCTCACCCTCCAGGAAGCTGCACCTGGCCATGACATAAGTCTCTCTGTCCATCAGCTTAACCGTGGCCTGGCCAGATTTCTTGAGGTGCAGCTTCCCGTACCAGGTGTGCATGTGCTTCCACCAGACGAGGAGCACATCCGATGTATAGCCCAGACTCTCCGCCTTCTCTCTCCAAGCAGCCTGCTTCCTTTTGGTGTCCCTGTAGAGCCGGTTTCCCTTCCGCCACAGATAGTCATTCTCTCTCAGCCACTCCAGCACCTCATCCTCGTGTTCCTCCTCAATGGAGTATTGCCTCCTCTCCCGTTCCTGCATATGCCTCTTCCTCCCTTTGGCAGGACAGATGGGCCCTCATCAGAGGGGCTTCCAGTTTGTAGGGGCTGCTCCTCCACACCACCAGCAGCAGCAGCAGCACCAGCAGGATCATCATCAGCAGCAGCAGCAGCAGCAGGATCATCATCAGCAGCAGCAGCAGCACCAGCAGCACCAGCAGCACCAGCAGGATCATCATCATCATCATCAGCAGCAGCAGCAGCATGAGAAGGACCAGGAGCACGAGCAGGATGAGCAAGTCCAGGAGCACAAGCAGGACCAGCAGGACGAGGAGCAGCTTCAGCAGAGTAAGCACCAGCAGAAGCACCACTGCCAGGAGCAGCCTCAGCAGAGTAAGCACCAGCAGAAGCACCACCGCCAGGAGCAGCATCAGCAGAGTAAGCACGAGCAGAAGACCACCGCCAGAAGCATCATCATCAGCTCCTCCAGAAGCAGAAGCAGCAGAAGCCCAAGCCCCAGAAGAGTGAGCCCGTGCTTCAGAAGCCCCAGCAGAAGCAGAGTGAGAGCCAGGGGGAGGGAGGGTGGCCCTGTCCCTCTTGCCAGGCCTGGTAGCAGATGGCTGAGGCTTTCTCTATTTCCCCATGGTTGTGGGGTTGCTGGCTGGCAGGCAGGGAGGCTGGCAGGGAGGCTGGCAGGAAGGCTGGCAGGCAGCAAGGCTGGCAGGGAGGCAGGCACCAAGGCTGGCAGGATGGTAGGCAGCAAGGCAGGCACCAAGGATGGCAGGATGGCAGGCAGGCAAGGCACTCAATGCGTCTAGCAGCAGGTCTTTCCTCTGAATGGTGACCTGCTTCCGAGCTGCTTCCCTTTATATCCGCGGGGCTGACACAATAAATCCCCCCCGCATGCGCAATTAACTGAAGGCTTCCGCTAGGCTTCCTCTCTGCATCCGCTTCATCCGTTCCGCGTCCGCTGTGCATCCGCTTCATCTGTTCCGCGTCCGCTTTGCTGAGGTCTCCTGGAAGCCTTGTGGATGTGCCATCCGCTCCCATCCGCTTCCATCCGCTAGGCTTCCGCTCTGCATCCGCTTTCCATCCGCCCTGCATCCTCCCCCCGTCCATTCCTTTCCGTGTTATCCGCTCTGTTTATGCAAATTTTTGCCCCTTTTGAGAGCGGATAACAATGGATGGAACATTTTTCTCGTCCGCTGTGTCCTTTTTACAAACGTTTTGCATCCGTTGGGCAGTGTGACAGGGCCTTTAGATATTAATTAGATACAGAGAAGTAATGTTTGCAAACAAAATACTACACTTGCCCTTTTGTTTGTTGTCAAGGTTCTTTTTCTTGCAACTGAAAAGTTCCTCTTTTTCATATTTACAAGCATTTTCAAGAATGATTTTAAAGTTACTTCAGGAGAGAGATCTACTGTTTAAGAAAATAAATTGAATTTTTCTGCTGCCTTTGCACCCAGCAAGACTTTAGAATTCCAGTCAGAAATAGTTCCTGGGTTGCCATTTGCTTAACAGAAGGATTGTCAATACCATAAAAGATAGCCATCAGTGACAAGGAGGTATATTTAAAAAGCAATGCAAATAAATTGAGAGTAATAGTTGAATGGGAAGAGCATGCAATATCTTTAGAAAAGTAAGAGAGATCAAGGGGATTTTTTCTGCAAAGTTGGGCACACACACAAAAAGATCCAGAATGCAATTCCTATTGGAGAAAACTTACAGAAGAAATTGTATCAATATATAGAAGAACTGTGCAAAAGAGATGCCTACTTTGTGTCTCTGTGCAAATACTCCT
>BLBF01000044.1:5563808-5584889 GCA_015471245.1 Laticauda colubrina
CTCCCTCCCTCCCTCCCTCCCTCGCTCCCTCCCCCCCCGTGTAAATATTTGATCACTGAATTAGAGACAAATTCTGGAAGTTGGATTAATGGATCCTTGAAAATATTGCTAATATCAATGTTACAAAAGTTGATCAGAGACCAAAAATCAAAGATAATTCAGGTAAAATGCCCAAGACTTGAAAATATAAGATTTGTATTCCAGGTACAAAATGGGGCACTGCTAAAGAATGCTCATATCTAGTTCAACTTATTTTCTACTCAAATAGGACAATTGTTAAGGTTTTGCCATTTATATTAAAAAGCACATGGAAAAATAACTGCCAGGTGTAACAAACAATACTCAGAAGAGGGATAGGACTTAGAGGATGATTCCAAGACATATTTACTGTCTTATTTAATGAGAAAGCTCAAAAACTAAAAATAAGATTCATGATGGTTGTGGCAAAACAGGCCATGGCACAATATTGTAAAAATTCAGAGGATCCATTATAAGATCTCTGATATGGAAAATGGTTGTAATAGAATATATGATTCAATCTGGGGGGAAATAAGTTATTTTTGAAATGCATAACAGGTCAACAGCCTCTTTTTGTTTAGCATAGTACATATGAAAGTTTCTGTTGCAATCTTCACCTCTTTTTAGATTTTTTTAAATAGACATGCTTGTTCTTTAATTAATAAATTATATTAAATATATCAAATATTTTATAAAATAAAAATATACTATTCACTAGGAGCACTTACAATGAAGTTTAGATGTTTTGGACAAGCATGTCAAGTCATTGGAGAAGACTATGATTTTTGGAAAAGGTTTGGAAGGCAAGTGAAAAAGAGCCTTAACAGAAAAGAGTCTGATAAAAGATAAAGTAGCCAGGTGCCATCATTGGTGACATAAGCATTGACTTACAAGAACTGAAAGAAACAGTTACTAAAAAATAATTCCAGAAAATTTATGTCCTTTGAGTCACAAAAAGTTGGAAGTGACTAAGTGACTAGACAACAGCAATTTTCAGGAAAGTACGTAGCATATAGAAATAACGAGAATGAAAGGTAATAGTGGAGGAGGAATGGGCAAAACAAAAACAAAAAAAAACAGAACCACAGAGATCTGAACAGGTTATATTTAATGTTAAGCCCATGTCCCACTGCACCAATGGATGCAAAGAGGATGTAAAACGTTAAAAAATATTGGAAAACGCTATGCATCCGGTGTACTCATTGTATACGTGTTTCATACGCTCTATCCGTCGAGCATCCGTCCACTGAGATTTCATCTGTGCAAGAAGTTTTGAGCTGCACAAAACAGCAGAACAGATGAATTTTCCGCCGTGTACAATGTAAATCCGCGACATACGAGCAACAAACATTCTATGTCCGTTTATCATCCGTTAAATGTCCGTTGTATCCTCTCTGCATCCTCTGGGAATCCCCTCAACTCACATCCGCTGCAGCTGAAAACAGAAAGAGGGAGGAAACAAAAGGTACACAGAACGTCTACACAGTGTTAGTAGCACGGAAATAGAAAGGATGCACAGTAAATGGTTTGCATCCTATATACATCTCTAGGCTTCCTATGAACATCCGTTTAACATCCCCACTACATACTACCCATGTCCGTTCTTTTCCTTTCTTTTCCGTTCTGTTTATGCAAATTTTCGCCACTTTTTGGAGCGGATGACAATGGATGGAGCATCCACCGAAATTTTGCTTGTCCGCTGTGTCCTTTTTGCATATGTTTTGCATCCGTCAGCCAGTGGGACCTAGCCTTTAGGTGAGGATAAACTTGGAAATTGTAATTGGAAGAAAAAATATCTTCCTTAAGGTTCTTTTTTTTAATTATTAGGTTATAAGGTATTATAAAATACAAAAGTAAATAAGAAGATAGTGAGGGGGAAGGGAAAAGGGGAAAGAAAAGTGAGGAAGTATAGGAAAAGAAAAAGAAACATTAACTTCCGACTCTGTCTGTTAAAGTAGAATAAGGCATTAACAACAAATCACAACTTTTTGTTTTACCATAATAGTTTGAACCAGTCATTTCTATAAAGATCTATCAATCTAATATGTAAAACCCAAAATCAAACTTTTATTCTTTTTTACATCAAGCACAAAGTTCAGAAGCAATTTCCATATGGAAACAAAAGTATTTATGTTCTTTTCTTTAAATAAAGTAGTCAAATTCGCATTTCATCCTTTCCTTGGCTTCAAAGTAGCAGCAGGCTACAGCAATTTCCCAGAATGGGAACCAGTTACCATAACATATCATACATCCAATAGTGGATCAAGAACATGAAGAGCTCGATAGCAGCTGCCTGAACATGAACCATGCTGCTGGCAAAAGAAATTGACACCTAGCAACATAGCAGGCTATCAGTCAAACTGGCCAACACAAGGAAATATAATGCTCATTATGAAAGACCCCCACTAGGGAAGAATATCATCCAATCTGACAATAACCTGCTTTCCCACAACATGGAAAATCCTATCAGACATCATTACTATACAGTTTTTTCTGCAATTATTAAGCAAATCACAGCAACATTTTTTTAATATAAATTTTTAATTGGTTTTAAGACAAACATAAACAAACAAAACATAAAAACATTAAGCCATCCTCCATATACAGTGTGCCGGTTGGTTTACAAATCGTTTTGTGCTACCATTTCATAATCTTCAATTACAGTTGCATTATATATCCTCTCATACTTTCAATCAAATATCAAGTACATTAATATATTTATTAATCAATCATTGACTATACTTTTATTCATTCATGTTTTATAAAGTAATCGTATTTTACTTAGTTTATTTTTTAACAATTCATATTATCCTCCCAGATCTATCCTAGAATCATTTTGTATATATAATTTAAAAAAAGAAAATACATCTTTATATATTTATTATTTTCTCAAAATCTACATATTTCATTACTATGTTTTATTATCTAACCATTGATAGAATAGATCCCAAATTTTATAAAATTGTTTATCATCTTGTTCTCTAATTTCAAATGTCAATCTACTCATTTCAGAACATTCCAATATTTTCTTAATGATTTCCTCCTGTGATGGTATTTTCTCATTTTTCCAGTTTTTAGCAAATACAATCCTAGCCACTGTTAATACATTTACAGTCAGGTATTTCAAATCTTTACTATATATTTCAGGCAAAATTCCCAATAAAAAAATCCCTGGTTTCAAGTCTATATGCTTATTTGTCATTTTTTCCAGCCACATGTGAATTTTAGTCCAATATTTTTTAGCATCCAAACATGTCCACCACATATGGTAATATGAGCCAGGTGTCTGATGACATTTCCAACACTTTTTGGACTTATTCTTGAACATTCTTGCTATTCTTGTCAGGGGGAAGTGCCACCTGTAAAACATCTTATACAAATGTTCTTTATATGCTGTTAAATGTCAAATGACATTGTCATTTTATAACTTTGAGACCACAATTTTTGCCATTTATCTAAATCAATCCCATATCCAAAATTCTTCCCCAAGCAATCATAGTTTCTTTAACTTGTTCTTCTAATTTAATTTCTAATAAATATCCATACGGTTTTTTAATCATCTTTTCATCAGCACCTGTCAAAATCTTATCTAAATCAGTCAATTTATCATAAAAACCTGTTTTAAAATCTTTATCATACCTTGATTGTATTTGCGCATATGAAAACCAATTCATCTTTGTACCTTGTTCCTCTAATTTTTGCATAGATTTAAGTTCACCCTTTTCATTCAGTATTTCACCATATCTAACTGTTTGTTCCTTTTTGTATATTATAGGATAAGAAAATGCTTCAATAGTTGATAAGCAAACTGGAATTTTCAAATAACATTGTCTTTAAGTCTTCTCCCAATTTAACCACAGAGACTCCCATATATAATATCTTCTAAAGTACCCCTGTGTTTTCATTCCTTTATACCATAAAAAAGCATGCCACCCCAACAACAGATCATGTCCTTCTAAAGCCCATGTCACACTGAACCAACGGATGCAAAGAGGATGTAAAATGGGCGAAAAAGCTTGTCATCCATTGGAAAATGCGATGTACTCAATGCCTCCATTTGGCTTCCTCTCTATCCGTCCAGCATCCGTTTATGGACGTTTCATTCACTCCAAAAGTTTTGGGCTGCCCAAAACTTTTGCGTGGAAAATGTATCCAGTTCATCCGTTCTGCATCCGCTACGCATCCGTTCTGCATCCATTACGCATCCGCTATATCCGCTAGGCATCCGTTACGCATCCACGCAACTCGCATCTGCCCGGATGCAGGGAGGAAGCGGAACGGACGCAGAACGGATGCAGAACGGATGCCTAGCAGATGCAGCATGGAAACAAAGCGTTTAAAATGGAAAAAAAGTTCGCAGAGGGGACCTATCTCGGATATTAAGGATGTCTAGAGGATGCCTAGCAGAAAACCTATATTTCCTATAAAAAGGGGGAGCAACTCATCTGCATCTCACTTTCAGACCAGCAGCCCAGCTGTGCAGACCTCTGCAGCCTTCATCTGACTCTTCCTCTTCCACAGCATCCAGTCATGTCCACTGCGGATTGTAACAAAGTCCTTTCGGCAGCCACCATCGTTCTGCAACAGTGCGAAGCCATCTGCAGGCTCTGTGAACTCTACTGCGAGAAGAAAAAGAGGCAGCCAAAAAGAGTCTGGGTCTGAAGATGGTTCGCCAGAAGAGCAGAGGACAGACTGTACAACAAGCTGATGGTGGAGCTCAGGAACGAAGATACTCGGGCGTTCCAGAACTTCATGAGGATGCCTCCAGCCATGTTTGACGAAGTTGTGCAGCGCCTGACACCCAGGTTGACCAAGCAGAGCACCAGCTTCCGCCCCAGCCTGGAACCTGGGCTCAAGGTGGCACTCATTCTGCGCCACCTGGCCTCAGGGACCACCTACAGGAGCATGCAGTACGGCTGGAGAGTGCCATCCAACACCATCAGCATTGTGGTCAGAGAAGTGGTGCAGGCCATCATCGAAGAATACCCAGAGGAGCTCCTCCATTACCCCTCCACTGAAGAAGGATGGAAGAAAGTTGCAGAGCAGTGGTATCAGAAGTGGAACTTCCCCCACACCGTTGGAGCCATAGATGGCAAGCACGTGGCCTGCAAATCTCCAACCAACTGAGCCTCCATTTATTTCATCTCCAAGGGCTTCTTCAGCATCATCCTCTTCGCCATGGTCGATGCTGACTACAAGTTCATGTACATCGATGCTTCAGGCAACGGCTCATCTTCAGATGCCCAGGTATACAACGCCAGTGTCCTCAAGGAGGGGCTGGAACGCAACCTCATCGTGGGCTTCCCAGATCCAGACCCGCTGCCCAATGACACACAAGATGTGCCCTACTTCATCGTGGGGGATGACGCCCTCTCCCTCATGAAGCCCTACACCTCCAGACGCCTCACCCGTACAGAGAGGATCTTCAATTACAGGTTGTCCAGGACAAGACGGGTGGTGGACAACGCCTTTGGCATCCTGGCTAACAGGTTCCAGGTACTTCTCACCACCATGCAGCATAGCCCAGAGACCATGAGGAGGATCATGGAAGCTTGCTGCATCCTGCACAATCTCATGCGCACCCGCTACCCAGTGTTACAGGACAGGCTTGTGGACCGTCAGCAAGGCAACGGGGACATGGAGCCTGGGGAATGGAGGCAAGGGCGAAACCTGATAGACACTGAGGATGTGCAAGGCCCCAACACAGCTTCACATGAAGGGAAGAAGCAGCGCAACCTCCTGAGACACTGGTGCAACACCCCAGCTGGAGCAGTGGAGTGGAAAGACAGCATGATAGATGCTTAATGGATGCTTCCTTCCGCCTGTCTCATCACACGGATGAGATTGGGCCATGTATGTTGGGTGGGCCTACAATGAACAGGGCATTTAATAAAGAGTTGTGTTTATGTTGACATGTGTGTATGATTATTACATTATTATTGATAATAAAGGGCCATAGGTGTGGCACCTGGGAGGGTGGACCATACAGTCTCACTATGCTTGTACTGGAGGTTTATCTATCCCACAGCTATTACCCATCCCAAAGGTATGCCTGCCCATCCCAGTGCTATCTTAACCCATCCCACAAGCATGCAAAGGCTTAAACCATTTCTAAAAGTTTCCACCAAGACTTTATTAAAAAAAAGAAATGAAGCAAGTGTGTGAATCATAAATAGACTTTATTAACAAGAAGCTATAAAACAAAAAAGAGTCTCTGGCACTCCTCTTGGTCGCTCAGTCTCAGGGGTGAAGGGTGTAGGTGCTGTGGAGGTGGCTGGTGCTGGAGTGTTTGTCATCAGCTCCTCCAGAAGCAGAAGCCCCAGCCCCAGAAGAGTGAGCCCGTGCTGCAGAAGCCCCAGTAGAACCAGAGTGAGGGCCAGGGGGCGGGATGGTAGCCCTATCCCCCTTGCCAGGGCTGGCAGCAGATGGCTGAGGCTTGCTTTGCTTCCTCATGGTTGTGGGGTTGCTGGCTGGCAGGGAGACTGGCAGGGAGGCAGGCACCAAGGCTGGCAGGCAGGCATGCACCAAGGCTGGCACCAAGGCAGGCACCAAGGCTGGCAGGGAGACAGGACCAAGGCTGGCAGCAAGGCTGGCAGGCAGGCAGGCACCAAGGCTGGCAGGGAGGCAGGCAGCAAGGCTGGCAGGGAGGCTGGCAGCAAGGCTGGCAGGCAGGCAGACAGCAAGGCTGGTAGGCAGACATGCAGGCAGGGCAGGCAAGGCAGCCAATCCGTCCGGCAGCAGGTCTTTCCTCTGAATGGCGACCTGCTTCCGTTATATCCGCGGGGCTGACGCAATGCATCCTCCCCGCATGCGCAATTAATGCCAGGCATCCATTAGGCTTCTGCTGTGCATCCGCTCTGCATCCACTCTGCATCCGCTTCATCCTCTGTGCATCCGCTCTGCATCCGCTGTATCCATTCCGCGTCCGCTTTGCTGAGGCCCCCGGAAGCCCTGCGGATGCGCCATCTGCTCCCATCCGCTTCCATCCGCTGGGTTTCCGTTCCGCATCCGCTCTGCATCTGCCCTGCGTCCCCCCCACGTCCGTGTTATCCGCTCCGGTTATGCAAATATTTGCCCCTTTTGAGAGCGGATAACAACGGATGGAACATTTTGCTCGTCCACTGTGTCCTTTTTGCACCCGTTGGGCAGTGTGACATGGGCTTTATTTCAACAATCTAGTATTTCTTAATGTTATCCATTCCTTTACCCACATCAATTTCATAGCTTGGTAGTACAACTCCCAATTAGACAAGCGAAATCCTCCTCTTATTCCAGTATCTTGCAAAAGTTTTAACTTTATTCTCGCCTTCTTACCTTGCCATATATATTTCAACACAATTTTATTTAAATCTTCAAAATAATCTTTTCCAAGCCTAATTTGAATTGTTTGAAACAAATATAAAATTCTGGGTAATATATTCATCTTGATTGTTGATATTCTCCCAATTAGTGACAGTTGTAAATTTTCCCATTTCGTCAGATCTAGCGCTATCTTCTGCTTAAGTTTAATATAATTATTCTCTTTTAGTGTACTGCATCTTGCTGTCAAATATATCCCCAAGTATTTGATCTTATTCGTGATCTAGATTTTCAATAGGTCTGCTAATTCTTCCTTTTGTCTTGATAACATGTTCTTTGTCAGAATCTTTGTCTTATCTTTATTTATTTTCAAGCCAGCCACCTTTCCATATGCCTCTATCTTTTCTATCAATTTTGATGCTGTTTCTAGTGGATCTTCTAAGATGAAAACCAAGTTATCTGTGAATGCTTGCAATTTAAATTCTTCCTTTTTAATTTTCATCCCTTTTATATCCTTTTCTTCTCTAATATTTCTGTTTAACACTTCCAAGGTTAACACAAACAACAAGGGTGACAGGCATCCTTGTCTTGTTCCTTTTCTTATATCAATAGAATCTGTCAATTCTCCCTCTATCATTACCTTTGCTGTTTGCTTATGATATATAGCTTCTATTGTTTGAGTAATTTTTTTAGTAAAGCCCATTTGTTCCAGCAGTAACAACATGAATCGCCAATTCACATTATCAAATGCCTTCTGTGCATCTAGAAATATCAAAGCCATTTGTTTTTCAGGATGAGCCTCATAGTATTTCAAAGTGTCCAAAATTACTCTCATATTTAGTTTGTTTCTTTGGCAGAAATCCATTTTGATCAGGGTGAATAAAAGTGTTTAAATATTTTTAAGTCTTTCTGGCAATATCAAATCAAAAATTTTATAATCTACATTTAATAAAGAAATAGGTCTATAGTTCTTAATTTGTAATGGGTCAGTGTCCTCTTTTGGAATAAGTGTAATATAAGCTTCTAACCATGTTTTAGGTATCCTCTTCTTTAACATAACTTCATTCATAAGTTCTAACAATGGAAGGTGCAACGATTCTTATAATGTTTTATAAAATCCTGCCGGAAGTCCATCTGGGCCTGGCGCCTTTCCATTATTTTGCTTCTTGAGTGCTTCAGTTAGTTCCATCATCATTATATTGCTTTCTAACATTGTTTCAATCTCTTTAGGTATCTGGAGTAGATTAGCATTTTGTAGATACTGTTTAACTCTTTCCTCATCAATATTCTCTTGTGTATATAATTTCTCATAATAGTCTCGTATAATTTCCTTCTTCTCTTTGCTACCATGGTAAACTTGGCCTTGTTCATCTATTAATTGCAATATTTTCCTTGATTCTTTCTCTTTTCTCAGTTTATATGTTAACCATCTACCTGGTTTATTTGCATCTTCAAAATAGTTCTGTTTAGCATCTCTAATTTTTTGTGCCAGCTCTTCTTTTTCTAATAGACCCATTTTATGTTTGATTATATCCATTTTTAACTTGATATCCTTTTTCTGTGACATTTTCTGTAACTCTTTTTCAAGTCCTTTATATTCATCCTCTAGTGCTTTAGAGGCTTTTCATAGTATTTCTTTTCCTTGTATAGCCTCTGGCATATGCCTTCATTGTATCCCATACATTCTGAATTGATGTATCTTCTTTTCTTGTTTTCTCTCAAGAAAAAAACCAGTTCTTTCTCCATCCACTGTGTAAAGTCTTTTTCCTCTAGAATAGTATTATTTAACATCCATTTATATCTTCTCCTTTGTCCTTTCCATTTAATTGTCATTGGATTGTGATCTGCCCAAGTACTTGTTTCAATGTTTACTTCTTGAATATTGGTTAACAATTCTGTTGACATCCATATCATATCTATTCTGGACCATGATAAATGTCTATTTGAATAGAAGGTGTGTTGTTTAGTTTTAGCATTTCTTTCTCTCCATGTATCTTTTCAGTTTATTTCATCTACCATTTTAAAAAAGGATTTAGGAAGGGTCTTTCTGCTCTGCTTTGTTGTTTTCTGTGCTGTATAATCCAATTTATTGTCTACAATTCCATTAAAATCTCCCATCAATTATTAGCATTGTCCAGTTCAATTATTTTCATGTGTAATTGTTTATAAAATTCTTCTTGATTGTCAATTGCAATCAGGTATGTTTTTATATTATTATCTATTATTTCCACCATTAGTATTCTTCCATCATCATCAGTATATATCAATTTCGTTGGGATAATATATTTGATATATTAGACCATTCCTCTTTTTTTGCATTGTATCAAAGAAGTAAATATTTTCCCTAGTTTTGGCTGTCTCAGCAATTGTCAAATTTAAAATCACTTGTTTAAAATCGCCGCTTAATCACTTCTGTCAAAACTTTTACAGATTCTTTCTTTCCTTTAGGGTGTCCTTCCAAATCTTAAAATATAAAAAAAGTTGTCACCAAACCGGCCCACTCTCTCTTTCTCTTCTCTTTCGTTTTGGAGCTGTCCCAACTTCAGCAGCTTTAATGGCTGCCTCTTTGCCACTGGCAAAAAGAGCTTCTCCTGGATCTACCAGGGACTTTGCGATATCCCTGGGATCGTCAGGATGCGCTTTTTACATTCGCCATCTCTTCGGGACTGTTTAGATCTGATTGGACCGTCCAGGAGCAAAGATATCGGCAGTGATCTCAGACCTCCAAGATCGCATGCCGTATCGTCACAACACCAGCTCCGCCCCCTCAAATCACAGCAACATTTAAAGCAAATCATGTAGTCATTCACTGAGCCTGATTTCAAAAGCTTTTAACTTTGTCAAAAGCCCCCTGGGAAGGTTACAAATGGTGCTCGCATGATCCTGAGATACTGCAGCTATTGTAAATACATGCTGGTTGACCAGCATCTAGATTTTGATCATATTACCTTGGGGATGCTGCAGCAGTTTTAAGTTGAGGACTGGTTGTAACTCACTTTTTTCACATCATCATAATTTCAGTCATTAAAGGAATGGTCATAAGTTGAGAACTACCTATGAGGAGTGTTCTTGTGATGTCCAGCAGAGATAGTACATGCAGCCTGGTCAGATTTAAGATCTAACAAAATTTCAAAATTGTGATTATGGAGAGATAAAAAACTGCAGTACCCATTTGAAAAGACCTCACACACTATGTAGCTGGGAACCAATCTTGCTTGATTTGAAGACTGTTTGTCTCAGGTACACTAGTTAAAAATATGTCTAGTGTTTTTGAAATTGAAGGGATAGAGGGTCTCCAGCAAGAGCCCTATAGGGAGCAAAGTTTGACAGGTCCTATCTTTAAGAAACTTTGTCCTGCTTCTTTGCCAAATTAATCCGCCTTGATTGTGGAGTATACAGAAGTCTCTTTGTGGGCAGTGTGTCAGGTATTCCTGCTCCCAATCTACTTGAGACTTTATAAATAGGATCTGAACATCTTGAAATGTGTCAAAAAAATAATTAGCAGTTAGAGCAGTTCATGAAAAGCTGGTGTATATCAATAGAGCGGGCGCTAGAAAGCAATCTGTCTGCTCTATTTTCCACTAATTACAATTCTCAACATGGAGTCTTCATTATATCCTGTTTTTAAATACCAGAAACAAAAGTTGGAGTTATTTCCTGAACATGAACTCTGTATGAGGGCCATGGTGTAGGTTTCATTTTCTAGCTTTTAAAGCCAAATAATATATAGAGTTAGCTCCTTTATCTTGGATTAATTCATAGATATTTCTAATAATGAAATGAGGTGAGACTTAAACATGATGCTTTGCTAACAAGACAGGTCAGTTTATTGAGATTAGAGAAAGTTTTAGAAAACAAGACTAAAATGTTCTGTTCTTTCTCTTTCTCATATCTGACACTCTCTCTGCTAAACAACCATCATTTCATGATAACAGCACACAGTGATTAATCAGTGGTAAAAATATTTCCTTCACTCCATTAACTGATGGCCAGATTATTTTAAAAAAATAATTGTTTTTGGTTAGTCTTTTATTGCTCCCTAGATTGAGCCCTAGAAGAGTACTCCACAGCTGTGTGACCAAAATAAAAAAAATTTGAAAGATCCAAAAATCACAACTTTTGGTGAATGATAATATAAATCTGAAGCAAGTCTAAAGTCTGAGGTAGTTCAGTGTTCTTTATGTCAAAAGAATACCTTAAACTGATATTGTGACAAAAAGCTTAATAAAAAAATATACAGATTTGTACGAATTTTTATAATATTATTTTCTATCCATATTGTTGAAATAAAATTCAATTGTTTAAAGCAAAATGTAAACATTTTAAGGAAGCATTTGTCAGATTTCCTTTATAGCAACCTGGACTTCAAAGTGTTAATCAAAAAAAAAGTTATCAGAACTCTAATACATGTTGTTGATGTTGAAATAATAAAATTTCAATGTCAACAATTCCAATAAGCAGTCTTATTTTCAAATGAGATATCTATATAATGCAGATCAAGATTCAGGTCTTTATAACAATAATTCTTTCAGTTTGTGCATAATATATTGTTTTTAAGAAAATAATTGTAATACTAGTGTGAGTTTTGATTATTTGCAGATAAACCGCTTCAATAAGGTAGAAGATCGAGCTATTTTTATAACTGACAGGCATCTTTATAAGATGGACCCTATAAAGCACTACAAAGTGATGAAAACTATCCCACTGTATAATGTAAGTATTACTCTGTTAGATTCCTAGATATTTTCTTTGGGATTTATATTTTATGCATTGTAACTTGCTATTTTTTTTTGTGGTTATACAACAAGAAAGTTTCCATTTGTTGTACTGTTTTCTTGCTTTATATAATTTCCAATGGTTGAAAATTTCAGCATGGTTTAACAGAATGTGATCATCTTAAAATAATGTTGGCAACCCCAAACAGAGAAGTAGATCTTGAAATCCTTATCTAAATTTTGCTTTTAGCTATTGTACCTATTTATGCATTATAATCTTCATACTCTTCAGAATAATCATATAATATCTACTGACCTTCCTCTGCCATTTCCTATTATCATGGCAATTCTTTGGTCTGTATTGCTATATTGCTCAGTTTTTCTGCTGTATATTCACACAGTAGCTTAGTGCATGATGGGTTTTCCCAAGTTAAAAGGTCAGAATTTATTTTAAACTAAAAACAGTGATATCATCTGCAAGCTCTGTTCCTTCATCTCATAAACAATTCTTTCAGGAGCGAGGTGGGTGCCTTAGGGTGGGAAATAAATTTCTCCAATTATAATTTATTGTTAAAGTTTCACCTGTTTTGGAAATGACTTGTCTTGAGCAGTAATTAAAATGTGCCAGATTATATTCAAATAGCTTGATTTTTTGACACTTAAGAGTGAAAATGCTAAGTAGCTGTAAGGGAGAGAGAGAGAGAACAGAGAAAATGAAAAAATATTTATTTTTAAGATAGCCAGAATGGTCCATTTTTGGTTCTCAAAAACGTGTACCTCCTGTCAGGACCCAAATCTCAGTGTTTATGAGATTTCTCTTGAAGATGCAGATAGACAAATTACTTTAGTTGTGGTGAGAAACTTCTTAAATAGTTTCTGCCTTCGTAATAGTTACTTTTGGCTTACTTATGACCAACAGAGAATCAGCTTTCTGTATGCTACATTAACGTTCTTATAGTGAAAAGTTTAATGAAATCATCTCATATAGTGGCTTTTCAAAATTAGTCAGACTTTTTTTTTTCTTTTAGCATATGTTCATTCCTTTAAGGCAGATATGTGGAGTTGATGCTCCATCAAGCTTATTTCCAACCAATTTAAAATTTGTTTAGTTTATATACTAGTCCTTATCTAACCATAACCTTGACTTCCCCCAAGGAAATCTGGAATTTAAATTTAATGAGAACAAGAATTCTTAGAGAAGAAATGAAGGCATTTAAAATATTTAGAACTGCATTTTGGGTGGCTTCACCTAGCTTCATCTTAAGGCTTAAAATTTCCAGTAAAAACATAATTTAGCAATTGCTGGGATCAGTTTTGCTAATTATAAGAATGCATATAACAGATCCAGTATAACTTGAATAAAAAGCAACTGAGAGGAACAAATGAAATGATTAACATATTGAAATAAAATTCGTCTTCTCTTCGTTAGTTGGATATGGGAATGTTTTCAGTAATGGTTGCTATGTACTCTGTAGTACAGCTAGTCTACTTCCTTAGCATCAATGGGGCACATGTAGCAACATTTACTCTCAGCATGTTGCTCCTAGTGGGTGATTTTGCCCAGTAGAATGTTTTTTTCCTCATTATATTGAAATACTTTAAAAATAATAATAAACCACTTCAAGGTTTTAAATTGCTATTAAGTTGAAAAACATCAATCATTTATTTTTATCCACTCTATTTCATAGTATAAATGGTTAACATATTGTTTGTAGCTTTTATTTTTCTGGGGAAGCTTTGGAAATTAGTTTCTGTAGAAATTTTGTGAACAGAATAATATTAAATTATTGATGTCTACTTCTTCCTCACATCTCATTTTTAATTTTAAATAATATACGGTGTCTGTACTGAAACCAGTCTTGTTGAGCTTCATTTTTCTATCAATCCATGTTCACTATCATGGTTTCTAAAGGTTCCTTGTCAACATAGCAATATTCCCATGGAACCTGTTGCCATAGCAGGCATCAGCTGATGTCTGGTTCTTCTGCAGCTTGTTTTCTAGCTTAGGAAGCTATACGTGTGACTTCTCACCTTTTTAAAAAAGGACATATCACCAAGGAGAAATATTTATTGAGTTGTCTTTGACATCTAGAAATTGAAACAGTTGTTTTTGGATGAAGACAATGATGATGTTGTTGTTGCAAGATAAAAATTCCAAGATGGAGGAAATTTTGAAATATGGAAGAAATATGTTCATTTTATATTTAGCCAAGAGAGTGCTATATTTAAAAGTTTTCATTTGTTAATGTATAATTTACTGTTTTTACTGAAAAGAAAAGTTGTACATAGTATTACTATTGCTTTACACAACTTCTGTTAAAATGAGCCAAGATTAATTACTGCAATCAATTTGGTATATTAAGAATGTGGATTAATGTATTATAGAGTATATCACAAAGCAATTGTCCAGTTGCTTCAGTGTGTCCTATGAAGGCAAACCACCATAATTCATGCCAACTCCCAACTATTAGAATAAATTTAAATCAATTATAGCATTCCTAGGCTTAGGTTACATTTATTACCTTTCTGTTTCAAAAATTACCAAAACAAATTACAGACCAAGGCTGCATTTACATGTAATGTTAAGCCAGAATTTTCCAACAGCATTTTCATGTTCCTCCTCAGTCTTGTGAGATGATACCGCCTAAATTGAGGATTCCTTTAACTGAATATGAAATATTAGTGAACCTTATAAGTGAGATGCTAATAATGTAATGTACTTGTTTGAATAAATAGGCTTTAAACTGGATTTACATAGTAATCATATCTGCCTATAAGTATTGCTATTTTGAATTCTCTTAATAACACCAGCTTTCTGTCCCATAGAACATGAGTCAATCTTAATTTTTCCATCCGGAAACAGATAGTTCTAGAAGATTAAACTGGCATTTTCTTTTTGAGCTTCAATAGAATCTAATCATGAAATTAGATGTCTCTTTACATTCTTTAAGAAATTAATGGTTGAGATAATCTAAATTGGTGGTTATTGGTGATATTGAGTTGGCCACACCAATAACATGACTATCAAGCCAGCCAATGTCTACCGAGTCACATGACCACCAAGCCATGCCCAGCAACTTAGCCACGCCCAAAGAACTGGTTGTTAAAAAATTTGAATCCCACCCCTGAATTGTTCTATGGTTAATTACATGTGGGAATCTGGCCTAAGAGAACCATTGTATGATAGATTTCCTTGAGATACAACAAATACTCTTAAAACCCTTGCCTTTAGTCTATAAAGCATATACTAGAGCATAAAGCATCACTAACTTTACCATTCCTGTTTCATGCAGCTAACAGGACTGAGTGTCTCTAATGGAAAGGATCAGCTTGTGGTTTTCCATACCAAAGACAACAAAGATCTAATTGTTTGCCTTGTCAATATGCATTCACTTAATGAAAACAGAATTGGGGAGCTGATTGGAGTCATTGCAAATCACTTCAAAAGGTAAATATGAATATACTCCTCTGAATCTGAAACAAATATGAAAGTAGAAATTAAGCAATTTGATTTAGGTAGTCCTTGATTGACAACCATTCATTTAACAACTGTTCAAAATTACAGTGGTACTGAAATAAATCCTTTCCTTGCAGTTATGATAATTGCATCATTCTCATAGTCACATGATTGCAATTTGGGCACTTGGCAAACAGCTCACATTTATGACCAGTTACAGTCATGTGATCAGGATTTGCAATCTTTTTTGCCAGTTTATGGTAAATGATAAACCATCATGGAAGAATGGTTTGCATTTCCAATCTCAATGTTCACTTAATAACCATTGTAGAAATGGTTGTAAAATTGGTCTGACTTGACTTATGAACACAACAATTTATAATAAAAATTCTAGTCTTAATTCTTGTCATAAGTTGAGGACTTCCTGTAGTCTTTTTTCTCAATTTACAATTTGATTCTTGGAATTTCCTGTCTTCTTTCTTTTCCTAATTAAAAAAAAAATCTGACTTTGAATCTGCTAATTTGGTTTGCTTTGCCACTGTTTGAGATCTTATTTATTTCATTTCGATCATTGACCAAAATTGGATCTAGGTGGCCTGCATTTTTGTAAAACAATGCAAAGGTACCTGTAAACATGATTACTAATAACTGTCCTGCATCAAGACAATTTCTTTTGCAAGAAGGAATGTGTTCTGCTATGCTGTACTATATTGTCAATAGATTTTTTTAAAATTAGAACTTCCATTACCTGCTCACACCCACCAGGTATGTGTATTTGAAAAGTATTCAGCTTCTATTTCACAGTTCCTTCCCCTCCTCATTTTTACAAAAGCTGATAATGTAGCAGGGATTTACCTATTTCTTTTACATCTTAGGTTTTTTTTTTTCTTAAGTCTGTTTGAAGTACAGATTTAAATTATGACACTCTAGATTACTAAAAACTCCCATCTCCTTCATGTCTTAAAAAAAGCATGGTTTGGTATTCCAGTTGTAATTCTCATAGTTTTGGTACAGTTTAATTTTCCTGATTTCATGAAAAAATTGTACTTCCTTGTGGAAGATTGGCATTATCATGGAGATACAGTGCTGTGAGCTATCAACTCATTTCTTCATTTTGCTTGGCCCTGAAAGAGTCTGGTCTAAATGGAAAGAAAGGTCCATAAATATAATTATCTAAACCAACTTTAGCAAAGAGCCATCATCTGCATTGTGGGCTTGGCTTATAGGTCTTTTATCCATATTAAGTGTTTTGTTAAAAAAAAAATATCTGTCAATTTCATAGAAAAGCAATTGCCCTTGCTTTCTATATTTTTTTTTGCTAATCTTGCATTAGAATAGCCAGCTTGATATGGTAGTATTGGTCATAAGAACGGGACTGACTGCTAAAAGAGCAATAAGGTGGAATCAAACACTATATTTTTTTCCTTTTCTGAGTTGTACATTGTTAAGTTAAATAAAGTAATAATTGAAAATATTTTTTTTTCTAGAGACAATGCATTCACTTTTTTTCTGTGGTAGTCATTTGGAACTTAGGAAAGAAAGGTAAACATAGAATGACTAGATGGAAATTGATAAATAAAAGACAGATTATAAATGGAAAAATTAAGGTAGGTTCCTGAATCTTGCACTCTTAGAGTTTTCAGCAATCCAACTAGCACACAAGTAAATAATTCAGGAGGATTCATTTATAGAAGAAACTTCTTTATATACAATAATATAAAATATGATGAATGTATACAATACCCAAACAGCAGAAGCATATATATGTATGTATATATACATATATACAAATATATATATATTTGGTTATTCGGGTTTTCTCCCGCATAAAATGGGAAATATCTAGGTGACGTTTCGATGAAGTCTCATTCATCATCTTCAGGCTTGTGTCTTTGGCTTTGTGCTTCTCAGAGTAATGTGAGCTTGCAGCTGCTTCTTCTTTTTAACTGCTAGTGTGGGTGTGACTTGATTGGGTGGGGGCTTGGCTGTGTTCTGATTGGGTGGGGTGTGTTCTGATTGGTTGGGGGTTTGGCTGTGTTCTGATTGGTTGGTCTGTGTTCTGATTGGTTGGTCTGTGTTCTGATTGGCTGGGGGTTTGTTCTGTTCAGGTGGGGGCTTGGTTGTGCTCAGGTTAGTCTTAGTTGCTGGGGGATTTGAGCTGGTGATCTGTGATCTGTTTGGCTTCGTGGTCGTGGTCATGCCACATCTTCATGGTGGGGATCAGTTCGCTTCATGAATGGGTTGGAGAGGTTTGAAGCGGTAAGTGATGCAGCTGCAGTACAGCCTCTTTTCATCTTCTGTGTGGGCGTGAGTCTGCTTTCTACGTGGAAGTGTGGTGGTAGCATCTTTTGTGGCCCTCATGGATGTGGATCTGGTGTCATTCTTCATATTAGGTACTCATTTATTAATGAGGGTGGGTTTCCAAATGGTTGGTAGGCCATTTCTTTTTGGATTAGGTGGGTAACAGCCTATACCCCAAAATACAATTCATCATGGAAATAGAAGCTAACAATCAACTTCCCTTCCTAGATGTCTTAGTATACAAAAAATCCAGTGGCTCCCTAGGACACACCATCTACCAGAAGAAAACACATACAAACCACTATCTAAACGCATTCTCACACCACCACCCAGCACAGATCAATGCTATAGCCGAGACACTCATCTCCAGAACAAAATGCTTAGCCAATGAACAACACCTAAAAACCAAACTACACATTCTCACCAACATACTAACAGCCAATGGATTCCAAAGAAAGAAGATTACCCACCTAATCCAAAAAGAAACCCCAACCAAAATCCAAGACAGAGAACAAGACAATGACAAAGCCCTCCTCCCATATATAAAAGGCACTATAGACAAAATCAGCAAGATCTTCCAAAAACACAACATTAAAACAGCAATCTGCACAAACAGAAACATATACACCATCCTAAGAAACCCTAAAGACAAAATTGCATGAGAAAACCAAGGAGTATACAAAATCCCTTGCACTGCCTGCCCCACCACATACATCGGACAACCTAACAAAAGAATAAGTGCATACATTGAAGAACACAAGAACTCAATCAAAAAAGAAGAACCGACCTCTTCCCTGGTCCAACACCTCAAAGCCATAGGACATGAGATTGACTTTAAAAATACCAGAACTATCGCCAAAACCAAACACTTCAACAACAGAATAATCAGAGAAGCCATAGAGATAGAAAAACGCCCACACTGCATGAATAAAAGAGATGATACCTCCCACCTACCAGCCGTTTGGAAACCCGCCCTCATTAACAAATGAGTTGTTTGTTGTCCTGCCCTATATTAGAGGTACTACAGCCAAAATCAGTAAGATACTACACAGGCATCACATCAAGACTGCCTTCAAAAAAGACAGAAAAATAGAAGCCATCCTTAGAAACCCCAAAGATAAAATTGACCTGGAAAACCAAGGCATATATGTAGTCCCCTGTGCATCATGCCCGGCCACATACATTAGACAGACCAATAGAAGAATAAATACTTCCCTGGACGAACACAAAAATGCAGTAAAAAAGCTGGAACACACTTCCTCACCAGTCCAACACATGAAAGCCAGGGGTCATAACATCACCTTAAATGGCACCAAAACCCTAGCCACTATAGAAAACCCCAGCCACAGAATCATCACAGAAGCCATAGAGATTGAAAAAAGACTTGAAAGAATGAATAGAAGAGATGATTCCACCAGACTGTCAATCATTTGGAAGCCTGCACTCACAAATTAAAAAATCTCCACACCACCAGCCAGGCAAACACCTAGGCACAAACAGACTCCCTCTAATATCTCCAGCTGAAACACACCGCAACCACACCACAACACAATGTTGTGTTTTTTGTTCTTGGAGTTTGTTTGATTGGTGTTTCTGGTTTCTTCTGTCTGTTTTGTGGCTTTGATTGGCTGGCAACACTCTGTTCTTGTGTTGGAGGCTTTCAGTGCAGCTTGGCTTCGCGTGAAAGGATGGCTATTATCTATTAGGAAGTTAGGTTTCATCTGGGTGCCTGGTTGGGGTGTGTTTGAGCTGGAGGTATCAGAGGGAGTCTGTTTGTGCCCAGGTGTTTGTCTGGCTTGTGGTGTGGAGATCTTTCTATTTGAGAGTGCAGGCTTCCAAATGATTGACAGCCTGGTGGAATCATCTCTTCTATTCATGCTTTCAGGTCTTTTTTCAATCTCCATGGCTTCTCTGATGATTCTGTGGCTGGGGTTTTCTATAGTGGCTAGGGTTTTAGTGCCATTGAAGTTGATGTTGTGACCTGTGGTTTTCATGTGTTGGACTAGTGAGGAGGTGTGTTCCAGCTTTTTTACTGCATTTTTGTGTTCATCCAGGCGGGTACTTATTCTTCTTTTGGTTTGTCCAATGTATGTGGCTGGGCATGATGCACAGGGAACTTCGTATATGCCTTGGTTTTCCAGGTCAATTTTGTCTTTGGGGTTTTTAAGGATGGCTGCTATTTTTTTGTCTGTTTTAAAGGCAGTCTTGATGTGATGCCTGTGTAGTATCTTACTGATTTTGTCTGTAGTACCTCTTCTGTAGGACAGGACAGCTGTTCCATAGGTCTGTTGGTCTTCTAGGTCTCTATTCTGTCTTAGTGTGTTTTTGTGGATCAAGCTAGTGATTTTGTTTTTGTGGAAGCCGTTGGCTGTCAGTACTTTAGTCAGGGTGCATAGTTCAATCTTTATATGTGTCTTGTCTGCCAGGCCTTTGGTTCTGGTGATTAGTGTTTTGGCCACGGAATTTATCTGTGCTGGGTGATGGTGGGATTGGGTGTTGAGGTAGCAGTTGGTTTGTGTTTTCTTCTAGTATACGGTGTGTCCTAGTGTGCCATCTGTTCTTTTGTAGATTAGTACATCTAGGAATGGTAGTTGTTTGTTTATTTCCATTTCCATAGTGAACTTGATTTTGGGGTGTGTGCTGTTTAGGTGTGTTTCACTATTCACTCAAGTCCCAATAAAAGAAACTCTTGAAATCATTAAAAATAAATACCAACCAGCTAAAGACCTCATGGAACTAACAGAACACTGCCTAACCAACACATATTTCATATATAAAGGACAAAGATACAAGCAAATTGAAGGAGTCCCTATGGGATCATCACTGTCACCCGTCATTGCAAACCTGTTCATGGAAGAATTCGAATCCAGAGCCTTGACTAATGCCACCCACAAACCCAAACTATGGCTAAGATACATTGATGACACATTTGTGATTTGGCCCAATGGAAAAGAAAACCTAAACAATTTCCTAACACACCTAAACAACACACACCCCAAAATCAAGTTCACCATGGAAACAGAAATAAACAAACAACTACCATTCCTAGATGTACTAATCTACAAAAGAACAGATGGCACACTGGGACACACCATATACCAAAAGAAAACACACACCAACCGCTACCTCAACGCCCAATCCCACCACCACCCAGCACAGATAAATTCCGTAGCGAAAACACTAATTACCAGAACCAAACGCCTGGCAGATAAGACACATATAAAGACTGAACTATGCACCCTGACTGAAATATTGACAGCCAATGGCTTCCACAAAAACAAAATCACCAAC
>BLBF01000044.1:5589889-5647257 GCA_015471245.1 Laticauda colubrina
TATATATATATATATATATATATATATATATATATATATATATATATGTTTTTTTAAGTTATCGCGGGTACTTACATGTGTGCTGTTCAACTTCCTTCGGGTATTATCCCACGTCATTGTAGTTCTGTTAAAGTTGTAGCAACGTTTCAGCAGAATCTCATCTGCCATCATCAGGCTTCTGTATACACACACACACACACATATATATATATACAGAGAGAAGGGGGGGAGGGAGAGGGAGAGGGAGAGAGCAAACAGTTCCCATTGGCTAACTTACTATTATGGCTATCCCAGCTCAAAATTCTTACACACTGACACTCCTCCCTTTATGACTGGAATAGACATAAAACTGAATAACTCAATATTCTTCCCATGGTGCATTCCACTCAATGGCTTGGTCATGATACCTGCAGATTGTCTTTTGAAGAACAGTGAAGCAAGCTAATTAATTTACATATTATGGCTTTTCTTACATTACAACATTTAATATCCACATGCTTGCTTTTATTCTTTACTCTGTCACCTGTTGCCATTTTTATGCAAACAGCATTATCCTCAAACACCATTACAGCTTCATTTACCTTTATGTTTAAATCCTTTTACAGCTGTACATACCAAATTACCTCTGAACAAAGCTCAGATAGAACAATAAATTCTGCCTCTGCCATAGAAATGACAATAGTTGTTTGTTTTCTGGACTTTCAACCAATGAAAGCCCCTCTAAATAATATCACATTCCCAGAATTGGACTTCCTGATTTTTACAACATTGGCATAATCACTATCAACATAACATTTCAATTTTTATTCTTCTGTTTTGAAGTCCTGTTTTGAAGACCCAAATTCACAGTTCCTTTCAAACACCTGAGAATCCTTTTTACACCCAAACAATGCAATTGTGCTGATGCAGCAGTAAAGTGACTTAAAATGATTACAGCACAAGCTATGTCTGATCTGGACCACTGTGATAGATATAACAGGCTCCCTACTGCTGACTGATATATCTCTTGATCACCGGCTTCACTTTTGTCCTCACCTAAATTGTTGTAAAAATCTGATGTTGAAGCAGAATTCCAATCTTTCATGTTGTATTTCTCCAACAGCTGTTCAATTTTCTTCTTTGAGAACATAACCACCTTTCCCAGTTTTTTATATCTCTACACCAAGTTTGTTTTGTATTTCACCCAAATCAATTCAATTTTTCTCTAATTGATGAGCAAATTCATTTTTCTGTGACAAATCCTTTGCAATGAAACAAAGATCATCCACACATGTTAATAATTGACAATCCCCACCTTGTAACTTTCCAGTATATATGCAAACATCAGCCTTGTAACTCTTGAACCCAAGACCCTTCAATGCCATATCTAAACAAATATTCCAATTCCTGGCTGACTGTTTCAACCTATAAATGGCCTTCTTCAATTTATACACAATTTATCTTCAATTTATATAGTGCTAAGCTTTTTACTTTTGTAACCTGGTGCTTGAACCATGTAAAATTTCTTCCTCTAATTCTGCATTGAGGAATGCTGTGGTTATATCAAAATACTAACTTTTATGGCCACGTGCCACTGCCAATGCTAGTGCAACTTATGCTTTCACTCTTTACAGTTGGTGCAAATACCTCATCACAGTGCATGTTTTTTCTTTGTGAAAAACCTTGTGCCACTAATCTTGCTTCATATTGGATCTCATTGTTGGGTAGCACTTTCTTTTTGTACATCCATTTACATTCTATGGCTTTGCAACCTTGTGGAAAGTCATAGATGTGAACACTTTATGTTCACCCATGGATTTCATTTCATTGTCAATGGCTTCTTTCCACTTCACTTGTTTACATTTGGGTAATGCCAATACTTCCTGATAATTTCTTGGTTCATTTCACACATTACACATCTTTACTTCACTAGCAGAATACCTTTCAGATAGAATCCTCTTGTTGCATTGCTCTGACCTGTGTGGTATTGACTGCCTTGAGTTTCAACCCTCTCTTGCTTCACCTCCGAGTTATCTATCATCTTCTCCTGACTCATTTTCTAGTTCTTTTTTAGTTTCTCCTCCCTGAATGCTGACACTTTCACTAAGTGGGTTACAATCATTAAATGGGTTACTGTCACTACGTGGATCATTCCAAAAATTGGCATCAATTCTGTTCCAATTTTGCTCTGCAAAAATAGAAGACCTAGAAATCACTATTTTCTTGCTCCCATCACTAAAGCAATAGCTCTTTGAGCCAGGCTCATAGCCCATAAACCTGAGCTTTCTAGCCTTTGGTTGACCTTTTCTTCTGATTGCTTTTGGAATATGCCCCCTTGCATTGCTTCCAAACACCCTTAAATGTGCCAGAGATGGCTTTCTCCCATATAGTACAGCGCATGGAGTACCATTGATAGATGAACTCCATGATTAAATAATTAGCAATCAACATAGCTTCACCCCAATATGACCTGCTTGGACCAGAATCCTCCAGCAGTGAGTCCTTCATTGTCTATAAGAGTCCATTCTGCCTCTTGGCTATACCATTCTCAGCTGCTGTGTATGGATTTGTTTGTCTATGTTTTATTCCTAACTGTCCCAACCACTGTTGAAAACTTGCTGACATGAATTCTGAACTTCTTGTCAGTTTGCAGCTGACATACCTGTTGTTTATATCTCTATGAATCTTACCCATTGCTTAAAATTTCTGTGGCACCTCTATTTTATTCTTTAGTAAATAGCAGAAACCAAATCTGCTGTAGTCATCTACAATGACCAGCACATACTTTGTTCCTCCCAAACTAGCTTGCATTGGCCCAACCAAATCTGCATGTACTAGCTCTGTAGCTCTTTTTGTCTGCCTTGTGCTACTCTTGCTTACTGGAAATACCATGGACTTCGATGACTTACATATTGCACAGTCCAAGTATGCCTCATATCTTTTTAAGTTTAACCCTTCTCCAAAATGTTGCATCTTTTGCAAAAACTCTGAAACTGGCATGGCCAAGTTTTCTATGCAAGAGATGAATGCATCAATCATGTTGTGCCACATTTCTAAATGTTTGGGCACATTGAACCTTTTGTCCCTGCAATGCATAAAGATTATCCTGTTTTATGCCCTGTGCACATACACTCCCATTTCTTCTTATGAGACATTTCCCATTTACAAATGTGGTTTCAAAACCTTGTTTGTCTAGACTAGAGACACTCAGTAAATTATGCTTCATTTCAGTACACATAATATGTTACTAAACTTTTCCTCCAGACATGGAATCAGCACACTGCCTTTTCCTGTGATGTTAGCTTTCTGGCCATTTGCTAAGGCTACTGCATCCCCTCCAGATGGATCCATTCTGAAAAACAATTTAGATTTATTAACAATTGTTCAGCTTGCCCAACTGTCCATTAACCGTTTGTCTCTGCTATTACAATAGCTAACTTTTGCAACAGTAGCTTGTCCATCTGTTGTTTTTCTTCCTTGCAAACAGTCTTTAGATGAGTCTTATCACCACAAATGAAACATCACCTCTGCTTCTATTTTGTTTCTTTCTTTGTAGAAAATGTTTGCTGGACTGTAATCCGATCTTTTCTATTACTTTGGTCTTTGCAGATATCCTGTCTGTTGCTTTTCTCTCTCCCCCCACCACCTCAGGAATTTCTCCTCATGGCTTCTTCTAAAGTGGCATTTGTTTTCTTCAGAAATCAAACAGGATTTAAGGGCTTCCATTTGTAAATCCTGTTCTGGTTTGCATTCAAAAACAGCTGAAACAATGTCCCATGTTTCATCAAGACCATTTAACACTAATAGAATTTTCTGAGATTCAGAAATTTGCATTCCACACTGTTTCAACTCAGTAAATAAAGTTTACATATGCAACAAATGCTTCTCCACACTCTCTTGTGGTAGCAACAGGGCTCTGTATAATTATCTTGATAATTGTATAATATTGCATGCTAATGCACTCACATGTACACTTCTCAATTTCAGCCAAACCTCCTTTGCAGCTTTTAAATCAGCTACATTCAAGAGTTGTTCTCCTCTAAACTTAAGATGATGTAGGCCAGTGCCTTATCATGCTGCTTTGATCTGCTGCTGCTAATGGTGCCTGGGGTGAATTAATAACAATATCCCAGAGGTCCTTAGCCTTCAAGAAGCATTCCATTTTTTTAGCTCAAATAATATAATTCTTCTATCCCATCAATGCAGAGAGCTCTCCTTGAACTCAACAGCCATTCTGCAAGCCTTCTAAGCCTTGATCTCTTTTCCTTATAACATAGGCTGTCCCTCAGCTTAATTACAGTTCAATTTTACTGTGTGCTTGGTGTGCACAGGGCCCATAAACTGTTAGAGCGTTCAGCAATTCAACCAGCACACAAGTAAATAATTCAGCAGTATTCATTTATAGAAGAAACTTCTTTATATACAATAATATAAAATATGATGCACATATACAATACCCATACAGCAGAAGCCAGAACCAGAACTCAGAATCCAGAAGTCACCAAACAGTTGCCATTTTCTAACTTATTGTTATGACTATCCCAGCTCATAATTTCTTACACACAGATATTCCCTTCTTAACCCTTACCACCACCATTCATTTTCATATACACACATGCAGACATACATGTGGTCCTTGACTTACAACTTAGTGACCATTCCAAGTTACCTCTAAAAAGCTGCTGATGACTCAGTTTCAAAGTTACAGCAGCAGCAGCACTCCTGTGGTCAGATGAACAACATCCAGGCAGATTTGCTTCTTACAATCTATCGCAGGGATGCTGCAGCAGCCCCCCATAACTAACTCCCTCCTATCCTGTCCCACCAGATCCTACACTCCTCTCCCCATCACCAATCACTCACTTTCTGTAAATGTCCAGAACTAGCATTGTGGAAGGAGAACAAGCTGCTCTATCCCTCAATATCCCTAGACTCTGTGGCTCTCTATTGGAAGTGAGTGCCGTTTTTGGAGCAGCTACAATAAATTAACACTTAACATCCACACTGGAGATAGCAGAGATGACAGTTGTTAAGTGAAGTGGTCATGTGGATGCCTTATTTTAAAACCATCATGACTTGTAACCATAACAGGCAGGTTTTATTAAAATTGTAAATTGAGGCCTGCCTGTACTCACTTGTTTTTATATTCTTTCATTTTTAAACATTCCCATTTCCTAAATACATACATATAGAGAGAAGGTGAATAAAATACAGGTAGTCCTCAGCTTACAACAGTTCTTTTAGTGCAGGGGTGGGATGCAAATATTTTTACTACTGGTTCTGTGGGTGTGGCTAGGTGGGCATGGCCACGTGACTGGGTGGGCCTGGGTTTTGTGTTGTTTTTTGCAGCACCCCTCCCGTGCTCCATTTTTTTTTTTTTTTGCCTCCTGGGCCTCAAGGAAGCCTCATGGGAGACCGTTTTTGCTCCCAGGAGGCTTCCCTGAGGCCCAAGAGGCAAAAAACTGATTCATATTTATGAGGTCACAATGTCTTGCGGTCATGCGATCTGCTTTTTTTGCGAAGCAAAGTTAATGGGGGGAAGCCAGAGTTACTTAACAACCGTGTTACTACCTTAACAACTGCAGTGACTCACTTTACAACTGTGACAAGAAAGTTCATAAAATGGGGCAAAACTTACAAATGTTTCACTTAACATAAATTTTGGGTTCAGTTGTGGTTGTAACTTAAGAATTACCTGTAGTACTATAGTACGGGTCTCCAACCTTGGCAACTTTAAGACTTGTGGACTTCAACTCCCAGAATTCTTCAGCCAGCTTTGCTTTAAAGTGGTACCTAGTTTTGCTGAGGAATTCTGGGAGTTGAAATTCACAAGTCTTAAAGTTGCCAAGGTTGGAGACCCCTGCTATAGTATACTTTTGTGATTTCTCCCACTTCATTTCAATATAAGATATTGAGTTATTTGTAAAAATAATGCAAGTTATTTTATATACAAATTTTATATACAAATAAATAAAACAAAACAAATTTAAATCTGAGATCTGGTTGTGGTTCCCCCAGTCCTTTTGCCTAGTTGATTGCCTATAGGAATTGTTGATAACATGCTGATTACTGAGTTCGTAAGTTTTTCTCTGTGCCAGAAGGTACAATACTGCATGATTTTTTTAAGTGTTCATGCATATACATACAAAGTTAGTCTCAGGATAAGCAACATTATATCAAGTACAGAATATGAGTAAAAAATAGTAAATCAAATAAACCAAATATAGGAAAAGAAGGAAAAGAAGAAAACTTAACCAAATCTGGTTTATATCAGCACAGTTCTTAGTACTTCTTCATAACGTCTGTCTTTGCATCTGAATAGTACAGTATAACTCCATAGTACTTTGTAACATGACTCTTTTCAATCAGTTACAAAAAATTCAGCATAATTTTCTTGAAACCTGCTTTCCATTCATTCACTTGGGAGATCAATTAATAGACTAATGTTTCTTTTTCACGCAGAACTTACAGGCGTTCTTTTCTGCAGGTTTTTTCCATGTCCATTTTTCTGCTTTCGATACTAACAATAACTATTCTGTCTTGCATTCAAAACCTTTCATCATTCACAGATCCTTTGTTAATTCTCTCAATCTTTCATCACAGTCAAGTAGTACTTTAGATTCATCTTTGGCCATATTGAAACTAGCTAACCTTTTTTTAAGCAGATGCCAAGTAATAATCATTCTCATTCTTCCTTGGCTGAATCACTTTTTCTTTATGCTGTCATCTCATTTCCACCTGCCCATTCTACTTAATTAACAAGATGACTTACATTCATTCAGAGTACAACTTTTCTTTAGATCATAGTCCTAAGTGGTTAGTACATTTGGACCAGTATGTCTCAACTAAAAGCTGAATTTTACAGCAGATGCACTTATGTTATTCTGTTAAAGGAAGGAACTCTCATTTAAAGTAACCTGAAAGCCAACTTATATTACCCAATATCCCACAGGAGGTACAGGAAGCGAACTGACACATTTAGGATACAGAAAGGAAGAAAGACACTATGATCTAAGTATCCAGATGCCCTATTTAACCAATGATCAAGCTTGATGTTGAGATGAGCTTGAAAATGTTATGATGTGGGGGAGAGGGCTAGAGGGAGGAAAACTATCATCACTAAAGCCCATGTCACACTGGCCAACGGATGTAAAAAGGACACAGCAGACGAGTTCCATCCGTTGTTATCCGCTCTCAAAAGGGGCAAAAATTTGCATAACTGGAGCGGATATCAAGGACACGGGGAGGATGCAGGGCGGATGCAAAGCGGATGCGGAATGGAAGCCCAGCGGATGGAAGCAGATGAGAGCAGATGGCACATCCGCTAGGCTTCCAGGGGGCCTCAGCAAAGCAGATGCGGAACGGATACAGAGGATGCACAGCGGACGCTGAACAGATGAAGCGGATGCACAGCGGATGCACAGCGGATGCAGAGCGGAAGCCTAATGGATGCCTGGCGTTAATTGCGCATGCGGGGAGGATGCATTGCGTCAGCCCCGTGGATATAACGGAAGCAGCTCGGAAGCAGGTCGCCATTCAGAGGAAAGACCTGCTGCCGGACACATCGACTGCCTTGCCTGCCCTGCCTGCATGTCTGCCTGCCAGCCTTGCTGCCAGCCTTCCTGCCAGCTTTGCTGTCTGCCTGCCTGCCAGCCTTGGTGCCTGCCTGCCTGCCAGCCTTCCTGCCAGCCTTGCTGTCTGCCTGCCTGCCAGCCTTGGTGCCTGCCTGCCTGCCAGCCTTCCTGCCAGCCTTGGTGCCTGACTCCCTGCCAGCCTTGCTGCCAGCCTTGGTTCCTGCCAGCCTCCCTGCCAGCCAGCAACCCCACAACCATGCGGAAGCACAGCAAGCCTCAGCCATCTGCTGCCAGCCCTGGCAAGAGGGACAGGGCTACCATCCCGCCCCCTGGCCCTCACTCTGGTTCTGCTGGGGCTTCTGCAGCACGGGCTCGCTCTTCTGGGGCTGGGGCTTCTGCTGCTTCTGCTTCTGGAGGAGCTGGTGACAAGCATTCCAGCACCAGCCACCTCCACAGCACCTGCATCCTTCACCCCTGAGACTGAGCGACCAAGAGGAGTGCCAGAGACTCATTTTTGTCTTATAGCTTCTTGTTAATAAAGTCTATTTATGATTCACACACTTGCTTCATTTCTTTTTTTTAATAAAGTCTTGGTGGAAACTTTTAGAAATGGTTTAAGCCTTTGCATGCTTGTGGGATGGGTTAAGATAGCTGTGGGATGGGCAGGGATACCTGTGGGATGGGCAGGGATACCTTTGGGATGGGTAATAGCTGTGGGATAGATAAACCTCCAGTGCAAGCATAGTGGGACTGTATGGTCCACCCTCCCAAGTGCCACGCCTACGGCCCTTTATTATCAATAATAATGTAATAATTATCCACACATGTCAACATAAACACAACTCTTTATTAAATGCCCTGTTCATTGTAGGCCCACCCAACATACATGGCCCAATCTCATCCATGTGATGAGACAGGCTGAAGGAAGCATCCATTAAGCATTTACCATCCTGTCTTGCCACTCCACTGCTCCAGCTGGGGAGTTGCACCAGTGTTTCAGGAGGTTGCGCTGCTTCTTCCCCTCACGTGAGGCTCTGTTGGGGCCTTGCACATCCTGAGTGTTGATCAGGTTTTGCCCTTGCCTCCATTCCCCAGCCTCCATGTCCCCATTGCCTTGTTGACGGTCCACAAGCCTGTTCTGCAAGACTGGGTAGCGGGTGCGCATGAGATTGTGCAGGATGCAACAAGCTTCCACGATCCTCCTCATGGTCTCTGGGCTATGCTACATGTTGGTGAGAAGTACCTGGAACCTGTTGGCCAGGATGCCAAAGGCATTCTCCACCACCCGTCTTGCCCTGAACAGCCTGTAGTTGAAGATCCTCTCTTCACGGGTGAGGTATTTGGAGGTGTAGGGCTTCATGAGGTAGGTTGTAAGGGAGAAGGCGTCATCCCCCACGATGAAGTAGGGCACATGTTGTGTGTCATTGGGCAGCGGGTCTGGATCTGGGAAGCCCACCATGGAGTTGCGTTCCAGCCCCTCCTTGAGGTGACTGGCATTGTATACCTGGGCATCTGAAGATGAGCTGCTGCCTGAAGCATCGATGGAGATGAACTTGTAGTCAGCATCGACCATGGTGAAGAGGATGATGCTGAAGAAGCCCTTGTGATAAGTGGACCCCGACTTGGCTGGCGCTTTGCAGGCCACATGCTTGCCATCTATGGCTCCAATGGTGTGGGGGAAGTTCCACTTCTGATGCCACTGCTCTGCAACTTTCTTCCATCCTTCTTCAGTGGAGGGGCACTGGAGGAGCTCCTCCTTGTATTCTTCGATGATGGCCTGCACCACTTCTCTTGACCACAATGCTGATGGTGCTGGGTGGCACCCTCCAGGCATACTGCATGCTCCTGTAGATGGTCCCTGAGGACAGGTGGTGCAGAGTGAGTGCCACCTTGAGCCCAGGTTCCAGGCTGGGCCAGAAGTTGGTGTTTGTCTTGGTCAACCTGGGTGTCAGGCGCTGCACAACTTCGTCAAACATGGCTGGAGGCATCCTCATTAAGTTCTGGAACGCCCGAGTGTCTTCGCTCCTGAGCTCCACCATCAGCTTGTTGTACAGTCCGTCCTCTGCTCTTCTGGTGAACCATCTTTGGACCCAGACTTTTTTTGGGTGCCTCCTTCTCTTCCCGTAGTAGAGTTCACAGAGCCTGTAGATGGTTTCACACTGTTGCAGAAGGATGGTGGCTGCCGAAAGGATTTTGTCACAATCCACGGTGGACATGACTGGATGCTGTGGAAGAGGAAGAGCCAGATGAAGGCTGCAGAGGTCTGCACCGCTGGGCTGCTGTTCTGAAAGTGAGATGCAGGCAAGTTGCTCCCCCTTTTTATAGGCAGTATAGGTTTTCCGCTAGGCATCCTCTAGGCATCCTCTAGGCATCCTGCAGACATCCTTAATATCCGAGATAGGTCCCCTCTGCGAACATTTTTTCCATTTTAAACACTTTGTTTCCGTTCTGCATCCGTTCTGCATCCGTTCCGCGTCAGTTCCACTTCCTCCCTGCGTCCGGGCGGATGCGAGTTGCGTGGATGCGCAGTGGATGCCTCGTGGATATAGCGGATGCATAGCGGATGCATAGCGGATGCGTAGCGGATGCAGAACGGACGAACTGGATACATTTTCCGCGCAAAAGTTTTAGGCAGCCCAAAACTTTCGGAGCGGATGAAACATCCATAAACGCATGCTGGACGGATAGAGAGGAAGCCAAACGGAGGCAGTGAGTACATCGCGTTTTCGAATGGATGGCAAGGTTTTTTGTCCATTTTACATCCTCTTTGCATCCGCTGGTTCAGTGTGACATGGGCTTAAAAACAGTGGCCTTCCCATTTTAAATATGCACAGATAAACTGTTTGATTGAATAGAAAAAATGTATTTCTTGTGTAAAGAATTCTACGCAATGAAATTTCCCTTTAAATAAGATGAAAATTTTGCTACCATCTTATCCCAAATGACACTGGGCTGTTTTCAATACAGCAAAACTATAAATATAAAAACAGCAAAATTAATAAGAGTTAGAATTAGATAAAAACTAAGAGCCAAAGGCATAAGCACAGAGCTTGTGTTCCAAAGAACAAGGCCATGGCAGAAAAGACTCTTCTCCTAGCTGAATTTCAGCTGAATTTCATTGACCTACAGGACCCCAGCATGGCAAATCATGTAGGGCAGGCCAATCCCATTGAGGCAAGACTGTTCCTCAAATATAATTTAGTTATTGATTCATTAAGTGTCCTTTCCTATATATAAGTTAGCCAAACTATCTGCAAAAGGATCTCTCCTACTGATCTTAATAATTAGGTACATTCATATTGGGAGCCGCACTCCTCCACAAAGAGGCACTCCTCAAGAATTATAGCTTTAAAAGAAAAATCACAGAATCCTCAACTCACAACAGTTCGCTTAGTGACCATTTGAAATTAAAACAGCACTGAAAAAAGTGACTTATGACCATTTTTCACCTTACAACCATCACATCATCCCCGTGGTCCTGTGATTTACATTCAGATGCTAGGTAACTGGTTCATATTTGAGACAGTTGCAGTTTCCCAGGATCATGTGACACACCTTTTGTGACAAGCAAATTCAATGGGGAAGCCAGATTCATTTAACAACTGTGTTACTAATTTAATAACTGCAGCGCTTCACTTAACAACTGTGGCAAGAAAAGTCGCAAAATGGGGCAAAATTCACCGAGCAAATGTCTTACTTTGCAACAGAAATTTTGGGCTTAATTGTGATTGTAAATTGAAGATTACCTGTATAACAGATTACGGCATTAGCGCATATAATTCACAAAAACAGCATATAAAATGTGCATTAAAATATAATCACCGGCATCTGAATCATTTTTAAAATGCACAGTGTAAATGATGAATAAAATTATGTTTGAGCAGTTACTAGAGTTGCTAAGTCTATGGTTGAATATCTATAACATTTAGCCATCGGACACTAGTGCCTTCGAAATGATGTAATTCTTGCAAGGATCTGGGAATCTTCTGATGGGTCATTCCATTGCAATATGATGTAAAATCTGTGGGACTTTCCCACAGTCAGGGTTACTATTAACAACCAGCCCCCATTTGTAATGGGCACCTGCCATGCCCATTCCAGGTGCCATGCTGTCTCAATATACTGATATACTGATATACTGAATTAATCTTCTTTGACTAATTGCTGTCCAACTTTCCACAGTTGGGTTCCTGAGTGTTTAATTGTCACAGGTCTTGTGTATAGTTAATAATCAGTTTACCTTACATTTTTGCCACACCCTTTTAAGGCTGATTGTCTTCTAAGGTGTGGAGGTGGTATATTAGATAGAAGTATACTAGAAGAGAGTCTATATCTAAAAAGCAGTGAATAAAAAAGTTAAAGAACATTTAAACAAATCTATTTGAAGCTCTTAACAATAACTGACATTTTGTTCAATCTATGTAATTTGCTGTAATTGGTTACCCCTAGCTCCAGATCCCTTATGACTCCAAAAAAGAACCATATAGATTTATGAGGGATTCTTGTGTTTATTTTCTTCATTTTAAAAGCAATATGCATGTGATTAAGTTTTTCTGCTTGATCCTTACATTTTCTTTTTTATTTCTGCCTTATATCTATTCTTACTTTAAAAAAATGGTTGTATGTTTAAAAGTATGACTTTTTAAATTTATGAATGAAAAAAAATATTTAAATTGTTTTTGCAGAGTTGAAGGAAAGCGGGGAGTAAATAACTATATAAAATGGCTTCATATAGAATTTATAACAAAATTAAGAAATTATTTGGTTTCAGGACAGCCTATTCATGCTGATAAATGCTCCCTTGAAATTAAGCTTTTTTCCATTATTTTGAAAGAAAGAAAATCCATTCTTAGAAAGCAGGAAGAGTATTAGGAAAAAACAATTTAAATTAAGAGTTGGGAGTCATCAGTTTAGGACTGCATACATTTTCCTTTATTGCTACATCATTGTTTCCCCACTGAACAGGAGCGTAGAAAAGTGTTTCTAGTACAGTTTATTGACTAAGGGGACTGTTGTATAGAATCGAGCTTGATGTTTATCTCAGTTTCAAGTATAGCTGAGGCAGCTTTGGTGCCCATCTGATAAAGGCCGCCTCTGAGCTAAAGTAAATTTTGAAAGCACTCAACAGAGGGAGCTGGCGAGGTGGCCATCAATAATGTTTTTAAAAATACAAGCTCTTCTTCCAGTTCCTATTTCCTAACCCTAACCCTATGAATTTCATGGAAATGCCCATTTGTTTTCTTGGCGACTGTACATTTCCCCTGATTTCCCGTTGAAAAGCAACAACATTCAGGCATTTGCAATATTGTCTATGTTCTATGTTCATCCATTATTTTGATATAACAGATCAGATAACACTGACTAACAGTTAATAGGGTCTTCTGAACCTGAATTGTTACAGATTGAGGCCTATATCATTGGATATACTGAAGATTGTTGGTTAAGCATCAGTTGTGGATTTTACTCTGTTGGGAGTTTGTTTGTTTGTTGTTCTTGTTGAAATTGCATTGTTTAATAGAACCATGCACAGCCATAAAGCCAGAACAGAAGAAAAATATAGATCTAAAATATTAAATGAAACATATACAGCATCAGCTTTAGATGCATCTGTCAGTGATTTTCCATATCTTTTGTTTCACTGCAGCTGCTTAAGAAAAGTGTCTGTAGCTGGACATTTCAACAACTTTCATATTACAAATATTAAATGTCAACCCTCCACCTCCCTTTTTAAAAGTATCGTATTGCTTAGCAACCTTAGACAGAGGCTGGTTTTGTCCTTTCTTCTTTAGCAGAGCTTAACGTTCTTAATTCAAAACAGATTCTGATACTTAAATATATATTGCAATTTTAATTGTCCTAATGCCTATTTTGTACAGTTAAAAATCTCATTATGCATTGTATAATGTGCTATCAATATACTTTTGCTTTTGAATTCTCACCCAATTTAAGGGTCCCACCTATAAGTTTCATATTCTCAGTATAAAAGTTTGTAAACTTAACAGAGAAATAAAATTAAAATGGGCAACAATTTTTTAAAAATATTTAAATACAAACATGGATTTGTGTAATCAATATATCTTGTTATTTCAGTCTGATTGGGTAAGTTCTGTTATATTCATTCCTGTGATACTCTGGTGAATATGATAAGAAAAAAATATTATTGAATTTGAGATCTAAAACGAATTCTAATACAACAATTTTTTAAAATATAAAACTAAAGAATTTTTGACCTAAAAGCAATAAACACTATATTATATCAGAGAGTAGATAGATGTCTCATATGAGGAATGCAAATCAGTGTTATATAAAAATGAAAAACAATGGTTTTTTTAAATGGGGGTTATCTTGCTCACTTCCATGCTTGAACTCTTTTATTTTATGTTGTATAAATGAAATCATAGTGTTGATAAGATCATACCTAGAATATTGTGTCGAGTTCTGGCACACATTTTAGGAAGGATTTTGATGAACTGGAGCATGTTCAGGGAACAGCAGTCAAAACTGCAAGGGGTCTAGAAAGAAAATTCTATGAACCATTGAGGATGTTTAGCTTAAAGAAGATTGTAGAGTAACATGATAGTTGCTTTCAAGTATCTGAAAGGTTGGCATATAGAAGACAAAGCAAAAATTGGTAAGAAATAAAGGATTAAAATTATAAAGAAGAAGAGTTTGGTTTGGTTACGAAAATGTTCCCAATGCTAAAGTTGTTCAACAATGAAATGAAATATAATTTTCAATTGGGCAAAATTGAAATGTATAGAGAACTGAACCAAGGTAACTCAAATGGGTTAACATACAGAATGCTGGGATTCATGATACTCGCAGGAAAGAAATTGGAGAAAGTTGTGGTCACTTTTGTGTGACCACATCTTCCAACTACACTGTGTAAGATGTGTGGCATAAGGGAAGATGAGTGGGGTATATCCCCATCCTCTTTCTCACCTTTCCCCAACATTGTGCCCAATTAGCCAGTGGCAAGGTCTGACCAGCAAGCAGCCGTTGGTTACTTTGGAACAAGTGCTGAAATGGAAATTTCTTAACAGTGGTTACTTATGAAGGAAGGATGAGGAAACAAATCAGAGGCCTGCTAGGGAGGTAAGGTTGGCTGGGAGACACGAGCAGTTAACAGAGTGAACCCTCTTCCTTCCTGGAGAGGGAGTCTTTGGGAACATACTAGAATGGGAAGTAAGAAGGATTTTTCTTTGCACTCCACAGCTCCCTTTGTTCCCCCTTCCCTAATAAATGGCAGGCAGACCATTTTGGTCAGCTGTGGAGGGGGAGGAAAAGGTTTCACTCCACTTTCCTGGAGATCATGAGGGGAAAAAAACACCTCTATTAAATTTGAAAAGAATGACCCAACAGATCACACACTGTCTATAGTTTCTTTAAAAAGGCAAACACACGCACAACAATGTGAACCCTCTTCACATGCCCCACCATCTGAATCATAGAAGCTGCACAGGTAAGCCAAGTCTTAGATCACCATACTACTAATTTGAAAAATGTATGAGCTGAGATGACGTGAGATTAGAAGAGGTGGTGTTGAGTGATTGATCCTGAGGATTCAGCAAAAGGAAATTAATGAACCAAAATGGCAACATTAGAAACAATGGTTGCGATCTACTGTGTATATTGTTCCTCGATGTTTATGAATGCTTTTCTCATTAGCAATCAGAGATATTGTCTATCAAGATTACTCTCACTTGTACTGAATAAGAAGTTGATATGTTTAATTTTTCTTATCACAGTTATGAAAGTATCAATCATATTCCTCTCTCTTAAAATAAAGAACAGAAAACTATGGGTTATTTTCCAGAAAATGGAGCTGGTTTCATATTATAATTAAAACTATGGATCAGAATCCCTGAGTAAAATTTTTACCTTAATCATAAAGTTCAGTGCTCTAGGCAATGCAAACCTTCAACTGAGATGAAAATGAGATACATTTTGCTTATAGAAGTGTAAGGATTACAGAGATCCTCAGATATGAAACACTTTGCAATATTAATATTGTAGTTTTTAATATAACCCTCTAGATTGCAAGTAGGCACAATCGGTATTTTTTAACCAAATATCCTTAAAGTACAAAGAATATATCAAGATTCTAAGTATTCATTGTTTTGCTGTATTTAAATTATATGCCATCATTCTGTCTCTGATGTCACTGAAGAGCTACATCTTGAGGAATTTCTCGATATACTGATCAAGTCCAAATAGCAAAGACATGTATGAGTTAAGTTTTATTTATTTTTCAATATACAAAAAAAGTCATTCATATCTCACACTCTGCCAAGACATTTTGATTTCTGAGGTAGATTAGCAAATTATTACTCCCCTGTTCCGCAGATCTGTTGTTCTCACTTGAGGTCAGTCAGCTTATTTTGACTGAAATTCCCAGAAACATCTCCCACCAGGCCAATTGAAATATGGTAATAACACATTAAGTAGTAAATGTATCTATTTAACCAGGAAGAGCTAGTAATATTCTATACTTTGAAGAAAATAAAATACAGTTCAGCAATTGCTTAATAATTTTTAAACTTCTTTGTCATTCCAAATGTTTACTGAAACTTTATCTGCCTCCTTGAATCCAATGAAGTAAGCTGTTGCTCCCAAATGTTTATGCCCCAATAAAATTGATTAGTCATGAATGTGCTACCAGATTTCATGTTTATTTTGTTTCCATAGTCAAAAAAGGCTCTTCTCTCCCATTTATTCCCATTCTCCCAATTTTTGCATAGACTTAAGTAACTATTTCATCATCTTCCATTAAGCATTGCCCTCAACAGTAGCATAGATAACATGCCACAATCTTAAATAGTTCCTTTTGAGGGGAAGTTAGTAGGGCAGGTTGTTGTTGTTATTGTTGTTGTTTGCATGTTAAGAACAGAAGAAGAAGGTCTTGAAAAAAAGGAGCAACTACGATTCAGGTTTAAGTTGCTCTTTGATGAATACAGTGGGACCTTGGGTGATGAACTCTCCTGTTCACAACCAAATCAGGTGGTGAACAAAAATCTCACCTGATTTTTGAATTGGGTCACAATTCAAAAATTTGGTAGCAAACAAAATTCAAAAGATTTCCTTTCTGCGTCACTTTCCCCTTCTGCGCCATTTTTTTTACTGTGTGCATGCACCGTCGTGCTTCCAGACATAACTAAATTGGGTCACGACTGAAATCTGGGAATGGATTACAATCGCAACCCGAGGTTCCACTGTAGACTTAAATTTCTTTTTTTAATGGTGATTGGCAAATGCATTGCTGAAGAAACAACTTTTGTATAACTTAAGAGCACTTTGACTGAAAAGAAGGTATGATTCTAATTGTTACAATTGTTAATTAAAGATTTTGGAAAAACTGTTCTCTCCTGAAAAAGATACTAGACATACATCCAACAAAGCATAACTGATGGGACATTGCCTGCAATTATAGCTAGCTCAAAGTTTTAAACAGTACTTCCAATGATGGGCTTCAAAAAATTTAGCAATGGGTTCTCTGCCTGGTTGCTGGGTGGGCATGGTGGGAATGGTCTAGTTGGTCTCCTGCACCATGACAGGGGGGCGTTTTGCCTCCCCCAGGCTCTTTCCTCGAGCCTCCAGGATGGCAAAGATGACCTCCCTGGACTCCAAAGGCTCTCTGAAACCACAATCGGGCCCATTTCCAGCCTTTCTGAACTTCTGGGAGGCCCATTTTTCACCCTCCCTGAGATTCCATACATGCCCTGCCCTTACCTGCATTCAAAACAGGCCGTGTGGGGTGGGCAGGGCCAGCCAGGAGTTGGATTTGGGGGTTTTTCCGAACTGCACAGAATCTTAGCTAGGGGCTCTCCCGAATCCCTGAGAACCCCCCAGCAGCCCACCCCTGGGTACTCCTGTCTGCAAAGATTTAGATCTGAACTTACAATAATTTAGTGTGCTCTAAATAAAATGTCATGATAGTCAATATAGTGGAGCTGGGTTTTGTGAGTGAGTGAGTGAATTTTAAAATTGGTCCACACTAAAGTACTAGTTTCTTTTCTTAGTTTGTTAGGAATTAAATAGTTCACGGACTAGCTATTGAAGAAATTGTATGTTTCAAAGTGAATCTGCCTTTAATTGTAGTTTTAATTTTCTTGAATTTCTCAGTACTTCAAATACTGTCAAACATGAACTTTATGATAACTTTAAGCCTTGAGACATAAATATAGCAGTATTTAAAGATCTTATATCATTTTATTCTTATAACAAATAATTTAAATAAATTGGCCTGAATAGCCTTTTTAATTTCAGAGACCAGTGAAGTTGACATTTACTTGCTTTCAGGTTATTTGCATTATGATAAAGTTAAACAATATGGAACATTTATGTATATTCCTTCCAGCATTGCCATATATAAGGTATGTCAAAATGGACTAGAATAAGTATTCTGTATTGTTTTGGCACAATTATCCTATTTAAATATCTAAATTCATGTTATTATCTTGGGTGTCCCAAAATATTATCCTGAGGTATTCAGTATGTCTTAATTCTGTTTTGCACTTTATATCCTATATTATTTGTCTAAGTACTCTCTTGGCTTGTTCATACCTGATGTGTATTAAGAGCCTCGGTGACACAGTGGTTAGAGTGTTGTACTACAGATCACTTCTGCTGACGATTTGCTGCCTGCAATTTGGCAGTTCAAATCCCACCAGGCTCAAGGTTGACTCAGCCTTCTATCCTTCTAAGATGGATAAAATGAGGACCCATATTGTTGGAGGTGACTCTGTAAAACCACTTAGAGAGGGCTGTAAAGCACTATAAAGTGGTATATAAGTCTAAGTGCTATTGCTATTGCTAAGAGAGCTAAAGGTTTGACAAAAAGGTAAAATGAGCATTTCCAACGAGGGGGAAATGTTAAGGTTACACTAATAGAGCTAACCTAAATGGGTGAAACTTTTAATTTCAGTTGTAATTCAATTAAATTAAGCCATTGCATGCATGCATCTATCTATCCATCTATTTTGCTACCCATCTCAATCAAGGACAGTTAAAAATATATAACAAACAAAATAAAAACAATAATTTTTTTGACACAGCCTCCAACTGAAGTTAACTTCCTTGAAATTTAATCATTTCTCAGGTCCAATATAGGAGTCTAAAAAATTCTTCTTCTCGAGTCACTACACAAGTCCTGTCCAGTGCAGAGCGCAGGATCTGGCTTTGGTGTTGAAAGTCTCCAAGTCATTGACAGTGCATGGCTCTGGTAGGAGAGGGCAGACCAGAAGATGTTGCATTGTCTGATCCTGCCCACAGTCGCAAGCAGTTTCTCCATCCCTATTGTAGCCCCATTTCTGCATGAGGACTTTGCATCGTCCTGTTCCTGTCCGTAGGCGATTCAGGCATGACCAGATGGGCCATGCCTCACTCGAACCCGGAGGAAGTGATTCACTTGGTTCATAGGAGAGCTGATGCGTCACAGACTGGAGGTGGTTGGACCATAGGGTAATCCTTCGACCGTGGGCGGTGTCATCAAGGGATTCGGTTGAATGGAGAAAACTGCGTCTGGATTTGAGTCTCTTTTTAGCCGGTTCACGATTGTAGAGTGGGTGGCGAGGGTTAACTTCTTGCTTGGTTTTCTCCATCTGTGCTGAGACCTCTCGCCTGATGTGTGGTGGAGCAATACCACACAGTAAGTAGAGGTCACCTACTCTTGTTGGACGCAGACATCCAGAGATAACTCTGCAAGCTGCATTCAGGACTGGGTCGATCTTTGCAGCATGGGATGACCTACACCAGACAGGGGCTGCATATTCGGCAGTGGAGAAGCATAGAGCAAGAGCTGTGGTGCGGATGGTTTTAGCATCTGTTCCCCATCTTGTATTAGCAAGCTTTTTCAATATGCTGTTCCTTGCTCCAGCTTTCGCCTTTGTCTTGGCAATGTGCTCCTTGTAAGTAAGGGAACGATCCAGTGTGACACCTAGATAGATCGGCTTATTGGTGTGTTTAAGCCATTTTCCATACCATCTGACCCTCAGTTGTCGGTTAGCATCTCTGTTCTTAAGGTGGAAGACGCTAAGTTGAGTCTTCTCCGGGTTTGCACGTAGGTGATTTGCGGCATAGTAAGGAGTTAGACCTGCCAGAGCATCACTGAGTGCTTTTTCCACCTCTTCAAAGGATTGCTTCTGTGAGGCAATGCAGAGATCATCAGCATACAGGTAGCTCCTTGTACTTGGATGGATTGGTTGGTCATTCGTGTAGATGTTGAAAAGAAGCGGGGCAAGGACGCTTCCTTGCGGGAGACCGTTTTTCTGTCTCCGCCATCTGCTGCGGGTACCATTCAGATTCACATAGAACCGCCGGTTTGAAAGCAGGTTCAGGATCAATTGTGTCAGCTTGACATCCTTGGTCATCTCAAAGACTTTCCTTGTAAGAATCCTGTGGTTCACTGTATCGTAGGCCGCAGAGAGGTCAACAAAAGCTGCTCCAGTTATCAGCCCTTCCTCAAACCCATCTTCGATGTACTGTGTGAGATTCAACAGTTGGCCAGTACAGGACTTTCCTGGCCTGAAGCCTGCCTGCTCAGGAATGAGGAGCTCATCTACAAAGGGGGCGATACGGTTGAGTAGGAGCCTTTCAAAGAGTTTGTACGTGTGGCAGAGCAGGGAGATAGGTCTGTAACTCTTTGGGCTGGCTGGGTCTTTGCCTAGTTTGAGTAAGGCGACTACTCTGGACTTCCTCCATAGCTTTGGCAAGGTGTTGTCACTCAGACATTTGTTCAGCATGTCAAGCAGCCACTGGAGTGCAACAGGTCCAAGATGTTTGATCTGCTCACAGAGGATATCATCTAACCCAGCTGCCTTATTACTCTTCATTGCTTTGGTAGCACCACACAGATCATTCATGGTGAAAGGTCTTGTGAAGTCAGATGGCCCTTGGGAAGCTGTCTCAGCATTTTGGGGGAGCTTGGCTCTTCTTGGGTGGTGGTTAGGGTTACCCTGGCTGTTCACAAGGAGTTGGTGAGCGACTTGGTCAGCAGTGACTTGAGGCCTTGGTTGGGATTTCGTAGAGTCGTTCCCAAGGATGCGAATCGTTTTCCAAGCTTTCCTGCTGCTGTGGGTCATATCTGTTGATTCAATGAATTCCTGCCACTTCCTCCGTCTGCTATCCATAATGGCAGTGGTCAAGTTTTCCCCACATTCAAGTGTGTCAGTACTGAAGGGGTCATTCTCAAAGTACCTGACGTATTCGTTGTACAGCACCTTGGAGTCATCTGTCAAGCCTGGTGTATAGCTTGTACGGCATCCTCGTGGGATATTTTTCCTTGATGATTTCTTGATCAACTCTACAAAGGTATCGTAGTGGGTAGGAAGGGCAGGCAGGTCCTGAAGATATGAATCCAAGTCTACGGCAAACTGTTCCCAGTTTGCTTTCCTCAGGTTGAAACGTCTACGAAGGGGAACTGTGCGGGTAGTGATAGCTGCATTCACCTTCAGCCCGATTGGTCGATGTTGGGTGTGTGGGATAGGATCAAGCACAACCTTCTCACACTGTTGAGCGATGTTGTTTGATACAAACACCAGATCAGGGTTGTAGCCACGTCTCCATCTATAGCTGTTGAAGGAGGAGGGAAGTTTTGCATCATGAATAAGTGACAACTGGTTTGCATCAGACCAGTTCTCCACAAGTTCGCTGTCTTCGTTGGTTTCTCCATATCCCCAGATGGTGTTGTGACTGTTGAAATCACCAATGGCCACATTAACACGGCCATCGGTAACTCCTGGAGGTACGCAGAAAGTCTGAGTTGGAGGTTTATAGATGGAGCTTACAGAAATTCCCATAAGCCCAATGGTTAGGACTTCAATGTTGTCCGTGTCTGACATAGAGAACTTATCCACAATCAGGCCATTGCGTGCGAAAATTGCGCTGCCATACTGGTCATGTGGTATTTCCGCTATGAGGGTCATGCCAACGATGCGTGGACGAATACGTGAAGACCCACGATGTGTCTCCTGCAGACAGAGAATGTCACAATTGTTCTTTATACACAGGTTAGCCAGAAGATCCTGCTTGGTACCTGTGAGACCTTCAATGTTGGATGAGATGATGCTCAGGGCCGGTCCTGATAAGGACCCATGTTTATGACGCTGGCGCTCATCAACAGATCGGTCGTTGGTAGCCATTGTAATGAACTAGTAGTTGTGTAGTGTGGTAGAAGGATTCGCAGGAGAAATTCCTGACAGGGACCGCGACGTGAACGCTCCTTCTTTGGCCCTTTTTTTGGTCTAAAAAATGAAGTACTGTAATACATTGCTAAGATCTAGTCAAGAATACCTCTTAAAGTTTATATGTAATTTTAAATGCTCTTGCAATGTGGAATGTCCTTCCTTTAGACCTACATTTTTACAAATGGAATCTAAGCACACCTTTTTCTCATAAGAGAGCTACATATATTTTATCTCCTCTTTATCTGTTGCAATATTTCTTAACATATGTTTATATTTCTTATTTATGTAGATCTTACATAGCAACATATTGGAGATGTAGTTTCTTCCATCTTGTACAATTGAATTCCATTTGTACAGGAAAGTTGTAAGTTACCCATTGCAAGGATCTGGTTATATGATTCCCAAGAACTGGTCATGCATTTATTTGCCTCAGCTCCAATACTTATTGCTCCAGGAGTCTTTGTGCACACTCACATCTTCTTGATCTTGATACCAATTCACTGGTGGAAGCATCATGGAATTGTCAAAAGATCTATTTGTCCCAAGCAGCTGTCCTTGCATTTTGTTCTCTGTTTGCTTGGGAAATTATAGACATCATTGTTCTCAGGCAGATTTTTACTTTTGCTGCCACTACCTTTGATCAGAAATAAGGACCATCTGCCTTATAACTTTAATCAGAAAGAGTTTTTCTCCTTCCCTCAACAAGCTTCTACTTTTCAAAAAAAAAGTTGTCAGGCTGTAAAAAATTACAGAAAAGTAATTTCTGGCTATTACATCTTAGAACAGGGCTCCTCGGTCCCCAGATGTGGCCTGTTGGGAACCAAGCCACACAAATGGCTGGAGACCACACAGGTACACGAAGCTGCATTTATGCAAGTGGCAAGTATACATGTGAAACCATCCCCTCTCCCTCCCCCCACTGCCACTGGTGCTGGTCCGCAAAGACAGAATAGTCGTAGACCATTACTTTAGATTACACTATATTTGTGTAAGAAGTTGTCTACCAACTTTCTAATGCCTGTATGATTGGTTTTTAACATTCCAGCAAATAATAATCTTTGCTAATGAATCTTTCAGTTAGGAAATTAAGGCACAATCACACACCAGAATATAATTGTGAACCCCTGTAAATCAAACAGCTGCCATACTATGTTGATGGCATTATTTCAAATTATTATTAGCAATATTCTCTACTTTTAAAATAAAAACTGTCTAATTATTATGTCCAAATCAGTAAATTAATATTCAGTTTTCCATTTTTAAAACGGGTGCTTCATAAATTACAATTTTAAAACTTTAAAATTAGTGATTGCATGCCCTTTAAAAAGCAGAATATATCAAGATCATCAGCAATTCCTGTTTTTTAAAGGCAGTTTGAATTTGATACAAATTTGTAGACAAGTAGCTACAAAATTGACATGTATATATTTTCCTTCTGCAGCATAAATTCATTATTAAGAGTAGGCAAAAATATGGTTTTGTCATAAACAAACCCAATTGTTCCTATTGGCTCCTTCCATTTAGAAGAAATTGGTTAGGGTGTGGGTTTATAAACCAAACATGAGAACATCCACTTCATGTTTATCATTTAGGTTATTTAAAGATTCCAGGCTGTTCTGAAAGGAATATTTGAAGAAATCGTTTATAGTTAGTTTTAGCCTCTTTCTTCAAAAACAGTTAGCTAAAATTCATTGTACAATTTTTGAAAAAGTCCAAATGAAGAGCACCTTCTCACAATAATTTTTCAATATAATCAGGATTCAGTGAGGCCCTGCAGGTGTGGCCAACATTTCTATTCCCTGACAACTGTCTACATATACAATACTTGAAAAATAATGGACTAGTTGTTATCCTGCAGAAGTTGTTAGGCCTCAATTCTCAGCCCAAACTAGAAAGGCTAGTAATGACAGAAGCTGAAAGCTGCCACAACCACATACTGTCTTTCCAAATCTTTCTATTGCTATTGATTCATGTGAGAAACTTGCGGAAATATATTACGTGATGGATTCAGATTAGAAGAGGACCTTAAATCTCTTTTAAGATGTAGAACTTTTTAAAAAACATAAATTACATATACTTATATTTCTTTAAAAGCAGAGAGATTACTTTAAATTTTAAAAATAGAGTGCAATAAAGTAACTAGCTAAAAAATTTTATTCTGATGCATGTCATACAAATCTACTATGTGTGAGGTAGAAGCAGATAAAAAAACCACCAAAAGATTCGTTGATCCAAAGAAAACAAGGTTTTATTCACATGTCTGCAGAGATGGGTTCCCTCAGGCATTGAAGGAACACAGAGCAAAATTCAGGCAGCATTTTTATACCCTAACTGTCCACCCCCTCATACGAGGGCTTGGCTCACATTCTTTCTGTTTTCAAATTGACACATATATTTCGAAGGTTCATACTAGCTCCCTATCTAGCAACAGTAGTTACACGGTTTCTGACATCACAGCACTTTATTACAATTCCCCATTGTTCTAGCCTTATCTTGTTTTTTCTCTTGTGCACAAACTGGAACACTTTCTTATTTAGCAGAGCTACTGAGTTTGAGACACATTTCCTTATTTAATTCAATGGGCCATCCAACATGACTTCAGTTCTGCTCACAATCCCCCCTTTTTTTCTTTTTCCACTCTTGTCTCAAACTCAAATAGCAGATCCTCTGCTTCTTTCAGAGTGATTTCTCTCTGATACATCATTAGAGGTTCTGCTTCCTGCTTCTTCTCAAATCTTGAACCCAAGGATTTCCCTATCTTTCCAGGGAGACACTGAACACAACAACACAACAATACACAGCATATAATAATCAATATAATTCCCATTATGGTAGATCTAAACCAAGTGGAACTGGGAAACCAAGACCATAGTGCTCCCCACAGGTCTGGCAATGAGGAGTCACCTCTTTGTGATAACGGATTAGAGCGAATACGTTCTTCCATTACTTTTACTGTCTTTGTAATATTGGGTTGGAAATCATGGATGTATACACAGCAATGTGAATGAATCAGAGCAAGCACACACACACCCTTTTGTAGCTAATATAATGTCTAAAGCATACCTATTTTGTAGAGCAACCTGTCTTACTTCAGAAAGCTCGGTCTTAATCATTTTAATATTCTTTATTGTATCATTGAACATTGTTACCGTGAAGTTATTTAGAATATGTATATCTTGGTAGTTCATGCCTACTCCCAATGGTGTTATTATACCACGGGAGATTTGGGTCCAGAGTCTCCGAGTAAGGCCAGATTCTGAGTCTCTTTTATTATGTATCTGGCCTTGGGGAAGGCCATCAAGTTTATATATCACCGGTATCACATACCCGATTGTACATGTGCCACTCCAGTTCACCTGTTCTCCCTGGCATGTGCATGCATAACCAGCAATTGGTGATATTCAAGGAATGTGAGACCTTCTTGAGATCCTTTATGAACACATTGTCATCCCACAAGTCTGTTCCCAAGTCACCCACAGGTCCAACATATTGTGAACTTCTTTGATGTATTAATGTAAATATAGTTGCAACGAATAATCCTCTCCAGAGTTCAGCCGACATCTCCATGGTGGTTTCTGCTGGCTATTTCTTCAAGGTTACCTTTAACGGCTGACTGTCCACTGGGATTGCCTTCCAAGGTTTCTCAGGTTCCGGTGCTTTCTTGACTCTGCTGTAATGCGTCCAGCCTCCTTCCCTGGACTGCAGATTCAGTCGTCAGTAGCACCTGGTACGGACCTTCCCAGCTAGGTTGCAGTTTTTCACTTCTCCAAGTCTTTATCAGGACCCAGTCTCCAGCCTCGTGTGGGTGTTGGCTACCAGCCAAAGGTGATCATTGCACCAACAGTCCCTCTTTGTGAAGAGAAAGCAAAGACCGAGACAGTGCCAGCAAATATTTCCGAAGGAACAAGTCCCTGAACTCTGGTATGGGATTGCCTAGTTTGGCCAAATAGGGTCTCCCCATCAGCATTTCAAAAGGAGAAACCCCTGTGTCTTTCCTTGGACAAGTTCTGATCCTGAGCAGAGCTAAGGGAAGATTATTTGTCCATGGCAAGCCATTTTCAAGTTGTAGTTTGGTCAAGTGTTTCTTCAATTCTGCGTTCGCTTTTTCAATTTTTCCACTGGATTCAGGATGCCATGGTGTGTGGAATTCCCATTTCACCCCCACCCCCTCCATTACCCTTTGCAGAATCTTTTGGATGAAATGAGTTCCTCTGTCTGAATCTATTGCTTCCATCATTCCATATCGTGGGATAAACTGTTCTAGTAAGATCTTGGTTACTGTGGGAGCTGTGGCTCTTCTTGTGGGATAAGCCTCTACCCATCCCGTTAGTTAATCTTTGATCACAAGCAGGTATTTCCAACCCCCCTTTTCTGGCAACTCAGTGAAATCAATTTGTGCTCTCTGAAAAGACCAACCCACTAAGGGTCGCCCTCCCATCTCTTTCTTGCGTGCCGCTTTCTTATTTACTTTCAAACAAATCAAACATTTCCAGCAGATGCTCTGAGCTACCGTCCACCTCCTCAGACTCCAATAGTGAGGTTTAACGGACATGGCCAAGGCCTCCATTCCCCAATGTCCTCCTTCATGAACTTTCTCCAATATTCCCCTCATGACAATGGGTGACACCACCTTGGCTCCCTCCAACGTCTTCCATCCCTCTGGGGTTTTGACACATCCCTCTTTCTCCAACTCCAACTTTTCCTTTTTCTCTGGCTCCCATTCCTCCCTCTCGTCCTCCTTTTCCAGTATTGGTATAGATACCATTACCAACTCTATCTCCCCTGCAGCTTCCTTCGCCTATTTGTCCGCCCATCGGTTTCCCACAACCTCTAGTGTGTTCCCTTCTGAAGTGCGCTCACATGGACAATTGATACTCAGCTGGGGAGTTGCAATGCCTCTGAGGCTTGTTCTACTAACTGCACTTGCTCTATTTGCTTCCCATCCGTCTTGATATACCCTCATTCTTTCCAGATTTTCCCAAAGGTGTGCACCACCCCCCATGCATACTTGGAATCAGTCCAAATTGTTACTTCCATCCCCTCAGCCAATTCCAAGGCTCTGGTCAGGGCAAACAATTCACATTTCTGAGCTGACCAAACATCTGGGAGTGACCCTTTCTCTATTACCTCACCTCCCCCGGTTACTATTGCAAACCCAGATTTTCGCTTTCCATTTTCCACCCTGCTAGATCCATCTATAAACCACCTCTCTCCCTTCTCCAATGGAGTCTCTTCCAAGTCCTCTCTAACCTTCGTCATGAGATCCACTTGCAATAGACAATCATGGTCTTCTGATTCCCATGCCTGCCTTCTCCCCTCCAAGAATTCTGCTGGATTTAGATTCTCGTCTGTTCCTATTGCCACATCAGGACTGGTTCTCAAAATGGTTTCAAACTTCAATATCCTCCCTTCGGTCATCCAAGTGGTAGCCAGCTGGCTCAACACTGAGTTGACCTGATGAGACGAATGCACCACCAAAGGTTAACTTTTTGCTCTCCACTACCAACATCGCTGTTGCTGCCACAGCCTGAACACAAACTGGCCATCCTTTCACAACCGGCTTCAAACCCTTGCTTAGGAAGGCTTCCGGCTGGTACTGCCCCCCCCCTCTTTTGGGCAAGGACTCCAACTGCTGTTCCCTGAGCCACCGCCACATACAAATGAAACGGTAATTTCAGGTTTGGCATGACTAAAACCGGAGCGGTTGACAAAGCCTTATTCAGCTCTTCCCACCTTTCACTATCTCCCTCCTCCCATTCTATGCACTCTCCCTTTCCAGACAACTTTCTATGCAAAAATTGTGCCAACACTGTGAATTGGTCTACCCAGATTCTACAATACCCCAATAATCCCAACGCTTTCCGCACCTCTGTCTTGTTCCTGGGAGGAGCCAAGCTCATGATCCCCTTCACCCTTTCAGGGTCCAAGGACCTAACCCCCTGCTGAATGTAATCTCCCAAATATTACACCTTTTTTTCAACAAACTGAAGCTTCTCTTTTGAGACTTTCAGCCCCTGCTCCTTCAGCCAATTCAACAGACTCACAGAAGCCGCTCTCACTTCCTTCTCTTTCTCCCCAGTTAACAACAAGTCATCCACGTACTGATGTAGGGTGATTCCTTTCTCTCTCTCAAACGACACCAATTTTTCTTCCAATGCCTGTCCAAACAACAAAGGGCTCTCGGTATATCCCTGAGGAAGTACCGTCCACCTCAACTGTTGTTTCCTTCCACTCTCAGGATCATTCCATTCAAAGGCAAACAAGTCTCTACTCCCCTCCTCCAAGGGGCACGCCCAAAAGGCATCCTTCAGATCTATCACAGTAAATCATTTGTCTTTGGGAGGGATCCGTCCCAAGATTGTATAGGGATCAGGAACCACTGGGAATCTAGGAACCACTATCTCATTGATCCTCCTCAAATCATTAACCAATCTATACTTCCCATCCTTTTTTATTACTGCTAAAACCGGTGAATTGAATGGTGACATAGTAGGTTCCAACAGTCCCTGTTTCAATAATCTGTCTATCACTGGTTTCAACCCTTCCCTACCTCTCTTACTCAGAGTATATTGTGGAGTCCACAGTTTAGTTATTCCTGGTTGTATATTTATCTGAATGGGCTGTATTGCCATCCTACTAATCCCTTCACCTCCTGCCCACACATCTGATGATATCTTCTCCTCATCTTCCGTTGTTAGCATACACATGTGAACTTCCTTCCTTCTATCCCACAATTCTATTCCAAAAACATCCAACAAGTCTCTTCCTAGCAAGTTCACCCCTGAATCCGGAATATACAATATTTCAGTTTCAGTAACCACATCATTCAATTCCAATCTCACCTCTTCCAAAATCTTGACCTCTTGGGATTTCCCACCCACCCCAACCACCTTTAAAGTCTGCTTTGACCTGCATGCTCCCTTTACCGGATCGCATACAGATGTCCAGCTTGCACCAGTGTCGATCAGGAACAGCCGTTCCTGATGGTCAGGACCCACCAACACATTTACCAATGGCTCCCCGCGGGTCCCTTTTGGGGAGCCGGAACTTCCCTAATCGTATAACGCATAGCTTCGTTCCTCCGGGGTTTGGGGACATTCGCGCGCAAAATGTCCCTCTTTCCTGCATCTGAAGCAAGTTCTACTCTGGGACGGCCATTGGAATCAACCGCCTCGATTGCCCCCTGGACCTCCTTGCCTAACTGGGGGTCTCCACTCCCTGCTGGGAGATCTTTCATCTCTCCACCTTGGCCTCGAATCTGACATCTGGGTCTCCCTGTTTTTCCTAACTTCATTCTTGGCTGCCATTTGCACAGCAGCTACCATCATCTGAGACTTCTGTTTGGTTTTAACTGAGTCTCGGTTCACAAAATCTTGTTGGGCTGCTCTCATCAAATCTGTCATGCCCAAATCAGTCCATCCCTCTGTCTTCTGGATCTTTTTCTGGATATCTGGCCATGCTTTGGTGACGAATTGCATCTTCAGGAGAGTCTCGAAGGCAGGGGTTTCTGGCTCCACTCCGGAGTACTTGGTTAACCCTTCACGGAGCCGAGCACAGAAATCCTCCAGGGACTCATTCTTTCCTTGTGTTATTTCAAATGCTTTGGTCAAGTTTTTCCCGTGAGGGATGGCCAATTTAATTCCTTCAATGATCATGGGTTTCATATCTCTCATGTGCTCCCTATGAGTGTTATTATTGATGTTCCAATTTGGATCGGCTATGGGGAACTTTGTGTCTGCAGCCACTGCTCCCTGTTCCCATGCATGTCTCCTATCCCAGGCAGCTATTGCTGCTCTCCTAATGAGGTTCCTCTCTTCGGGGGTGAAAAGGTGTCCAAGAATATACATCAGTTCTTGGTATGTGTATTCATTGGGCCCCAGAAATAATTTCAATTCTTCCGCCACTTCATGAGCTTCTCATGGAGTTTCGGAAGGGTCTTTTTGAGATCCCATAACTCAGCAGATTTTATGGGGACAGCCACGAAATTGGTGACTTGATTCCCCTGCGCATTCATGCCATTTGGGACTTCTCTGACTGGGAAAGCCGGCACGGGATTGGCCGACCTTCCTCCTAGAGGCAAATTCTCTAGGTCCTTGTTTAATTGAGCCAGTTCCCTTCTGAGTCCTAGATATGCAGGTGGAGGTGGAGCCTGGGCAACTGGAGCCAGTAGGGGCGGTGGTGCCGGGACTGCCAGAGCCGATGCCGGTGGACTCCCCATCCAGTCCTCAGTTTTGCTTTCCTCCACCTTGCTGACAAACTGTCCTATTTCTGTTTCTGGTGGAATTGGACCTTCAAAGTGAGCATGATACCACACCTCCACATAGGGTATTTGCTCCGGTGTTTCACTATATACTCTTTCAACTGAGTTATCCAGTACGTGCTGGTATTCCCTTCGGGATCCCAGTGGTAAGGAAACTCAGGGTCTACTAGGCGATACTTCGGCCACCTATATTGGCATAGGTAGATCATTTTCTTTTTCTCTAGACTCCGAGTGTAAGTCCTCAGATGGGGCAACGACCATTGTTGTAGTAGTTGACCCAATGGGGAGTCAGTCGGAATCAGCCTTCTCGGGGTCTTTTCTATCTCAATACCCGTTCCCTCTTGGAACGTCTCACACTTGCTTTGTCCCTTTCCCATTCTCCACGCTGCCCGCCAACAATCTCCCAGAGATTCCCAACTCAGGGATTTACACTGTCCTCCAGCAGTTGCTGGATTCCCAGAGTTTAAGGACAGTATATCCCTTCTTCTATCCCGAAAGGCAACCAACTCACCTGATACACACCTGGTCTCCCGGAGACGAAAGGAGTGTGGGCGTCCCCACTTCAGGTGATCAACGACACTCCCAGAGCGTCAGGCCGGTTTCTCTCTCTCTTATTTCCAAGGATCGTCTCCTGAATGCAGTTACCCCGGGATCCAACTGAGACAAGGGAGGGGCCCCTCTACAATGGGAGGCAGTGGCGGCACACTTACCCAGTCCCTTTTCTCCAGTCGGAAGAAATTCCGTCGGGGCCCACGTTGAGCGCCAAATTGTGAGGTGGAAGCAGATAAAAAAACCACCAAAAGATTCATTGATCCAAGGAAAACAAGGTTTTATTCACGTGTCTGCAGAGACGGGTTCCCTCAGGCATTGAAGGAACACAGAGCAAAATTCAGGCAGCATTTTTATACCCTAACTGTCCGCCCCCTCATACGAGGGCTTGGCTCACATTCTTTCTGTTTTCAAATTGACACATATATTTCGAAGGTTCATACTAGCTCCCTATCTAGCAACAATAGTTACACGGTTTCTGACATTGGAGCACTTTATTACAATTCCTCATTGTTCTAGCCTTATCTTGTTTTTTCTCTTGTGCACTGTTCCGTCCGGAAAAATGCGAGGTAGACCGGGTTCCATCAGCAAAGTCTTTATTATATACAGCAGTGGGAAAACGGAACATTGGCTCAAGCCGCGGCAGCCTTTTATAGGGATTTGCCTGCCGGCTTGTAGCCAATGACAGGTATTTAGTTTTGCCGCCTTTTGAGCAGCTTTGTGGATTGGTTCCTATTGAACCAATCCCCATTTAGGTTTTTTAGCCAATCAGAATCCTGTATTAGGAGTCTACTATTCTATATACAGAACACCCCTCCCCTCTTAGTTTAGTCCTACATGTTGACATAGTCGCGCAGGTAGGTGCGGCTTCTTTTGACTCGACTGGACTTGCGCGGTTCATTCCTGCTGAAGACTTCGACCGGTTCGGATGGGGTTGCTGTCTCTCCGGTCCTTTTCCATGGAACCGCCTGGAAGGGTGAGTCAGCCATTTTACTGCCGCCTGAGTTTCTTAGGCCTCCTGGCTTCTCCAGGCAGGTCGAGCTGGCCTGGCTGGCCCCTTCGAGTGGACTTTTCTCGCAACTTTCTTCTAACTGTAAGTCTCTTTTTTGCTCTTTTTGTTTGTTTTCATATTCTGTGTTTTATTTAAACGGTTCTTTATTATTTTCTTGTTTTTCCCCCCCTCCCTGGTTTGATTTTCGTCGTTTTTTAATATTTGTGGTTGTGTGTTTGTACTTCTTTCTATGTTTCGGGACCGAAGCTGGTCTATGTGCCGCTTCCATTCCCTGCCGTCGTCTATGGTTAGTCGGTAGGACCGGGGGCCTATAATTTGTGTTATTGTACCAGGAAGCCATAATGGGTCCCCGGTAAAATTTCTTGCATAGACTAGGTCGCCTACTTCAAATGTCCTGAAATGGGTGGAGGAGTCGGGGGGGGGGGTTTCTGGCATATAGTTTGGGTGCAATCTGTCCAGATGCGACCTCAGTTTTCTCCCCATTAGTAATTCAGCTGGGCTTTTGTTTGTTATTGTGCCCGGTGTAATATGCTGGAGGGTGAGTAGGTGATTTATTTTTTCTTGGACATCCCCACTGTCCATTTTTTCTAACCCTTCTTTGGTAAACCTGACCATTCTCTCTGCCCTACCTTTTGCAGCCAGGTGGGCCAGCGCGGTCAGTGCATGTCTAATACCTAGGGAGGCTAGGTATTGTTTGAATTGGATACTTGTTAATTGTGGCCCGTTGTCAGACACTAGGATGTCCGGCAGGCCATGGGTTGCAAAAAGTTTGACAAGTTGTTTAATAATGGTTTCTGTTGTCGTAGATGGCATAATTTTAACCTCCAGCCAATTCGAGTATGCGTCTACTACAATTAGGAAAGTATGCCCCTTAGTAGGACCCGCAAAGTCAATGTGAATTCGTGACCAGGGGCCCCGTGGGGTTTCCCAGTCCCTAATGGTGTGGAAGGTCTGGTTCTTTGGCATTTGTTGCAAGAATTTACCCAGTATTTGATGTCCCTGTCTATACCCGGCCACCAGACATAGCTTCTAGCAAGGCTTTTCATTTTAACAATTCCAGGGTGGCCTTCGTGAAGCATACCCAGTACCTTAGTTTGTAATTTGGAGGGAATAATTACCCGATCACCCCACAACAAACAACCCTTTTGAATTGAGAGTTCGGTTTGTCTGGTCCAGAAAGGTTTAAAGTTCTCAGTTTTTTGATTTTCTGGCCAGCCTTTACCTACCCAGTTCAATATACGGGCAGTCAATGGGTCTTTTGCAGTGGCTCTGGCAACATCATTTGCAGATATGGGTAGATCGGGACATGTTTCTATCTGCAAGGTGTTCATCGTTGGTGCCGGGTCTTCCTCTATATTCAGTAATGGTGCTCTGCTCAACGCGTCTGCATGGGAAATTTGTTTCCCTGGGCGATGTGTCAGAGTATACGAGTAGGCTGCTAAGGATTCTGACCATCTAGTCATTCGCGGGGACAAAATGTTCGGTGTCGGCTTGTTTCCTGCCAAAATTCCCAGTAGCAGTTTATGGTCCGTTACTATCAAAAATGTTCTTCCATATAGATATTCGTGGAAGCGTTTCACTCCCACGACGATTGCCAGGGCCTCTCTGTCCAATTGGCTATAATTATGCTCGGTTTTAGACAGAGTCTTTGAATAGTATGCGACGGGTGCCTCTCTCCCATCTGGCAATTGGTGGCTCAGGATGGCACCGACTCCAAACGGTGAGGCGTCGCAGGTCACTGACAATGGAAGTGTGTTACTAAACTGGATAAGAATGGTGTTTGATGTTAATAAGTTTTTTATTTTTTGGAAGGCTTTCTTTTCTCTATAACCCCAAGTCCAAATTGTTTTTTTATCCAGTAATCGGTGTAATGGTTCCACTATTGTCTCTTTGTGGGGTAGGAACACGTTATGAAAATTTATTTGTCCCAAAAATGCCTGTAGTTCAGTTTTGTTCCTTGGTTCTGGTGCGTCTTTAATAGCTTTGACTTTTTTGTCAGTAGGGTGTATACCCTCTCCGTCTATTAAGTAGCCCAGGAATTCGACGCGATCAGTCATTAAACAGCATTTTTCTTTTTTTACTTTTAGGCCAGATTCTCTGAATTTAGTTAGTATGTCTTTTAGTCTTTTTTTTAGCTGGGTCGCATCTTTGGCTGAAATTAGGACATTGTCGAAATATGGTACGACCCCTTTTATACCATTTAATAGGCGTTCCATGAGGCTCTGGAAAACGCCTGGGGCTACACTCACTCCGAATTGGAGTCTGTTGCACTTGAATGCCCCTTTGTGAGTCACTATAGTTTGTGCTTCAGCCGTTAATGGGTCTACTGGGAGCTGTTGGTAAGTTTGAGCTAGATCTAGTTTAGCGAAAACTTTTCCTCCCCCAAGAGAATGTAATAAGTGTTGTACGACTGGCACCGGGTATGCGCTTTGTTGCAATGCGTGGTTCAGGGTAGCCTTGTAGTCACCACAAATTCGAACCGACCCGTCTGGTTTAATTGGTGTTACGATCGGCGTTTCCCACTTAGCATGGTCCACAGGTTCTAAAACCCCTTGGTCTGTTAATTTATTTAGTTGTTCCTCTATTTTTGCTTTCAGAGCAAAAGGAACTTGTCTGGCCTTTAGTCTTCTAGGTGCTACCTGGGGGTCTAGACTAAAGGAAATTGGGGTCCCCTGATACCTGCCTAGGGAGCCGTCGAAAACGTCCTGGAACTCTTGGATCAGGCTTTCTTCCCAGTCGGTTGCGGCCATCCGGTCTACTCCGGTCATCCCGATGCCCAATGGTGTGAACCATTCGATGCCCAGGAGGCTTGGTCGGTCTTGGTCGACTATTGTCAATGGTAGTACTTCGACGTGTTGTTTGTAAGCAACTCGGAAATGTCCTAGGCCTACCACAGGAATTCGGTTTCCTTGGTAGTCCTTCAGGGTTAATTTTTGTCTCTGGAGTTCTTTGAGTTTGATATCTGGGACCAGTTGTTTGATGGTGTCCCATGATACCATTGATAGAAAAGACCCAGAGTCAACCTCCATTTCGCAGGGGCTGCCTTCTATTTTTACGATTATTTTTACTTTCTTCCCGCTTTCCGTCTGAGCGCTTCTGATAATGAAAGTCTGATGTGCTTTCTCTCGGTTAGTGGCTCGCTTGTTCTGCTGCCACTTTCTCTCAATTTGTTTTGGTTCAGTTTGTGCGGGGGAGTTGCTGCGTCTGTTTGGGCTGTAATTTTTTTTTTCCTGCAGACTTTCTCGATATGCCCTCTTTTCTTGCAAGTCCTGCAAATGGCATCGAGAAATCTGCAATTGGCCCGAGGATGGTTCCCTCCACAGCCGGCGCATTCCCGCCAATTATTTTTTTCGCGCCCTTTCTTGTTGGTGTATAGGCGGTGGACTTCATCGTCTTCCTCCCTGGAATCTGACGTCTCGTCAATATCCTCATGGTGAGTGATGGTGGGGAATTGTTTCTTCCCTCTGTCCAGGCTCGTTTCGTCATTGTTCATGTTCATCTGTTTCATTTTGACCGCTGATTTTTTCGCGGCTTCAGCAGCTGTGGCTTCGGCGATGGCTTCGGCTACGGTTATGTTGGGTTTATTTAGCAGTTTGCTCTGTATATTAGAGTCTCTTAAACCCAGTATTACTCGATCCCACATCGCCTCATCTAAATTTAGAAATTCGTATGCTCCCCCTATTTGTCGGAGGGCTGCCACAAAATCAGCGATGGCCTCGCCTTCTTTCTGGTCTCTTCGGTAGAACTCGTGCCGCTTTATTAGGTTTGATACCACCGGTGCATAGTGAGCCTTTAGTATTCTTTGGAGCTCTGGCCAAGTCAATTGCTTCACATCTCGGGGCTTCGCCAAAGCCTTGGCCATCTTGAAGATTGTGGGCCCACAGTGTGTCAAGAAAACAGCTCTCTTACACTGGTCTGAGATCTCTTCCATTTCGTTACTTTCCAAATACATCTGGAAACGGTCTACGTAGGATTCCCAATCCTCTTCATTGGGATTGAAGGGTGCAGGCAGCGCATTGTTTCCAGCCATTGTTCTTCGTCTGGTTTTATTTGTCACCGCGTGCTCAGTCTCGCATTTTAGGACAATCCCACCCTCGTTGCCAGTGTTCCGTCCGGAAAAATGCGAGGTAGACCGGGTTCCAACAACAAAGTCTTTATTAGTTAACAGTAGTTGCGAAACAGAACATTGGCTCAAGCCGCGGCAGCCTTTTATAGGGATTTGCCTGCCGGCTTGTAGCCAATGACAGGTATTTAGTTTTGCTGCCTTTTGAGCAGCTTTGTGGATTGGTTCCTATTGAAGCAATCCCCATTTAGGTATTTTAGCCAATCAGAATCCTGTATTAGGAGTCTACTATTCTATATACAGAACATGCACAAACTGGAACACTTTCTTATTTAGCAGAGCTACTGAGTTTGAGACATACTTCCTTATTCAATTCAATGGGCCATCCAACATGACTTCGGTTCTGCTCACATATGCAAAGGCCTTTGCTATTTTTGTTTCATCATTGGTCTATTGAAGATATTCATTTCTTGGAATTCAGTAGGGTTTTTTAACTGCTTCGGTTTTTGGAACAGTACAAGAAAAGCACTGTCCTATGACATTTATTATTTTGGTAAATCCAAGTAAACAAAATGCTTGTTTTCTGTAGTTCTTTTTTCAGCATATCTTCATGAGGAACATATAATTAAATCAGTTCTTTTAAAATCTGTTCAGATTTTACTGTACTACTCAATTTTCCTGTATGAGTAGTGATAGGAGATAACTGTCAGAGTATTGATGGTAGTGTTTTGCTTTTGCTGACTAGCTGTACTTTTTGCTAATTGACCTGTCAGTTCTTCGACAGCATTCAATGCAATGTGGCATGGCATATTAAGAGTGTATTATTAGGCATGAAGCCTAACAATGCAGCTTTGGTTTCTTCCTCTAGTAAGAAATATGGTGGATATTTTAGTGGGGCAAAGATTATTTGTTGTGTTTGACTGTTACATTGGTCAGTACTTTCTGAAGTATGACAGGTGATCATCTATCTTCTAGCGGGCTTAAAACGTGCTTTGGTAATAAGATAATCTGTTCTTTCCTTTCAGGCATTTGAAAGCAGTTAGGTCTACTGTGGATAGCTTTAAAACAACAAAGCGGAGAAACTGTTGTGATATGTGAAAATATGTAAGACTAGATTTATGTTGGAGTCTTCTTTTATTCCCCAAAATGCTGCACAGAACAGTATTGTTTTGTCTCGTAGTAAGTTACATTAAAAAGTGTAATGGAGGGGCTAAAATTCAAGATTGAACAACTTGAATAACTTGCTGAAAATGTGTTTAAGCTGTGTCGCTTCTTATTTATCCTTTCTTTCATATATATACTGTATATACTGATATATACAGTATATAACTGATATATATACTGATCTTATATATATACTATATCTTGGAAATATATTAGCCTGGAAATCCCCTTTCCTCTAATTGGGAGAGTATCATTTTAACTGCTTACTAATTTTGAAAGTCAGAAAATCCATGACACATTAATTATTCGGTAGGAAAATTGTTTCCTGTATGTTTTGGAAAGTTAGAGGGAGGCAGGAAATGTCACACTTGTGACCCTTAAATAATTCCTCATTTCAATGAAGTGTTTTGACTAAACATTTCAGTGTCTAACATCGGTGCCAAACACTGACATATCTGAAACTCTCTATGATAAGGAGGTTTTCATAAACTTCTACTGTCATATATATTAACGATCAGTGAATGGACCTACCTAGGCAAGCCTGTTTCCTCTAGTCATGAAATGGAAATTCCAGTTTTGTTTTTTTTTAACAATCAGCTGACTGTTCAAGAGATGTTGAGTCGTTCTGTGCAAATCCTCCAAACCCCAATTTCATGTTCTATTTTTATCCCTAAAGATAAAACCATTAGTATCTAAAGTCCATGTCACACTGCACCAACGGATGCAAAGAGGATGTAAAATGGACAAAAAAGCTTGCCATCCGTTGGAAAACGCGATGCATCCGTTGTCTACTCACTGCGTACGTCTTTCATATGCTCTATCCGTCAAACGTCCATCTCCTGCTATTTCATCCACTCAAAAAGTTTTGAGCTGCACAAAACTTTTTGAGCGGATGAACTTTCCGCCACATACGATCTACATCCGCGACACATACGGGCAACAAACATTCTACGTCCGTTGTCTTCCGTTACACGTCTGATGTATCCTCTCGGCATCCTCTGGCCATCCGCGCAACTCACATCCGCTCCAGCGGAAAGTGGAAGAAAGCGAAAGGTCCACATAGCTTTAGTAGCATGGACATAGAAAGGATGAAAGCGGATGCAGCTCGGATATAAAGCATTAAAACAGACAAAATGTTCAAATATGGGACGTATCTCGGATATTTAGGATGTCTAGAGTATGCCGAGAGTATGTGGAAGGACACCTAGCAGAAAACTGACATTTCCTATAAAAAGGGGGAGGAAATCACCTGGATCTCACTATCAGTCCAGCAGCCCTGGTGTGCAGACCTCTTCAGCCTTGCTCTTGCTCTTCCACATCATCCATTGATGTCCACCATGGATCATCGCACACTCCTTTTGGTAGCCGCCATCATTCAACACCAGAACCAAGCCCTCTTCAGACTGTTTCACCTTTACTACGCAAGGAGAAGGAGACGTCCAAGAGCTGTCTGGGTCCAAAGATGGATCGGGAGAAGAGCGGAGTTTGGACTCTATGACAAGCTGATGGTGGAGCTGAGGAATGAAGACCCTCGTGCATTCCACCACTTCATGAGGATGCCACCAGCCATGTTTGATGAAGTTGTGGAGCATCTGAGACCCAGGTTGACCAAGCCAAGCACCAACTTCCATCCCAGCCTGGACCCTGGGCTGAAGGTGGCACTGACTCTGCACCACCTGGCCTCTGGAACCACATACAGAAACATGCAATATGCCTGGACGGTGTCACACAACACTATCAGCATTGTGGTTAGAGAAGTGGTGCAGGCCATCATCGAAGAATACATGGAGGAGCTCATCCAGTGTCCCACCACTGAAGAAGGCTGGAGGAAAGTTGCAGAGCAGTGGTATCAGAGATGGAACTTTCCCCACACCATTGGAGCTATAGATGGGAAGCACGTGGCCTGCAAAGTTCCACCCAACTTAGGGTCCAATTATTTCAACTACAAGGGCTTCTTCAGCATCACCCTCTTTGCCATGGTTGATGCTGACTACAGGTTCATGTACATCAATGCTTCAGGCAACGGGTCAGCTTTAGATGCCCAGGTATACAACGCCAGAGACCTCAAGGGTGGGCTGGAACGCAACCTCATCATGGGCTTCCCAGATCCAGACCCCCTACCCAATGACACACAAGATTTGCCCTACTTCATCGTGGGTGATGACGCCTTCTCCCTCAGAACCCACCTCATGAAGCCCTACACTTCCAGATACCTCACCTGTGAAGAGAGGATCTTCAACTACAGGCTGTCCAGGGCAAGACGGGTGTTGGAGAACACCTTTGGCATCCTGGCCAACAGGTTCCAGGTACTTCTCATCACCATTCTGCACAATCTCATGCGCACCCGCTACCCAATGTTGCAGAACAGGCTCGTGGACCTCCAGCAAGGCAATGGGGACATGGAGCCTGGTGAATGGAGGCAAGGACTAAACCTGATAAGACACTGTGGATGTGCAAGGCCCCAACAGAGCTTCACATGAAGGGAAGAAGCAGCGCAACCTCCTGAAACACTGGTGCAACTCCCCAGCTGGAGCAGTGGAGTGGCAAGACAGGATGGTAGATGCTTAATGGATGCTTCCTTCAACCTGTCTCATCACACTGATGAGATTGTGCCATGTATGTTGAGTGGCCCTACAATGAACAGGGGATTAATAAAGAGTTTTGTTTATGTTGAAATGTGTTGATCAATGATTAAATTGTTATTGATAATAAAGGGCCATATGTGTGGCAGCTGGGAGGGTGGACCATACAGTCCCACTATGCTTGCACTGGAGGTTTATCTGTCCCACAACTATCCTTACCCATCCCACAACTATCCTTATCCCACAGCTATCCTTACCAATCCCACAGCTATCATTACCCATCCCACAGCTATCCTTACCCATCCCATAGCTATCCTTATCCATCCCACAGCTATCCTTACCCATCCCACAGCTATCCATCCCACAGCTATCCTTACCAATCCCACAAGCATGCAAAGGCTTAACCCTTTTTTCAAAGTTTTCCCCAACACTTTATTAAGTAAAAAAAATGAACCAAGTGTGTGAAGCAAAGATAACCTTTATTAATAACAAACTGTATGACTTTATTAAAAAGCAAAATGACCCAAGTAAAGTGTCTTAAGCAAAGATAAAGTGAACAGATAACAGGTAACTCTTCTCAGTCACTCTGAGGCGTGCCCATGGTCTCAGATGTAAAGGGGCCAGGGACTGTGGAGGTGGCTGTTGCTGGAGTGCTGGTTTGAGGCGCCATTGGGGTGCCTGGCCCTGAGAGTACAACAGGAGATGGTCTGTGCAGGAAGCTCTCAGAGACCTGACTCAGTCCCGTGAGGTTGAGAGGCTTCCTCAAGTACCTGGGATGTGAGGCCCAAGATGGATGACAGATGTTCTGATGAAGGGCTTGGCTGTGGGGTGGAGGAAGGAGGAGTATAGTGGGGCTGTCTGATCTGCAGCTGGGTCAGGTGAGGCATCTGTGGCATCTGTGGCATCCGAGGAACCTGGGCCTGGACTGGGAAGGGCTGCCTCTGCTGTGGGAAGTCCTGGTGGTGGTAGGCTTGGTAGGCGAGGGGCTGTTGAAATCCGTGGAAGGGCTGTGACATTGCCTGGGATGGAAGAACAGACCTGGAGTGGGTAGCAGCAGGTTCAGCTGGGCCTGGAGGGTAGTGCAGAAGAGCTGTGATCCTCTCCTTCATCACCTGGTACTGGGCCTCGGGCATGTCCATGAGGGTCTGGCTCACGTACGTGATGAAGGACTTGCGGTTCGAGGATGGTATGTCGAAGTGGACCAGCTGGGAGAGGAGATCTGTGCTTGCTTTGATTGTGTCCCTGATCTCCAAGAGGACAGTGTGGCTCTATCCCTCCAGTCTGCCTCTCTGTCTGCTTTCTGTGGAGGTGGAGCTGGGGGTGGGGGTGGGGGTGGGTTGGTCTCTGGTGGCTGCTTCTTCTTGCTCCATCTGAGACAGGGGATCCTCCATGTCCTCCGGCACCGGGAGTGCAGCTGTCGGGGGGGGGTGTCTCTGTCGTGGGACCCTCCAAAGACAACTGCCTGGACATGGTAGCTCTCTCCTGGCTGGAAGAGGAGTGGCTCTCTGTGGGCTTTCTGAGGGAGAGGGTTGACAGAGGAGCTGCTCCTTGGTGGCGGATCTCACTCTCCAGGAAGCTGCACCTGGCCATGACATAAGTCTCCTGGTCAGTGAGCTTGACAACGGCCTGCCCGGATTTCTTCAGGTGTAGCTTGCCATACCAGATGTGCATGTGCTTCCACCATCCAAGGAGTACATCTGAAGTGTAGCCCAGGCTCTCCACCTTCTCTCTCCACACTGCCTGCTTCTCCTTGGTGTCGTGATAGAGCCTGTGGCCCTTCCTCCACAGGTACTCGTTCTCCCTCAGCCATTCTAGCACCTCCTCCTCATGGTCTTCGGAAATGGAGCACTGTTTCCTCTCTCCCTTTTCCTTGCCTTGCCTCTTCCTCCCTCTGGCAGGGGCTTCAGGCCCTTCAGCAGCAGGGCTTTGACGGCCTTGGGGCTGGTCCATCACAGCAGCAGCAGCAGGAGAAGCACCAGTAGCAGCAGGAGAAGCACCAGCAGCAGCAGCAGCAGGAGAAGCACCAGCAGCAGGAGAAGCACCAGCAGCAGGAGAAGCACCAGCAGCAGCAACACCAGGAGCACCAGCAGCACCAGCAGCACCAGCAGCTTCAGAGTCAGCACCAGGGGGTGGGATGGTGGTTCTGTCCTTCTTGCCAGGGTTGGCAGGAGTAGGCACAGGCTTCTTCTTCTTCCTCATGGTGTTCTCTCAAGATGTCTCTGGCAGCAGGTCTTTCCTCTGAATGCTGACTGCTTGTGAGCTGCATCCTTTTATATCCGCGGAGCTTACGCAATTCATCCTCCCTGCATGCGCAGTGAATGCTTTGCATCTGCTATGCATCTGCTATGCATCCGCTATGCATCCTATAGGCATCCGTGATGCATCCGTGATGCATCCGCGGCATCCGCTACGCATCCGCTCCTTCCGCTACACGTCCGCTTCGCTGTTCTCCCACAGAAGCCCTGCGGATGTGTCATCCACTTCCATCCGCTAGGCTTCATACGAACATCCACTTTACATCCCCGCTACATCCTCCCCACGTCCGTTCCTTTCCGTTATTGTCCGCTCTGTTTATGCAAATTTGGGGCACTTTTGAGAGCGGATAACAACGGATGGAAATTTTGCTCGTCCGCTGTGTCCTTTTTGTATATGTTTTGCATCCGTCGGCCAGTATGACCTAGCCTTAACCTCCAGTGTTTTATTTTCTACATTTATAAATGGCAAGGTTCCTAAAAATCAAGCTCCACTTGTGGTTTTAAAAGTTGTTTCCAGACAGCAAAGAAAGCAAAGGCAACACCTATTTTTCATTGGTTGTTTTGTTTGAAAACACATTTGTGATCATTTTTGGGTTGCTGTTGCTGCTTTATATTTCTACTTGGGTTGTAGAAGTGGTGTCCAAATCAAAGCTGTTTAATTTTAGCTATGAAAGTCATATTTTTAGTAGAATCTTAGAGGCAAGTGTAGAAGACTGCTGCTATGCCAGCAGTCGCCAACCGGTGGGCCGTGGCCCATTGGTGGGCCTTGAGAAAATTTTGGTGGGCTGCAGAGAAATCTCACCCCCAGAATACCCTCCCAAAGAAATTAATCCAGGCTTCACAGAAACACAAGCCTGCGCTGCCCACATGGCCCGCAGGAACCCTCCCACCCACTCACTCCTTACCCGGCAAACTTGCCAGCTAAAATTGCTATTTTTCCTTTTTCCGACCATCATCTGTTCTGCTGTGCCTGGAGATTTAGATTATCTAGGAAGCAGAAAACGGTTGGATTTCTTGCTTTCTAGCTTGTCTTTAGATCTTCGGCTCTGCTTCCCTTAGGACTGAAGGTTTGCTTGCAAGCAAATTCAGTGCAGACTCATGGCAAGCAAATTTGAGAGATTGAGCTAGCCAATGGCAGATAGATAGATCACTGAATGATTCTCTGAGCAACTCAATCTGCCTGCTTTGTCTGATTTTGGGTAAAAATTGCTTTTTTTATAAAAACAATTCAATATTTACATACATGATGTGTTCTGAGTTAATTTTGTGAGTTTGCTTGCTTCCAAATTTTATGAGTTTGCTTGCAAGCAAAATTTATGTGACAGACTGAGCTAGCCAATGGCAGATAGATTTCTGAATGAATCTGTGATTCTGTGAGCAACTCAATCTGTCTGCCTGCTTTGCCTAATTTTGGGTAAAAATTGCTCTTTTTTAAAATAAAAAAATCAATATCTACATGCATGGTATGTTGTGAGTTAATTTTGTGAGTTTGCTTGTAACCAAATTTTATGTGACAGATTGAGCTAACCAATGGCAGATAGATAGATTTCTGAATGAATCTGTGATTCTGTGAGCAACTCAATCTGCCTGCCTGCTTTGCCTGATTTGGGGTAAAAGTTGCTCTTTTTTGATAAAAAAAATCATATTTATATAAATATTTATAATATTTACATACAAGTCATGCCCAGCCAGTCACATGACCACCAAGCCACACCCACAAATTAGGCCATACCCACAGAACCGGTTAGTGGTCCCTAGGATCTAAAATTATGAGTTTGGTCCCTGAGGTCCAAAAGGTTGGTGACCCCTGATCTATGCCTTTGTTTGAGTAATGCCTGGCAGATTCTCTCTGGTGAAAAATCTAGGTTGCAGTTTAACAGACAGAAGAAACAAAAGGCAGTTCATAGTGCAGCTCTCTATAAAAAAGAAGAAAAGCTATACATTTAATTATATACAAGAACTGATTGATTAATGTTCTGATTGATCTTGCATCAATCTTATTTGGTTCTCTTACCTCAGTTATTTAGATATCTTTTTTCTGGACACATTTTCTACAATGTAGATTTTTTCTATGAATATATGATGTAACTTGTATGGATTTGTTAAGTGCTGGGACTACAAAATAAAATATCTATAATTTCTGAACAGATATCATGATTCAGTTATTAATTTCTCTTTAGTTTCCTAGCTTTAGTTTTGGATGAATATGAAGACAGGGAGAAGCTGCATCTGGGCAGCTGGCTACATTTGAGTATCATACTATGAAATTAGTAGCAACATACCTCTATGCTACAGTGATAGATCTCTCCTATACATTGAAGCATTCAAATCATTCTTCCTATTTTGAAGATGGCTGACCCAAAATATCTCTAGTTTAAGTAAAGATAGTAGTAGTTGTGAATTAAGTTATAAGTTTGTACAGTAGAGGCAAAGCACTTTGAAGTAGGTACCAGATTCCAATTTGTTCTGGAGGTTGGGTTCATTTCTGAATCTGATCTCAAGTGAAGGACTATTCCCTTCTTGGTTCTTTTTCCCACAGAACATGCAGAGAATTGCACAAGCCAGGAACATCTAAAACCCTTAGACCTTCTCTGTTTCATTGTCTTTTCTTTTTCTATGTAGTTTGCCACAGATTCCCTAGCCAACAAGTTGATTAACAGCCTCTCATTTTCTGTGGACACAATTGATTTTACCAGTAACTGAAGTCAAATAGTTGTGCTGGTCTCCAACAGAGCATCCACACATTATAATAAAACACACTTAGTTTGCAGAAAATCCTTGATTGAGCTCCTGACATTTCCAATTAAAAGGTCTTGGGTAGCAGAAGTAGGGAAAACCCACTTTTGTACCCATGGAAAACAATTTATTGTAAAAATAGATTATGCTAGGCAAGGAAGTCTTGAGTCAGTGTAAAGCTGTTTTATATACAGGTTAAAAATATGTGATAGGAAAACAAAAGCATAGTTGTATTTGCTCTGTTCACCTAGAAGGTTGGCAAAGTCAAGTTATATAGCATTTCATTCTGCTGATTCATAAGAGGTGGAGACAACATCATGGAATGGCTTCGCTATCTGTGAGAACCAGGTTGGGTGGTGGTACAATTAAGTTTGTGACAGATGCCCTGTGGGAACTGGCATTAATCTAGCCCTTGTTAATTTCCACTAGAGAAGCAGTACTTCAAAGTAATTAAATGCTGAGCTGGTAACACTGACAAAAGCCATTCAGTTAATTTGTACTTTTTAGTATAATGAGAGTTCCAGAAGGCAGGGGAGGAGGTAATGCACTTACTGGGGACTGCCACTTCGACTCATTCTCACCTTATTCTATATCAAATAAAGGTTTTGAAAATGAGGGGGAGAGATCCTACTTGCATTATTGAATGATCGTATGGAATTATTAAATTATTATAACAATGGACATCACCTTGGACACTTTAACATCCAAGATCCACTGAATAATATTTTTATTAGTCCAATTGGATATTTACAGAATAGTTACAAACTTTCATGTTTTAAGAAGTGTTTATTCAGGCAAGGCAGAAAACAGGTTAATTTTAAAAAATGAAAAATTGTGGCTATGCATGCAATTACATTGTTAGATATAGTGATGGAAGCATGGGCATGCGTATTGGTGTTATCAGGTACAAATATGATATTGAACGATATCAAGGAATCTTCTGGAACTTATTGGGGAAAAAGTAAGCCAGAATATGTTTTGAAGTTATGTTTTTAAAAATATAAATTCTAGCAATTTAAAGAGATACCTCTCTTCATCTAAAACAATATCTAAAGAACATTTTGTCCATATACTAAAGCTAGACATATTACTAGCATTATATTGCTATTAAAATAGTTGCTCTTGTGAAGAGACTTTCTCCATGCTAGTAAACCAAACTAAGACCACAAGGAAATCTAATTATCTTTACTAATTTTTTACTGTGAAGTTAAGAATAATTAATTTCTGGAAATAGCTCAGTACCTGAACATCTACTTGAATTAACTTTGGAGACCCAATAATTTATCCTCTCCAAAGCCTTTCAACGTTTGAGGCTATGTCCCACTGGCGGGGATGTTAAACAGATGTTCATAGGAAGCCTAGCGGATGACAGCGGATGGAAGCGGATGACACATCCAAAGGGGTTCCGGGGGAGAATTGCAAAGCAGACGCATAGCGGAAGGGGCGGATGCATAGCGGATGATGCGGATGCATCACGGACACCTATAGGAAGCAAAGCGGATGCCGCGCAGATGTATATCGGATGCAAAGCGTTCACTGCGCAAGCGAGGAGTATAAATTGCGTCAGCTCCGCAGATATAAAAGGATGCAGCATGCATGCAATCAGCATTCAGGGGAAAGACGTGCTGCCAGATACATCTAGGAGGAACACCATGGTTCATCAGTCAGGGAAAAAGAGGAAGCCTGTGCCTACTCGTTCCAGCCCTCGCAAGAAAGACAGAACCAGCATCCCACCCTCTGGCACTGACTTCTGAACCTCCTACTCCTGCTGCTGCTGCTGCTGCTGCTGCTGCTGCTGCTGCTGTTGTGGTGGACCAGCCCCAAGGCCCTCAAAGCCCTGCTGCTGAAGGCCCTGCTGCTCAAGCCCCTGAAGACTCTGCTGCTCAAGCCCCTGAAGGCCCTGCTGCTCCAGCCCCTGAAGGCCCTGCTGCTCAAGCTCCTGAAGGCCCTGCTGCTCAAGCCCCTGAAGGCCCTTCTGAAGCCCCTGCCAGAGGGAGGAAGAGGCATGGTGAGAAGTATCTGGAACCTGTTGGCCAGGATGCCAAAGACATTCTCCACCACCCGTCTTGCCCTGGACAGCCTGTAGTTGAAGATCCTCTCTTCATGGGTGAGGTATCTTGAACTGTACGGCTTCATGAGGTAGGTTCTGAGGGAGAAGGCGCCATCACCAACGATGAAGTAGGGCACATCTTGTGTGTCATTGGGTAGGGGGTATGGACCTGGAAAACCCATGATGAGGTTGCATTCCAGCCCATCCTTGAGGTCACTAGTGTTGTATACCTGGCCATCTGAAGTTGATCCGTTGCCTGAAGCATCGATGTAGATGAACTTGTAGTCAGCATCAACCATGGCAAAGAGGATGATGCTGAAGAAGCCCTTGTAGTTGAAATAAGTGGACCCTGAGTTGGCTGGAGCTTTGCAGGCCACATGCTTCCCATCTATGGCTCCAACGGTGTGGGGAAAGATCCACCTTTGATTCCACTCTTCTGCAAGTTTTCTCCAGCTTTGTTCATTGGTGGGGCACTTGAGGAGCTCCTCCATGTATTCTTCGATGATGGCCTGCACCACTTCTCTGACCACAATGCTGATGGTGTTGTGTGGCACCGTCCAGGCATACTACATGTTTCTGTATGTGGTTCCAGAGGCCAGGTGGCGCAGAGTCAGTGCCACCTTCAGCCCAGGGTCCAGGTTGGCATGGAAGTTGGTGCTAGGCTTGGTCAACCTGGGTCTCAGATGCTTTACAACTTCGTCAAACATGGCTGGTGGCATCCTCATGGAGTGATGGAATGCACGATGGTCTTCGTACCTCAGCTCCACCATCAACTGGTCATAAGTCAAAACTCCATTCTTCTCACGATCCATCCTCGGACCCACACAGTTCTTGGACGTCTCCTTCTTCTCCTTCTGTATAAAAGGTGAAACAGGTTTTGGTTCTGGTGATGAATGATCGCAGCTACTATACATACTGTGTCATGATCCATGGTGGAGAACAATTGATGATGTGGAAGACCAAGGGTGAAGAGGTCTGTCCACCACAGCTGCTGGACTCATACTTAGATCCAGATGATTTTCTCCCCCTTTTTCTAGGAAATATCGGTTGTCCGCTCGTTGTCCTTCTACATACTGTAGATATACTCCAGACATCCTAAATATCCGAGATACATCCCAGATACAAATGTTTTGTCCATTTTAATCCTTTATATACAAGATGCATACGCTTACATCCTTTCTATTTCTGTGCTACTAACGCTGTGTAGACGTTCCGTGCACCTTTCATTTCCTCCCTCTTTCCGTTTTCAGCTGCAGCTGATGTAAGTGGATGGAATGGGCAGAGGATACAGCGGACGTTTAACGGATGATAACGGACATAGAATGTTTGTTGCCTGTATATGTCACGGATGTACATCATACGCGGCAGAAAGTTCATCCGTTCACAAAGTTTTGTGCAGCTCAAAACTTCTTGCATGGATGAAATTGCAGTGGATGGATGCTCGAGGGATATAGAATATGAAACACGTATGCAATGAGTACACAAAGGATGCATAGCTTTTTCCAATGGATGGCAAGCTTTTTTTAACATTTTACATCCTCTTTGCATCCGTAACTGCAGTGGGACAGGGGCTTAAGTACAGTACTAGGATTTCAGAAACAGCTATTATATTGCAGTGGACTAGAGCTTTCCTATCTGCCCTTCTAAAAGAGTGTCATGCCATTCTATGAACCAATGGGCTATGTTGGTTCATATGATTCAGACACTTGAGTCAAAAAACCATTTAGAGGTCAACAGCTAAACAGTTCAAAACCTGAGACTGCAAGCCGCATGACAAAATATGCTTCCATTAGTTTGTCCCAGCTCCTGCCAAACTATCAGTTTAAAAGCATGCAAATGCAAGTAGATAAATAAATACCACTTTGGTGGGCAAATACCAGAACATGAAAGGTGCCTCCTTGGGAGTCCCCTTGGCATCAGTGATATCACTAGCTAATCCTTTCAATCTGGAAGTGCCTTGGTAGGTGCTTTCGACACAAATGTAGTAGTAGTAGTAGTAGTAGTAGTAGTAGTAGTAGTAGTAGTAGTAGAAGTATGAGACTACTACACCAATGTTTTTGATTGTTAGATGTGGATGAAAAGTATTCACCTTTAAAATTAAATGAAGCAGGAATATAATTGAAAAAAGTTGTCCTCTACCTCTCTGTACCATGAGTGTTGTTTTAAGATATTTAATACATATGTTCATCTTGTTTGGCTTAAAAGCCCACAGAATTAAGCAAGCTACAAGGATCCTTATACATGTTAGAATGAAGCTACAATGTATTGTGAACTGAACTTGTGAAATGTTTTCAGAAGGTTGGTCATTATTGAATTATATTTTGGCTCTCCATAAGCTCTATGCTGTGATTACTGTTGTTGAACTCTATGTTCCCAAAAGATTTGTAGTCTTTTCCAGTGTAGATTTATATCCATATCTATATATATAAATATGATGCTTCAAATAAAGAAGAATAAAAATAGGAATTTGAGTATGTTCAAAACAACAATAAGGCAAATATGGTGGGTTAAAGCAGGGATGGGCCATGCTTGAACATCGATTTCCCTTTTTTTCAGTCCTCAGAGTTGTCTTTGATCATGACTATTAAAACTGATTTACATTTCCTGTCCCTTAGAAGTGAAAATGGTGTTCCAAAATATTAAACTCTGTCCTTGACTTTTAACAAGCGTCTATCTCTGCTTTAGAATAATACTCTTGAAGGCCACAAAGGGAGGGGAGAGGGATCTATGTTTTGACCCGGGTATACTCTTTCTTGGTAAAAAAAAAAATGCTTCTGTATTTAAAAAAAGAAAACAGACAGCTGTGCCTGGGTTACTTGTGCCCATGAAGTAATTTTATCTGTGCTTAATGGCCCTGTAAAGTGTCATTCTAACCTGGATAATATATTTTTGTCTTCTTGTAAGAAAAACAGTTTTGCATATGGAGTGATCAACAATTCATGTTAGAAAAGAATTGTTTTGCTTATGTATTATAATATTTATTCAAACTAGAAAGGGATTATTATAATAGATTATTTCAAAGATAGGATTGTTTCCTGAATAAACTGGCATTGAAGATATAGACGATGATGTAGCCTATTCCATTTGGTAAAATTTTATGAGTTTTTGATTTTTTCATTGAAACAGTTCAGATCAATCTGTTCCTTATATTTATTTATTTATTTATTAAAAATAGAGAATATGGATTGTTTAGATTAAATTAAAGGCCTTGATCTTTTTCCAGAGATCAAGTACTTTATCCGATATCAATTATTCTTTGCCATACAGGGAGATCTACCTTACTTTAAGCTGAAGGACAATTCCTGAAGTACTGTAGGAAACAAACCGCACTGTTTCATTTATAATGAATTAAATGATAACAAGACCTATAGAAACAGACAAATGTCTAGACTACATGTTGTGCAATAGAAACTTTGATTGTGAATATACAATGTGAATATACAATATTTCCTCTCTGGGAGCCAGTTGCCAGATGACATGGCATGATGATGCTGGCAGAAGAGTCAGTGGGGGATTTCATGCTAATCAGAAAATATATATCTTTATAGTAGAGTACACATTCATTTTAAGATGGCAGTGGGAAAAGTTTATATCTGAAACCCTAAATAATACTGTTACCTATTAATATATGTTGCAGCATGGCCAACTTCTTGTATATGTTTGAGTTCTTACTGTAAAGCAGAATTAATATTGGAAATTTAGCAAAGGAGTAATCATTACTTAGTATTCTATATTGTTTGCATGGTTTGGTGGCATAGCTCATTACTGTATTATCTACTTTCGTCCAACATTTAAACTGATTATAAGTGAGATGTCCTATGTTACTTGGAAAACAGGACAGTAGAAGTGTAATTGTAATCAATGAATCATAGCCTACATAAGCATTTTGATAAAGGGAAAGGAGTCCTGGTTCAGAAAATTTTCCAATACTGGAATGTGAATTTGAAATCAATCAAAGCAAATCAAAAGCAGTAAGAAATTATGACTGTGAATGGCCAAGTGAACTCTCTGCAAAATATTTTTGAAATGTGAGAAGAATGTTCACTTCCAGTGCTGTGATATCTGACCCAAATTAAAGCTAGGGCCTTCTGAAGTTCCTTTAGGCTATATTTTAATCATGAAATATTCTACTCTAATGCTTTTAATTGCTGTGCATAATTCCCAAACTTTAGCCTTGAGATTCAAAGCACTTATTCTCACAATTGCATTGCACATTCTTTGTAATATACATATACCAAAAGGTAATAGATCGTACCCCATTTCATCTTGGGTAGGGATGCAAATATATGGGTACTATTGACAGTACACAATCAAGCTAATTATGTCAGAAGAATACCTAGCTAGTGCCCCATTGGTTTCCTGCACTATGGAGTATTGACTAGTCTTCTTTACACTGATCATTCCCTACATGATGCAGTGAGAAGTTACAACAGCAATTTGCCCTCTTCTTGATTTAGAGGAAGAAAGGTCTTATGGGAGTTACTGTTCTGATTCCATGTGACTAGGTTCACCTTTAATAACACCCAGGGGTGGGATTCAAATTTCTTAACAACCAGTTCTGTGGGTGTTGCCTAATTTGTGGGTGTGGTTTGATGGTCATGTGACTGGCTGGGCATGGCTTGTATATACATATTATAAATATTTATTAAAAAGAGCAACTTTTACCCAGAATCAAGCAAAGCAGGCAGGCAGATTGAGTTGCTCATAGAATCACAGAATCATTCAGAAATTTATCTATCTGCCATTGGCTAGCTCAATCTGTCTGTCACATAAAATTTGCTTGCAAGCAAACTCACAAAATTAACTCACAGCACACTATGTATGTAAATATTGAATTTTTTATTAAAAAGAGAGGAACTTTTACCCAAAACCAGGCAGAACAGGCAGGCAGATTGAGTTGCTCACAGTATCACAGATTCACTTAGACATCTGTGTTTCTGCCATCTGCTACCTGAGTCTGCACTGAATAATAGAAGCTTCAGGCACAGCTCTGCTTTTAGACTAGCTAGAAATCCAATGGTTTCCTGCTTTCTAGCTAATCTAAATCTCCCGGCACAGCAGAACAGCTGATGGCTGGGGTGGGGAGAAAAAATATCAACTTAGCAGGCAAGTTTGATGGCGTGCATGCCTGGTAAGGAGTGAGTACCAGCCAGTGACACAATTTGCCAGTTCTCTGGCAGGTAGAATCCCACCCCTGGTGAGAGTACATTTTGCACGCATGTGTACACTGTTTCCTAAAAATCTCAGCTGTGTCGCTCAGACAGATGACAAGTGCTACATGTGGGTGTGCAGCATTTGAAAATCCTCTTCTTTCCTGCTTTTTCAACCTCAGCTGTGCCTATAACATTTAAAGAGCCACTGTAAAGTGAAAATTTTGGGGTGGTTTTTTTTTTTTTGTGTGTGTGTATTTATATAAGTTGACTTTGAGTAGTTTATACCAGGGATGTCAAACTCACATCATCATGGTGTCATCATGTGGCATATCAGGACTTTCCCCCCCTTCGCTAAACTGGGTGTGGGCATGGCCAGCACGTGATGCATCTGGCCTGCAGGCCAAAAGTTTGACAGCCCTGATGTATACACTTTACTTAATGAAAGTTCTCATTCCTGGTGATTTGATTCCAAGTGGTTCACATGTAAATAAGACCAAAAGGAATAAAGTCATATCATACAACATGAAAAAATAAAAGGTAGGAACTGGGATAGGAGCAAAAACAAATCCACATTACTAAAGGGACTGTCAGTCACTGTCATCAAGGCTTTCCACCAGCAGTGTGACAGAATGAAATTAAAAAAACAAATGTTAAATATCTTCACTTTTCTTCACACCCTATCCCCATGTTTGGTGGGGAAAAAAAGCTTTGGTTTCTTTTCTTTCTGAGTCACAGGAAATTGTTTTTGTTGATAAAACAGAAAGGTATAGTTGCCTTTAACAGGAACATTTTTTTATGAAGAAGCTTTGTATTCTATCTCCACAAACCTATATACTGACTTGAAGAGGGGATAGCAGAGAGAGTGAAAAGCCTTTCAACAGCAGCAACAACACCTTAGAAAGAAGTTCCTGTGACTCCTAAGAACATGTGCAGGATCAGTTCATTCCCATCAAACTTGACCTCATATGTCAACTAAATGCATCTGCTGTCATATTTAAGAAAAGAAAAGAACATAATAAAGACACTCCTATATGAATTGTGGAATAAAACTAGGACATTAGAGTGCCCCAAAACTGCCCTAGATATTTTTGTGGCATTGTTGACTTGATAAAAGGAGAAGTGCTGAACAAAATACTGTTTTTTGCTGCATGGTAATTACTGTCTTTTCTAGGATACACCTTGCCTTTTATAAGAGAAAAGAAATTTGTTTTTCCACTGGAATAGTAACTGCAGGTACATTTCATTATATTCTGCTTCTCTATCACTGAGAGTAAGACAACTCAGGATGTTTCCGAGGGTAGAACAGTTTGATAGAATATTTTGGAGGCTGTTAAATAATTGATGACTGCCAAAACCCAAAAGAACAGCAAGATGAAAAATACCTAGTTGTATATATTTCACACACACACACACACACACACACACACACACACACACACACACACAAATAAGGCAATTAATATAAAAATGGTAATTTAAAGTAAAATACAAATAAATAAATAGATGAAAGTCAAAGTTTTCAACTATGGAGAACTGTGTAGGGTGACTACCATATTGATAAATCCAGAAAGAATCCTTTTTTGAAACAACTCAGCTCATTTGACCACTCTAGAAAAACTTTTTCCAGTTCCAAAAATATCAGCAATAGCACTTAAACTTATATTCCATTTCACAGTGCTTTACACAGTATACACATAGCCCTCTCTAAGCAGTTTACAGGGTCAGCATATTGCGCCCAACAATCTGGGTCCTCATTTTACCGACTTCAGAAGGATGGAAGGCTGAATCAACCTTGAGCCTAGTAAGATTTGAACTGCCAAACTGCAGGCAGCCAGCAGACAGCAAAAGTAGCCTGCAGTACTGCACTCTAACCACTGCACCACCGTGGCCCTTATATGAATTATAAGTTATATATTTAAAATTTTTCCTACAACTTTATATTATATTGTTGTTATTTTCCTGTTATTATTGTATTAACCAACACTGCCCATTGCTTTTTATATACTGCTCAAATTGACTTTCTCCCCTTATTTTTTTCCCAGATTTTGATCTTGTACAAATGTAACATTTAACCGAGTTAATACAAATTGTGGTCTACAATAATATATGTATATCAGGAAAGCACATGACTAAGTACTTACCAGGAATTCATTGACAGTTAGAAATTTACTGTAGGGTAAATTCAGTACTAGCTGAATACCTTATATTATCTCTTTTTCTATCCTAAATGTCTCCAAAGAGAAGGGGATATCCAAGGACATTTCAAGAATATGACAGAGGAAGTTTCTGAGGAAAATGACTCAGGCAGTTGCAAAAAGGAAGTACTTTTATGTTGGTTTATGTAAGCATGAGAGTGACCTAGTTCCACCCTGTCCCTCCTGCCGACCCCCTAAAGTGAGGCAACAGTATGGACAATGGAAGCTGATTTTCAGTTTTCAACAACACAAAGTTACACCAGTAGTAAAATGGACAGATTTCAGTGATGCGATTTTATAGCATTTTTTAAGTTTGGGAAGATTTTACTGAAGATACTTGTTTGCTACCTAGAAGCTTCTCATTCTCATTCTTAAAACTTCAAAAGAAGTTCAAGAAAGGCGGTGTTGAAAATGATGCCGACTTGCTCCAGTTCTATCCAACAAGAAAGCTGAAAAATGACAATAAAGAGGCTGCTTGTATGTTTTACCTTTCCATCATAACCCTTCCAGTGACCTCACTATATCACTAGGTGACCCCTGACCCTTCAGAAGATTATGAGGATCAGTTAAAGCCCTGTCCCATCAGCAGTTCTGGTCAATGACCAGCATGTCAATGACATGCAGCACAAATTATCAGAGAATGTTACAAAAATACAACATTTATCAGAGCTTCCTTATTAATATGGTTGAGTCCTCTACCTCTAGAAATGCCAATAATCTGACAAGACCAATGACAATTTTTCACTCCACCATCTCTACCCCTTGAGGGCTAGATAGTTGATTTCTGTTGAAACAAAAACTGAACTTCTCATTAGTCATAAATTGTGACTTACTTGTCTCTCACTATATAAACTTCCAAAACTGTGTCAGTGGCTACGCCCTCCTGTGTTTAAGGCTGAGTTTGCTTGGTTTGTTTTTATTTCAATTCAGGAAATGATAGCTTAGTGGAAAGTGAAATTTCCAGACTATCAGCTTTTATCTGAAAGTTTCAGATCAATGTGTAGGAGTTAAAAACTGTGTGGGAGAGTACTAAAAAAATTATCCAGAAAATGTCAGCAGGAGACCTATAAAGATGTAAGGATTTGGAATATCAGGATTTCATGAAGTATAAACATTAAATCCCTACTTAATTAGTCTGTGAGAAACATGTTCTTATTTGGAGACAAAAATGTTCATGAAAAGAGATGCAAACTCTGTAACATATATTTTCGTTAAAACTGCCATCAAGTTTTTCTGCTGAAATTTAGTAGTACCAAATTATTTTGCTCTTGGTGAAAACCATTTGTCACCAAGTTGGTGGATATAATGATTAGAAAAGACTGCTGCTTAAAGATTTTTATATTTTCATATTTTATTTTAGTAGTTGAATAAATTTTCCATAAGTTGTATTTGATAGTACTATTGTTAGGGATAATCAAAATGGCATACATGATTTAAGCTCTTCAAAACCATTCAGCTGATTATATAAAATGTAGGAAAAGAAGTAGAAACCATTCCTTCAGGTATTTAAGGTAGAATATTTCCATTTTTCTATGAAACTGCTCAATGAGGTAAATTAGGCTGAGAGAGAGGAACTGGCCAAAAATAATCCATTGAGCATGTATGGCTGAGGATGGATTTAAACCTGTATCTCCTTGGTGACAACGTCTTAACCAATGTCTTAACCTCCATAACAGTCAGCTTGTTTGGGAGAAGAGTGTGTGTGTATGTGTGTATACACATAATTTTCACTCAATAATTGTGTCACTTAATGACCACAATTGGCTTTGACACTTCTGTCATTAAATGAAATGTGCCCCTACCAGAATTAGATTATAGTTCTACAGTAATTAAGTCACCTGCAGTTATTAAGCATGATTTAAAACTCACTGCCAGCTTCTCCACTGATTTTTTTCATCAGAAGTTGGCTATGAGGTTCACAAATGGAGATTATGGGGCACTTTGACCTTTGTAAATGTGGATCAGTTGTGAGGCACCAACATCATGATCATGTGACTGTGGGGACAGTGTGACAGCTGTAAGTTTGAGGACATAAAGCTACTTTTTCAGCACCATTGTAAATCTGAATGGTTGTTAACAGGGCAGTTATTAACCAAGAAATACCTGTATGTAAAGAAATAAGAAATTGGAAAAGGTGATCTTATTTTCCCACATAAGATTTCTACCATTCTTACATGTAAAGAATGACACTATATAAAATGCTGGTAGGTTTTAAATATTCATCATGAAATATTTACCTTAATGGACTACAAGTTTGTAAAAAGGGAGTTTTATAATACCAGTATCATCCCTTCTCCCAGGGAAGGGGAGCCAGGATGGGAGACAAAATGCAAAGAATGGAGGAAATCAATTAAAATAATCATAATAGATTAAATAATTGTTGATGAAATAGATTTTCTTTTGGTAGGAGGACTGTTAATGATAGTGGAAGATGCTGCAGTTGAGTGTGGGATGGGGAAGATGTGTTGAGTTTGACAAGTCCAGTGCAGAAGGAAGATCTCTAAGCAAGAGTGCTGGTTTCCATGGCAACAACATCAGTAGCTGAATGACTTTCTATCACACTAAGCTGGTGATTTAATGAGTTCATTACTGAATTCCAGTGGAAAACATGAAAGCCTGGGTGAAACATTGGTGCTGTAGCTTGTGAGTCACTGCTCTGTGTGTGTACATGAGAAGAGAGAGAACTGCATACAAACACTGTAATATTTGAAACAAGCTTTATTGTAGCAGAAGCTAAAGGATAGGTCAGCCACCACACAGCTCCTCACTAAATAGTAACCAATACTATGAGTCTATAATAGGCTATAAGAAAATTTGTGTGGGTCTGGCATGAGGAGAGGGGACTTTAAAGAGGAACACAGAGCTGCTTGGATAACCAATGCTTGACTGACCTCCCCACATACATACACACCTAAATAACAAAAGCATGGGATGGAAGGCTGAATCAGCCTTGAGCTGGTGAGGATCAAGCTGCCTTACTGCTGGCAATCAGCAGTCAGCAGAAGTAGTTTGCAATCCTGCATTCTAACCACTGCACAACCACGGCTCTCTCTTGCTGTTTTCCAATGGATAAGAAAATCCCTTTGCATCTCCTGCTAGAATTAGTAATTCTGCGGATGATAGCATATGGATTAAAAACAAAAATATGGAAAAATACAATAACAAAAATTCAAAGGCCCTTTTTTGTTTTTTTTTAATTCTTCTGACTTCTGACGGTTCAGGAGTCTCTGTAACAAAGCAACGTGTGGAAAGATTTGCTGCAGTAATGATAACTAGGAGATTTTTCCACAGTGTTTGTTGGAAATTTTCTAAACATTATTCAAGGTAGGTTCTAGATGATGAATCCTCCTATCCAGAATTAGCAAAATAAGATATATGCAGGCATAAGCTTGTAAGAAGGAAGCATCTGACTGTGGTGTACAGTACTAGTTTTTGTATGGGTCTGGTTTTTTTTAATAAGAATTTTTATTTTTAAACAAACATACACAAACAAAACATAAAACCATCTTCCAGTTACATACAGTGTGTCAGTTGGTTACAAGTCTACAAGTGCTACATCTCCGTAGTCCTCACTTATAGTTTCTATAAATTATCATATTATCCATCATATATA